>JBBMOI010000005.1:22700000-22812500 GCA_038088405.1 Porites divaricata
ATATCAGAAGTGTGACATTCCCAGGATTTTTTACCTACTAGTAGGTAAAACAAAACCCGAGATGAATTTACCTCGGGAGGGTTTAATTTGATGAATTTGCCCTCAGGCTGGTAAATCGGTTTTACCTTGGTAAAAGTCTGAAGTGTGACCACAGCAATAGTACTACAAATGTGACCCCCCATAGGAAAAGTGGGCTTATCACAATTTTGAATAAAGACAATAAACGCCTCTAAACGCAGCAAATACACTGTAAACGGGTTTCAAACAGTTTCAAACCCGTTTAAAACATTTTGAAACGCCTTTGACCTTATATTTACGGCGTTTTAAACGGGGCAAACGCGTTTATGCACAGGTAGCCCAAGCTCGAAATATGAGCATCAGCAAACATCTGCATTGTTACATAAACATTCGAAATATAAGGATTTAAATGGGGAAAAAAAAAACCTATCGTTTCCGTAACCAACGGAAATCAAAGGATTTCAATAATAATAATAATAATAATAATAATAATAATAATAAAACAGCTTACCTTACATAAAATGTGTGTTACGTCTCGATCTCTTGTGTGGTCAATGGACCGATTTATGGCCGTTTTACTGGGTTGCACTGTTAAAACGGTGACCAACTTTAAAAGCCTGATAAAAATCCCAGAAAGCATGCAGATTGCAAAGTTTGATTGTGTACGTACGCAGAAAGTCCACATAAAGTTGACATCTGTCATGTAAATGTTAAAAGACACTCTAAGAATAAACTTAACAGTTGCGACTCGCACGCCAATATGAGTCATTTATTGCATTCAACCTTCACAGAAACATAATGCCTTCTCTGAGCCCTTTTGGAAGAAAAAGGTGAGATAAGTACACGATGGTATAGTCACAAAGATATTCTAGCTTGTGTATTAGTTGTCTAAGTCTGCATCAACGCATAAAAGCTTAAGTAATGCCATGACTACCTTATTACAGGAAATGTTCTGGGCATGTTTATTTCGCGATTTTGATGTGCGCATATTTCGCGACACTTAAATTTCGCGATTTTACTAAACTCTTACATTTTGGATGACTTTAATTTCGCGTTTTGAGCACCACAATTTAAATTTCATTGGCAATGTTATTTAACATGTCCTTTGTAAAGAAAAGGGGAAGCTAGGATATTTCTGCCCCAAATTCATTTTACTTTAAAGGTACTATACTGTACATTTTTTTACTGAAAATACAACTTTACCGTATAACCATTCGTGACCTTTATTGAATATTTATGTTCAAACTTGAACTAAATTTAAGTTGTTGACAGATTTTAAGAGGTCTGGAGTTTGAAACACATGCAAACGTGTTTCGTTGCGTTTGATTGAAACGGGTTTCGAGCAGTTTCAAACGGGTTTCAAACGCATTTCAAAGATAAACGCCCTTGAAACGCTTTGAGCTAAACCTTCTTTTCCCACTGTGGAGGGTCACAAATAGGTTTTCACACCTTAGACCCCCCGCGTGACTCAGACAATCTTTGCATCATCCTCCGAGACCCAGGGGCGGTTAGTTGGGTCGATAAAATGTTCGTGGTGAAAGTTCACTGTGAGATCGAGACGAGCCCCTGGGCACTTACTCTTACCGAACCAGTTCCAGAAGTGTTTGAATTGCCTGCTTCTGATTGGCCAGAAAACATTTTCTGGCCAATCAGCGAAGAGAAGCAGCAGGATGACTCTCGTGTTTTCCTCATCGATTGCCATAGTTGCGTAGCGCGTTCAACGGGGAAAGCTTCTCGAGGAAAGTTTCAGAACAAAATGTCAACAACGCGGAAGAATTACAAGCTTTAGCACGGCTACAAGAAACAAACACTCTCCGATGAATTTTTACGGTGGATCTTTCGAAAGTATCGTAAATTTTTATTGCTGATACGATACGCCATGCATGACTTTCACTTTTCATACCTTTTCTCCCATAGGCAGCACGTCTAGTATACAACGCCAAACTTACATTTTAGATGTCCATGTTCGTTGCACGACTTCTGAAACTTTGTACAGCGTGAAAATTTTCGTTGCACGGGCCACGCAACTACTAGGTCGATTGATCGTGGGAATTGCGGGCTAGCTGCAGTGCACGCACCTTTTTGCTTTCGCGCCAAAGTCCTTTACCGTGCGTTTTTCAATACAGCCGTTTTGTTTAGTTCGAAATCTCGGTCAGGTTATATGCTGAATCCTGGCGTGTTAAGTGAGGTCGATTTTTGCAGGCTGTGTGGATTTGTTTTTAGGGATAAGCGAGGAAAAAGAAATGTTGTAGGTGAGTTTGTGAAAATGTTTGAGAAAGTCGTCGGTGTGAAAGTTTTGGAGGGTGATAAACGCGCAGTGTGTGACACGTGTACATGTAGGTATAGAGGTTATAGAAATCGTGGAAGAGTGAGAAGTCTATGTAGATATTTTTGTAGTCTCTAAAACTTTACAAGAAGGGAACGCTCTTAAGGAAATTCCAGGGAGAAGAGACAGAGGAATAGGCACACTTCCCAAATATCCAACTTCAGCTCTTGATTTCAAGGACCTGAGTGTCTAGCCTGTTCTAGGCTCCGAGATGGTGGTGAAAAGTCGTTCAGTAAAAAGAAATGCGAAAAACGCACGGGGGCTGGGGAGAGACAGGGCGGCGGAGCCTGTACGCATTTTTTTGGACGGCATGTTTCGGTATATCAGCTCCTGATATACCCTATGATTGGTCAATTGTGACTGTTAACATCATCACCTAGATGGCCAACGCGAATCACGCGTGTGATCTTGATGAATCCGAGTTGTCTCGTGCTTTGGACGAGTGTCTGCGACTTGGCTTGCGGGAAATATGTTTTCGCTATTATACCCACCGGTTTCGGCAAAAGTTTAATCTTTCAGCTATTCCCACGCTTCGCTAAAGCTGCTCTAACCATATAAAACTCTACGATAATAGTCGTTTCGCCGCTGATATCGATAATGCGAGACCAAGGGGAAAACTGAATAAGCTTGGATTTTCGGCCGCAGCTATTGGCATCGGTGAAGAGGGAGAGGAGGACGAGAAGAAAGCGAGGGAAGGAAAGTCCGGAGTCCTGGCTGATCACAAAGAGGCAATAACAAAACAGTCCAAAGACTGCTAAGCTTATTCAAAAGCTATTACCAAGGGAGAATTTATGCACTCCAGTCAAAAGACTCACACTATTTTAAGAGAAACACTAAGATGGAGTTTACTGAGTCACAATGCAATTTTCCTTAGTTGATGTAGCTTAAGTTTAAGCTGCACTTAATTCTTATAATTCTGGATCTATAAATCACTACCCGCGATAATTTAACATTCTGCAAAGAAAACTAACGAGCTGGGCCCAGCGTGATACAACATTGCAGAAAAACATTACATACAGCTATTTCGAGAAAGGTTGTCGGAAAAAATGTGCACGCGACATTCCCGAAAGGTAATACGGGATATGATCGATACTTTGTTCCTGACGGCTGTAGCTGTCGAACCTACTTTTGTTGCTTTCCTTTAGCACTCGCAAACACATTTCCATGGCCTTTCGTGTCAATTCTTTCAAATTTCATTGAAGAACAGTAAACTTAAAACCACCCACAATGCCTTTCGGGATTGTCGCGTGCACTTTTTCCGACAACCTTTCTCGAAATAGCTGTATACGGACTAAAGAAAATCACTTAGTAGTCAGATCCAGAAGGCACATTGGAGAAAATTAAAACCCTTATTAAAGAGAGTAGTAAACTAGGGTCAGATTTAACCCCCATTGGTATGTTCCCTTTATTAATATGCATAAGGGTCGAGTCTATGACGTCACCCATTGTTATAACCTAGGGAAAAAATGCGTTCCTCCATACTAAATAAGTACCTAGTGAGTGTCTTCCTTCATACTAATCCGGTATAGGTGTACTAATGAGCAAACACTACAATAAGTTTGCCTAGACTTGCCCGTGAAGTAACTTGAGCTCGGTTTTCGGACCGTCTATTAAAAGCAAAATAGAAATAAGAGGAGTAATAACCTAGCAACGCGAGAAACGGCTTCCTATATCTTATTTAGCTCTAAACTCAGACAAAGAAACAAAACATACAGAAAGTGGAGTTGAAAAGTCTTTATTTCAATTAAGTTTACGTCTTCTTATTTAGCGCTAAAACTCGGATATATAAACAAAACACATACACAAAGTGGAGATGAAAACTCTTTATTTCAAGTTTATCTGACTATTACAGAACCGCTTTTTCTCCTATCTATCTCGAGGACATGTCTTGTCATTTTCACGCACCGTTAGTCAGTTAATTATGCGAGTTCACAAGCCCAAAGTTAAATACAATTAGTTCAGCTCTGCAGGAAGGACCCCAAGGGAACAGTCTTGAGGTATTAGTATATAAGCAATTTTAAATAACTTAACAAGGATCAATTGAAACACGCGACTTATAATTGCTAGCAATAAAATCAGACAAGAGATACCGCTTTAAAATCTTTATTAAAAAAACAATGACAAAAAGAGTCAAATACACAGCTATTTCAAGCGAACGTCACAACATAAGTGGCTTGGGAGCATTCTGACATTTTCATTACCGTCATGAAAAAAAGGTTGTACACTTAATAAAATCCAAAAGAAGAAAGACTTTAGAATTATCGAAAACAGTAAATGACAGTTTCAGCACAGTCCTCTTTTTTTCTAGAGACTGTTGGAAGACAGTTTTTGTACGTTATGTGTAGGTATACCATATTTACTTGTGTATAATGTGCACCCCATTTTTCAAGACAGTTTTCAAAAAATATACTTAAGTAGACTTGTTGGCCACCTAGTAGAACTAAGGATTTAGGACAGAAAGAATAACCAACAAATACCCCAGTGTATACGTTTATTAACAAATTAAAATAAAGTAAATATTACAGCTCCCTAGTTTTAGTCGCAGATACGGCAAACGTCGCACTTCACATGCATTTAACTCTTGCGTTAAGTTCGGCACAAGTAAAATTGGAAGTTTGAACCGGGCCTTAGCTCGACTTTCTCCTATTAATTTTAAAATAATTCCGGTAGTTGGATCAAGCGTGACAGTGACATGGTGATAATTTTCTCACCAGTGTGTGAAGTCCACTGATAGGTGGGTTTCATGTTACGTCATCGCCGCCATGCTGGTGGATGGTAAACAAACGATCGCTCATTAGCTCGCTTTATTTGTCCACCAGCATTTTTTCGTTTCACCATTGTTATTTGTGTCTCCCGAGATTGCATGAAAACCACCTATTTAGCATGCAAAATGCAATTTTTTATTTTTGGAACCGACGTTCAAAAGTTACGCGCAGTAGGAAAGTTGCCAGCCGCATTGAAAGAAGTTGAGGAATATTACAAGGTACCGCGAATATTTTATTGAGAAACCTAACCTAGTTATTGCGTTCTTAAGTACGCAGTAAAGTATTGATGTCCAGGGGTGTTATCCTTCACTGTCTTCCTTCAGCTTGTCTTAGTGTTAATCGTAGGGGAGAAAACAAGAGGGATTTATATTTATTCTTCTTTGGTGATAAAAATTATAGGGTTTTGAAATATTCAGTCAGGGTGATTGATTCAGTTCAAATTTTAATATGTGCATATGATTTAATGGAGATAAAGTCACTGTGGAATTTCACGATTTCAGTCAAAAGATAGTAGAGATTATTTATATTCCATTACCTTGAAAACTTGCAACCAAGTGAACGCCTCTTTTGTTTCCTCACGCTTGAAGCGTATGTTCAGTCTTGGCTGGGATGTAGGTCTATTGGCATAATAAAGACGCACCAGGCAGATTATTAGTCTAAAATGTCAGTCGTCTCGGAGTTGGGTGGTGGAACGGCTGACTTTTTAGACTAGCAGTTTATTGACGAATGAAAAAAAAAAAAGGTTTTTCAGGGTCAATATCTATCACGTTTGAGCATAACATACATCGCCATCAATGAAGATTTGAAAAATATATCAGCATAGCTGAATTTTAGGTAAAGATGAACATTTTTCACAAATGTTCATCTTATCATATGTTATGATAAGGGTTATAATGACAGCGGAGTTGTCGAAGCAGCAAAATGAGCACCATAATCCATTTTTACTTGCAGCCATATTTCTCGGCCTTGTGAAGTGTTTTACCAAAATCGTTCACGGGAGCTTTTTCCTCCAATAGCTGCCTCGGTGTCCGTGAAGTTTAATAGAAATTTACAAGAGCACTCTCGAGATTTTTTGAGATAAAATGTTTCTGGTTAGAAATACAGTAAAAACTGGACAATCTTGATGTTCTGCCCGTTATGTCTAGAAATAACGAAGCGCTCTTGAATTGTAATTTCGCCTCATAGTAGTGGAGAAACTGATTTTTTACAAGATAATATACTATGTCCGAGTTGCCACAAGCCTATAAATAAAAAGAAGGAAAGGCCGTTCGCACTAACCGAAAGCTATTTTTTTATTATTATTTTTTTTTTTGGCATTGCTATTGAAAATCTGAAAAGGAACGGTCTTACACACGTAGCCCTCAGGGGGGTACCAGGTGAATTTATCGCATACCCGATCGTTCCAGGTAAATAACCCTTAAGTAAGCTTAGGATGTAAGACACACTTGCGAATACGAGTAAGCATAACGTGAGATACCCAGGCGCAAAACAAATAACAGTAGCGCTGCTGATGTTGGCTCCCCTCACAAATGAAGCGTAACGAGGGGTTGAAAAGTTAGATATTCGGACATCTTCGGATAATTGATAGCGTGATTGATTAATACAGTCTTTCATTTATTAGTGAAGAATAATTAGGGTGGGAAGCGCGTGGTTGATGGGGCGGGGGGGGGGGGGGTGGGCTTATTAACTTTCTTCCCCTGAAAAGGGGGGGGGCTTATTTGACAGGGGGCTTTAATATAGGTTTTGCGGTATATATTTTACTATTATCGAGGTAAAGAAAATCATTCGTAGGTTCTTTATATCTCGGTTCCACTGTATAATAAGGGACTACCCCTATCTAGTATCACCCAACTAGTGGACTAATGCAAATCCTGCATTTTAATTGGCTACGCTACTAGTGGGCTATTAGTAATAGTCATCGAGTAGCGAAATTCGCCGGTTTTGAAAACCTACCAAAACAATGGCGACCGCTTTGTGTTTTGTGGAATGCCACAGTCTTTTAGCTTTCATGGCTGCTCTGTTTCCATCGTAAACAACAACTACATGCGATGAAATAAAAATCGATAAACTGTTGAAAACTTGGCCCAATTATCAATCGCCAACTTGATCTGTAGTTCACTTGAGCTTTTCTTGCAGTTCATAAAAGTATTGTGGGTCACTGCACTACTTTAGAGATGTTTTTTTTTTTCTATGAACAGTTGTGGCTGAATTTTCACCAACTTCACTGCTGAATGAATGAATGAATGAATTTTCACAAGCTACGCTTTTGTATCACGTGTTTCAAAAACGTGACAGTTACGTGCATTTATGCAAATTTGCGCAATCGAGCGTGACGCTTTCTTTCGTTTTATTTGAAGATTTTTTCAACTTGCATTTGCTAACTTTATTATTATCTTTTCTCTCCGACTATTTGGGTGATACTAAAACAATTAGACCCTTCGCCCTCAAGGGCTACGGGTCTAATTGTTAAATAGTCTGACGAAAAAAAAAAATTTGTGTTACGTTTGCAGGGTAGCTCTGGCGGATAACTCAACGAAACTAAGGATTTTGATTATTTACATTTTTCGCTTTTATAGCTACAGAAGGTGCAGCGTGAGTTTCTTTTTCTGAATGATATCTGTCTCCGCGGTATAACCTGGGCCTCAAAGTTCTTTGTCACGCAATCTCGTTTCGCTAAAGGCGGTAAAGGATTCAGGACTGTTGTGAAATAATGTTGACTGTTGATTTGCCTTCCTCAGGTGAACGTGAGCATTCAAAGCAATCTTTGACGTTTCTGTGCCCATTTTACCTTGTTTAATACCAATGTTTGAAAAAAGGAAACCTTTTTTGTACTTTTTGCCGAAGGTTGGGCCGTTGGAGGAAAGATTTCGAGAGATTTTCGGTAAACCGTGAGCTGTGGTTTTCAATGGCTTCAGCGGGAAAGAACCTGTGAGTAGAAGTAAAATGTTTATGTTCTCCTTAAATGCTTCTGAACTGTAAGCCGTTTCCAGAAGCACTATTTAACTCGAAAAGGAAAAGGCGTTGATATTCGGGACTCTTGCATGAAAGAGACCGGTTAAAAATTCCGAGGAAAATCACTCGAACCTTTTTCATCCACACTATTTTTTTTTTTTTTTTTTTGTTTATGTGTTTTGAGATGTACATGTCTGCCTCTCGAAAGCAAGATTTTCACTATATTTCGTATATACTGTTTCCGGTAAACTTGATCAACTTGAATAGAGTCGTTAGTAGATAAATTAATGGAACTGTACGGAAATCTTGCCTCCGACAATTAACTCCTGTAAAATGTATAGGACAACAAAACCAGTTCTGTACTGTTTGATTCTCGATTGATCCGATTCAAACCTTTTTATTTGATAAACGGTTTACTGATTTAAATCCTTCGGAGAGTAGGAAAAGTTCTTCCTCGTTAATTGTGTTGTTCTCATCGCTAAACTGAAGAAGTAACTCTCGTATTTCTTTAAACGAAGCCAATCAGTGCAGTCTACCTACTTCGGCGACGAGCAGAGACGGGAGCTTGCTTAAACATTTGTTTTTCCCGCTTTGGACGACGTTCTCGACCCAGACCTCACTCGTCTTCTGTCGTCGTCGTCCACAAACTCGTCCTGGCTGCTTAAGGTCCCTATTTACAGAAAGTCGTTCTTAAATAAATCAAGGAACACGTGACCTTAGATGTGGAGTCCCAGAAATATTTCTTGCAATTCACGAATTGAAACTGCTGTTAAAAGTTACAATTTGTTAACGAGTTTTCGATTGATTTGTTTTGAAATAGGTAAAATACAAGATGGAACTGAGCAATGCAGAAGGGAGCACTGTAACCGTACTGTACGCCTTTACGATGCTTGCAGCTATTGTGGGCAACTCTTTGCTGATATATATTGTGTGGAAAAAACCTGAGGTACGGTCACTGACAAGTTCAATGTTTGTCAACATGGCCATAGCCGATCTATTAGTGGCCCTGTTCATGATGCCTTTTTCCATTGTCCTCGCTCACACAGAAAGTAAGTGGAAGATACCCGGGTTGCCTGGTGACATGATCTGTAGGAGCTATATTCTAATTTCCTATGCCACCCTTATTGCGTCTATTCTCTGCCTGGTTTTTATGGCCATCGACAGATACTGCGCCATTGTCTGTCCTCTGTCGGTCCACTCTGTGTGGTTCAGAAAGGCGAAATTTGTCACACCTTTGATCTGGGTTCTGTCGATCTCTCTAATGGCTATCCTGCCAGTCATCTACAAATTCAATTATGAAGACTCTTTATGCGAATTTGACCCTACTGTTTTCGGACAGACCGAGACATTTCGTGGTGTTTTCGTCTACATTTTCTTCATCACCTACATAATTCCCCTGGCCATCATATGTCCGCTGTACTTTAAAGCTGGTCGTAAGCTATGGTTTAACCAGGTTCCAGGCAACCATTTGATTGAAGAACAGCAGCGTCGACAGCTGGTTACAAGAAGGAAAGTGGTCCGCATGCTCGTCATTATTGTTGTGGTGTTTGCCATTTGTTGGCTCCCTGCGCAGGCAATACACCTTTCTTGGGCAGCAACAGCTTATCGTGACAGCCCGCCAATAATTGTCCTCTACCTGGGATTTTGGGTGGTCCACGCGAACAGCACCATCAACCCTTGGCTGTATATTGCCTTAAGCACCAAGATTAGATTGGCGTTTAACCGGATGGTAACCTTACGAAAATCTCATCCGGCCTTCAGGAGAAATACCCAGAGAATGAGTAACTCAACTAAGGCCACGACATTCCAGGAGGCTAGGGTGTAGGGTGTTTTCAGCTAGCAAGTCGTTTCAAGGGCATTTAAACTTCGTCTTTTTAATGCGCTCAATAACTGCAGATTACTAAATGCAATGGTAAATAGTGAATGAAATAGAGATAAAGTCATCGACTAAAAATTTCAAATAGAGATTCCCTTGGTGATTTTTTCAAGTAAATGTAGTAGTTAAAGTATTATTTTTTTAACGCATCAGTTTATTGGTTCAATATGTAAAGTACGGAATGAAAAGGTAAAAGGCAAAAGAGCCTTGTAAATTATGCGTTCTTAAAATAATGAGAGAGCTTTACACTTATCGTAGTAAATGCATTTTTGATCTATTAATATTGGGCCAGTGCACTTACGCATTTTCAAATAACTTAATATATATATTTAGCCAAGCCTAAAAGCGGAGCTCCCGATCTCATTACAACAATAGTGTAATGATAATAATAATGATAATGATGATGATGATGACAACCCTACATTGCCCAATGTCGGGTACATTATTCTCAAACTTTCCCATGTTCTCTACTTTTCCTGAGAACGATGTAGAAATGATTTTGAAAACCTTCCAATAGTAGCTTACCACCATCCTAACAATGTAAGCGATACTTGTTAGAGCCCAATAGCTACCAGAGACTAATAACTGTAACAATGACCGGGCGACTCCCGGTTCTTTTCAGTGCAGCAGTAAATGCACCACATGTCCCTATTGCTGGTTTTCAGTGTCACGCCATTCAAAATAGATCAAAATAAAAATCAGAACCGTTCAACACTTTAAGTACAGAATCTGGGAAATGAAAGGAGGTAAATATACAAAGACCCTCGCCAAGATTCGGGTTAGAGAAAGCGTACCCTAACATAAAAGCAAAGAACCCTTTTAAAGCGAAAATATATATGAACATTAGTTTTCAGCTGCTCTAATACATCATGAAAGTAAAATCTCAGAAGGATCGATAGTTTTGTAGTTGGAATTTTAGTGACGTCATGTGAAAACCAAGAATAAAGCACGGTTTACATCGAAACCGCTTTTTCAGAACGCTTTCTCAGCAATGATCATTATCACTCTGTTTCCTATATGTTACTTATCACAATTTAAAGATTTAGATATGAACGTGATTGTCTTAGGAAAGCACGCGAGCCTCCCCTCATTCGTAAAGCTAAAACCATCGGGCCTCTGGGAATTAAAAACGTAACGAGCTACATGTATATTCATTATGTAATCCTTACCATGTACATCTGTAACTTCCGTTTATTGTTTTACGGTAGTATATATTCTGTATATTCTTCATGTTTTTCCCAAATAAACCTGATGAAGACTGGTACTGGCCAGTGGAAATATTGTATACTTTAGAATTTTCACATTGTTTGATCAGTCTTTGCAGAGGTATTTTTGACTTTGATTCTATGAAATAAATTTTCAGCGTCATCTTTATTTATTTTTCTTACATTATATCAACATTTGGGATCAAAAGGTGCAAAAATTCTTTGTTTTATGAAGCATTTCTACTGATCACTTGAATCAAGACAAGTGCGGGCGTTACAAAATAAATATATAAATGTATGGGATTACTTGTCGCGTGTGACATCACGATCCCTCGAACAGTTCGGATGGTGGGCCTGTGCTAAGAGCCGAAATTTTAGGTTTAATACTCATTTCTGGAGAACAAACGAAACTTATTCTATGTTAATCTTTGTCTATTCAAGATTATTGTTACGAAAATTTGTATTGCGTGACTTTTAAACGTGACATTCTAGACGCTTCGCGAGAGTTCATAATTTGCTTATTTTAGTATCTTGTGTAAGCGTTTCTAAAGCGGTGTATTTTGTAATCTTTCTATAATTATACTATTTAGAAAGTTCTAGAATCTTGTTGTAAAAGTATATAAGTAGGCGACTCCGTGTAAAGTTTTAACTAGTTTTCACAAGCCAAGAGAGTTTGACGCTAGTAGTGATTAGTCAAGCGTGACGGAGGCAGTGTTCATTGAAGTTGGCGGAGGCCGTGTAAGTTTATCAAGTTAAGTGCCGGTTTACCGAGTTACGTGCTGTTGTGGAGTTTTACTTCATGGAAACTACGTTCATTTTTGGAATAAATCTTTTTGTGCTGTTCCAACAACCCTGCGTTCAGTTTGGTTTGCAAGCTACCCGTCCTCTAAAAGATTACCCGCGTTAACAATTATGAAAAAGCAGGATGGCAATGCTAGAACGGTTTCTTTAATCCTAAAAATTACATTTCAAATATGTTCCCTCAGCTCAACCAATGACCACAATTTTGTTTTATCGTGCGTAGCTTTGGAATTTCATTTATTCGTAATTGCAGAATCAGTTATTCTTTAACACTTACGAGGGACTAATTTCAATGAAGTGGTACTAGTAAATTATATGAAAAGTCAAATAATATCGCTCGTACGTCACAGATGATGTAATAGTAGGTAGAATTTGATTTTAGTCCTGCAACACATTCATGTACTTGCATGTAGTTTTGAAAGAAAGAAAAGAAGAAGAAATCAATAAATCGATCTAATGATCGATAATTGAATGAATGCAATGCATGTAAAAGCCGCGTCACGCAAAAGCTTAGAAATTCAAGCGTAGTCTATCACAAACCCAAGAACGCTTTTGGAGCGAAAATTTGTTTGAACATTAGTTTGCAGCTGCTCTAATACATCATGAAAGTAAAATCTGAGTAGGATCGATAGTTTATAGTTTGAGTTTTAGTGACGTCATGTGAAAACCAACAATATATTCGAAGAGCTACATTTTGTTTCTTACCAACACAACAAAGTTCTGGTATACCCCATCTCGTTGGAAATGCAAAATGTCATTATCGAGAACTTTGAACTGAATTCTGTACTGAAATTGACAAGTTCAAAATCTGATAACGAAGACAATGTTATACAAGTAGCAAAGCTGTTAAAAGGTGCAATAAATAATCAGCAACCTCAGATATCATGGCCACCCACAGAAGAAGATTTAAAGGCAGACGAAATAAGTTCATACATCCCACATTTGAAGGACATATTTTTTACCTTACTTATATCAGGCCACTCGTCTTAAACAGGCACGAAGAGTAAAGCAGAAAGAACATCAAGACTTAAAAATTCTTTCGCTCAGGACATTGTTTTTCCTTTACGAACGGAGCTGTTAAAACGGCTAAAAGTGTTTTGTTCCCTCTGTTGTTAAAATGCTCTCCAATAACACCGAGACTGTCAGGATTATAAATAAGTACGGACATGGATTAAGGTATGACCTTTTAGAAGAGATAGAGACTGAGTTGGTTTTAAATGCTATAAACGAACAAACTGCTAATCGTGTTGTCATCCCCAATGAACTCAAAGAAGGTGAAAGCAGTTACTCTGTCCTTCTGATGATCCCGGATAGCAATGACAACTTAGAGTACGCAATAAGTGGATCAGGAACATCACACCGTGTAAGATCAACCTTTGTTTTGGAAGGACAACGGAGACAATGTAGAAGACAAGGACTATGAACCACGATCAAAGAAGACGTGTCAAAGGTCACTACCATCGGACACTGTAATAAGAGAGATTCCTGAATACTATGGAGGGAAATACGCTCTCCTTATGATGACAAAGCCAAGTTGCTGAGATACATTATCTTGTTTTGCTGGAAGTAAGGAAGCTAAAATTTCACCCATCATTGTTGGTACCAGGTTGGATATAGGCTTTAACATTAAGGTGCGAGGAAATGTTGTAGTTGTAAAGAACACAATTGGCTACTTAGACACTCTCGATTCTCCTGCTACTGATTTAAAGACAGCTCACGAAGTACTGTCAAGAGGATGTGAGATCAGAGATAGATTGCAGTTAAAAGCAGTTACTTGTGTCTTTTACCAGGCATTTTATGCCAAAGCTTTAAAAGTTTACTGGATGATGGATCATGATGGGTGGTTTCCATTTACCTGATGATGCTGTTGGGATTCATTGGTAGCATATTTGGTGATGCTCGCATTAGAGAACTGGCTTTGCAGAGTGATGTGGTGGCTGAATGCTCAAGGGAGAAGGTGATCAGCGGCAAGCATTATAACAGGGCTGTGCGCCTTCATAAAATTGTGTATGAAGCGTTGATGAGAGTTCTTATTCAGCAGTTAGAATCGTCTCTCACAGATAAGTCAAACGCCTGTATGCTCAAGAAAGAGAAAAATCAAGTTAGATCTTGGACCAGACGGATTTGAGAGAGCGCTTCATGACAATGAATTTCGCAAGTGAGAGAGCCAATTTAATGGGTAAGTACTGGACATCAAGGAGAAGGGCACAGACCTAGCGAGATTCTGTGAACTGATTTTGAACCTTATCTATTTGACATAAATGACGCTAAAGTCATTAAGGATTTGAAGACCACCTCTAAGGCTCGCACCAAGGATATTGTACTTCCATTAAGAATGGATCGAGATTTGTTTGGAAGAATTAATGACTTTACTTGAGCAGTTAATTTTTAGAAAAAAATATGGAGTGAATTGGGGAAATTTCATTGCAATCGATGACGCTAGCACTAAAATTGTTCCTTAACATGCCTTATTTTCCAGAGTAATTAGGAGAGCTTCACTTTTGTTACCTTCAAGACAGACTTTTTTTATCGAATGGAAGCTCATGTATTCAAGAATCTCTTTTTGAGGTGAAATTTTACTTTTCCATTAAGAAGGGACATTAAATTACCAATTAGTGCTAGAGACTGACATGCTTTAGTAGCCCGGTTTAAAAAAAAAGAAAAAAGGTAGATTTGTCATTGATTTGTTCAAGTTGGTAAAGGAAAGCAACCAGTCCCATGCACGTCGGGGTATATTTCATCAGATTTTGAACGAGTGTTGCTAGGATTGGCGATATCGATAATTAAAGACAGAATGTTTCACGCATTAAAGGGGCTGTGTCACGGCAGTCCAGTTCATTTTGTTTAAATTTCCAATTACTCGCCTCAATCGCTATGGAATTTAAAGTAAGTAAAGAAATTGCATGTACATGACAAAATCAGAGATCCGAGACAAACAAATACGTCTCCTGAGCATTATTTTTGAAGTTGCAAGCAGCAGGGATCAACTTTGAAAAACTGTTAGGCTGAACAGTTTTCAAAAATCCTTATTTCAATCCGTTTCAATCTTCTTCAGTTTTGCCCATCTGTGGCATCTGTTGTTTCTGTTGTATTATTTTCACCTTCCTTTAAAGTTTTGAGCGGTTATTTTCATGTTTCTCTTAATTTAACGGGCATTTTGTAATTTCCTAATTTTGCTGAATTTCGTGACACAGCTCCTTTAACCTCGCCTTTTGACAATTTCCATTGTCACGGCGTGAGAGGTTTATTTTCATGTGAAGGTTATGTCCACTCTGTGCTACTATTTTGGCAAATTTTTACACGAAGTCTGTGGAGCTGAATAATGACGATCAAAACTGGTTTATCTAAGCGTTTTCCCAATTTTTTTTTTTTTTTTTTTTTAAAGCACGCTTCCACACCTAGCGAATTCAAATTGTGTTTGCCCATCCACACAGAAACGATAAAACGTTGCAAATACGATAGCGACCCTTCAGTACGTACAGCGTGTGCGGGGCTGTATAATGTATGACATCAACATGTTCGTTTAACTCCATTTTGGTTCGTCCACAAGTAAACGAGAAGCCGGCGTTTTCAAAAATCTCTACTCTGCACACCACTTTGTAACCCTACGATTTTTGGTGCTCGGAAAACGCCGTTCATGTGTGGACGGAAAGTTAAGACAGGAAAAAACCCTCGGTTTGTATTAAAAAACACCAGGATACATGTGGACTGGGGCTAAATGTAGAATTGTTATTGGTTTAACTTTCAGTGGCGGATCCAGGGAAGGGGCCCGGGGGGCCCGACCCCCCCCCCCCCCTCCCCTTATTTTTAGACTAAAATGAGGCCTGAAGGGCCGAAAAAATATTTTTGGTACATTCCTCAGAATCTTAATGACCGGGCCCCTACCTTACATGAAGGTCTGGATCCGTCACTGACTTTAACTGCGTATTATGGTCAGTGGAGCGAATCTCATAGCAGTTTAACCAGCCATGATTTTGTGCAATCGTACCTAAAAACCTCGTCCCAAGGGTTCTCTCCTACTCGTCGAAATCACTGACAACTTGACTTGGAAAATAAGGCCTAAATCAGAATTTTTTTTTTTTTTTTTTTTTTCATCAAAAGCATGAAATGAATTTATCATATCATTATGGAAAGTTCCAAGGAAACTTAACATTAACCTTTATTTGAAACCTGAGAAACAGTTATTTAAACTTATTGGCTGTTGAATGGTGCCCCCTTTCGTAAACTAGTACACATTTTACTCGCTCCTAGTCTGTTATACGTAAAGAGTTGATTTACGACACGTGTTGAACTTCAATTTGTGTTTCGTTCATGAAGCTTAAAAGCGATTGTCTCTCAGATTTTATAGTTAAATAATATTTCCGAGACAAATGTCAAAAATTTCTTTAGAGAGTTATGAAAAGAAAAACAAACAAGAAAGCAGTTAAAATGAAGCTATGTTTCTTTCAGGGCATGTAAAAATGAACGTACCTCAATTGATACGTGATTTTAGACTATAGAGTCAGAAACGTTTTATCCTCAAAACTGTCGTGGGCAAAAGTGATATTGGCGACTGGGTAATTCATAATAAAAAAACAAATATCTGAAAACAAAAAGTTTCAATGTAAATGTTAAATTAGCCTGCGTAGCAAGCGTTTCTGTGCGGTTTAGGAGCAAAGAACGAGGAACAGGAGTCAAAGACCGCGCAACAAATGGCGCAAGCAAAAGAACGGGGAGAGGGTGGGAAAGAAAGGAAAGAAACGCTTGCAGAAAAGCCTGGGATTTTGAAAACTGCCCACTTGGCCTGTCATGCCTGAGTGCACGCACCGACATTTGATGCTGTCATCAGCTGTCATAATTGACCAATACAATGCTTGGCCTTCCGTGGAGCGGAAATGAACTTTAGAGAACGCGTGTGTGAAACCAAAATAACTTTTTGTTCGTATTTTGAGTCACAATGCAGTCCTCCATAGTGGATGCAGTTTCAGTTTAAGGTGCAATCCATTCTTCGAAATTTGGATCTGTATTTCACTATCCGAGAAAATTTAACATCCCGCAAAAAAAAAAAAAAAACGCTAACAAGCTGGGTCCTACTTGTGTGCTTTGCCGTGATCTTCACTTCAGCATGACAAAACATTGCAGGAAAACATCGCATTCCCTGGCAAAAGAAAATCGCTTTTAGTCATTCAGATCCAGCAGACACTTTGGAGAATAAATTAAACGGCCTGAAGTCCTTATATAGTCACAAGAATAGCTTTGCGTTTCAAAAGAAGTTAAAGAAAATGCTCTTGCATTGGAGGACAAATCTTGCCGACCAGGATAAACAACCACCACAGGAAATTAATATGCGTGTCACGTACCATACATGACCTCTCAGTATGAAACAAACCTTTGATCGACACATGTCAACACTGTTGGACTAGCCGAGCCAATCAGGTGCTGCGTTCGCTGACGAACGCAGGTTTTCAAAATCGAGGAGTTTGTCTGCAAGCGTTTCCTTCCTTCCCCTTCCCCTTCCCCTCCCCCCTCTTTCATTTTTTGGCCTTCGTTTTATTTCTCGTTCCTCGGTCTTTCTTTGCTCCGAAACCTAACGGAAACGCTTGCTACGCAGGCTAATGTTAAATTAAAGGTTTAGTTATCCAATAAGTCGATGAACACTGAATATGCGGCCACTACGATTTTATTTAGCGGACAAAAAAAAGTTAAAGAAGAAGAACATTAAAATGAATTTATTTTTTCGGGTCATGTAATAATTTACGCCAGGTTTTCATATGTTTCCTATCGAACAGTTTTTAGCAAGTTTTGGAACGACTAGTAATCAAGGGTTTCGTGTAAAACTCCATGCCGGGAAGAAAATATGGAACAACTTAAAGGAACCCGACCATAAAAAAGTTATTTTTAACGTTACACTCGCTCCATTGTACAAATAGTAATTATCTTCTCTGGTAGAGTTGAAATCCACCTAATTATTAAAATACAATGAGCGATTATTTTGCCAATCATGAAAACCGAAGATTCAGCAACGTTTATTTAGTTGTGCCAGCTATATAAATTATCAGAAGACCTTTGGGCGGCGTTTGTAATTTTGTTTGCTCACCTGTGTTTCAAACAAGCAATACCTCTATCATCAGTCCTTTATTAACGTGCTGATTAATACAATGAATTTTGATGAGCTTGCCTTCGGCGATTTTCTGCCTTAAACCAATGCGAAAAAGGAATTGTGCGCACGTTTTCATCTTAACAACCCGAAGACAGATTCGAACTCAAAATACCCTTTATTTTGGACTCTGTTTAGCTTTAAGGATAAATAATACTATTTTATGATGCTAGGTCCTTTGGTATTATTGCTCTCTACTGCCACGGCCTGGAGTCAAATAGGTAAGTGAGGGATGCGACGATACAATCGTACCTGAACTTTCTTAACGTTCACGCTGTTGTTATTTTAACCGCCTTTACTAATTATCTACCTCTGGTACTGCAAATGACATTTATCCATACTAAAGCAATAGTTCTAGTCTAAAACCCATGACGCCCATGCGAATTCGCAGAAAAACCGAAAAAAAAATCTACATATATTTTTTTAACTTTCCGAGGGTAATGTTCTACTTTGAAGAAATGCCTTTTGTCATAAAGAAATCGAGAAAAAAATAGAAGTACAACTATCTAGAGGAAAAAATCAATCATTAATTTAGTCGATTTTCAATACCATTTTTTAACCTTAAAAAATGCGTATATTTGTGATATCTTAACCAGACCAGCTTGAAAAAAGTCTGGGGCCTCAATACGGCAAATTCATTCGGCAGATTGAAATAATCTATAGCAACTGACCGAGCCTGTCAACCCGGCCGTACCAATTCAAATATCATATCGCTGATTAAGAGAAATAAGCATTTTTCATGGCTTCCACTGATTGATACAATTTGATTGTATTTTTAACATGGTTAAAAATAACATAACGTTGCAGCAAAGCCAAAAAATTGTCATACGCGACAATATAATTGCGAACATCTATGCTGATTAATCTTTCTTAAATATTTCCATGGATATTAAGTTATTTTTTATTCTTCTAGTTACAATAAGCTTTTTCATACCACAAGTTGCAAGTTTTTGCCCTTTACTGATTATAATATGCTTTTTCGTCAGAAGATATCACTCAAGCAGACAATTGATTGGCTTATAAGCCGACCTGGATCACGCCTTTTCTTCCTTTCCGTCTCCAAAAATTATGCTTCTCTCCCGGCCCTATCTATTTCTGTATTATCTTGAAATTCCCCCGTTTATTCACATTTAGTTTTATTTTGTCAGTGTGGGAAAATTTCTTTGAATTTTTAAATGTACCAATCACAGTTAGCATGATTCATCAGGCGCTGAGCTCTAGTCTCAGAAATAAGATACGGACCAGTTGGACAAAAAAAAAAACAAAAACAAAAAACAAAAGCAAAAACAGAACAAAAAAAAAAACCACCAAGCACCTAACGCATATCCGGATAGTTTTGAAAATATTTTTTTCTGCGTTTAAGGGCCTTCTGTCCACACGAAATCGGCCTTTCCGGCCACCATAAAAGCATGTTTTAAAAACCGTCCCCAGGGAAGGAAGACATTTTGAAAACATCAGCTTCGTGTTTACGTGCGGATAGACGAAAACGTAGGTTTTCGAATGAGAAGATGTCATACATCATATACTGCTAGTATTAGCGTGCTCCGTAAGGGATGCTATCGTATGTTTGTTATTTTAGCGTTTTCCTGTGGATGGGCGAAAACGATTCAAATAAGCCACAATCAGGGACAAAAGTAGTTGACACACTTGTTTAAAATAGGTGCTTTTATTAAACTTTTAATACATTTATTATTTCATTCTTTTTAAACGCCTTAAATCCCCTCACCCCCCGAATCAATGTTGTCTGAAGTAAAAGAAAGACTTGAGGGTCCAAAAGACAACATTGATTCTGGGGGGAAGGGGTTGGGGTAGACAGGGGAAGGGGATATGTATGTCCACTATGCAAAAAGGGGCCATTTTACGGAAGTGTCTCAACACTTTTGTCCCTCATTGTAGCTACCTTTGCATGGCAGCTAAAAAATGTCCGTTTTTCAAAAATATCTGGATACATGTGGAAAGGGCGTTAATTGACCGTCATGTATGATTACAGAGAAAAATGCATAATACTGTAAAAGCTATGATAATCATTTTCTTAGGGCCAATCCATACTGTTTTTTGGGTCCACAATCTTCAAAGTTGGATCAAACGACGAATATAAAGAAAAAGCATTCATTGGGCTTTCGGTTTTATTAAGTATCAAAAATGATTATTCCGCGAACTCCAGCCCCACGAAAACGTTTAGTGAGCATTTATTTTGATCAACCTTCTCGAGCTCACTCCAACTATTCATTTCATGTTTTGAAAAGCTTCATAGTTAACACAATTATTTACTTGTTCTTCAGCTTGCGATGTCGAAAAGGCAGTTGGTATCGAGCTTGGAAATACTGGACCAGTTCCCAATAATGAAATGACAGCAACAAGTCAAATCAACAAGTATGTTACGTTCATCAATTATATGAGTAATGTCAAACCCTTTCGAGTTAACGAATAGAAAGGTTTTAAATAAATTTTCGTAAATTACCAGTCAAACGTGAGACATGTGTTAGTCTCAGGAGCAACTACAAACAATACTATTTAGTTATTGTATCCGTTTTCGCTTTTTGGGCAATTCAAAAATAGTGAGTCAACAAACCAGAAAATAGCTCACTATTGTTTGCTTTTCTTTCTCTGAAATAGAACAATTTAAGTGTTATGGACGAGTCCTTAAAGTGTCAGAAAACACTTGGCAGAGTGTCTTATATTTTCAAAGATCGTTTATAATGACATCGTTAGTGATCCTATGCCAGATTATCTTTTTAAGAGACTTTAGCGAGTACAGTTAGCGGCTGCTAATTTTGTTTTAGGACGCTATAAAACGAAGCAAGCATGATTTGCTTAAACTAGCGTGGCTCTCAGTCGTCAAACGCACTTTAAAGATTGACACTCCCATCTTAGGTTAAATACTCTTAGCAAGGACGCTGAGGTCATCCAATCAAGTTATGTTACAGGTGCCATACGAATGAGGTACCTTCCAAGACAGCATTGTCAATGTTTTTTTTCAATGCGCTACCAAACCATCATGATTAGGAACTCCACAGAATTTGCAGGAGCCGTAATAAGGGTAGGAGACCACAAGCGGTTCCATCGAAAAAGCTAAATGTGTTATTTTTAGAACAAAACGCACCACCCTCAACGTCACAAGCTCGCGCGGGAATCTGCGAATTTGCGCGGCTCTTTGTGGAATTTCAAAAGATGAGCAATCATTCTGCGACTTATTGGAGTGCTCTCTGAACTTTCCAAGTGCTTCATATCTCGACAGGCAATGCATGCACGGTGGAAGAATAAGCTAATGTTATATAAACATCACCAGAAACACTTTTATCGCAAAAACCTCGTGAAGCTGTAATGGGCAAGCAGTAAGAATAAAGAGAAACAAGCCAAGGGGAGAAAAATGATTAAGAACAAAAAACAAAAACAAAAACAAGACGAAAACTTATATTTATGTACAAGTAAGAAAAAAAAAACAGCTTAGCCGAGCCAAGAGTCTAACCGTGACTATCTGCACGGAAGGTCGGCTTCTAGACCACTACGCCACTCTGTCAAGGATAACGTAAAGTGAGATAATTACTACATTCAGTTGAAAGTTTCATTTCCGTGAAATTCTGCCGGTAGACGCTGTTTGAAGCTGGTGGAGCTGTATTTATCATGAATTCAAAGATATATTTAAGGAGGATTAGTTATAATTATTATCTGTTGTTGTTGTTGTTAATTTCCGCCCTCCTTTTCCCCGGAATGTTTTTTGGTTTGTTTCGGTCGAACGAGATATTCATCGCACGACATCTCCGACATCTCTTCGTCACTGGATTTGTCAAAATAATAATAAAAAAAAAAACCCTCTCACTACGGTGTTTGCACGGTGGCGACAAACTATCACCTAAATGTTGCATCAATGCGTGGGTATTTGTGTTATTTTACAATAACTTTATTTGTTGTCTTTTTAGCTTTTTTCACGAAAGTTGGCCTGAAAATGCAAAATGTCAGGCATCAAATTAGGTGCTAGCATGTCGTAAAATATTCAGATATGACGTCATGTTTGCTGACGTCATTCTTACGTAAATTCTCCCCTTTTTTTCTCAAAGATCTGATAAGATGGAAAAGAAAGCTGGAAAACTTTTTTGCAGTATCTCATATATGAGCTAAGTTATCGCAGTTTGAATTTGGCAAGATCAGTTGTAGAACAAAAACTGGACCCAGAACTGAGACATCTTGACTGTCGAAAGCTAAAAGAAAAAAAGAAAAAATAAAAACAGAAATTTTCAACTGCTTAGAATCCTGGAAAACAAATTTGTGGTGTCAGAAAATGTCACGCGATCTTTTTTTTTTTTTTTTTTGTACTGCTTAAATTAGCGTTATTAAGTCAAAAAATGAAAATCTAAAATAACACGATTTTAGTCCAAAATGAAAAGTTTTTGGTGCCAAAAAAAATCAGCTTATTTTGTATAAAACTGTAAACTATATATATAAGAGCATTCGTTTTTTCTTAAGAAAAACTGTGGATCAGGGGGCTCACTAACTCGGCTTATACGTGTCGCATCGAAAAGTGGCTTTCGGTATTTTGCTCCTCTTCCGATACTCTTTCAGATGATATAAGTTTGACTCGAAAAGAAAAAAAAAAACAATTTTTCCCATTTTGGTGAGGTCACAATTTGTACTTTTAATTAAAAAAAAAAAAACCCAACGAAAGTTTTTGGTCAATTATCATAGTAGTCCATCGAGCAAGTTTGGTTACCAAATAACAAAAATACGTAAATTTAGCACTAATGCAACATTTTAGGGATGGTTTGGCCCCACCGTGTTAACGTAAGCTTGCAGTCCTCATATTAAGAGTTTTTGTGAAAGAGTTCGCCACAAGGTCTTCCCTCAAAATCAGGGGAGGTAATGATGACACCTACGGAGGCAATTTCCGACGCCATTTTGTTTGTTTATCTTTTGCGCGGTGCCCTCGCAAAAGTGCGCGCCGTGTCACACGAAACGGCTCAATTATTTGTGCTAAAAATAACACATTTGGCTATTTCGATGGAAACAACCCAGTTACGGTTTCCTACCCCGATTCTGGAATTCAGTAATTTGAAGAGTCAAGTGAAAAAAAAAAAAAACTAAGGCGAGCGAGGGTACCCTTTTTTTTTTTTTCAAATTTTAATGCTCTGCCTACAAAAATCGCTGAAAAGTATTCTTGCGTTTCACCCACGTGACCAATTAGCTTAGCAACGGTTACTATCCGCCATCTTGGTGCCCCTCAAGCGTAAACAAACCGTATTCAAAGAAGAGTTCATGTGGGAAAGTAGGGATGGTTTTATGGTTGTAATAGTTAGTGCTCTCGGATGATTTTTTTTCTATAGGAACCCTTTTTTTATTAGGTAAAATCATTAATGCACGAAATTAACCTAAAACAGTAGTATCCTCGCGTAAAAGCTACTCTAAGAAAGGTTTTCACAGGAGCCTATCTAATGGAGCCTCCATCTCCCATACAAGCCCTTGGAGTCAACCCTTTTCCGAGTCGATTTACAATTAGAACGGTTCCCAGGGGGAGACTTCGCGTGCCGACAGTGGGAAGAGCCAATCACAACGACGAAATGATATTGCTATTGTACTTCATCAAACAGCATGAAATACGCTGTTGACAGGCCAAACACAATCATAAGCTAGTGAAACGTGGCTTAGCGTTTTCATCCCTCAGAGATTTTCCTTGGAGATTTTCTGTCTTTTCTTTCTAGCGGGTAGATTATACTGTGGAGAATTTTCAACTCTGACTATGTTAATCTTTATTTTGGCTGCTTGTCTCAAATTAAGAGGCAATGAAGCTGGTCTGTTCCATGCATAATGATTAACTACTTCCTACAGTCTGTCTGATTCGATTCAAGTACCGGTTTTCTTTAGCTAATGTTTTTAAGCGTTCAGGTTCTTATTTCGGCTAAATGACTCAATATTAATCAAATTTCTTGTTTTTAAAGGTTATTTTTTTTCAGAAATGCGTTTATCTGAATAAATACTTGTAGTCCTTGTAGCTGTTTTGTCCGTTAATGTGATGATTCCCTGCTATGTTTTGTAACGCCGGGCCGAGCTATTTAACATTATTTTCTTATGAAAAGTGATGTACAGATGTACAGTCTTTAGGCGCAGATACAATCCATTGTTTTTCTTGAGATATTAAAGTGGGTCTTTGGACTGGAGCGCGATGTCACAAATTCCTCTCTTAGCAAAGTACTTTTGAGTTAGCTTCACAGTCGAGCAATTTTTCTGTTCTGTTGCACTTTTCAAGTCCCAGTTTTATCAGGCATCACTCATGGAAATACAAGTCAGTTGTAAAAGAAGACTGCAAGACTGATTTCTCGTTAGTTGCTACTTAGGTCATCGCTTTTGCACGCGGTGCCTCGCTGGCGAAATCCACTCCACGGTGATGACAAAAATCGAATGATCCTGGCACTTTTTCGGCGCTTATCATTGAAAAGTTCCAAATCGTCCACAGGATCCTTGATCGTCGACTCTTTTCGAAGTGCGTGCTTACATGTAGGATGTATGACGGCGAAAAAAAACAAACAAACAAAACAATCGCAAAGATAACCTTTCAGTGATCCTCAGTTCGCTGCCTTTGTCCCATCGCTTCGTGCTCAGTCTCAGTCAGGTAATTCATTAACTTCATTTCATGATACTCAGATCCCAGCGGCTGCAAAATAGTAAAAATGGACGCATAGTAAAAAAGGAAAACGGTCGACGGACGGGCTTCTGAGTTCAACTTTATTTTTTCACGGTGACATACGAGACTCACGGAAATATGACACTTTTCGCGGGAAACAACTTAAAAATAATAAATCTTTAGCTGCTATTTATCCTTCCTCATTTCAGATGGCATGAGGCCTCAGAGGGAAGACTGAATAATTACAAGGGAAAAGGCCTTACCAGGGGAGTCGGGGCCTGGTGTGCCGACAAAAATCAAGACGTCACTCGTTACTTGGAGGTAACTAAGTCAAGGATATTGATTTATATAAATGCCAGTTGGCAAAAAATAAAATGAAGTAAAATAAAACAATATGGGAAGGTGAAGAATGCCATCGATTCTGTAGATTGCAGAAAAACAGTTTACAAGATTTCTAGGTTTCTCCGATCCTTACAACTTCATAACAACTTCAATACAACTTTATAACAGTAAATCCATGGCCTTGTCCACACGTGCTCTGTATGCGTAGATTTCCCCCACAAATAGTAAGAACATGTATGGACGGAACGAAATGGCGTTTTCGGGAACCAAAAAACCCAGCGCAAGGTTTTCAAAAACCGTCACCAGAGTGAAGTTTTTGGAAACGCCGAATTGTCGTCTTCGTGTGGGTAGAGTAAAACGGTGGTTTTCAAATAGGATGATGTCATTCATCATACAGCGCACACTCAGTAAAGGACGCAGCTTTTGTTGCATCGTTTCAACGCTTTTGGGGGCAAAAAAGATTTGAATGGGCTACTAATGGATGCATACTTTTTCGAAAACCGCGAAGAAATAAACCCGTTTTCAAAAATGTCTGCGGATACGTGTGGGCGAGTGTAAGGTGGCCACTTAGGTACATGTATCAGGAAACAGGAGCTAATAATATAGTAAATTCAATTATTATCGATTAATTTATCATTAGCATTCAAATAATCAACTGAACAGGTATTGGTTGACGCTGAGTTTTACATGACATCATATTTATTCTCCTTCTATTACGAATTTGACCTATTTAGAAATGGGCCAGATTCTAGCAAACGTGATGATTTACGTTTTATTTTCCCAACATAGATTGATTTGGGAAGTAGTCGTCAACTAAAGATGATTGGTACTCAGGGTCGGAATACAACTTGGAGCCAGTTCGTAAGCAGCTACTTAGTGCGTTACAGTTCCCGTCGCATCATATTTTCTTCCATATTCGATTCTTCAAATAAGGAAAAGGTAGAGCATTCATTTAAACGAACACTACTGTCGCGAGATCATTTTATAAACGGAAACCGTTGCGTAATCGCAAATGGCCGCGTTCGTTACTTTGGTAATCTTTTTTTCAAGAAAATGAACTTTTCCATTGGGTTTGGGGTCATCGGTTCCTTCAAAATATGGAAAATCCAGGGAGGTGGGGTCCTAAGTGAAATTCTCTTGGTGGTGGCCGGGGGTATGAATATTTTCTGGAACCACACGTTTGGCAAGAATTCTTTTCCAAGGTCTCTACTGCAATCGAATTTGGTTCCCATTTTTGGTGAAACTGTTGGAGATTATTTTTCCCTGAAATCTTTGAGCCTCTCCCTCAAAAGTCGTATGGTCCTCCCCAAAAGTTAATTATACATTTGTGATTTGTGCTAATATGAAAACTAATGAAATGCAAATACGGGATCTTTCATGGGCAAAAACATGATATCTTCACACGTAAAAAGATCACCGTTTCCGTGGTTATGTAGTAAATCGCACCCTTCGCCACAAAAACTGAATGAAATAAACAGATTAATAAATAGTTTGGTATTTTCATCGGTGTCTATAAAATATAACGTAGATTGGCGTCACATATCGTTCGATCGGAATCATTACAGAGAGCATACTTACTGGGGATGGCCAGAATCCTTCGCACCTGAAGTCTTAAGCACTGTGGTCACGAGGTGTGACTTGATATTATTACTAATAATTATAATTGTAATAATGATCCAGTGATAACGATGATGATGATAATGATGGTAATAATGCTAAGGTGTTTTTTGTCTAATGCTGGGTCTTAAATATCCAGGAACCACTGGCTGGCCTTATACTCTTCATACTTCTCAAGTCCACTGTATATTAGTTACTTGTGTAAGCTAAACGCGTACAAGCTTAAGTCCTTTCTTTTTCCCGTGATATTTAAAAAAGTTACTGTAAACCAATAGTATTTATGGAAGACCATACCGTAAAACATGCTGATTGATTAACGATAAAGGCTTCTGTCCACATGATACATTTTTTTATTCCTATTGACCGCAATAGTACTTTATATGCTGACGACGTTACAATCATATCACCCCTAGCCTGCGAAAACATCTGTTTCTCCTTGCTCTTCGCCGCTGGGGACGTTCCGCGTGGAGAAACGTCTGCTACTAAGCGACAGAAATTCCATACGGATGACGTAAAGTTAGTCAGGAAACCGGTCAGAAGCACTGGTTAGTCGACAGAGTACTTACATTGTTTCAGCCATTGTTAACGAATGACAGACAAAAGACAAAAGGCCCCAAAGGTCAAATGTAAAGGCGAAGAATCTCTAACAAAATAGTCAATATTTGTGAATATAGTCTTATCTAGAAGAGGTATTTGAGTTTTGCTGGAGCCCCTTTGGCAGATGAACACAACACTTTACCTAAATCGACCAGAAGACACGTAGAACTGGACAAATTTATATTTGGAACCCAATGACTACAGGATTTATTTTGTAAACATTGATTTGCGTTATCAGTATAGAGTTTCTGCCGCTGAGTCGCAGACGTTCCTCCGCGGGAAACGTCGCCAGTGGCGAAGAGCGAGGAGAAACGAATGTTTTCGCAGGCTATATCTCCCCAAATTCTCATTTTTAGTCAGGTTACGTTTTGCCCTCGTTCTAAATATCACCCATTTTTCCTCATTATAATTAATCTAAAAAAAAGATACATTAACTTCTTACACAAACATTAATCAATGAAAAAATAGAATGAAATAAAATCTCGGCAAGATATTAACTTCAACTGAAAATTTGAGTAGACTCTGCTTCAATTATGGCGAAAACAACTGTGACGCCGAAATCGTCGACGTGGCAGTTTAAGTTCATAAAAGTGTAACTTTGTTTCTTTAACCATCGCTGCTATAAAGCTAGTGTGTGAAGCCCCTTTTTCGTTTCCTTATTGCAGGTATTTCCCGGAAACACAGATAAAAACACTGTTGTTTGGAACGCTCTTCAAGGTTTAGGAGGAGGTCCTTTAGTCGCGCGGTACATCCGAATTTACCCGTTAGAATTCTATGGGAACATTTGTATGCGTGTGGAGCTGAAAGAATGTGCAGGTTAGCTCTTAATTTGTTCTACATAAGCATGTATTTGTATGGTCAAACGATGCAAATTGGGTGCGAATCGACAGGGTTTTAAGTGAGAACAAGTACTCTATTTGAATACGAAATACAAAAGATGCCCCAAACATAGCCAGAGAAAACAGACGAAATTTCGCGACGTCACCATTGTTTCCGCCATGAAATGACACAAAGCTGGAAATTGAATTGTGGCCACTTTTAAGGTAAGGTTAGAGTTTTCAAAAAGTTAGTTGAGATCGGCGCATCCATGGCCACACGGTGACGCCGTTGACAAGTTTTAAATGAAGCTGTTTATAGGATTTGAAATTCATATAACTGTCTTGAGTTGCACCAATTCTAAGCATTTTTTTTTAAGTAAACGTTTTTGAGAAACGCTATTTGAAATTTTTTGGCATCTACAAAGAAATGAATCAAAAACAACCCTTTCAACATTCAAGAAACAAACATCAATTTTAGAGTTTTCAGTTATCCTGCGTGAAAAAAAAAAAAAAATGAAATAAATCGGACTATAAATAATTTGGACGTAATCGAAAGTTATACATATTATTTGTCCTAAATTATCTTTCTGTTTCCTTGCAAGGTAATAGTAACAAAACTACCCTCTATTAGGTTTACGTGAAAAACCGCCGGCCATTTGCTTATGTATCGGTGATCTGGCGGCCAAGAACGAGAATTCTGGTGGTTCGGTAGTTCAATTCAGTGACATGCGCTTTCTCACGCGTGATGGAAAGATTCACATGCTTAAAATGATTATCACATGTAGGGGAGACTAAAATGGTAGATCATTACTACAAAGTTGCACGATAACTATGAAAGGGCGTGTAGATCGAACCACGTGCAGATCAAATTTGATCGTTTTTGCTACTGTATGCCCACCAATGCCATGCCAAGTTATATCGGCGGGAGCCGTAATTTTTAGGGATAAATCAAGGTAACCGATATAATGTTCAATGAACTTCTGCAGCAGTCAAATAAAAGAGTGCCCCAAGATTAAAACACGAGGTGTCGGGTAACCGTATGTCTAGCCATAGCTCTCTTAAAGAAAGAAGGATTAAAATTAAGAGAAACTTGCCTGAAAATGTTCAACTAAGCGTCAAAGGGATGTCTGTATAGGCTGATGGTAATAGTTGGAAAAGCTGCGCAAAGCATGTAACAAGTCTTTTATGCAGCACTAAACGCGTTCGATGTCCTGATTGGCCAGGGAACCACCGCCTGCTCATTGCTGATAAGAAACGGGAAATGTCTCGAAATAAAATGACATTATGATTCCATAATCTCATCATAATGTTTGTTTTTCGAGTAATTTGAAAGACGTTTAGGCTGCCTCGTACCCAGACGTCTCTCTTTTGATGAAAATGTGCGCGCAAAGGAAGGCGGGAAGGAGACAACGGGCGAGACGTCTGGCAGATCTTGTTTTCAAGATGACGGCAAGAGTAATGGCGGACGAATATGCAATTTTTAAAATAAGTTCAGCCCTGTTTATTTTGTGAATTTTGAGCAAATCATTGCCTATCTACGTCGTGTGTATGAAAAGGAAGCTGTTTTCACCCCACACATTGGACTCAAGCATCATACTGTTTACTACATAATGTTTACTACCGAATTTTTAATCGAAAAACTATAGCTGCTAGCCGCGGACGGGACAGTACTGCCGTTAATTTAATGAAACTGCCGCACGCCAAGGCAACAGCCGGTCAGGAAACTTAGTAATCGTTTCTGTTAAGGTCCTCAGTGATGAAACGATCTCTTCAGTTGAAGTGAAAAATGGCGAGCTGAGAATTGTTGCAACAGCCAAATGGATCCAAATATTTTGTAAAGCTTTAAAACACTATTTGCTGCACGCTGTATCTTGATTACTCGATAAGGCAACAAACCAGTCTAGTCTCAGGACCTCTAAGTTATGTTATTAAATAGATGATAAAATATATTTTTTTAAATCTGTTGAATTTTTTTCTTAGGATTTCGCATTGTGTATCATCTGCTCGACAATGTAAGCTTATGTACAGGAAAAACAGCCACAAAACTAGCTCTAGGTTTTTTTACTTGTATTTTTTATTGTTCGATTACCTCATTGGGTACTAGACTTGTCACTGAATGCCCAGTCCGGTGTAAATAAATTCTACTTACTTTTTATTTATATACCTCATTTTCGGCTCGTTTCATGATGAAGCTGAGTCGATTGTGCAGCAAATAGTTATTGTCTGTATTGTTTTTTATTTGTTTTTGTGACATTACACAGTAGACCTATTTGGTTTTGCCATGCTCTTTTATAACACATCATTTGTGTCTTAATAAATAAATTATTGGTAACTTTGGTTTTAATTTGATAGACAATTTTGTTACCCTGATTGAAGAGGGTGATGTAGTAGATGAGATACCATTGTAACTACCATTTGGCCAGACAGGAGACTTTGCCCTAGACACTATTTTTTTTTTTTTAAATGATTGTGTTTGAATATTTCAAATTTCATGGCAAACAAGAAGCTGTGAATGCCATTTTATAGAATAATGATTGCATTGTAAAAATTTCAACTGGTGGTAGGAAAGACTGAGTATTATGAAGTTCTTGGGGTCATTCTACCCAGATTCAAAATTGTTGTTCCTGTGATTGCTTATACATGGTTCCTTTCTTGGCAAACCTGTGGTAGCATAAAATTCCCCTCAAACGTCTTCTGAAGGGGTAGTTTTTGACCTGCTTTAGAGTTGCAGAGGAATACAAGACCATATAATAATTATCAATGGACACAGAATTACCTTGAAATGTAAAAAACGTTAAGATAAGTATAGATGGTTCTGTATAACTACTAACCCCCTACCCCCTTCCTAGAAATTTTAACTACAAAATTATAATCAAGATACAAGCATCGAATGGAAAGAACAGTAAAAACAGGCCCCTCAACAAGCTGGAAGAATATGCAGTAAAAAAACACTACACTATTAGTAGGCTGATGTCAGGTCTATTAGCAGTGTCAAGCAATGAAAAATGCCAGCTGTTTTAAGTAAGGACCAGAAGCTCAGCCATGCAAAATCATCACCCTTTCCACTGCATCCACCTCACCCAGAGAAATAGAAAATATTCCTCCTATTCCTTAAATTAGTGTCACTGGACATTGAATTAATGTATGTTTTATGAACTTCTGCAAAGATTATTGAACTGAGATGTGGTCAGGTCATTGAACTATGGTCAGCAAAAGAGAAAGCCTGCACCCTGAATCCAACTTAAACTCGATCTAGCTGGCTTTCCCAAAGTAATAAAATACTTTTCTCCTATAATTCCTTGATTTTGGACAATGGAAATTGGGTTGATGTGTGTTTTTGAACTAATACTGTGATAAAAGCATGTGTACAGTTGCCCCTTCCCCTCAGAAAAAAATTGCTGTACATGGGCTACTGAGATTATTGAACGGGCATGTTGTCATTGAACTGACTTCTGTTAAAAAAGGGTTAAGCCCTTTCCCCTTCTTTTACATTTGTGTTTCCCAATAAAGTTACATTGGGACTACAGACCTGGAGTTTGAATGAGGTGTAATAGTGTGGTCATTGAATCATTGTGTTTTAACTGAACTATATACTTTATTTAACCTTTATTCAAATATTTTTAGTCTTGCAATAGGGGTGCCATCATGCCAGACAACTAGCTAAATAAAATTAGTAGTGTAACAATAGTAATTATTTATTCAATACTCGTACAAATGACCTATGTACAGTGCTTCACTTAAAAAGAATTAAAACGAAATTCAATTTGTACCTTAACTTCTGTTAGAAAGAAAAGAAAAGATCACAGTGTCTCATTATCTCTTGAAATATAAAAAAAAATATAACCTTTTATTGATAACAAAACTACTATTAAAACCTATTTACAATTAATTTCACTGAAGAAGAAGAAAAAATTCAGACAAAGCAGTATTTAAAAATCATTTCATTTCATTTGATTTCGATTTAAAAAAAATTGATCAAGATATTTATTCGAATTAAAACTTTCAGGGTAAAACTCTTAAAACACACAAGTTGGCAGGACAAAAACTCAATGTACAATGAGATAATCTGTGTTAACTCAAACTAAAAATTAACAAAAGTTACAGAGAAAATAATGGAAAGCGTATACACAGAAATGCATTGAAAAACACACTAAAATCAAAATCTATCGTCCTAAAAGTCCTCTTTCGATGTCAAAATCCATCTCTTTTAGGTTCAGATTTACTCTCCTCAATGAACGCGATCCCCTTAAACATAAGAGGGATGTTCTCAGAATGGCGAATGAGACTTTGGTTCTAATCCAAGACATCGTAGTCGAGTAATCCTCGCCTTTCTTGACTGACAGGAGCCCCGCTAAACGCTTGTGATAGACTTGACATTCAGGTGCCATGCCACCAGTAGTGGTGAACACCAGTGGCCTGAACGTGGCTTGTTCCACCTCCATAACTCGGCTTGCGTACATACGTTTCTTCTCGTTTTCATGCTGGCGATATATTTGCTGAGGGGTGAGGTCCTTGTACGATTCCGCATTTGGGTGGCACACCCGTACGTCAAAGAATGTGGAACCCTGTCTAGACCAAAAACACCGTGCATGAATGTCCAGCCGGGCATCGGGGGCAGTATTAGCCCCTCTGGCTAACGACTCACCGGTAATCTCCTGCAAAACTGGTTCAACTTCAACATCATGACAGACCAAATCAAGCATCTGCGCCTCAAGATCCCGCAGCTCGTTGTGACGTTGTGTAATGAAGCCCCCCATTTACAAATCATAGCATGATCGACATTAGAGGGCTGTCTACAGATACATACAGTTGGTACGTCATTAATCTGCCAGTCATACCTTAGATGGACTGCGTCTTTGAATTCTCTCTTGTTAAGATTTAAGTCCATTTCCTTTACCGGAATGACAGTTAGTAGTATAGGACGGCGGTATAGTGCGTTTTTCCCATTTTTCACTTTCCCATTTTTCCATTTCCTCTTTTCCATGTTTCCATTTTTTCATCTTATTACACACTGAAGTCAAAATAACACCTCTTCTTCCTTTGGCTGAACTTGAAGTGAAAACAAAACCTCTTCTTCCTATTGGCTAAAAAATTTGTCAGTATACTTACAAACTTTGGGAGTGGCCAATCAGAGCATCCTTTGTGCGGATTGACCAATAACTATTTGCCACGTGGAAAGGGCGGAGCAAAAAGAGGGTGCTTTGATCTATCAAAATCCATCGTCGAACCTCTTCTGTCAACTGGGATAAGCAAAACGTCGCTAGCTCTCGGACTATACGGAAAATGCCAGCATCGGAAGTGAGTTCCCCTGAGGAGGGACGTTCTCCTCTTTTTGAACATTAAAATCTTAAAAACGAAGGGAACGTTAACATTTTTAAGGCTGTCCAGGGCTCTTTTGATCATTAGTTGTAATTAGAAAACAGGATGGGGACACATTACCAGTTGGATGTAGCATGACAGCGGGGATTGGTTGACTCCTTAGGAGATAAAATTTGACAGTATCCTGCCCACCGTCCGAGAGTGCCGGTCCCAGAAATAATTGAAACGTCAAACAACAATTCGAACGCTCTTTAATAACTGCTCATATTAATTGATTGACCGCTCTCTTGGTATTCTCGGGTAGGGAATTCCTCAGGTCTTCTAATTTATCGTCCAGTCTCACATCTCTCTCTCTACGCGTGGTTAACTGCAAAGATCTTATCAGAGCATCATCTGGAGGTTCATGCGCTTGGGATACGATTTGCGCGACAAGAGGGGCGGTTACCTGAAGAGACATTGCGTGTTCGAATCCAGCACGCTCGACTGGGTTTTCTAGTCCCAGTTCCCCCATCCTCACTGGTAGTGCCAGCAGTTCTCGTTCACTCGTTGTGCATGTATGGCCTGTAATTGTTGGTATCAGGGCATCACTAATAGCACGTTCCAATGGTTCTAGCAGTTCCTCAATATCAGATAATGTTCTCAGGTAGTACGTCCATTTGTGCTTCAATCCGAAGGTATATGCCGCATAGCAGGCTTGTGGTTGGGTTGCTGCAAACTCTGCCAGTTTCACCACCTGGTCAACCCAATCATCCACCTTTTCACTTACATACTCTGCAAGATAAGATCTTGAGCCGAGTACTGCTCCTAAATGCTTCTGACCCCGAGTGGAGATGTTGATTGACGTTTGATCAAAAAGATCCCTCGCTGCCTCTTCTTTCTCAGGCTTCACAATAAGCCAGCACTTTTTCGCATTGGGAAAATATCCCAAGCTCGGACCCGATTTGTTTAGTACACCCCACCATTTCTTCAGTTCCCCCAAGGAACCAGCACCAGTCGCGTCATCTGCGAACCAACACTGCTTTACTAACGTAGAGGTATTCAAGCGTGCTATTAATGGCTGAAGACTTACTGCGTAAAGACACATAGCAAGGGGGTCCCCCTGGGTTGTACCTTCTTCTGATCTCATTTCCTTTCCACCAATGATAATCAGACGTGCCGGTTCTCTATAGGTGTTAATTGCATAAGTGGCTATTGTAGGGCATAATATTCAAATTCTCGATTAATCGTGATTATGATCGTTCAGTTCAATTCAGGATTCTTTGCTTCCGCATGTCGATTTTGGTTCGATTTTTGCACACCTTTTCCAGGGTGCCCTCAGTGAGTTATTATATTCTCAAATAAGAATCCAGAACTCTTTAATGTGCGTTTTTGATTGCTGAGCAAAGACGATAGCAGTTTGTGCGCCATTTTACGTTGCCGGGCAAAAATGCTGTCCTTCAACCTCCCCTCGAGAATTTCCAAATAGGGCAATTAACCATGTGCAACACACTATTTGTCAGGTTCTCAAACATGGCGACGAACCAAGCGACTGTGAATCCTCCTGTCTCTCTTACTATTCTTATATTGAGAGTTTAGGGTTGCATGCTGTTTATATTACGTGAACTATGTTATAAACATTAAGAAACATTTACATAATCGAATCGAAATGATCGAAATCGAATCGAATCACAAGGAAATAAATATTTACACCCGTAAATAAAATGAAATAAAGTTAAAACTAATGATAGCAATAACAAAATCTTCTACAAAAGATAAAATAGATAAATATATTTTAGCATTAATTATTGTACAATATATAGAGGATATTACATGGCTGTGCGGAGATACGAAATTTCTCTTTGAGTGTTGAAAAATATTTCACGAATGAGCGCAGCAAACGAGTGAAATATTGTTTCAACACGAGAAGAGAAATTTCGTATCTCCAAGTGGCCATGTAATGTTCTATTTATTATATAAACACCAATGAAATACCAAATCATTCCACTTTAATAGTTTTTTGGTGTGAAAGGCGCGATTTATTACGCAGCCATAGCAAAGGTGATATTTTCACATGTGAAGATATCAAGTTTTCGCGCAAAAGCTCACCTGGTATTTCATTGGTGTTTATATAGTAATAAAAAATACTAAAAAAATTTAAGCTAGAAAAGACTGCCTTTATAGCTGGAGATTTTCGTTTCCCTCATCAAGATTGACAGAGGTAGTCCAAAATGATGGATTGATCAATGCTGGCACCTTCCTTCTCTTCATCCCCTTCCCTGATCCGAAAATAAAGTTCATTACTTATCTCTCGAGAATTTAGGGATCTTATACCTAGAGTTAGGTAATTGTAAGCTTCAACAGCGCTTGTTCAATATTCCAAAGCTTTGTACGAACAGAACAAGTAATACTTTTATATATGCGATGTCAAAACAGTCCGGGCTGTAGTTTTATGCACCTATCAATGTTAAGCCCCAGGGTGGGGGGGGGGGGGGGGCTACCCACAGAAATTGACTGAGCGTGCCTTCCCCTGGGTAGGGATTTTGACATTAATTTTTAAGCGTTGCCACAGGGTCGGAAATTTGACATGGCCGCCATCTTGGAAGACCGAGAGAAAATGGAAATGAGTGACCTGCCATCTTAGTAATACCCAGAAGTCACCCGAGGTAAATGACCTCCGCTTTTCTTGAAAGTAACAAGACAACATGAGGATCCTGAAAATGCCAAGAACAAGTCTTGTGGACACAGTGTGACACATGTGACATGTGGTACCATCAAGTTTGTATTAGTGCATCTTGGCCACCTTTATTATGCCCTGCAGAAGATGACATTTTCTGGCACTGCCTCTCTTGTGTTGCGGTGAACACTATGTGAGGTTGTAAAAGACAAAGCCTTTCCAACCTGTCAATTATTAAGTCTTGTCTCTGTTAGAAAAAGTTACCCCAGAGGCGGGGAATTGACATTTAGTAGGTGCCTGGGGGTGGGGAATTTGACTCTGGCTTCCATTAAAATGTCAAATTCCCCTGGGTCTGCCCCCCCCCCCCCCACCCTGGGGCTTAACATTGATAGGTGCATTATCCGATTTATTTTCATGCTTTATATTTTAACATATTTCAATATGGATATGTTATATAGAATTTTTAACATTCTCTTCAAAATCAGTTTTCGACTTGTTATCTACGATTCATTTGTAATTTTCAAGTATTGTAAAGTTTTTGTAAATAATTGCGTAATTCAGCCTTTGGCTGCGATGCAGTTTTTAATAAACTATCTATCTATCTATCTATCTCAACAAATTATGCATTTTTATTTATTTTGTCAAAAGCATCAACTGAAACATATCCATCTGTCCCTGGTTTCATAGTTAATAACGTCGCAGACTTAAATCTTGAAGTAAGGACATAATGTAGTCTTGATAGTCAACTCCTGACCTTGCACAATCTAGCTAGGCCTTGCCCTTTATTCAGTTCACAAGGTTACTTGCTCGTTGTTCGGTGGATTTGGCCTAAAAGAGCGAAAAATAGAAACATAGTCGCCGACGCTGTACTTCACTAATCCGGATTCTGCAATAAACGACAAGTTTAATGCTAAAATATGACTTACCCGATAACGTCAAGTCATCAAATATGTTGTTAGAGATCTTCGATTCGTAAGAATCCAGCAGAATCCGACTCCTTTGCAACCTGTCGATTATTTCTACCTCAGGTTTTGGAAATTTTGAGCCATTCACCTGTCTACTCAATGTTTTCAATGTTTACAACAATATGCCACTAAAATTGATCGCTTCCAAGACTTAAAAAGACCAAAAAATGGGCCGTGCCAAGAAAACGACTTTTTTGCCAAGAAAACGACACAAGATCTGGCAGGCGTAAACCTTCCGTCTGTACCCTTCCCATGGTCCCTTGCGGTTCATCACCAGTCACTCGTTTCGCGCTCGCCTCTGCCATGCGAAAAACGAAGCGCCTGAGGAGGAGGCTGACGTTTAGGTGTGCAACATGCTAAAAAGATGTAGGCTAGAATGTGTTGAACTGTCCGAATATGCTTATTTCTCAGGTCAGTTACACGCGCTGTTATGTCTTCAATATTTCATTGTATTGAGTTATTTTTAAAAATGCAAGAGGTATTGGAATATGCACGCCCATTGATAAAATATACTTCACAGCCTAATGTGAGAAACTTTGAACCCGCCAGCCAAAAAATAGGAAAATGAAAAAAGGAAAAGAATTGAAACTATAGGGCTTGGAACAACAAGGCCAAGTTACCAATCTTTCCTTCGTATATCAAATATTGAAAAGTGACCTAGTTTATTAAACGCCCTGAAAAAATTAAAGGTCATGCAAAGTATGATATAAACTAAAGGCCATGTAACAGAATTTCACGTAAATCATCCAATAGTTTTGTTTTTATTATGGAAGAAAACAACAAGATCAGAATGACAAAAAAGTGAATTATAACTTTAGGTAAAGTTAGTTTTCAGTTATTTTTTCGAAAAAGGTTGTCGGAAAAAGTGCACGTGAAAATCCCTAAAGGTATTGTGGATGGTTTAAATGGGCCATTTGCACGAGGTCAGCACTTTTTAACACCTGTCGAAAGGCCCTTGGACACCTTAGGAAGTTTACACAACGTAGTATTCCTTATCGTTTTGGATTAGCCGGTTAAACACTGCGTTTTACAGATTACTGTTAAGCACTACCTTTACTGATTAGGGTTAAGCACTGCCTGTACTGATTAGGGTTAAGCACTTCCTTTACTGATTAGGGTTAAGCACTGTTTTGAAACTGGTTAGGTTCCTTTTTTGGGTTGGGGTTGATGCTATGTGTACTTTAATCTACCTTGTGTAAACTTCATAAGGTGTCCAAGGGCCTTTCGACGGATGTTAACGAGTGCTGACAAAGCCAGGGAAAAGCGCCTTGGGGACGAGTTTGCCTGTTCAGAGATACAAATACCGTTTGATTTCAAGTTCTTTAAGCCTTTTTTGCGAAATTAACATAATTATTTAATTGTCAGCCTTGAATTTCAGTGGTTTTGCTTTTTAATAAACCAAACTTGTAAAGTCACCCCCAGCACATTTTTGAAAAAACTATTTACAACCCTCTGTTTAATAACGTTTAATCTGGTCAGAACGCCAAACGGGAGTGAGGGGAAGTGCGCTTTCTAATAGCCCACCCCATTTCTGCTCATATGCATCTTAATACTTCACATACAAATTCTGCACGCTTATTTGTATACATTTTCTTTAAGATTTAGTTGAGAAAGCAAAGGATTTCTTTTTGATGATCGTTTTATTGCAATTCTCATAAACGTTTCTCTTGATGACGGATGGATACTGTTGGTCACTTTTTGAAGGGTTAAGGTGACTCGATCCTTTTTTTCAGTGATAACACCTTCATTTTTAGAAAAAAAGGCAAAAATCCCTAGAAAAAGCAGGAAATCGAAACTTGCAGGGTTTCAAAAATTTATTTTTTATGTAGTTCGACTTATACATGGCAACACGGTAACGCAATAATGATTTATACGTCTAGACATTCGTTTTCGAAGCTGCTTATATGATGTAACTGTTTGGTGTTGTACCAATTCTACGCAATGTTATGAGAGCTTTTTCGAGATATTTCTATTTCAAATTTTCTGGCTGCTACAACGAGTCGCGAAACGAATTATAGAACAAAAAGAAACGCGTTTTCGGTCCACGAAAAAAGACATTTACCCTATCGGTAGGAAGCAAACTTTGGTAAAGATTGTTTTTAGAATTTTAAGTTGTAAAAAAAATTAAAAAGAAAGAAGTCGCCTCACCCAATTTCCGATAATGTACAGCTATTCCGAGGAAAGTTTGTCGGACTATGGCCTCTCGTGCCATTCTTTCAAATTTCTTTAAAGAACAGTGAGGTCAATAGGCCATTTGCACGAGGGAGTCATTTTACTACTGCGACTAGAATCCTTCAGGGTGTTGCTTTCTTGTGCAAATTACACTGCACGAAAAAATTGATTTACATCAAATTTACTCAGTGCAAATTTGGTGCAAAAAAGTGCAAACTAAGATTAAATAAAAAGTAAAGATGATATAAATACCGCATTTGCCCTCAAATTTACAACCCCATGTAAACTGGCAAGCAAATGCGTTATTTACCATCTTTGCTTTTGATTTACTCCTAGTTTGCACTTTTTTTGCACCATATTTGCACCGAGTTAATTTGTGTAAATCCAATTTTCCGTGCAGTGTTAGGGCTTTTGTTATTTAAACCTCACTGGGACTACCAAATTTAAATATGAAAGGAAAAACGAAATGAACTCTGGTCTTAGTAGTAAAAAGACATCGTGCAAAGTAGCGGTCAGCACTTTTTAACATCTGTCGAAAGGCCCTTGGACACCTTATGAAGTTTACACAACGTAGTATTCCTTATCGTTTTGGATTAGCCGGTTAAGCACTGCGTTTTACAGTAGGGTTAAGCACTACCTTTACTGATTAGGGTTAAGCACTGCCTTTACTGATTAGGGTTAAGCACTTCCTTTACTGACTAAGGTTAAGCGCTGTTTCGAAACTGGTTAGGTTCCTTTTTTGGTTTGGGGTTGATGCTAATTGCACTTTAACCTACCTTGTGTAAACTTCATAAGGTGTCCAAGCGCCTTTCGACGGATGTTAACGAGCGCTGACCCTTTGTAGCAGGTGGGGTGAGAAAAGCGCCCTGGGAACGAGGATGTGAATCAGGGTATATTTTTATAACTAAAGCCTTTCTATATTTGTTGGACTTGGCGCTTTTGAATTTCAATAATAATAATAATAATAATAATAATAATAACAATCTTAAAAATAACAATAATGATAACGATCATGATAATAATTATTGATATATGAAATAATAACAGTAGCGTGACAGGGACTACGCCTTTCGTATACTGTAACTGTGAAAAAATTGTAATTATTAGAATTTCTTTTCTTTTCGTTTCTGCAGAACTGCCCCAAACAACAAGTAAGAAATAATTCAATGTTTTACACTACTTTTATGCAAAGAAAACTGTTATGTCATTTTGATGAGAATTTTATCTCATTTTATTAATTATTTATATTTTTAACTTATTTTTTCAGCACCCCTTCCTACAAGTAAGCGAAACAACTTTTCTATCGTCGTTGGTATGCATTGTAACTCAATTTCTTTCATAATTATTTCTTTTTATTTTTAGTTATTGATTGTATCTATCTAATTGTATTTTATTTATTCATTTATTTATTTTGGCAGCTCCTCCTTCATGTATGTGAGACATTGTTTTTTTTCCGAGTTAATTCGCTTATGGCGTGCATTTCATATTACTATATTCAATTTCTGGTATTTAAACTAACACTTTGTTTGTTTATTTTTACAGCACCCGTTCCTTCAAGTAAGTTAAACCCCAATTTATCTTGAGTTGTTTCATTTTTGATATACGTTCATATTTCGTATTTTTGTGTGTGTAAATGGCTTACTCTGCTTCATTACAATTACAATGGTTATGTTTCGTCTTGTGCTAATATCATGTGTGGCGTTCCCCAAGGTTCAATACTAGGGCCTTTGTTTTTTCTGCTCTACATCAACGATATAATCAACACGTCAACAATATTACATCTGATATTATTTGCCGATGATACAAACGTTTTTGTGTCTCACAAGGATAAAGACTGCCTGGCTAATATACTGAACGCTGAGCTAAATAAGTTGTCATTATGGTTTAGAGCTAACAGGCTTTCATTAAACTTGAAAAAAACCAAATTCATTGTATTTAAACCATGCCAAAAGCGTACAAATCAAACTATTCAACTTTTAATTAATAGCCAAAAAATTGATCAAGTAAAAGAAACAGTTTTCTTGGGAGTAATTATGGGTGAAAATTTAGGTTGGAAATCAGAAATCTCGCATGTCGCCAATAAAGTTTCTAAATGTATAGGAATTATTCGTAAATCCAGTTTCTATTTATCTACGAAAACCTTACGAACACTATATTTTTCTCTAGTCTATCCATACTTTTTTTATTGCAACTTAGTTTGGGCCTCTACCTACAGAACTAACCTTATTCGTCTTGAGATTTTACAGAAACGAGTGATCAGAACTATAGCTAAAACCACTTTCGATGCACATACTGGTCCAGTCTTTTAAAATCTTGGTATCTTAAAATTTCATGATATATACTTACTACAACTAGGCTTATTCATGTACTCCTATCAAAACCATACTCTACCTTTAAAATTTCATTGTAAATTTACCTTACAAAGTCAAATTCATTCGTATAATACAAGAAACTCGTGTAAATTTCGTCTGCCTTTCTGTCGTACTCGAACCAAACAATTTTCCGTTTTTTATCAAGGACCTAAATTTTACAACACCTTAAACACCAATATCATCAACGCTTCCTCACCTTCTTCCTTTAAAAGAGCACTCAAGGCATTTATTTGTAATAATTATTAGTATACTCCAACTGAAATCTTACGAATATGCTTTTTAATATTCAACATTACTTGTAAAATTCCGTAACATTTATTAGTTTAATTTTCCACCTGATATTATTTTGTATCCGTCGCCGTAATTTTTGTGCCATCTTCTAAAAATTGTAACTGAGGAGGCCTAATTAATATAAGCTCTATAGTTTCCTTTAGGCCTCCTCGCCACTTCTTCCTACATTTCTTTTTTTGGTATACTTTTTTGTAATTATTGTAATCGTGTGTGTGGCAAATAAATAAATGTCTAAATGTCTAAATAATAATAATTATTATTATTATTGCCATTGTCATTATTACTTTATTTATCTATCTATATATTTCTTTATTTAAACTGTTTTATCTAATTTCTTTTTTTCAGCACTTCCTTCAAGTAAGTGAATCACTTCATTTTAAGTTATTTAATTCATGTTATGCTTTTCAAATCAATTCTTTTGTTACTGTTTTTCTTTTTTAACTAACTTAGTAATTAAATTGTTTTATTTCATTTCATTTCTTAAGCAGCTCCTTCGTGCTCTCCTTTATTTCTGGTTTATATGAAATACAATTTAGTAATGTGCAATGAAGAACAGTTTTCTTTTTAATTAGTTTTTGCCCTCGTAGTACTACACATAAGAGTTGTGAAACAAATGTAAAATCTACATATGAATTTATTTATTTATTTATCTATTTATTTCCAGCATCCCCTCCAAGTAAGTGATTTTCCTATTTTTGGTTCATTAAATGAAATTCAATTATTTATTAAAAAGTGTGGTTTTCTTAATTGTTGACTTCTTAGAGCCACAGATACGCGATATAGAAAATGTAAATTTCACATGCGAATACGACTTTTTTCTCTCGGAAAATGTTATTGGTTTCGCTCTCAAATCTGTCTGATCGCCGTTGCAAATTCTCTTTCAAAACATGTTCGTTGTGTCTACTTATTATATATGTTATTAGATAGTATAGGAAATTGAAATTCATCTCAAACCTCCTTATAAAGGCCGGGTTAAATCATTACTTACGTGAACTTTATTAAACAAGTAGAACATTCAGTGGACTGCTTTTGCTGCATATTTTCTTCGATGCAACATGTATGAGTTCAAGTAGAAACTGCATGAATTGAAAAATTGCATTCTCGACCCTACATATTTATTTTACTTATTTTAATTTTTCAGCGCAGCTACCTCCGAGTAAGTATTTAACATGTTTTTCTTTTTGACCACGTGGCCGTAGGACCTTCCGTCCACCCGCTTACGTAAGGCGATGACAAATTTTTACAGCTATCTGAACAAAACAGGGGCGTATCGTGAGATTTTGTACGTCCCAGGGGAACAAAAGTTGTAGTACGAATGCTGGGTGGGCGGGTGCTGGGGGCATGGTCAGCCAGAAAATTATTAAATTTATGTTAGAGCCTCGGACATTACAGTAAATTAATGCGCTGGAAAATGCAGTAGTTGTTTATTTTACCCATGCATCTATCTCTAGTGTTGTCGGTAAGGTACAGTCTTCACGGGAAAATAGGCCAGTGTCGCTATTAGAATTATGGAATAATAAAAGAGTAAAGGAAATACACCAATATAGTACGAAAAATGTTCAGTCATCGCGATTTAATGATAAAAAAAATGCAGCTACTGCTATCACGCACACAGCTTCACCACTCGTGAGCTATCCATTCGTCAGGGAAAAAATGCATATTTGCAAGGAGCTAATAACAATTTTTTATCAACTTTTTTTCAGCTTGTCCACAAGGTTTTCGCTTAGGCCCAGATAACAAAACTTGCGAAGGTGCGATATCTTCATTTTTAATTTATAACCTTTAACCATATTTAAACAAACAAACAAACAAACAAAAAAGACAAAAATAAAAAACAAGCAGAACATGGTGGTCAGCGATTTCCAAGGCCATTGCATGACTATGCTTATTCTTTGTTCCTCTAATTGTGAACGATTGGGCACTGGGCAGTAAAGTATACACTTTATCAAGCACTCGTGCCAGAATTTGGGTGGTGCTGGTGCGGAGCAAATTTGGAAGATGCGAGCAGGGTACTATCGATAAGATGATGTAGCTATCCAATAAACAACCACAACCTTCGCTTCTAAGCAACGGGGCTGCACTCAAGCTGCTAATTTGGAGCAAGTGAAATCAAGAAAATGGTGCAATAGTCTAAGGTTATCAGGAGATAAAATAGCCACATTACTCTCTAAAAGTGGACGGACAAAAATTCAAGATCCTGGACACGCGCTGTAAGTGCTTCTAATCTGTAATTGTGCGGGACTCGGGCTGTCGGCTGATCGATCGGAGATTCGCTGCTGTGGGCGGTCACACTGATTTTTCTTATTTGATCAGACGCAGGTATAACGGCTGGTAACTGAGATCCAGTGAGTAGATGGCAAAGCTTGAGATGCAGCATCCGAGGTTTCAAATTTAATAAATATCACTACAGTGTGATATGAATAATTATGTAGTTCGAGGATGGTTCCATAAGCCGAGGGTCGAGGTGAATAACAGTTTGATTTCCGATATCTGCATAATTCTTTGCATCGTACGAAAGCCAAATTCAATAATTGTTTTAGTATTTATTCAAAATACACTTTCCTTAAAACATTTGCCTGTTTCTCTGCACAGTTTTGGGATATGAGCAGATATGTTTTCCTTGTGGGTATCCTCAAAAAGTAGATGAAATTCACCGAGCAATACGTTTTGCATTTTCTTGAATTTATGTCCGTCCAGTTTTAGTGGCTATTTCGTCTCCTGATAGCCTTACACTATTACGCCATTTTCTTGAGGTCACTCGCGCCAAAGCAGTTTGAGTGCAGCCCCGTTGCCTGGAAGCGAGGTTGCAATTGTTTATTGAAGCACTGCACCATCTTATCGATAATATCCTCTCGCATCTTCTAAAAATGGTCAGCGCCAGCTGCTAGTTATTGAGAATTATCCGGGGGGATAAAATTCAATCAGAAACAGCGAAATGAATAATAATACCTTTGCTTACCATCGCCAGTATTAATAGGACAATGCTCAGTCCACTTAAGGTATGACTACCTGATTAAAAATGCATATTTTGTTAAATGCTATTTAAAACGGTTTGCTTCCATCAGTGATCCTAAAAGTGAACTACAAATGTGGCTCAACGAAAAAAAACACATGTGAAATGTGATTTCAAATAACACGTGACATTGCTTCGTCAGTGACGTCACAAAACCCGTTTTCTTAAATGAAGAAGGGTTGCAAACCTTAATCTTAGAAATTTTTACCAAAATGTTACATAAACAGTGTAAATTGAAAACCTGCCTTGCATGATTGGCAATGTTATTTATCATATTTATTTAGCTATTTAACTAATTGATAAGTCACGTGACCCCATTCTCTTTATTTAACGAGTCCTATATAACATAAACATACGTTTAAGGCGAATGTTTCAGAACCTTTTTAATAGCCTCTAAAATGTACCTAAAAGGGCTTGCTGCTCTTTCATTATCCTTTCCCCATTTTGGACTAAATATTCTGACCGTTAATTCTCAATTATCAGTCACGTGACGAAAATCCGAGCTTCAATTTTTAGGATCATTGATAGAAGCAAACCGTTTTGAAAAGCATTTTATTAAAATATTTAACTAGATAGTCATGCCTTAAGTGGCCTGAGTGACTCTTGGGATCAAATAAATGCAATGGTTTACCCCAAAAAGTGTGATAATGAACTATGTTTAATTAATATCTCATTTTACTAAATTTATAATAGGCCTTAGTCCTACAATTGCTATAGACGAAACTTTTTAATAACACTAAAATCATTATGCAGATGTGGACGAGTGTGCCTTAAACACAGATCAGTGTACGCAGAATTGCACAAACACCAACGGAAGCTACACGTGCAGTTGTAACTCTGGATACAGACTACAAGCTGATGGAAAAACCTGCCAAAGTAGGAAGACATTTTTACTTTTTTCGTTGCGTAAGGGCTAGAGACTGGTATCGGTGCTTTACTGAGTGCAATATGACTTAAAGTACGGGGAAAAAACTGACAAAATCGTGTAACCTGTTTTTCAACATTGCTGCAAAACGAATGGAATGGCTATTTGACGCGTTTTACCACCTTGTGAATCAAAACTGTCTCGCAAAAAATCTGGGCCAGGTTGCATAAAACGTCCGTAACAACTACGTGCATACGTACGTGCACTCTAACTTACCGTAAGTGAGGTGCTTTAAATCACTTAAGTGGCCCACTTAGGGAATTCGCTTAAGTGGCTGCACTTACGATTTTTGTAAGGTTCACTTAAGTGTCGTTTATGCAACAGAAATTGCGGGTGCTGTATAAAACATTTTTTTACGGGAAAAATAGCACGTAGATTTACGGGAGCTATGTAGGTCCCATATCCCTACTGTTTTTACTTACGTTAGAGAGATGTATTGCTGAGAAGTGAAAAAAAAAAAAAAGAAGGGTTTTCTTTACGTTATTCGTTCTAATGCACTTTATTAACCTCTGATGTACACTTTGAAGCCGTCGTTTAGAAAAAAAGAAGAACAAATATCATTTTTAGTAGATTTTGAAGTAAGATAACAATTGCATGCAAATTATATTTCATTGAGAGGCTTTAAAGTGTTCAAAGTGACTAGAAATTTTCTTTACATAGAGTGGTGGGTCATCAATAATTAAAAGTACTATAACAAAGTTACGGGTGCCCTTAAGTGAGCCCGTAATAGGTTACCACGTAAAACAGAAACTTACGAGAGAGCTAAGTGCGTTCCATTCAACACCCGTAAGTGTACCCATAACGGATTCGTAAGTGACCTACTTACTGTGACAACTTAAGAGCAGGTTGTATGCAACCGGGCCCTGGTTCTTTGCAGGTTTTAAAAAGAAGAGACTATTTCTACTTTCTACAACAAAATCTGTACATGTTGCACTTACCGGCAAACTTGGTTGCAGGGAGGGCCCCAAATCTCATGCATGGCGTATTTTAATTTTATCCAATCAGAGGTCAGTTTTCACACAACTTGCATTGCCCGTGAATGCACTTGCGGCTTTGCCTGCAAGGGTTTTACCCGTTTTTATCCCGTCCTGGTTAGCTACCCATACGTCTCAAATGAACTTACGGTCAACTTCTTGACGGACACCTCTACAAGACAGACACCTCTCTAAGATGGATACCTACTGTCGGTGCCTGTCGTTTTTCAGTCATTTACTATTACTATACTCTCCATAAGACGGATACTTTTGAAACCGTCAACGGACACTAGAGAAGTGCGTTATGCAGTGAAAAGTACCTCAAAACGGAAATGTAGGTGGCCTACATGACAGTAAACTGTTAACTTTTTAATTTTTATAATTTTTCAGTCTTTCTCCAGTTCGCAAAATGTATACTGTTATTACGCTTTTAGACCACGAAGCCTGGAACGTTTTCTTGTGATGAACTTTTATTGCACAATAAGAAAAATGATTCCACTTTTCTGTTTTGTTTCACTACTTCGACCTTCTATTAGCCTGACACTTTTCTACTGAGGAAGAACGGTCGGGGCCGGTCCCAAAGGTGTCTGTCTTAGAGAGAGCTGAAGGTATTATCATTCAAAAAGGGAATCGGGTGTCATGGGAGAAAGTCGGGCAGAAAAAGAACTGTAAAAATGGAAAGGGGACCTGCTTTTCTTTTCGCTGCCTCTTCCTTTGGAGACCGAGGGTGATTTGACGTGGTGGGAAAAGGTCCAGCTGCAATGTAGATCCTAATCAACTGAACTGGGTGAAAAAGAGTATTGAAATGGCATCGCCTTAAATCACAGCCCAGTCTACCTCTTACCATGCTTCCTAAACGAATGCACATTCAAATCACTTGATTTTTCAATCAAAATTTCCCATAAAAATTTCGATCAATCTACAGATACTGTATGACTTTCTGATTGCCTCTTCTATTTTTTTAAGACATTAATGAATGCACAGAAGGTACCAGCGGCTGCAGTCAAGTGTGCAATGACAACGACGGAAGTTTTACGTGTTCTTGTAAGAGCGGGTACAGGCTACAAAGCGATAAAATGTCTTGTAGTGGTGAGTATTTCGATCAAATAAAATTATGTGGAATTAACCTGTCAAATTACCTGCATTAGTCTTATAAGTTACACTGTTTGTTTTGGAAACATTGTTTTTGTTATTCAAATCTTCAGCTACTGAAATGAAAGAACCCATTGTCTCAAGAGCTAATTTAGGCCTGGTTGGCAATAGGTGTCAATAGGTGACGTAACGTGAAATACGGCTATAATATTCCTGGGGATCTAGGATTACTAGTAGAAATATGGCTGCTCATCCCTATTTCTAATGTTTCGCATTTATTTTCCTTTTTTTTTTTTAATATATGGGCAGAGATTGACGAATGTAGCGAGAACTCAGACGCATGCAACAAGTCAACTACTACTTGCCTAAACTCGGAAGGAAGCTACTCTTGCCCATGTCTGTCTGGTTATGAAAGATATAATCAGTATCAGTGCAAAGGTAAATTGCTCTTTTATTTATTTATTTGTTTACTTGTTTATTTATGCCTCCGCCAACTTAAACTGCTCTTGCAATGAATTTTGCCTCCATTGTCTGTGCACTGATTGCCGTCCACTGTCAGGTGAAAAAGCTGTGGGAAACTAGACAATAAAACCACAAATCAAAAAGAATAAGTCAAGAGAGATAAAGATAAGAGTCGTCGCCACACGATATTCGCGGCTGGTTATCCAACCAGTTTCTTATTGCGACCGGCAGGGCTTATCTTGGGTACATGGACGATTTTTGCCAGGGGTTTGAGAGATAAGTATTTCCTCAAGTAATTTACCAAAACGCTGATGATACATACACAGTACCAAGTATAATTAGTAAAAACAGACAATAAAGGTCAGAAAAAAAGAATTCCTACGAGGCCTAACGATTAGACTTATAATCTTTGCATTATAAGGGAAAAAGGGAAAAAGCATTTATTTTTTCGATTGTTTCACAGCCTTTATCAGCAAATACTGTCTTCGGTGTTAAACACAAGTCTTATAGAAATAACTCAAAAATTCATGCCGTTGGTAACTCTCCATGGTTAAGATGTAAGGGTCTCTTAAAAAAAGTTATACAATACAATCTAATTGGACCACTAATTTCTATCCAGTAATCAATTGCGTAATGATCCTCCGATCCTCCTAATCTGTTCTCATCTGAACCAACTCACGTCGATTTAATATTTTCAAGAGTATTGTTTTTTTCTAATTTCCTCACTCCACCCGTTTTTGTCGGATAGACATCGACGAATGTACGAAAAATACCAATCAATGCGTACTGTACTCCACCTATTGCAAAAACACTGATGGAAGTTACGAATGCAAATGCCGCTTAGGATTTGAACCAGATCCCAACTCAATATACCAGTGTAAAGGTAAAGTACTTTCAGTTAATATCCGAAGTAGATAGACCTTTTTGCTAATGGGAAGTAATGGGACACGAATTGGATATAAGACACCCTGAGGTCCCCTTGTAACGAGCACCAAGTCAACTCGTCGACGGAAAAGGGTATAACTGAAATTGCAACATTTAATTTACACGTTAATCAGAAAAGAGGCAGTAGTAGCTCGCGTTCTGTGTTATGTCCATGCTGGTTATGACTCACCAGAAATCGAAGGAAGTGACGCAACTAACTCACAGCTTCAATCAAGTGATTCACAGGACGATTCAGAAAACAATACGCAACTGGACTGTTCTAAAATAGTCGTAGCACAATCGGAGGGAATTCGTTTAAATGTTTGTAGAGTGGGAAATTGGTCATTTTTTAAGTGACCAGGAAGACTACGTTAGACCTCACTTTTCTTTGGCAGGCGGGAGGATGCTACGTGTTACTCTACGTAAGACTCATGTTTCAGTCCTCCTTCTGATAAATGTTTGCACAATCTCTTAATTTGACCTACCGGTCATTACTACCAAAGAACACCATTCGAAATCGCTAGTCTTTGTGTTCCTTACAATTCTTCGTCGTTACTTGTCGGCCGGTTGCTTGACTAGTGAGGAATAGCAGTAGAGCTTTTCAATGAAAGCTGTCTCTTTAGTGCCTAAAGACAGAACTTTAGAGTACCAATGCAAGTTGTGAGCGCTCGTGAACCAGCGTTATTTAATTTTTGGCCCGAAAAGGTGGTAGCCGTCGTCATTCTATTACAGGTTTCAGCGAGAAAGTCGCAGTGGCAGAAAATATAAATATTCAATCAACGGTTAGGAGTTTTATCACTTTGCGAGCAACCGGGAGAGGGCTTAACATCCTTCAATTAAAATAACCATGCAAACTCTTCTGTTAAAAAACAAAACAAAACAAAAACAAAAAAAATTACGATGAAGCTTTCCAGGGTGTATATTTTTTTGAGAATACGCTGAAAAAAAGAGCTTATTCCCATCCTCATAGTCGTCCTCGTACTCGAATCTTAAGATCCCTAGTGACTGCCGCTATAATCTTCTATACATTCATAATTTTAATTCAGATATCAACGAATGTTTGGTGAATAACGGTGGATGTAGCCACAACTGCACTAATCTGGATGCCACTTATATCTGCACTTGCCCGACTGGCTATGAACTTGATTCAACGAAAAAGAAATGTGTTGGTAAGATTTCTTCATATTTCACATTTTTGCTTCGTCGCACCCTTAATGTACACTCTAGTGAGATTGTAAGGGGCATCAATCGCGGGGTTGATTGAACAAAACTTGGGATTCATCTGGCACCCCCACAGCTTTTGCAGGGCGAATGACATCATAACCCGGTGGCCAAAGGTGAAAGAGCCTTTCAGCTAGTTAAATTTCTATGAGTGTTTATAGGCCTAAGTAGAAATTGATTGAAATTAGCCAATCATTTCAGGATCATGTTTTGAAAAATTAGTATATAATGATAATGTATATTTAGCCTCGTTCTCATCATAAATTTCCGTTTTGGTCTGATTCAGTTAATTGGTTCAACGTGTCCCAAGTTCGACGTCTAAACCAACAGACGACCTTAATTTAATTTAGGTCGACCCAAATTAGAGTTTGGTTCGTCTCATGCAAAGTTCGACGTTTGGCCTAGGCCTCAACTCGTTTATTTAAGACTCAACTAAAACAACTGTATATTTATGTCTGTACCTATATCTAATAGTGCTTTGTTGAAAATAACTAAAAATCATTTCAATTTTATTTCAAAAGATAAAAATGAATGCGCCCTCGCTAACGGTGGATGTCAGCACACGTGTACAAACACTAATGGAAGCTATCACTGTTCTTGTCACAGTGGATTCCAGTTACAACCTAATGGCTTAACTTGCGAAGGTAAAATTATGATAGTTCTAAATCATGGTCTTCATACAAACTAGCGTATCTTCTCGATTGCATCGACTTTTGGACTTACGATTGTGAGGGTCAAGACGATCGATATCGCGACAATAACTTTGAAGTCCCCCAACATTAATAATCTAGCTCCCGGTCTATCAAGGGCTTTTGCGATCTCCTCGATATTCCGTATCGCCCACTATAGCATTAGTGTTCTCGATTTTTCGGCGCGTAAAATTTACGCGCGTAAGTACCTTAAAATTACGCGACAGTGCAAATCCAGTCCCTGCGTTAATGTTTGGCGTGATTCTTGTGTCCTAATTGTTTACGAATACACCGTGAAACCGCAATTTAAAAGGCCTCTCCCTATTTATTTGTATTTATTTTTCTGTGGTTTGTCATCTACATGTACCTTGCTTCCAACTTTTATTCTACTGCAAACCTAGGTCGATTCGTATATGCAGTTAAGGTACACTATAGCTACTTATTACAGATGACAAATCAGCCTCACCAAGACTCGCAACGTGAGCTTTTGGAATACACGTGGCAGATTAACACAGAACCTCTCTGAGGTACACTACATTCTTTTCGTTTTTAGATATTGATGAGTGCACGGATGGTTCGGCCCAGTGTGATCCTCAAAGTACTACCTGCAAAAACCTTATTCCATCATACGCGTGCGATTGCAAGGAAGGATACCAGGTCATACTAAACAACAAGTATCAATGCGAACGTAAGGCATCGTTACTTTCTCAAATGTAGCGTGGGTCCTCAGCCCTGGTTGGCTCGTATATGCTATGAAGTTTGGGCATCTGATGATGAAAAGTTTCTGTTAGTATTTTCAGCCAGTGTGCGGAGATTCACCGTATGTCAGTGATGGGTTGCTTTTTAAATGTAATGTATGAAATGAATGGAAAACAACCCGCCCTAAAAACATTTAGCCCCAGACTACTAGCTCCCAATATGAAAACACTTTTGTTTAAACAGATAGTTTTTATAACTTTCAGAATGTTCATTTCCCAGAAGAAATATCTCTGCTTTAAGTACATACGAGGCCGAAAAAAACTTACGTTCAATATTTTATCGATCGTATCCGATCACGTATCGAATGCACTTTAGTTTAACGTCTTTCATTTCCCAATCTTACTACAATCAACTAGCCTAACTAATACTTGGCTTACTTATTTATTTTACGACTGCATTATATGTTATACCACAACAAAAATCATCCACAGAAGTCCTTGGGATAGTGATGCAATATTCGTAATTTTGTGCAATTTCTGGATACCTTTTCAATAATATCTTCCAGTTCTCCCTTTCCCAGCCTTATACAATGGTCAGAACTCGGAAAAAACACGCGTGCAACATTGTTTGTAGGGTGGGGGAGGGGTTTTGTTTGTGTAATTTAATGAAAGCCCATGCAAATTTGTGAAAAGTCCCAAGACTTTTGTCCATCATTGTAGCTAAATTATTTTGTGATTGTAAAGTATTTCAACAATTTGCTATTGTATCTGTTGAATAAAGATTTTACAATGTATGAAAAAAATAGTGGTTTCAGAAATTATGAATCCTGAGGTTGTTTAAAAATTCGTAATGTTCTCCCTCTTCTAGCGAAGAAATGTTCCGCCCTAGTCGAGTCAGCAGGAACCAAAGTCTCTCCAAGCAGATGTCTGCAGAACCAAGCCAGCGTCGTCGGTGATGTGTGTACATTCAGCTGCACTGCAGGATATGAACTGCCAAGCAGTGTGAACACTTTAGCGTGTCTCACTACAGGACTTTGGAATGGCTCCGTAATCAACTGTCAGAGTAAGTAACCGGGTGAAATTGACATTCATGATCGTTTCAAGAATTTCATTCAAGCAGAAGACAACCAGAGGTCAATCACTCTTTGAATTTCCCCTGTGGTCCTTTTAAAGCCAAAGTTGCCTAACAGATAGCAAATAAACTGGGGGAAAGTAAACTGGCAGAAAGTAAAAGACCATCTCCACTTCAGACTATTATAATCCCAACCACTTTTGTCCTTACAATCTTTACCTAAAATAGTCGGCTAAAAATATACCAACTGCATGGACGGCGATCTGTAAGGCGTTGGAAACGGGAGGCACCTTTCATTCAACGCCTCATCCTTAGTACACTTGATGAAAGTAAGGGCTAGATGGAACCTTGCAAAAAAAAAGTGGGAACTGTAACACTTCCCGAAAGGGCACCACAGAATAGGCATGAAGCCCACCACCCCTCTAAACAGCGTGAAATTTTGAACGTCTTGGCCTATAACGGTTTGAATGCAGAAGCTATCATGTAAACAGTTTTACTAGATTGTGACGTTTTTGACCTGACTTGTGGTCTTGACTTTCGCTAACAGGAATAAGCTGTCCCAAGCTGACTGCTCCTGCCAATGGTGGTCTCAGTCCAAGCAGTTGCGCAACAGTTGGAAACCTTTTTAACGAAATATGTTATTACACCTGTTCCTCCGGTTATCAGTTGTCTGGGATTTCGCAAAAGACATGCCAAAGCAATGGAGAATGGGACAGTCAGGAGGAACCAACATGCCAGATAGGTAAAGAAAAAACCTCGGGATAAAAAAAAAAAGGGATTTGCACAATTTACACCTTGCAAATATGTCACAATTATATATTACATACTAAGGAGTAAATATATGGCAAAGATGACGAATGCAACATTTGACTAGTTATTTACACTCCCTGCGGGTATGCAAATGTGGCATTTACCATCTTTGCCATATTCTTTCTCCTCAATATTTATATATTTGCGACATATTTGCAAGGAGCAAATTAAATGTGTGCAAATCCATTCTTTCGATCGTCCAGTTAAAGAACAGGGTAATTCTAGTTCCAATTCACTGTCATCGATGCAGAAACAAGCCGGATAGGTAAATAAAAAACACGGCAAAAACTTCATATCCAGTATATAATTTTTTTTCACATTTTGCTTTCGTTTAGTTTTCGTTTATTTGTTTATTTTTTTTCAAGTAAAAGAACAAGAGAAACATCCACCGAGAAACCATATGCCTGAACTGACAGTCACAGCATACAATCTAGGACATAAATCTAGTCACCGGCCGAAATTAAACTCGGATCGAGTGAAAAACTCTTATTCTGATCGCATCATTATTAAATACGACCTAGCTTTGTAATTTATATTTTGGAAATGAGTTAAACAAAATTCTTTTTTTAAATTTATTTTTATTTATTTATTTTTAAATATTATTTGGCTTTGTAATTATTACAATGTAACTTAGTTCAAAATTGGAAGATTTGCATCATAACATATGTAGTTTTTAACTTGTGAGTTAATAAATACCATAAGTATATTAACTGATTCAATAAGGTTGCTTTGGGCACTGGGAATTGCGCGTTGGGAAGCTATTGTTTGGTGGTCACTCAAGTAAATCATTGTATTGTTCCATATGCCCAAATGCCCAATGTCCTATTGCCATTTTTTTTTAATTTAGCTGTATACAGACTCAGTGCTCTTGGTTATTCAAGCAATCTGATTGGTTTGCTATCTCGAACTATGACGTTATATTCACCTCGCTAGGTGATAAATATAACGCAAAAGAAAAAAATCGTCTATCGTAAAATGAGTTTTTTGTGAAAGTCTCATAGTAAGAACTTTTTGAAAATACAAGAATTTCCTAGTGTTGATGATTCTGAAGATTTCTTTTTTTTTTAATAATATTTTTTTTTTGATTTCAATCTCTATCAACACTTACACAAACAAAAAAATAATAATAAAATAAAATTTCAATACTTTACAATAAATTACAGTACATTGTATTACAGTCTTAATACAAAAGTACAATAAAATGCGAGTCTAATGTGGAGTATAACCTTACTAGCTGAACATAGATATAGCTAGCGAAACTTCTACTCAATTAAATGTTTCCATTTATCACAATAATATTCAGGTGAATTAACGCTTTCTGCAATTTGGTTTTCCATATGATCGTGTTTTTGTACCTGGCTTAGTATTATCTTGCATATCCTTAAATTCAAACCAGTATTGCAGTGTTCTTATGTAAAGATAAGAAAAGACTTCATGGTGTTTGAACAGCGTGATTTACTGTAGCTTAGCAAAATTAACGAGGCTGCTTTGTCACTGTTTAGTAAACTCGGGATTTCCTCGCAAGACCAATTTTGCCAATAAATAGAGAAAAAATTGGAGAAAAAAAAAGGGCAAATATTTTTGGAAACCGTGCGTGGCAGCGAGTTTTAAACAAGGCAAGGAACAGTACAGATAGACAGCACTAACCTCGATCGTAGCCGCTGTTGAAAGAATTTGCAACAACAAAAACAAAAAAAAATTCTTATTCACGGGACGTTGACGGGAGCAAATAAAGCTCTACGTTTCTTCTCAGATTGAATAGTAATTTATGCTTTCGAAATTTTCTTTTAAATGATTGATGCTAAAGCTTACAAACGATTAAAAATTTGATTTGCCATGTTTGAAGATAATGTAAAGATCTAACTTTTGCGCATCTTCATTTTCGACACGCATGATTTCACCCGTCAATCAAACTACTCGTTTTTTAATAGTTGAAAAATCCACTCGACTTCCTTTCGGGGATTATTTAACAATACTAACTGAGCGTGAGGTGAATAATTGATAATTAGTATAATTACATCGATGAATATCGAAAATAAAGCGCTGTGATTGGCTAGGAGCTTCTCTTTATCCCGCTATAATCACCGCGCGGTGATTATAGCATTGAAGGCTAGCAGTTTTCAAAATGGCAGCCAGATTTTTTGATGTTTCGGGGTCGGAAATTGATCAATAATTTTATTTTCTCGAATAATAATCAATGTAATCATACTAAAACAATTAGTCGCCTCAGGCGACGTGAATATTGGCGAATAGTCACCTCGACTTCGTCTCGGTGACTATTCGCCGATATTCACGTCGCCTTCGGCGACTAATTGTTAATTGTTGTTGTTGTTGTTATTATTTCATTATTATTATTATTATTATTATTATTGTTGTTGTTATTGTTGTTATTATTATCCCATATCCCGAAAATCAACTGTTCACTGTAAAAGAGACCCAATGACGTCACGCCAAGCTCAGCTGTTTTGACAGCACAGCGTTGGTGAAAATGTTGGAAAATGTCAAAGACGAAAACGCCGCAATATTACCTAAAAACAGCGAAAAAAACTATAATTATGTTATGCGTAGAATGTCTGCAAAAAAGTAATATTAGTTCATTTATATTTTCAAACTATCGAGAAAACAGGCAATTGTTTTATAGACGAAATTTTACATGGAGGTGTGATATGAGCATGGAATTATCGTATGACATGAAGAATTTTAAAAGAAATATACAATGTATATCTGAAAAAAAAAAAAAAGTGTTATCTCCATCGGCATTTACAACGCCTTGTTCAGTGCTTATCAAATATCCCTTCATCATAGTTTCTCCGGTTAGTGACACATGGTAATCGGGAAACAAAACGTGCAAAGGGGGAATCCGACTTCTACCGCTGGTAGTCAAATCCAGCACCTTCTAGTTTAGTCCACTGGAATATCCATAAGTCACATATTGATTCACAGTAAGTTATCAGCCTGGCCCCAGTTGTTCATGTTCAAAAGTTGGATAGCGCTATCCACCGGATAAATCACTATCCAACGGATAAGTATTTGGAAAATCTATTGCACTATCCAGTGGATAGTGATTTATCCGGTAGATAGCGTTATCCACCTTTTGAACAACTGGGGCCTGGCTAATGCTAGGGCTAATAATAGCGAAAACGATGCCATCCGAAATCGAACTACCGAATTTTGACACGCGACGCATTTCTCAACTAAAACCCAGTAAACAAACCAGCCATGAATAACAGAAGACTCTCGATAGCAGCTGAACTTCATTTTGTAAATCCAGAGGAAAAAGACAGTTAAAAATATCACATGCTGACACAAAACTCTGTCAGCTTCAACTGCTGTCAAAGTAGACAACTTTCCAGAAGCTGCATAAATTTTCCGCATGAACTCACCTGTCAAATTTTGACCAATCAGAGCATAAAAATTGCACGTATAGCGTGACCAACGCTTAACCATGGTAAGAAAAGGTCTTGACCCCTTGTATTTTAAAAAAACTGGCTGAATTTTCGCGTCCGACGTCAGTTTGAAATCAAAATCCTAATAGTGCGGGGCTATAGTGACATAAACACAACATGTTTGATATGAATCATTGGAAAAAATAAACTTTTTTTTGAGTCTGTGATCATTTGAAACTGGCAATTTGTCAGCGGATAACTTCAATAAAATATATGTCTTCGACGGGTCGACACTTAAGCCCGCGGTACGGTCAGGTGATACTGGTCAGCGGATGGCCTGTTTTGACAGCTGTCAATTGATCACAACATTGATGTGCGATTAGTTTTCTCTTGGGTTCCCAAACTAGCTAGAAAGTGTGAGAGTAGACGTTAGTTTCCCTGTGGTAAAGACGAACGCTCGCTCGGGCGGTGTACGGTCACGTGATTACCAAATTTTCAGGGATGGGCAGATTTACTTAGCTATGGGGCTCCGCAGGCGCCGCGTGTGGAGCTCCGCTAATAACTGGAAGCTAAGTTTGTATTATTTTACACGATTTTACAGTTTACCCCGACCCCTGGATCTCGTGCCCGGACAATGTAATTATTACTCTGTCTCCTGGTGCCAACACTGCTGATGTTTCCGCCCTACTCGGAAGTCCACAGTCTAATCAACCTGAGGAGAGGATAGCAATCACACCTGCACAATATATCTCCAATAAAATTTTCCCGGCGGGAAAAACAGAGTTGACTTACACAGCAACGAATCAAAATGGAAAAACGGCCAAATGCAAAGCCGGTGTTATTGTCCAAGGTGAATACTTACTATGTAAAGGGGACAAAAATATTTAATATGTAAGTGGATAGCAGCTATACAAATTAAATTTCTTGGAACAAAATAAAATTTTCACATAAGAAAAGTGTTCACACCCCACAGCATTTTTTCTGTACACCAACATGGCCGCAGTTTTATTGTTTTACAAAAATGGCCGCCGCGACGTCATGTGAAAACGACACGTGAATACCACACAGAAAATATTTATAATTTTTATTCCTATCCATTTGTATCCATTGGTGTACGATTATCTTAGAAAGATCTGCATATAAAGTAATTCACTTACATCAAGGTTTTTCAGAGATTTGTTAAAGTTTAAAACAAGATATTTGTACGTCAAGCTACGTCAGCCTTAACTTTATTGGCTTCGTAAACCGATAAAAGACGTCAACGAAGGTTATCAGTATAATAATAATATACAATAATAATATACAATATTTATAGAGCGCTAATTCCCAATGGTCCAAAAGTTCCTTCCTGAATATCATTGATGCATAATTTTTGTGATTACTCACTTGTATTTACTTGTATATGCCAAGGTATGAAAGGTTATGTTTACAAATTTTCTCATTTTAAACTTTGAATTGAACTAAATTTACAGAACCATCTGTTTAAATGAGATATTTGTCTAACATTTGTACTTTCCATTTACACGTGCAAATAGGTTGCCTTTGCTGTATTTTATTCGGCCTCAAGCCGTACATATTAAGACAATTTTAGTTAATTTTGTTACTTCTGAATTATCCTAAGACGACATTACGCAAAACTTTCGTAGCTAATGTTTATTCTTACAAACGAAACGCCCTTCCTTTGAGTGTTAAAGTATTTAACGCGAAAGGACTAATTATGGACACAATGTTTGCATCTTCTACTGGAGACGAAACTGCTACTTTGCGTGGTCATCCCAACCACTCGAAGGACAAACCGTTTGCAGGGTAAAGAAAGTACCTTCATTTCTCAGTTAACAATTTAAGGCTTTACCGTCTGAGCTAATCCTCCTTATCCTGTCGCGGTTACCATAATTATTTTAAAATTGCGTAATATATTTTAGAAAGTTCCTGGTTGTATTTTATTTGCTTTTTTCACTCTGCCAACAGATAAAGAAACCCCAAAATTTTCAAATTGTCCAATACACATCTACGAAACAACAACAGCGGACTCGGTAGCTGTGACATGGACCCCACCCACTTTTACAGACAACGTCAACGTGACAGGAGTGACGTCCACAAAGAACCCAGGTGACACATTTACCGTAGGGTCCACTAACGTGCATTATACCGCAACGGATGGTGCATCAAACTCAGAAACGTGTTCATTTACTGTTACCATTAAGAGTAAGTATATCTATATAGTACCCTTAAAATTAAATGCGCTCCTAGTCTGAAGTGTATATCGCTAGAAATCCCGGACATCGCATTCCGTGCGTCTTACATCCAGGCCGTTTGTTAATGCTCTTAACCGCTGATTTTAAGTTGCTCATACTTGCGTGAAGGGCTCATATTTTAGTGGCAGTTCGAGTAGTAGAACTCGAGTTGTTTTTCGCCAAATAAGAGCCGCTGGCTAAAAGTATTGCCGAAAAAGTAATTGCCGATGAAATGAGCTTTCGAACATGTGTGTTGAAGCAAAATGAAGCAAAGGAAGGCGGAAATATCGCAGTTCAAAGACTGTGGTTTTTGGGACTTTAGCGTGGATTGCTGCATGTGATTTTATCGGTGCCTTTTTTCGTCATTTTCAAATACAAAAAGTAAACATAAAATCAATCGGATGAAGCCGAAAATCAAAAAGATTCTCTCTTCTGTGTTTTCTTTTAATGAAACCACTTGCACATTTATTCGATACCATTAGTTTTACCCGAAATCGCTGTTTATAAACAATGAGTTTTCGGTTTTTCGAGTAACTCCCTCTCTAAAACCTTATATTTTTTGGACGCTAAACTTCTCACAAAAAAATTTTAAAAAGTAAACATGAATATCAAGGCATCCACTTTAATTTTTGATATATTTATTGATACATGAGTTTGACATGAACCGGTTGCACATTCTTACTGCAACAAATTGGGCAGGAGATATTTCTCGAAACTTTTTAATCTCCATACATTTCTTTGTTGTTGTTGCGCTCGCTCCCATCGGAATTTTACCGCTGACGTTAAAGATTTTCCTTGCGGCCCCCAAAGGTCTTCTTGAAACTCAGTTGCTTCACTGTATGTTGCCCAGAATACCTCCCACCATCCTCATTTTCTTGACATAAACTACAACTACGACATAGGACACTTTCATCTATCACTGACTGCAACACCATGGCACTAACTCGCACAAGAAGCCTTTTCCTTCCTTTTAATTGTACCGCTAACAAAAACGTATGAGTGTTATAACGATAACGTAAACAAGTAATTCTTTTTTTTGCAGCTAAAGATAATTCCTTAAACAATGCTTTATGCTTTCACTAAAATGCTCTAACAAATGCTACAATAGCATAATGAGCAAATTTAACGGCTATTGTTTCGTATACCTCGCCCGCCACGTTTTAACTTATCGCCTCAAGAAATGAAATCCCAGACAGTCTTGGATTCTTCATTCCACGCCATGGATTCTGAATTTTAGACGTTGGATTTCAGTCTTTGTCAGTGGAACTTGGCAGTCCGGGCCACAACCAGGGCCGGGTTGCTCGAAGCTGGGTTAAGATAACCCAGGGTTAGTGCGAAATTTGAATTCAGATATGAGAGCTTAGAAAGCGAATTCAGTTTAATTCTCTTTGCCTACAATTTGATGATTGGATACTCTAAAAAGAATAGAGAAAATTATCCGAGAGAGTGCTTTTCATAAAAAGATAAAGAATCGCGGGTTAAAATTTAACCCCGGGTTAGCGCTAACCGGCGTTCGAACAACTGGGCCCAGAACTGGATATATGATGACGTCACCCAAATTTTCAACATGGCGCCCAAACCAGAAGACACGATCCAGGGTCGCTTTTCAGCTCTTTGCTACGCCTAGAAATGACCTTTTCCCACAGTAACTTAGGAGCTGCGTCTCTGAATGATGAGGAAGCACATGAGTGTGAAAAAAATGGCAACCGGAGAGGTTTGGGTGTTTTCTGGAGGTAAAACGGCTGAAAACGGGAGTGCTTCAGCTCAAAGATCTACCTGACAAGGCGCAAAACATATGAAGATAGAAAGGTGTGTGACATTTTTTGGATCTTTGAAAAAAATTTTTTTGAAATCTACATAAACTTTGCTAGTTAATGGTGGTTTTGTTGTCGTAGTGCAAAGCATTTTCACATAGTGCTGTGCGTTTGAATTTGCAATTATAGTGAGTTTGCACCATGTTCGAATTTTTGTAACGCCATGTTCATTTTATGTTCTATTGCAGTGTGGTGGAAAAGCACGTTGTGTTTTTGGCATAAAGATGCCAGTTGGGTGACAAAACTTTATCGAAAACCCGAACTGTCCAGATTGCTTTGGTTGGCCCAAGGAGCAATGCAGAAATGTAGTTTCGATTGTTGTTTGACCGACCGAGCAGACCTTACGGTGGGACCGGAGTCGGGCCGGGTATTCTAAGCGTGGCGACTTTCGTGCCGCGACGAGTTCACTCCGGTTCCCTCTCATAGCTCTACATTTGTTTACATGATACCACCACAAAAAGTCATGCCGGCGCGAGTCGCCCCGGCGTGAGTTCACTCCGGTTGTCGCACCGGGGCGAGAATTTCACTCCAGTACGAAATCTCGCAACGGTATCATGTAAACACGAAACGACCACCCGCTTCGGTGTGAAATCGGTCTAATGTTCGCGATTTTGAATCATACGTGCATTTTATCAACATGAAGTGTACCTTCAAATAACGAGATCATATGTGAAATAACCCAGTCATCATGTAAACGCGATACGAAATCAAAAAGTCATGTCGGTATGAAACTCGCGCCGGGGCGAGTTTTCTCATGTAAACACCCCGTAAAGTATTTGCTACCAACTGAACAACTAAGTAAGTGTACTTTGCTTTTATAGTGCGACAGATTCTATTATTTCAGATTTTTTTTGATAACAAAACGGTAAATGTCAGGAAAGACTTGAGATTGCTGCTAGAAGTCAAACTTACAACCTCACCACATGCGAGAAATGATGTGTTTTCATGTGTAGTTAAGTGAAATGTTGTTGCCCGAGATAGTACTAATTTTAAAACATGGTACAGTTTTTTTTTTTTTTAATATAAAACCCCCCTCAGGGGTGTTTTATTGAAATCAACTCAACCGTATTTACAAACGAAATTAATAGTAACAAGGCTTTCGATAAACTAATGCAAGCTAAATTAACATAGATCGGCTAGAAGAATTAAACGGCATTAAATAGAAAGATAAGGACTATATACAACTCGATTAACTAGAGCGGCGATATACAAGGCGTTCAACAGCTGAATAGAGCGAGCTAAATTAACTATTTACAAGGTTTCCGATAAACTAATACGATTTAAATTAACATTGAGCGGCTAAAAAATTAGCAGCACGGAAGCGAATAGAAAAGCAATTAGCTTGAGCGACTATTTACAAAGCATTCAAACTAAAATTTAAAGGCGGCTATGTACAAGAAGAGTTTATAAACAGTAAGGAAAGAAAGAGACAGAGTGAGTATCAGAGATCTTACAGAGGACACCGCCAGTAGACCAAAAATTTTCTTTTTCATCTTGTTTTGCACAGAGAATGCGGCAGGAGACATCTTTCTTAATCAGGTCCACAATTTGGTTAGAATTCAAAACAGAGTTTCGAAAGGTCGCAAGATTTCTAGTCTGTCAAGTCCAAAATAAAATTGTGGCGATCAGGTAACAGTAAAGCGAGAAAGAAGGCGAAGAAGGACGAGACGAGAAAGGGAAGAAAACGCAAGAAGAGTTGATAGAAAACGGAGAATTAGAAAGACGGGAAAGATAAGGCGTAAAGTACTTCCATACAGCGCGCACGCAATAGACAGTACTACACTACAGTTGCAGTAGACTCCTACCAAAATTGTTAATAAAAATAAATACTTTATAGTTGCTCTACTGCAAATATATATGCTGGAAAAGCAATAGCCTTGTGGTTTAAGTTTGTCAGTGGGCTTCAATCCAGTTCGAGCATTCCAGGAATGAGCTAGCCCTGGCTGAGTTCACCATGCTGTGTTCTTGGACAAGACACTTGACTCTTTGAATATATGCCTCACTCCAGTATTACATTTGGAGGTTTGGGTGGCACACATACATGTAAGAATAAAACCCTAGTATTTAACCGTGAAGATTATTTCCACTTTCATAGATTCTGTTTGTTTTATTTTTTAAAAGATTTTTTCTAGTCAGACATAGAAGGAATTTAGCAATATTACTGAAGACAAGAGCTACTTTCAGGCCGTACAGCACAGAAGTTACAGCTAACAGTGGCACTCTAGATGTATTTCAGTACAAAACCAACAACAATAAAGATGGCAGGTCTTACACTTGTGTCTACAACCATTCCCATGCACCTCAGAGTTTTACTTTTATCCCGGTCTCTTAGCAATATCAATAATAACTAAAAAAAATTATATTTTCTTTTAAGAATAACAACTGAATCTTGAACCAAAGTGACCTGCAAAACCCACCACCACACAGAAGTGGATGAAACACATCACTACAAATCATGTTATTATCCATACTAAGTAGGTCCATGGGGTCTTTCATTGATGGATTTCAAGACATGGAAACAAGAGTAAGTACAAAGTTCAGTTTGATACATGTACATGTAGTTTTTGTAATAAGGGTTTAAAAGAATACTTGGTCAAAAACTTTTTATTATTTGTTGCTTATTTTAAACAAAAACCTCAACGCACTTAAATCTGGAAGCTTTTGTTTTGGTCTGTTGTATCTGTCTAAATCTATTTGACCAGTCATTTATGGGTATTGATATTCTGAACTCCCTGTAGCCTCTTTCTAGTATTTTGGTAGTATCTATACTTGACTTCTTATGGACAATTATTTTGCATAAGTTGTTGAGAGGGAAATAGCAGGAGGAAATGGGGAGAATTTGGCATGAGTGAAAAAAATTGAAAAAATAGTGATAACTTCCTTATGATATGGAAAAAATATATGTAGCTGTCAAAAAAATATAGCTATCATTAAAATCAATATAATTGTCCATCCTGACCGTTGGTTTGTGTTGAGTGACACAATAATATAATATATAGTATATTATTACTAATTTCATAATTATTTTTTTCTTGCAGCTTATGACAATGAAGCTTTGAAAGAGGAAAATGTAGTTGTGATACGATAGGGGAACCATAATAAAGTGACTGTTTTATACTGAGTGGTGTTATTTGCTTAACCTTTAGTGGAATGATTGTAGTCTATGCTTGTTTACAAAATACAAATCTTACAACAATTGTATTGTAAACAGAAGAGCAGAAGTATCTGGTGATGTTAAAATGTTATATGGTTTCTTTTAGAAATCAAAACTGTAGTGACATACAATTTTTAAAACTGAACAATTAATAAACCATTCACATGTTTATTTCCTACTTTCTTATTATAAGCAAGGAATTCATACAATCTGGGTCACCCTGAATATGTTATAGGATTTTGTTTAAGGTACCGGAAACGTCATCTTCTGATAATAACTGAAGCACTTCAAACAAAAAGAACTAAACGAAATAAGCTGCCCTTATCCAAACGATGTAAACCTGTTTGTCGATATAATATTCACTATCCCAGTGTACATTGAAATAAGAATGTCAGGAAAATTTACATTTCCTCAACAGCCCTTGTGAAATCAGGCAAATCAAGGCCAAAATTACACTTCTCTAGGGTATATATGCACGCCATAAGGTAGCGTTCACTTTCCTAGGCTCTCCCGAATTGAGAAGATCAGGCGGCCTACTTCTTGCGAAGAAGTCGTAAACAAGGTTGCTGATTGAAGCTTATAGTTCGCGAGCTTCTGTGAGTCACGTAATTCCAGTAAAGAAAAATAAAGAAAACGACTTTTCGATGGAATTTTTCGCAAGTTTTAAAGGTCGAGAGATCGATAGATCGGAAAGATTCTATCGTATTATGAGTATCTTTGGAGCGGCTTTCGAACGCGACATCGCCGCCATTTTCTCTAGGCCTTAGTCCTTTTGCGGTCTAAGCAATATGTTGGATTTGCGTAAACCAATCAGATGACAGGAAATCATATATCCAGTTCTGGTTGTGGCCCGGACTGCTTGGTTACCGGGATTCCTTGAAATGTGTTCCGGATTCCTAAGTCAAGATTCCGGATTCCCTTACATGTGGCGATACCTAGTTCAGTGGTATAAAAGCACAGCCTGCCGAAACAGCCGTCTCTCCTCGCTCTTATTCGACGTTGGGGACGTTTCGCTCGAAGGAACGTCTGCGTCACAGCGGTAGAAATTCCATACTGATGACGTAAATTAATGTTTACATAATAAATCCGGTAGTCTTGGGGTTCCAAATGCAAATTCCTTCAATTTTACGTTTCTCCTGGACGATTTTGGTGAAGTGTTGTGTTCATCTGCGAACAAGCTCCCGCAAAACTCAAATGCTTCTTCTGGAGAAGACTATATTCCACAAATATTGACTGTTTTGTTAGAGAGTTAATTCATGGCGTTTAAATTTGACCTTTGTGGCCTTTTGTCCTTTGTCTGTCACTCGTAAACAATAGCTAAAACAATGTAACTACTCCGTCGACCAATCAGCGCTTCTAACCGGATTCCGGACAGAGTTTACCTAGTCTGTATGTAATTTCTGTCCGTGAGTCGCAGACGCTCCTCTGCGCGAAACGTCCAGCGGCGAACAGCGTGGAGAAACGGCTGTTTTCGAAGGCTAATAAAACGCCGAACTCAGATTAAATTCGCCAGCAGGTGAGATTAAATTCGTCGCCAAAATCTGACAGCAGTTTACGTTGACGTATCGACGAATTTAATGTCAATTACATTCGTCCCAACTAAATTTGACGTATAAACATAACTAGGCCTTATTGTCAACTATTCTATTTTGTTATTCTCATTTTTTTATCTTTGCTTTAACGATCGGTGTTCATTTTTTCTGCCATAATCTTTTATATTTGTTTCCCTTTCCACAACAGAACTGCAATGTGATTCTACCCCACCTTCGCCTCCAGAAAATGTCGCGTTGTCATGCAGTAATTTTGGCGGAACTTCTTTCTGCACAGGCACCTGCAGTGGAAGTAAAAAGTTTTTTATTCATAAAAGCTTTTGGTTTATACAGTGTAGTTCAAATACAAATCTGGTGTATAACGAAATGCCTGATTGTGTGGGTAAGATATAAAAAAAAATAATTGTTTTTATGGGTTATCTATCCTAGAGATTTTAGTAGGCACGTGACCGTACGTTCCTCCGTCCGCCCGTCTGCACCACAAGGAAACCAATGTGACATGTCACACCTTCTAGCTAGTGCGGGAGCCTGCTGCCTGATATTTTTATTTTTATTTTTTTTTTCTGCCTGATATTGCACATCCATGTTGTGGTGAATTGACAGTTGTAAAGAAAGGTATCCGCTGACCAGTATCACATGACCGTATCCCGGGCTCAGGTTTCGACCCATCGATTTTAGTTCTCCGCTGAAAGTTACTTGTTTTCAACTGATCGCATGCTCAACTCCTAGTGGATTTCTCTGCAATGGTTACGAGTTAACTGATTGAAGTACATTATAGAATTTATTAACGGGAATATCGCCTATATCCTTGACTAAATCCATATATTATTATTATTGTTGATGCTGTTGCTGGTATACTGCGTTATACTCGATAAAGGCTCGTGTATACGAAAGAAAAACAACAACAACAACAAGTCACTCCAGTCGTGGGACATTCAGAAGCGATATGCTACTCGACTAAAAAGCATTGCATGAGTAGTATATGAATGTATCCACCACTATTCACCTACCTTCGTGTTTAGTTGCTTACTATTTATGGTTATTCACCACTCCTAAGAGGGATGATTTATGTTATTACTAAGCATTAAAAAAGTACAAAAAGGACAGCCATTGACCGCTAAAGTGTGAAACTAAAGCTGCAAAAATGGTCATCTAATGAAAGCTGCGGGCATTAATGTATGAGCTCAGGAGCCCATACTCATGTGTTCCTGATGAGTTCAATTGGCCTACCTTCCCATGTGTGTTTCGCCTTGCTCTCCAAACTTCGGCGACATAGCTCATTTTAAACTACTGATTTTCATTAGGTTACACGAGCCAATCAGGAAACGGATCTTGCCCTGCCGGTTATGTGCAGCAGCAAGACGCAGATGGAACAGCGCCAGAAAAAAATTGCGGTGAGTATTATGAACATTATTATTTTTTTTTATAATTTTAATTAATTAATTTATTTTTCTTTTTCGTTTTCCCTTAATTAAACTGCATGCTAATTGGAAACTTTCGCTTATAAGCTCTGGTCTTATACAACTTCGTAAGGGTTATAGGCAGGCTTTAAAAAAACGGGGGAAGACTGATAAATCCGGACTAAAAAAGCTTTTAAAAATATGTTACATAGCAGTGATAAACAAAGCACTTTTTAAATTTACTGGCTTTTTAAGCTTCAAATCATCAATAATAATCAGTACTAATACTGGCTTGTTTGTTTACAGGTAGATGGGCCTGCAACTGCGGGGAGTGGGGGAGGGTTGTGGTTTATAAGCAGAAGTTATAGGTATATATTTTTTTTATTCACAGTTAAATGCCCGATAGGAACATACTATGATGATTCCATTAGTAACTGCACAAATTGCCCGATTGGTTACTTCAGCACTGTGGAGGGTGCGCTTCAGTGTCAACCATGCCCTGGTAACACGTCCACTCTGGAAGAGGGATCCAAAACCTGCACTGGTAATTATGTTTTTTCTCTATTCTCTACGAATTTTGTGAAAAGGTGGTCATCAACTCTTATCTCGGAAGATTAGATCTCATTTTTTAGTTTGTGGACCGCAATGCTCATCGCAGGACGAAAATGGTCCTTTGCGCAGCTTGCAGTCTGGTAACCTGCTTAATGTAAGGAACCCATAACCCGGAGCGATCAACTACCCTGCCCTTGTGTCGGGGCCTTTTCACTGACCAGTATATTTTTAGAACGGTTTTGGCGCGAATTTTGAATATCTTTACAATTCCGCAAAGTAGTCAGCAATACCTACATATCTAAAATGATATTTTTTGGCCTTTTAATAACGTTTAGTTTTCCTTTTTGATATCTTATACTTCGAATGCGCTAATTGACATGGAGGAGATTCTTTTTTTCGCGGGAAAAAGTGCCCTAAAATGTGTCTAAAAATAAACTGGTCCGTGAAAACGCGGTGACATAGGCCCAGTATGGAAGTTACTCGCTCCGGGTTATGGGCTCCTGTTAATGTTAAAATTATGGTTCAATGCCTGAACGTTACATGAGGCGGAAAGAGTATGAGAAACCTAGCTACAATCTTGTACAAAAAGTGTTAAGAAGCTTGCATTTCCTTACCCATAAAACGCCTATCCAGCGAATTTGTTACCGCTGTGGCCCCTCTCCTCGCCACACCCTGACAGATGTTGTTCCGTGGGGGGTCAGAAATGATCCAGCCGGAGTTCGACATTTATTTTTTTTCGTAGGGGGAAGGGGGGGGGGGGGGGCGGGGGTTAAAAAGGGTTAAAAAAAAATTGTAGTTACCAGTGCTTTTAGGAGCTTCGTCTTGAAACTAGACATGGCAAAGTCCGTTTTTCTTAACATTTTTGTCCAAGACTGTAGAAACCAATTTCAAGGTGAACTGAAACACAAGTCGGTATGGCTGTTGTAATCGCTGTATCAATTATTTGTTCCTGGATCGTAAGAGGTGCGGCCCAGGTTAGATTATTGTACATTTTCAGTTGCTGACCCAAACCCCGTCTCTTCGGTTAACGAATTCCGTTTCAACAGCTTTATTGTTATAGGTTTTAGAAACTGATCATGCGACATCAACACACTGCGCGCAACATGATGTTAAATTAATCATTGTATTTCTTACACATAGCTCAGTGTTTTGCTGGGCAGTTTTCCATCAGCGGATTTAATCTTCCGGCAAATCTTGAGCCCTGTGAGCCGTGTCCAAAAAGTTCCTACCAAGGAAAATTGGGCCAAAAGACCTGCGAGCAATGTCCTAATGGAACCTCCACAATTACAACCGGATCAACGTCAGTCAACGATTGCGGGGGTGAGCAAAGAACACAAAGATACTGCAGCCACTTCCTTTATTCTTCTGCCTCCAAAGTTATGCATTATTCTCTTTTTTTGGCCTTCTTGCCTTTCACTTCTCCCAAAACTTTTTATCATCAAAAAGACCTTTTGTCTCCTTTGATTTCACTTATTTAACATTTGATGTATTCTTCTTGTTGTTGTTTTTGTTGTGTTGTCGTTGTTGTTGTTTTTGTTCTTGTTCTTCTTATGTTGTTGTTGTTGTTTTTTTGTTTTGTTTTTTTGCTTTTAGGACCACCGGTGGTGACAGTATTTGAACCTAATCCAACAAATGCTACAGAAAACCAAGCGACTCAGTTTGAGTGCAAAGGCAATGGTTTACCTTTGCCCACCTTCTCCATTAAGAAGTTGGTACCAACCCCAGGTATAAAACGTTATACTACGTTATGAGAGAATATTTTTGTTTGTAAATAACCTTTTAACGAGTCTTTTACCATGTAATAGCTTACCTCACTGGCGTATGCAGACCTTGCAACGTTTCTAACTTACATGTACTTGTAACTCCACTGATGAAAGGCGGGACCCGAAACGTTTGGCGAGGAACGCAAACCACAAGACGGCACTTTTGTTCATTATTTTTTTGTTGAACATTCCCTTGCTTAATTTCTAAAGTGTCACGCAGCTTATCGGATTTTTTTCCGTTACTTCAGCTAAACGTTGTTTCCTCGTTTCTTACTTTCAGCTGGTTTTGGAGGCCCAGTACGACAAGAGTACATCACCGGGCAAGATGGTAACCAAATTGGACTTCGCTACATTATCACCAAAGTGGCCGAAAAGGACGCTGGTGCGTACAACTGCACGGTGGAGAATAAGTTTGGCTCGGACACCAAATACTTGACCGTGAACGTAGCACTAGACTACAGCATAGGTAAGTAGCTTTGAAAAACTTGATTTGATATACTGAATCTGAGCAGGGGTAATTCTTAATCCTCATTTAGCCTTACTTAGGCCTCACCTTTTCCTTCTCGAGTGGTACGGTGAAAATTCTTCATTTAAGAAAATTCGTTATCCCCAACCTAGTGTTAATAAAAATGTTCTTACAGTGTACATAGTTGGTATCCACTGAGAATCAATCGTAAACGGGAAAAAATAAAGATAAATAAATAAACTTTTGTGATGCGTGATACTTGCATTAGGAAACAACAAGAGGAAGGAAGCCGGAGACGTTTCAGGTTTATAACTCTTTTTCAGTGTACAACAAACCGTAAACTACGCAGAAGTCATTGGACGTTAAAGAGAAGCGCGTGCGCGTGTAAATAACGGCGCCCGCACATGCACACATGCCGCAATTCAAAAGAAATTAATACGGAGTCTCTCCGACTTACATTTTCTAGCCGGAAAATTACCTCCATTTCACGCTTTTTCCACTGCATAGAGCCATACCACGCACCTTGACATCAGAAATACTGTGTCCCGTGTTGCTGCAATGTTGGGCCAATGGAAAACAGGAGTGTAGCTACGTATGCCTCGCAAGTGTTCGCTAAAACGACTTCTGAGCCTTAGCCCTTCGTTTTCCTTCTTTTCATTTAATACTTTTCCTTAATAAGCTATCCGCCTGAGAATGTACGCCAATTGGGTTATTATTTTGCAAGAATCAAGTACCTTGTCATTTAATTAAACACGGATGAGGTCCCTGACCTATTGATCATGTGACATTAACACACTGCAAGCAAGAGCATTTGTGCATTTCCAGTTGAATTTCAACATACTTTTTCATATTTTTGTATTTTTGTTATATTTTCAAATAAGAAGATTTTAGGCTTGAATCTTTCTTTAAAAATGGAGTTTATATTTCCACACTTTAGAAAGGAGTTTCGACGTTACGATTAATTTACGCCCATTCTTATACTTCATTTCTTTAATTCTGCGGCTTTTTCGTTTCTCGCTTACTCACATTCCCGTCTTATTTCATTAACGCCATTCTATTTCATTTTATTTTGCATAAGTTTAATAAAAAAAAATTAACTAACATATTTTTTTTTCTTGTTAGGCAAGCGTCGTCGTCGACGTCGCCGTTCAGCCATCCCTTAAGTTGTGAGTTACACCAACTGAAAAAGAAAAACGAAACTAGCTGATAGAAGAGCTTACAAGCAACAATGTAACTTGGCAAGAAATTTAACTAAAACAAAAGGGCACCATTAAACAAAGCCATTTGAAAATGATTTGTTATTGTTGTTGCAAAGCTACGACGTAGGGCTTTCTACAAGTTGCTCGAGATTTTCCAAAATGTTTCCCAGAATTTCTCAAAAAGTTGCTCAAAAAACAATGAAAAGTTGCCTTTTGTAACGAGAGTTGCTCAAAACTTGATCGAAAAAACAAAAGCTTGTTTTAGTCTGATGAACTTTGTCCTCGCTTGGTACCAGGCATACTCTTGGCTCGCCGTTTTCCTTTCTTCACAACGCCATCATTACCAACCTCCAAAGCCTCAGTTACCACAACCTTCGAGCCTTCAACTTTGTTCTTTGGCACTCCCGTTGCTCTACTTTGCCCTGGCCTAGAACTAAATGACTCCGTTCCTTCATCAACGTCACCCTCGTTGTCAACTTCCACATTGTCTATGCACACTTCTCCATGATCCTCGTGACCTCCAATTGTGGACTCTTCCATCTTTTTCTGCCTTCCCCTTGCAGCATTTTGCTTGGCGTCTTTTGGTTTTTATTGTCATTTGACGACTTTCCATCTACTACATCACCACTATTCTTTGCGTCGTGGACCATTCTGTTTTCCCTGCTCTTTCTTCTGCTTTCCTCTCGTAGCTCTCCGTTTGATATTAACACTTACTCCCTTCTGTCTCACTGTAATCCTTGATTTTCTAACCTTTGGTACGTGAGTATCATTCACTTCTGGTTGACTGTCTGAACAGGATCCAAACTCAGGCGACATGGTCTTATGTTTCGTCCCTTCCAGAACAAAACTCTCGCTCATAACAAAACTCTCCGCTTCGGCAGCAACGGGAGATGACATTTTTTAAATATTGCGTTGTGTTTCCAGTGGTAAGAAATGTCTCATCCTCCTCGATTCCCTCCACATCAATGACTTTGTCATCATCATCAGACATATCTCGTTTATTTTGGTTTTGTTTGGCTTTTGTTGCTCTGTTATTTTCAGTCGTTTCCTTGGATTTGGCGGCGGTTTGAGGGTGGTCATAAAATACTACAGCTGGCGGTGATTCAGCCTCGACGTCAACAGCATCAATTTCAGAATCACTGTTTCCTGCCTTTCCATTCTTGACCTCCGTGCAGTTTACAGCATGCAGTCCTCTTCTGATATGACGACAAAGAAAACAAAACACTTACAAACTAAAAAATACACCACAAAATAGAGACCCTTAAATTCGACGACAAGACAACTGCGAGGAAGAAATTTGATTTAAACATTTTTTCTCGAGTATTCTCAATAACTTTAACTTCTTTTTTACACCAGAAAAGTTACACGGTTATTCTTCTTGAAGGAGGTTAATAGTTCCCCCTAATGCAAAATAATAAAACTTCTATCTTTTGATAACTTGTTCCCAACACTACGACTTTCTCGCTAAAACCCGTGGTAGAATGACAACGGCTATAGCGTTTTCCCGCCAAAATGACGCTGGTCCACACGCGCACTACTTTAATGGTAATTTCAGGAAATCTCGTTTTCGCAGTCGTTCTTGTCTAAGAATCTAAAGGTCTCGAATATAAAGACTGCCTTTCATCCAGGTATAATTTCCTCTACTTATTATTAAAGGTATGTGACAAGCACCTTGTGTCAAAGCATTAGTAAATTTACACAAAACTTCAAATTCTAACTCTAAAACAGAACTGCATTAACAAGAATGACCATTTCCCATATAACACCTTATTTCCCGAATAGGTGCCCAAACTCTAATAAGTGCCCACCTCCCAAATTAATGCCCACCCCTAGACCAAAATATCCAACAAGCGCCCCTCCCCCCATTCCCCATGGTACACTTGGTTACCAACCGAACAGGAGGCACACTTAACAAGTGCCCCGTCGATTAAGCAGTTAAGTGTTCTCCTTTCAATAAGTGCCCCTTCTTGGTGCTTCGGCGCTTATTCGAGAAAATAAGGGGCTGTCCACACTTGGTGCTCGGGGGCCAGTCCCTGGGTACCGGTACAAAATGGTGTTGTGTTCACATCTCAAGTACTCTATATGTGACTGTGTAAATGTTACTCCATTTCACACTGTCAGACAACATTTTAAAACATGAACTTAACACAGAGAAAAAAGCAGTGGATTAACCGGAACTTACAAAACTTGTGTGCACACAGGAACCCGGTGCCCACTTTTGTGCCCGAGTACAAGGTCTCAACCTTGTATTCGTGCACAGGCACAGTGCCTGAATTCTAGCGTGAGTACTTGAAAAAATGGTGTGTTCACATTAGTGCCCAGCGGGTACCGTACCTGGGCACCGTGCCCAGGCACCAAGTGTGAACACTGAAATAGATAGTCAGTATATAATAATGAAAACAAACCTGGCTGACTTTGGCTTGTTCGGTTCTGGTTCACTTTGTGATTCTCCATGTGAAAATGACAATCTACAGATAAAGATGTGATATGTATGTTGTGGTTCAAATTTGTCTTTTTCTAAATTTCTTGATTGGTTTTACTTTCATTAATGGCCTGTGGCACCCCCTCACAAAATCATCTATTTGTGTTGATTTTAAAATGAAAGTACATGGGGTTCACCAGCACTCGAAAAAAAAATTGAATCCCAGGTTGTCCTTTGGGAAAGCAGCTCGGAGTCATGTTTTGCTTGCCTGGGACAACAACTTGCTTGTCCTAGCTAATGTTTCAGTTGGACCATGGCTTTCCTAGACACTTGCCCATCAGTGAGCTTTAACCCTTTAAACGCTAAGATCAAAATTTGAATTCTCGTTTGTTGCTCCTATTGATTTCCTACAGAAGTAGTGGGGAGAAGTTGATAAAATATCAAGCAAATTCATCTTGCATAATCAAGTCCGTAATTCTCATGACCACTCTGTTTTACAAAGCATTGATATTACAAGGAGAAATGATCACTGATCACTCTCAGGGCTTGAAGGGTTAACAGTTGCTTGCCTAGCAACAAAAACTACATTCATCCCAAGTGACCAGACAGGACTTTACTGAAGCCCTGGTTCATGCTCATGATTGCCACGGAAAATTCACAGCACTCATATTTTCGTAGCCAGACACCCTGAGTACTTTTGGCTCATCACACAATCCTTCCCAAGAATGCCTGACAAACCCCTTGAATGACTGACTGCACAGGAGGCTAATGTACATGTATTAGTGACAGTCTTGCCATCTAAATTTACATTGTTCACATCCTACATGACTGTTCCTACCTCTTACTGACTGGAACTCTAACCTCTGGAGTTGGTTCGGAGGATGCATCATTTTTAATAACAGTTCCAATCTCGTTTGGAGATTCACCAGTTATGGTAGGACTAGCTGCTGTTTCCTGCTCTTCAGTATTATCAAACGTGCCTTCAGAATTTGTTTTTACTGACAAGCCAACTTCAGCTGGTCTGTCATCTGTTTCTGTGTTGCCAGGCTGACCCTCTGCCAGAGACAATTCCTTTGATTTATCACCACCTTAAGGTTTACAGAAGATGGTAAATGACAAATCTTCTTATCATAGTAAATTGTACCTTAAGCTCAAAATGTACATGTTGACTTTTAGGTAGTGTGTTTCACAAACGATATCACACTGAAAATTCAAAACACTGTCTTCTCCAGAACATGCGTCTTTTTTAACCACTTTAATTCATTTTAAGGAATTCCAATGTAGTCCGGGAGCATATGTCCTCCCGTGGGCATTTCTTGAAGAAAGCAAGCAACTAGGCTAGTTGTGTTCAGGGGACCTAAAAGAACAAGACAAATGATGTTGCCACTCTTGCAACCCGCACGGAGGCGTTTTATGGAGTATTTAAAAAAAAACCATGTCAGAAGCCCTGTGTGGAAACGAGGCTGAGGATAAAAATTTATCATATCTTCGATGGTTCAATTCCTCACTTATTATCAGGATGTGATACTTATGAAATAGTACACAACTAAATGTATTGCTTTCTGGTCACATGACCACTGAGACATGGGGCAGCAGATTACAGTGACAACTACTACAAGGACCCTTGCTTCATAATTGGCATAGTTTTATTTGTGGCAGGCTTCATCAACAATCGCTACGCAGACTTATCATTTCGCAAGCTAAGAACAAGCTACAGTGAAGGTTACTCCATTCCCCTTGAAGTCATATCGTGCCCTAATCATTTTGGTGAAATGCTGGAATGGTTTGGTTGGGCTTTGGGAACTTGGTCCCTAGCTGGGTTAGCCTGATTTTTATCAAGCAGTGCAACATTTGTTCCTCGTGCGCCGGGCATAATCACCGGGGGTATAAGAATCAATTTCCTGATTATCCAGCTGATCGAAAAGCTTTGATACCATTTGTATATTGAAAAGACAGATGAGCGAATTATTGTGAAAGTTTCTTTCAAATTAATGGTTAAAGCAGGGAAGTGAAGCTTTGGAAAGAAAGCCCAAGGCTTTGTATACTGACAAATTGTGTGTACATACAAATATTCATAATTACTCCGCTAAACATTGAACTGGCAATTCTTTCTGTCAGCAAGGTGCAGATCTGTCATAACCAATAATTAAAGTTTAAAAAGATGACCTGTTAGCAGCTCATGAAAAAAATGAAAAAAAAAAAAAAAAATTTAAAGAGTGTTTTTAAATTTGTGAACATCTGACACCATATTTATCCCTCCAATGTTCTGGGAAAGTTATCATAAAGAATTAATGATAAGATCTAAGAGATCTAAAGGAACAATTTTATGCCATACAATAAACTCACCGTTTAATGTCTTGACAAGTTGAAAACTATTAACTGTGCTTATGTGTTCTTAACGTGGTAAAACGCTTCTGCTATTTTATTGCACTTCAGGTACTTCTTAATTAAAATATCTGCATAAACTTTGTTGTTTTGGTCATTAAAAATAACTCTCTTGCCCCCAATTAGCCAGCTATGGAGAAATGATCCCAACGGAATGTATAAGATTCTGGAGAACTGCTCACCCTCCCCCCTCCTTATGCAACATTTTGCCCCAAAGTGAGAAGCTAGTGTTATTATCAGGTTAGGGGAAGGGGTAGGTGGGCAGTGTCCCAGAATCTTATACTGTTTTAAAAACACTTTTGTCTTTTAAGTGTTTCCACAAAATCCTCAAATAAAACCTCTTCAGTAGTAATTTCTCCAAGGTGCTAGTTAGTTAAGTTTACCTTTTTCCGTGTTCTTGACTTAGGAATAATAAAAATTGGGATTTTGCTGTAAGAGACCCAAGGATGTGGTACATGACCGAACTTAAGCATAGCGTTTCTGCCGAAGATTTAAACCTTGAAATTGGTGAGGACCAAAAAACCCTTAGATAACTACTTTTCGTAACTACCCTGTGCACAAGACAAGAGCTTAATTTTTTATCCAGCGGCATTTCTCGTATTCGCCCAATGAGGAGGTGCCTATTAAACTAAAAACTTCCTCTCAACTGAAAATGTGGGATTTATTGTTTGTGTGAAGTGGGCAGCCAAGAAATGTACCAAAATGTGTGATGCACACGTGAAAAGTTGTTGTTTTGGTCTTTTGACTTGACTCAATGATTTTTTTCTACACAGTTTTAGTGGAGTCGTTGCCCCGGCGCTGCTGTCGTGAGTTTTGTAAACTCCTTATCTTAAAACTGTTTGACAGGGCTTAACCGGTAAATTTTCCCGAAATTCTGGCTATCGAGATAAAAAAGGATTTAACAGGCAGCTTTTCACAAAACTTTACCTTAACGTGCACGTGCAATGGTTGATTTTTGATTGGTTAACAAAAAACAGACGATACCTAATTAGGAAAATCTTTGCCGCCGATATTGATTGGCGCCAAAAATGTGAAGCACACGCCACGTTGACAGCGAAAACTTTGCCATACGGAGAAAAGAAAGTTTAACGGAACGAACTGAGACCGTCCTGCTCTGGTAAGCTTATTGTTGTCTCTGTTGTATCACAGTGCTTTCAGCTTTGAGGTTTCTTAATTTAATTGAAAACCTTGGGTAAAGTTTTACGTTGAGCTACAACAAAAGACCGCAAACTCCTGTATTAAAATGGGAAATCTTTACAATTATTTTGCCAAGCAAATACTTGTCAAGTTTCGTTTACAACATATACACAGGAGCAAGTTTTCCTTTCCGACCAAATAAATTAACCCACTTTTCCTCTCTTAAAATGGCTTATGCATCAGTCAATTTTACCTGCGCTCAGCCCCCCCCCCCCCCCCCCCCGGGCTAACCCCCAGGAATTAGCCTTTTTTTTCTCATGGATGGCAAATTCCCGGGGGCGGGAGCACTTAAGCTGTCAAATGCCCGGCGGTGGGGACGAAAGTAGAGGGCGGATGCCCCGCCCCCGGGATCATTTTAATGTCAGTTTTCATTTTCGTACGCTGCATAGATCGCAAAGTTGTTCTAGCAAAGAAATGAAGCGTGTTTTGAGGCCCAATTCACGTTTTCTGAAATTCGAAGGTCGCAAAATGAGTTGAATGAGTTGGCAGCTGTTGCAAAAAACCATTCAGGCACCACAACACCGCTAAAATTGTGGTCTGATGTGAATGCGTAAATATTTTCTAACACAGACGCTTTTAATTATACATTTTCAAATTTCCAAGCCTTTAATATTTCCAAAAGGCGGAATTTTATTAATTACGATATAGAATGAATCAAATGCGGCCTGTTTCGAAAAACGCCACAATTCATTCACGCTGTCGCTATTTGCTTTGAAATTATGGCACAGATTACAGTACATATTGAAATTAAGGAAACGTCGACAAGTTTTTCTAGCCCTTGCTGGACAAGCCAATCCAACACAAACTTATCTGATCTTTATCTCGGAAATTCTCCATGTCGACCACGTTTTAAAGTTAACCACGTGCGTGTCAAAAGCTCGGGGGTGCCCCCGGGGTTGGCAAATGCCCGGCCCCCGGGTCGCGCTAAATTAGCTGAAACCCCTCCCCCCGGGACTGACAAGGCTGGCAAATTCCCCGCGGTTGCCCGGGTGGGGCTGGGCGCAGGTGGAATTGACTGACGCATTAGGGGGTGTTTACATGACACCGGGGCGACTTTCGCGACGCGGCGAGTTCACTCCGGTTCCCTCTCATGGCTCTCCATTTGTTTTACATGATACCACCACAAAAAGTCATGCCAGCGCGAGTCGCCCCGGCGTGAGTTCATTCCGGTTGTCGCACCGGGGCGAGAATTTCACTCCAGTACGAAATCTCGCAACGGTATCGTGTAAACACGAAACGACCACCCGTTTCGGTGTGAAATCGGTCTGCCGGTAGACTGGAACGGGTAGCGCATGCGTAATGTTCGCGATTTTGAATCATACGTGCATTTTATCAACATGAAGTGTACCTTCAAATAACGAGATGTGAAATAACCCAGTCATCATGTAAACGCGATACGAAATCAAAAAGTTATGTCGGTATGAAACTCGCGCCGGTGAGAGTTTTCTCATGTAAACACCCCCTTACTCCCACAAGACCTTTTTAAACAATACATTTGAAATGCTAATTAACCTCTTGCAAGTCCCAAATGGCTTGCCCAGAGGTGTATCAGTGGTAAACAATCCCTGTTGGCTTGCTACATTGGCACGTGCAGGAAGAAAATCCAATCAGAATTATTATTCAAATCAAAAAGTTGCTCCACGCCACATTCAAAAATTTGTAACTTCAGTTGAGGAGCTGGCGAAGGTTGCTCACGAAGGAGAAACAAGACGCTCTCGTTTACACTGCCAAGCCGTCTTTCTCAGCTTCATAAAGAAAGTTAACTATGAACATAGCAGTCTGGGAAGTAGAAACCAGCGCACGACTGAGGGAGACTAAACTTCTGTCACTGTTAAATTTATCGTCTGTGAGGTTGAAATTCGTGTTTCCACGAGTCCAACGACAAAGTAAGACATTTCGTTCTCGAATGTTCTTGTTTTTTAACTCAGTAATTTGTTCTCAGAGGAGAAATAGCGAGTAGATACGAAGCTAACTGCTCACTCAGGAAAATTTATTTATATTCATTTATCATTTTGAGAGCCCTGTGTAGTTCGTACATGGTCGAACACGTGGCCGTCTAAAATACAAGCGAAGCTCAGTGGAGTTTTCCTAGACCTAGCAAATCATATTTTGTTCTTCATTCAAATTTATATCAGTGACACAGACAGTAATTCACCATAATAAAGAAAACGACAAATTCACTGAAATTTGATTCATTTTCTTTTTCCGGTATACAATATGACAGAGAGATTTTGATGAAGTTTAATAACCTCTCCTACAAAATATGGCCACCTTTCCTACTTTAAATAATATCGACCAATAAAAGCTATAACGGAAAGCCTCAAAGTTTGCACAAGGTTTTTTTTAAGCTTTTAATTTTCCTCAAGAATTTAAGCAAACGTTTGTACTCGAAAGAATAGAGAAAAAATACCTTGCACTTAAACTTAGTTCAGTAAGGATTGGAAAATGTGACTTGGTACTTTTGGTTGTCAACGTTTTTAGTTGGGCAATTTCGAACAGTGAACTCTTTTTGTAAACTCCCTACTTGAGTTTTCACTTCCTCGTGTGCAACCTCTATAATCATAATAAAGTTTGAATATCTGAAATATATTGAGGTTTTGCTCCATCTTACGTTGGATGATATTGCATGCCCTTACATTCAAACAAGGTCGTGTAAAAAACGAAACGTAGTTAAATGAGTGAATTGACGAAACAAAATATACATGCAACTTATAGTTTAAATGATTTTATTAGGGTTACAAGCGGTTAATAATTAGACAATTGATAATTGAAGATTGGAATCAAGAATGGCTTTAAAGCTGGCATAAAGTTGTAAAACAGAAATCAGTTTTCGCATAAGTCAGATAGTTTTCATTATATTTGGGCAGATTTCGGCTAAATTGCCCTGATAATTTGCAATCAAACCTTGATTCCCACCTCATATGATGTTACTGCATCACGCGCGATCTCTTGCGCGAATATATTGCGGCCCCAACCTGGATTGTTACCATGGTGATGAACATTGCAATTTACGATTCTTGCTACAAATGGAAAAGATTCGAAACGATCGTCAGCATAGCCCTCTATTAGTTTGATTGGGTCTTTGCAAACCTTTTCAGGGCATGAGAGTTTTCAATTGCAACTGAATTTGAAAAATAAAGTACTTCCGTATTTTTTCTTCCTTTTTCTTTACGTAGCTCTCTGAAGCGTTTGGAGCCTTATTACTACAATTTCCTCAGCTGATCATATTTCTAATTTTCAGCCGTCAGACCAGACCTTCTTTCTCAGTCAGACCTCTAGATTAGGCCATGGAACCACACCACATCAGCAGCCCATAAGATCCGCCCGAGATCAGACCACCACACCAGACAATCAGATGAGTCTAAGATTCGACCACAGATCAGACCATGCACCAACTCCCACACCAGACCATCGCACGACCAGATCACCAAAATCAGCCCACCAGATCAGACCACCACCGCACACCAGACCACCAGATCAGATCTGCCCAACAGACTACCATCCTTGACTGCTCCACCTTGAATCAGCACAGCACACCCAGCCTCGTGAAATGGTACAGGTCAGGTGCATTGTTTGTGGGTTGAGTCAAGGGGGGGGGGGGGGGGGGGTTATATAGAGCTCTGGATGAACGTTGCAAAGCATACTTTCCACACACGTTCGGCCTAAATTTTTCGGACATCTTTTTCGGCTTAACTTAACTGTAGTTAGATTAGCTAGTTGGTTCCCTGGGCTGGTAAGGGCCTCCCCTTCCCTCTTTCATAAGTTGGGTTCCTTTGCAGGTGTTCGGTCAGCAACATAGGTTCGGCTTTTAGGATCCGGCTTGGCTTCTACGAAACGATTCGGCTGCGTTTTTTGGACCTTTTTCGGATGGACTCACTGCCGGGTTTCGTCGTCGTCGTCATCACTGCAGCCTCCCGCTTAGTTGCGCCAAATTCAATAGGCCATTTCAGAGTTAAACCGGGCCTCTGTATCAAAACGAGGTTGGGTGCTCAACCTTTCTTGTGGAAATGAGTTTTATTTGCATGAGAATGAAAAATCATTTCCATATCAAAGGTTGAGCACCTAACCTCGTTTTGATACAGAGGCCCGGGGGAACTCGGAAATGGCCTATTCATCACACTTTTCTTGACAGTCGTTGCGCTGGGCAAGTGAAGCATTCACTCGCAAGTTTCAACCAGACAGTGATTAATTTAATACGTAACTTAGTAAACTGGAGACGTAAGACCATCCAGCTGCAGTGAGAGGACCTCATTTGGCCTCTGCTTACAGGCTCGGTGGTCTCTCTGGTTAGAGGTAGATAGTCAGGCTAGTCTCGCAAATTCGAGTCTCATCCTACCTATACCAATTTGACTTTTCATGCGAAGCAATATGAATGCGAAGCGAAACTTTTTAAGTGCGAGTTGATTTTTCAGACGTCGAACTTTTAATGGTAGACCAGTTGACAGGTTTAGTCTTACAAAGAAGGTAATTTGCGACCAGGCGTTTCTTCCCGCGAAGAGCCAACACCTTGTTGCAGGTTGCCATGGCAACACGGGACAATCCACACACCACAGGCTAGATCGTTTACAAATCGTGAGCGTAGGAAGTCTTCGAGACCAATCTTCAACGCAGTTTCATCACTGGAGGAGCACGAACAAGCCGAGCGGCCTTTAGCAAACGTTAGTAGCCTGCGAAGTAATTACGAGAATGCTACTTAGCCGAATATTTCGGGGACACACATGTGGAGGCCCACCATTCCTTGATGTGCGTGTCCCTGAATGGCATTCAGGTGAAAACCTCGCAGGCTATAGATAGTCTTTCAATAAGTAGCAGGAGAGGATACTCTGGCGTGGCATCGTTGACATTAAGACGATTTAGTTTGTCTTCTTGTTAATTTTGCCTTGCTGGAGAGTTTTCTTCTTAGGAAGTCCTGCATTGCACAACGCAGGCACAGATCGTCTACAAATGTTAGGCGTACGTAGTCTTCAAATCGACCGTTCGTGGCTATTGGTTTTTTTGTCCTGATCCGAGAGTGGCCTGCAGTGTTCTATCCCCAACAGCTCTTGGAGTACTTCATGGCTAGGATGGAATCCTAAAGCAGCACGCTGCCTATTTATTTTTTTTCCTTGAATCTTGTAACAAGACATATTTGCTTTTGGAAATGTGTATAAAATGCTTTTGATCGTATTGTATGTGATTGAACTGTGGGTCCATTGCTATATCAAGGGAAGAGGCCGGCCGAAGAAAGAAGAACAAAGAACCTCCAGATGTACAGAAAAATAGTCCAGTTAAATAAGTAGGTAAGATAGCTGCCATTGCGTCGATGAATTGAGAAGAAGAAACATATAGGACCAAACCAGACAATGATTATGATGAGAAGGACGATGATGACGACGACGACTATGATGATGATGATGATCATTTGCACTAAGACGTCATTGGGCTTCTACAAAATTTATTTTATTTGCCGTTGGTTTAGGCTCATAATTGAACTAAACAAAATCACGCTAAAATGTAAATTGGCCGCTTTGCAAACAGAAGCCGATGACATCGTAGTGAAAACGACTTCATCATTAGGCAGGCAAGGTAAAGACAGAGGAGACAGCATATAGGAATAACATAATGAGCTGTCTTAACTAACGTTGATATCCGTAAGGGCCTATATCCACCCCCCCACGCCCCGCCCTTTTCAATTTTTCATAAAAATTCTTAGTCACCATACTTCTGAAATTTATAGTTGAATTTTTTTGCCATGTCTGATCCCTTGGTCCATAGTTGTTAATGTCGCATAGTCCAATGTTAGTTGAGACAGCCACCAATATGTTATAATTAAAATTTAATTGGCAGGCGGAACTTCACCTTTGGACAGCTTCACCTCATCATGGGCTTCTACGACTTTTTTTCCGATACCTACGCCTTTTTTTTGGATTGTGGATCCCAGTCTCCTTGGTCTTTCGGTGGAGGAACATAACGACAGATTACAGCAGCCCATATAAGGTAGGGCTGATTTATGCTGGTACAAAGTTTACGCAAAGCTGATTCGTTCGATCTGAAATAGCAAAATTGGCTCATTGAATTTCTTCGCAACGCTTTGTTTGTAAGAAGCTCAGGTTCGTAGCTTATGTAAACATTGCACCGCATCAATCAGCCCAAGTAACAATCCAATGTGGCACAAGGTATGTGGATTTTTTTATTTATTAGGCGGTTAAATTTTCGGTTCGGTCCATCCGGATTCGGATTCAAAAAATGTGAAGGCTTGATATGGACAAAGTTTCCATAGCAAGCCACCAAATATCCTTGCGTACCGTCCGAGGGACCCTGGTGTGTTTCATTCGAGGTGTCAAGGTTTTATGGACGCATGTCACACTCCTCGGTCTTGCTCAAACGTCAAATTCTTAGAAGCGCCCCCATTTATATAGACTACTTATTTTCTGTAAATAGCCAACTCAATTTAATAAAAACACTTATCTAATGCGTTGTCTGTGTGGTTTTTTCTTTTTATACTTGCAAGCTAAATCTTTAGAGTAGCCAATTATAAGTACTAATGATGGTTTGATTTGCAGGGATATTACAAAATACTTGTTGTAATAACGGCAGATAAATAAAACAAAAATAAAACACTGAGTTGTGAATGTGATGTCTTTAAACTACGCACATTGAGTGACAATGAGTGTCGCATCAGTGTGTTCGCTATAAAAACACAAATAATTAACTCCTTTAATTTCAGGTGCTTCGAAAATCAATAAGTTTTACCTTTTTTGGACTCCTCCGCCACTTTTTTCGAGAAAGAATGTTCGCACATTTTTTGGGCGCGCCCTCTAAAGATCGCACATGGCATTTTTTCGACCTTTTTACTACCTTTCTGGATGCGTTATTGAAGAAACGCATGGCACTGCCTATTTGGAAGTCGTACGTGAGATGCTGATGGAAGGACAGGAACCTTCACATCAAGTTTAATGTGATCGAATTGTACGTAATTAAAAGTTGATGAAAAATAAAGTTTACCAAACGAAAGGTATATCATCAGCTTTCTTTTTCTTTTAGCACTAAAAAATTTAAATAAGTTAGGTTATGTTGTAACGGAGTTGCTTCTCAGGAACAAAATAAAGTGTGACCAACACAATACTGCTTCGCCTTTGAATTTTTTTTTAACCGATAATAAATAAATTAAAAAGTTTTATTTCAGGAACATCGGACGTCGTCTTTCAAACCTTTTTTTTTCCTCGAACATCGCCGCCTAGAAGACGTCTTTGTGGGCGCGCCCTCTGAAGACCGACCACAGCAAACTGAATGCATGTGACGTTTGCTCTCTAGAAGCTCATTTTGAAGTTTTTTTCTGCCTGCGTTCCTGAAGAAACGCATATCGACTTTGATTACGACTGGAAAACAACTTTAAGTTCTAAAGGTAAGACAGATATCTGTTTATGCTCTAACTGCAAGATTATCTCTTTGGGTTTCAGATTTAGTGCTTGAAGTTAGCGTTCGACAGCAGCGTCTAAGAGGCAATGAAGAATGAAACGGAACGTGAGTACGCTAAATCTGATTGTGCTGATATGCACTTGTCCTCGGATGACACTAAAATTTATCCGTTCACACCTTAGTGGGATTCAAACCTACGGCATTTGTTTATTTACTGGTGCTCCTAGTGTACCAAAGAATGCAATTTTCAGGACTTGAGATCCCACACGATGCGGACAGAATTCGAATCTGTTTGATGATAGCTGACACTGAGTAATCTAGCAGACAATTCCAAGGCCTTTTAAAGGAAATGGAGTGTGCGATTGGTTTCCAAATGCGCAACAATTAAAGTCAGTGTTTTGATGTTGTTGGTTGTGTTTTTAAGAAATATTTTATTAAGGTGGAAGACGTCCAGCCGTGCTATGGTCCATCAGCAGTGATGTGCAACCTGTAAGTACCGGAATATAGCAAAACCTTCGTCTTCAAGAGGATAAACAAGCTTACCCAAACAGGGTCGTTTAAGAAAAGAGTTTTGAAGTCCATTGTGTCCCCACTGCATCAAACTTCGTAACTTTATAGTAAATACTATTTTCCAGTGGGATTCCATCCCATGAACATTGCTTCATCAGTAAGCAAATCGATATGAAATGTTAATGAGATTCATTTTCAACTGCCATGTTAAAACCGTTGCTTTGATAATCTGTTTTAAGAAGTTTTTTGTTTCAGGTCTGCAATTCCAGAAGTTGTTTCCAACACTCAGTCGTAGCCGGCCCATTGGCATTGAGATTTAAACACGCTACCCCAGTTACCAAATCCGAGGTAAGTACTGGAAAGGTAAAATATATTTACGCAAGTATTCTGAAAAGAAATGAAATAAAGCCTTTGATTATCATTTCAAGCCATTACTTTCACTCTAATAGTCATCGTACTCGAAGCTCTATATATTACAAAATGGAATACAAATCCAAGTGGTCATATCCGAAACAGCGGTTTGGCTACCGCGTAGATAGACCAAAACTAAAAGGAGCATCCAAGGATTAAAAGTTAAAATAGTGACAGAATTAATTTTTAAAAACATTCGAAAACATTTGTTTGCATTTTTAATCCATGTTCTTGAGAAACTTTGCATTTGGGTCAGAAAATTGCTGATAAAAGCAACCCGGAAGTCTCGTCTCCTAAACTAGGCGGTATTACATAGAAAGTGATTTGAACGAACCACCATGCAGATCACAGGTAAGTACCGAAGGAAAATACCAACACGTTCAATCCAACCTTGCCGAAAAAATACCAGGAAAGAAAACTAATGATAAAAGAACTCACTATGCGCTCAAGTTGAGAACTTACAGGGCATTGCTTAAATTGCATATTGTAAAATTGACAACAGGAAGGGGCTATGCTGGCTCCTCGTAGCTGTTAATTGAATTGCCTGGAGACAAAGCGTAACTTTTATTTGAAGGTCCCTGTATTTTATATATATATTACAACACTCAGTTTTCTCCTTCAACGGATTTTTCACGATCCATGAACTTTGCCTAGCTGTGACGTTAGTTCAAGCAAATACAAGTTGTTAGTGGGATTCAGACCTAAAGAACCTAGGCCAACTTAACTAAGAAGAGCGAAATATGTAATAGACTCTTAGTTGCTTAACAAGCTAAATATCTTGTTCTTGAGATCTATCTTATTTACAGCTCCAGAAGATTTCAGATGTCGCGCCTTTCAGGCCTGAAGTCAGTGGCTCGAAAATTGCGTGGAAGGAGCCTGTTTAGCTTTGACAGAGGCAAGTACAATTTTCTCCAGTTTACTCGTGACTGACTACTCATGCCGGGCTGTGCGTCTGACACGGTCATGAGTAGAGGGCAAGATAAATGACTGACACCTATTGCATTGATTATGATGATTATCTCGCTGATGACAATGACGATGATGAGAACGACGATAATGGTGATACCATGTCATTCTTCAATAGGTAAAACGTACGTTGAAACTTGCGTTATTTAGGCGACATCCAAATCCAGCTATTTCAACTACGAATCCACAGAACTGCAATTCACACAACAGCAAAGACAAAAGCGACTTGAGTTCTCCCGATAATTCAGATGTAGAGGTGTTCTTCTCGGAGGATTTTAACACTTTAAACCCCAAAATCAAAATTTGAATTCTCTTTTGTTGCCCCCATTCATTTCCAATAGAAGTAGAAGGGAGAAGTTGATAAAATATCAAGCAAATTCATCTTGTGTGATCACGTCCGTAATTCTCATGACCACTCTTTTTTGCAGAGCATTGATATTATAAGGAGAAATTTGATGCTGGTCACTCTTAGGGCTTAAAGGGTTAAGGCCAGTAGGGATAATATTTGAAAAAATAGAATGCGGCTGGACTAATTGGAATCAAGAAATTAAGGAAAAGAAGAAGGTCAAAAGAGGTAATAAATGTAGGAAAATGGAGCAAAAGTGGATTTAAAAAATGAAAATGAATAAAAGAAAAAATATATAGATAAATAGTGATAAAATAATAAATACTAAAATATCCTATAATAATGAAACAAAATATAAATTCAAATGAATAATTAATAATAGGGATATTAATAATGATCATGATAATGATAATAGTAATAGAAAAGGATTTAACAAGCAGCTGCAACAAAAAAATCTAGACTGATTTTTGAAAACGTAACTAAGCAGTCACGTTTCAAAAATCCTGCTGGAAATATTGACGGTTTTCCTTTCCTGTTACAATCATTATATACGATCATTATTAATTTTTAATATTTTTATTTGAAATCTATTTTATTAACTCTATTAATTGACTATTATTTTAAAGTAAGTTCATTAGTTACTATTATTTCAAAGTAAGTTCATTTTTGTTGCATTCTTTAAATTTATTTACTTTTTTGACCTTTCTTTTTCTCTTTTTTCTTTTACGTGCAAGTCATTACTTTCAAGATTTATCCCCATTGGCCTGTGTTATTTTTAAGTTTTAAACAATTGTATTCAATTTCCAACTGTACTGCTTTCATACTATACTATATAAACATGGCCTGACTGTCAGAAGTATCTGGAAACGCAATAGCGTTTGTCTTTGCTGTTTTGCTATTATAGTTGACCAGGATTGGGATTAGGTGGGGGGAGGGCAGGGCGGGGGGGGGGGGGGTAGTAAGCTTTGATAATAAGCGAACAATTCTTGCAAGGAGCACTTGTACAAACAGCAGCAAGGGAAAGCCGGATCTTGTTGAAGATTAGGATCAGCAATACAAAATAAATTGAAGACAAAGCTGATCGGACAGCTGAGGGTTACAAATTCATTTGCCCAATATTTCGACTAGACAAAACTAGTCTTCATCAGGGGCTAGTCGAAATATTCGGTAAATAAATATGTAACCCTTAGCTGTCCGATCACCCTTGTCTTTTATAATAAGTTCAGTTAAATTTGTAGTCGTGACTCTGTCTTGAGAGATACAGAGGCAGTGAACGTCGACAAGCTAAGCAGCTGGATGTGGCATAGCGATGCCAAGAGGGCTTGAAGACTAATGCCTGTTACATTGATGATGATGATGACGAGGACAACGATGATGATGATCATGATGTTTATGCGCTGAGAAAGACTGGTTCACACGATGATGATGATAATGACAAAGACTGCTGACGATGATCTTGATGACTCTAACAATGACGCTGACGATGATGATGATGTGACAAGGCGGGTGCTGAAAATTATGTTAAAGATGCTGACGATGACGGATGTTGACGATTTTGTTGATGACGCTAACGATGATACTGATGATGCCGATGCTTATGTTCTTGTACTCAGATGAAGAAAACCACAGCTCAGTAAATGGCCATGGCGTCTTCACCTGGTGAGCACCTCTTTCCTTCTTCATTAGCTGACTCAATATCTATAATCGCCTCTCTTCTCTCTCTTAAATATCAAGAAGGGACAGGGGCACCCAACGAGAATATAGTTCAAACCACTTAAACATAGCATTGTTAAACGTATTTTAGTATTTAAACGGTAGATATAGGCATATTTTTATCCCCTAAAAATTTTTCCTCTGTTCGGATTTCCTAGCTGAAAGTCTAGGGATCCGAAAATCATAGGGATCAAAACTTACCTTTTCGAAAATTTCAGCCAGAAAAAAGGCTCCCGAAAATTCTAGCTGACCTTTCTACGGTAAAAATCCGTTAAAAATGGGCAATTATACCATTTTTTAGATGTTTGAAAATCCTAGGAGAGGCAGGCAAGCAAGAAATTTTACAACAAATTTTCCGAGAATTCTAGATCTCAAATCGTCTTCCGAACAGATATTTTCCGAAGATGGACGTTGGGTGCCCCTGAAGGAAAGTGCGTGGAAAATGCCCCTCGCACAGACCAAACCATTCCCTGACCAAAAGAGTCAAGAAAGAAGGTCGAGAACGATTCAGATTCATAAGAGTAAAGGCAAAGAGCTATAACTGAAAGAGAAGTGTCAGGGAAAACAAGCTTTGAAAACGAGACCTTGAAGGCATCCGCCCCTATGATAAATTTAAGGCTATAAAAAATACACCACCAAAATACTCTTTAGCTATAGTAATATAAACCTGGGGGATTCTTAATATTTAAAAAGGTGATTCTAAACTGTTTCGTCCCAACAGCACCCACGAGGAAATGTGTGCAATTCAAGAGTCCATATCAGTCATATTGGAAGAAGAGTGTAGATGTACTTGCACTACTCTAGCTGCCACCCTACGTGAAGGAGAAACCAAGTAAAGATGAAGTTTAAACTACGATAGACTCTAGAATATTTATTATAAGTAAGGCCCATGTTTAAACAGACTGCTTCTCGCACCGCTCTCCCTTGCAATTTCGCCACTGATCAGCCAATTCTATAAGGTTTAAACTCGACAATTTGTTCTTCTACAAGGCTTTTATCCCATATATTTTACTTTGTAAATCGGTCATCGGTTCTGAATAGCAGCGAGTTTGAACTTGGGCCTATGTTTTGAGGAAGAAATAGTAAATATCATTCTCGGCCGATGAATCATAACTGTTTAACGCGCGGTCTGTACGAACTGAACTCTCTCAAAGTTTTTATGAAATAAAGAAATTGTGGTTCAGTGTTACCTCAGAGTTTGTTGAACAAACCCTACGGTGTCACCATGGAAATACGACTTTTCAGCACTACTTCCTTGTAGTAACAATCACTGTTTAGGATTTTTCGAACTAGAAAAGCAGGACTGCTAGTAAATACATTTTCATATGCATATGAAGATTTCAGTGGTATTCTTAAAAGGTTGTCAGAGCAAAAGTAATGGTAAAAATCGTAGTTTTCTTGTTCTAATCAGTACTGGTTTCGTGCTAGATTAACATGGAATAAGGTCAATACATATTGTAGCAAATGTGAGAACCATGATGTAAAGTGAGAAAGCTATTTTACAATTGGCAAGATATTTTAGAGAGATGTAGAATTTATCAATTCGGCTGAGAACGTAACAGCGTAACTTGGAACTTCTGAATTCTCCTTAATTAATTCCACTCACTTGCTGATTTCATAGCCTAACATGTAACATAGCCAGCAATAACCTTATAATGCATGAAGATTTTAGAGGTTCCAAGTGAAATGTTTTGCCTGATCTGAATTTGGCTGAAGAAAAAAAAATTCAAACTTTATAGTGGCGAACTGCCGAGTGAAGGCACGGAATCATAGCTTTCAAACCTTTACATTGGTTCCATAAACATAATCTAATTTAGTTCTGCAGGCACAAAAACAGAGATTTAGGTTAATGCGCTCGTAAAGCGCTTTGATATCATTGCTTGCGTACTTTGAAACGGCTACAGACGTGAGATGTTTTAAATGCGGCGCTATTCAGGGATCAGCCTTGCCGACTCAATAATTCAGCGAGCAAACGGTTTTTTCTTTTCTTTTAGCCTAGCTAAGCTAACAGGTTATAATTTTTTCTCATATTTATATCAGCTAGCAGGCCTTAAAACCCCAAAGGCATCACCATAGCACCGGTTGGGGGTACACGGTCCCCATCTTTTCCAAAATTGGTTTTTCAGGACTTACGTGTGCGGCTGTGGTGTTCTCGTATTTGTATTATGATTTTGTTTTTTATATATGTATTATTAATGTATTTCCTACCAATAAAGTGTACTGTCTTGGTCTGGAGATAGCGTGTTGGTTTCTTTGGTTGTTCATATGAAGGGGACGCAAAATATTTTGTCAACTAGAACATGATCACGCGCTTAACGTAGGGAAACTTGACTTAATAAACTCCTGTTTCTTTTTGCTTTACGAAAGGTTGATATCTAATGTTTCAGCGACTTATTTGCCGCACAGAATACTCAGTGTTAGGTCTCATGCCGTAGAGCTTAGCTTGCCCTTGATTTAAATCTGTTTCGTACAAATAATCTGTTAATTTCTCATTATTCCAGAAAAACACACAAGATAAGCTGTTGCAATCCCCTCAGAAAGCAAAGCTTTTAAATCAGGGACAAGGAGATTATCTATTTGTTTGAGTGCGAGAAAATTAGTTAAAACAAATTTTCTTATAAATCATGATGATCGTTGGAAACGCATTACTAAATTTGATTAACTCAGTTCAACTCTTTCTTCGAAATAGCTATAAGTTTACGCGCAGACTATTTAGCGAATTACAGTCTTCACCTCGCAAGCTCACAATTAGGCCTTGTAGAAATAAAGCCTCTAGTGGAATGATTGAAGCAGAGCGGAATTTGGGCACCGTCTTCTAATTTCAGATTTCTTAAGACAGAACGAGGGGGTTATTATGTAACTTCTTTAACTTCTTATTAAAAGCTTGGAGTCAATAAGAGTCTGTGAATGACAGTTAAAAAACCCTGGTAAACACTAAGGAGCCACTGAGGCTTTCCTTTTTTGTTTATCATGTCTGTTAAAAAGGGGTTCTAACTTTGGAGTCTAGGGATAAGTCAGCTAAATTAAGTGTGGCCATTCAAATGAAAGCCACTCTGAGCGAACAAAAAGCTCATTCATTTAGCGTCAATTAAACTCGCTCATTGTTTTATCACACAACTGAGCGTTAGACCGAATCAAACAAGAGGCTGGTTTTTCTGCCGTGAATTGACGACCAGACACAAAGGTCCCTGGCTTTCAGAGGCGCATTTCTTTGGAAAATCTAGCGCCCTTCTAGCAGTCAGTGGCTCTTTGAAAGGTGGAGAATTGAATTAACGTTAGAACCAGTGGACCAGTTGTCACTACCGCCAAGGTGACCATATTGTTCCGAAGGGGCAACACGCCTGATGTGGCACTATTGATTAGCAATGGCAAGCTGTGTAAGCACGTCTTTGGAAGGAAACTCTACAGAGATTCCACTGCGAAAAGTACTGAGAAAACCGGAAAGCCTTTCGCGCCGCCGAACGCTGACGACTTTACAAACACCCTCGATCCTTCACCCCATGGAAGACAAACAATATGGTAACGCGTAATTTCCGTGCCTGGAAAACTCGTATAAAATGATTTCTGACGCGACTTTCAATTCCGAACAAGCCCGACGACTTGCCGAAGAGGTTTTGCATCGTAACTTCAAAGGAGTGAAATACGAGGCGGAAAAATGCAAACAGCTTGTGGTAAAAGCCACGGAGGAATTGAAAAACTACGTGAAGGGTCTGGGATGTAACAGATATAAATTCGCGTGCGTAATATATTTAGGCTCGTTACAGAGTCAGGGAATGGCGATTACAAGCCGCTGTTTGTTGGATGAAAGATTCGACAGGTGTTCTACCGCCTGTTATCGGAATCCGTCGTTGTATGTTGTAGCCTCGATAAATGGCCTATTTTATGAGTAGTTTTAGGTTGGCGCTTAAATTCCTGGACGGTTACACCATGTTTGCTCTTTTGTCAATTCCGCCCATACAGTTCCACATGGGCCACCCTGGGAACAGAGGAAAGTGGCCTATATAAAGAGGTGTTCTGTTGTAGAGTGGTTTAGTAAGAGTCAAGAGGGAGCTTAAGCAGCAACGACCGCGACGGCTACGAAAACGCCACTTAAAAAGTGAATTCGCGCTGCTTGAAGCTTTATCGCGCTTATTCCATCTCGTCTCAGTCGTCAATTTTGGCCAATATTTTTGGTATTGAATTAGTTCTAGAGGACTGTATCAAAGTGCAGGAAAAAGTGAAGAAGTCGTCTTGTGTTACCGTCCTCGAATTAGGCCCTTTCACGTTGCAGTTGTGCAACGACGGCTAAAGAAATCGTGATTCACGCGCAAATTTGTTGTTTTGCTTGTCTAAACCTGTTGTTTTTGCCGTTCTCGTTTCCGTCGCCGTCGTCGTTGCTTAAGTTCCCTAATGTATAGATTATTTGTCCACCGGGACAAGAAAAAGTGGCTGGCTGTTGTGTAGAGGTGGCCGTTAGAGGAGGCTCCTCTACAGATTGCTTTCACTTACGTTGTCGGCAGCTATGCAAATTCATTCGAACAAAATATAGTTTTTATATGAGAAAAAAAGTCGAATCCCCACGGGCTTTCTCTTTTGGCACACTAACAAGGCCGGTGTTTCATTGTTTTGTACTCCAACATTGGCGGCCATTTTAAAAACACAAATGCTTTTCTAGACCACACCATATGCTTTCATGAAACTGTTCACAATAAATGGTGTTTGTATTAATTAAAAGCATTCGGCAAACTGAAAATGGCTTAGAACGGGGTTTTGTTTAACCCTGGCCCAACTTCGTTTAATTAACTGGCCGAAAGATTTTTTTGGCTTATTCTCAAAAAATCGACAACGCGGACCTTCATTGTACATTTTTTTTTTCACTAGAAAAGTTAGTATGGTTATTTTAATTAAAAGAACTCTCTCTCTCGATAAAAGTGAGAAACGTCTATCATTTTAATCATGAACTTTTTTCCACCACTCCGTCGTTCTCGCACTATCCCGTAGACTGTTATCGCACGTTTCCATGCCAAATTATAAGTAGCCTGCGACGCTCAAGGGCGGTATATGAAAAAAAACTTGCCTAACAAAAACAGGTGCGCTTTCATAACCTTCGATGTAGTCGAGTTCTATCCTTCCATATCAGCGAAACTGCTTGAACGTGCCCTTGACTTCGCAGCTAATTACGTGACCATTTCCGACGATGATCGAACCATAGTCCTGGAGGCTAAACAATCCCTTCTTTTCAACAACGGAATCCCTTGGCAGAAGAGAAACACCAACACGCTCTTCGATGTCACCATGGGAAGTTATAACGGAGCAGAAACATGCGAATTAGTCGGAACCTACATCCTCTCGCAACTCAAAGAAATCCCTCACGAGATGGAAATTGGGCTTTACAGAGATGACGGCCTAGCAGTCCTAAACCAAACCCCACAAAAAATCGAGAAAATTGAAAAAGAAATCTGCAAAGTTTTCGCCAAAAACAACCTACGCATCACTATCGAAGCCAACAAAAAGGTCGTAAACTTCCTTGACGTAACACTAGACTTAACCACCGAGAAGTACAAGCCCTATTTGAAGCCAACATCCACTCCGCTCTATGTCCACAGCAAATCTAACCACCCCCCATGCATAATAAAGAACATCCCAGAGGCAATTAACAAAATACTATCTGAGATCTCATCTGACGAGGAAACCTTCAAAAAAGCAACAGGACCATACCAGGAAGCATTGCATAAAAGCGGTTATTCATATACACTCAAATTCTCCCCACCACAACAACAGTCACCAGAATCAGCCACCAACAAGAGAAAGAGGCAGAGAAACATAATATGGTTCAACCCACCATTTAGTAAAAACGTTCAAACCAATATAGGAAGAGAATTTCGAAATTTGATTGACAACTGCTTCCCACCTAACCACAAATTAAGAAAACTTTTTAACAAAAACAATGTCAAGCTGAGTTACAGTTGTTCACCTAAAATAAAACAAATCATCGATAGACACAACAAAACCATCCTGAGACAGAATACAACACCTGATGAAATGCGCACCCGGGCCGAAACTCTGTAACTGCAGAGAACCAAATAAATGTCCTTTAACAGGACAATGCTTCGTAAAGGAAGTGGTGTACCAGGCCACCATCACCACTGCCGAAAGTAAAGAGACATATACGTTGGCCTCACCGCCACAGATTTCAAGACAAGATGGCGAAATCACCAAATGTCATTCAAACATGAGAGCAAAAGAAATGACACTGAACTAAGCAAGCACCTTTGGCAGCTCAAAGATAAAAAGAAAGACTTCACAATCTCCTGGAATATTCTAGCCAAGGCAAAATCTTATTCTAATCTCTCGAAACGATGTAACCTATGCAATACCGAGAAATTCTATATTTTATATAAACCGGACATGGCATCTCGAAATATGGTAAGCCTGAGTAATTATTGTATTTATATCTATTTTCATGAAGTCGAGCGCAGTTTATGAGGCTAGTTTATGTACGTTTGTATTAAGATTTGAGACACTGATCTGACCTAGTGTGAGGTTTGATATAAGCTTACAGAACTTTAAAAAGCCTTTAGTCGATATTTCACCGCAAATAGAAAGAAAAGCCGTTCCGAAAAATATTTAGGTATTTTTTTGGCCGCAGAAAGAAAGCTTTGAGCGATTTTCTTGTCGCGAGTTCATCTTTGAAAACAGCAAACACCGGGAAGCCGGATGTTTAAACTTAAAGTTATCTTTAAGAGACACTTACATACTTGTTTTCGTGAATGAAACTTGTTGTCTCTGTAAATGTTCTACCGAATTATATTTCTGATCTTTTATTTATTGTTAGTTGTCTCTTGCAATTTTCATCGCTTTGCCGTTTGTTTTCAATCGTTCGTGAACATCGCTTGTAGGATTACTGCCGCGCGTGTCAAACGCTTTTTAAAATTACACATCCGGTCATAAAACTATCAATAAAAAATAAACACAATAAATCCTTTATCATGTTGAAGCGTAACTTTTTTAAAATTTCTTTGCAAATTTGGCGCTTGTCAAAAATTAGAACCGGCTGGCCGTATAGGTGATTTTGGAAATTTTTTGAACGGTTTCGCTAAAAGCCCACGCGTGTTTCGATGGTCCTAAATATTCAATGAATGCAATTTGTCTTGAAAAATTGTGAAACTGACTGCCAATTGTCTGCGGTCTGTGTGAAAAAAACAGCGCCTCATAGTACTCTTTCACCTCAGATGTGATGTATAAAAAGTATAAAATTAAAGGTTGGTTTGCACGCACCCAGATTTGTTGGCAAGATTTTGTAAAGTAAACTTGTCGAACGCAAAAATTCGGCCTGATTTGTTTTCCAAGAATTTGTTTTCCACGCCTAATTTACTGTGGTCAAGAGCCATTATTGCTTGTTACCGAAGATGATTGCCATTGCTATTTTTTGGGTGTACATGTAAGGCTATCAACTCGATGCAAGATTTGTTTCACTCTAAAATCACTTAGCCTTTCCCTCAAAAGTCACACGAATGTGCCCTTAAGTTAACTGATTTGTGGATTACAAGTTTATTGTTTGTTTTAAATTATAAATTTATTAATGGAAGCTTCGCTTTTAGCCCTGGTTAAATCTATATATTACACATTCCACGCTGCAGGCGAAACCAGACCTGTCACTAATCACATTGACTGTAACTCCAAAAACGTCATTTACATGTTACAATGCAACCACTGCTCCAAACAATACATAGGTGAAACCAAACGACGACTAAAGACCGCTTCAACGAACACCGCAGACCAGTTGACAACCCATCTAATATCTCTAAACCCACCACAGTCTCAGAACACTTTATGATCACTCTGCTAACGATATCATACTCATCCCACTAGAGCTTACCAAATCTAATAGAGACAGTGTACGAAAAGCTAGAGAAGCATACCTCATCGAGAGAGGTAAAACTCTTGAACCTTTAGATATAAATAAGAAAGATGAAATGTAATACAGTCTTTATTTCTTCTCTTTCTTATCATTTATTTATACTATTTTTATATTTCAAATTTCTTTCAATCACTACTTCAACTGTTTTTGTATTTAACGTTCACTTGTTATCATAGTATCATATTGCACGCTATTCTCTTATTTTCAAATTGTAATGTCTCATTATATGTGAGACCCTGAAGAAGGAAGGCCGTGCCTTCCGAAATATTGGTCAAAAGAGATATATATATTGTCGACTGCTCTACTATCACCCAGCTTTTGGACACTGTGCATCGGATAACAAGCGCAATTGACCAGTGTGTTCAAACTGACGTCGCTTTTTTAGATTTCTCCAAGGCATTCGACTCAGTCTCGCACCCCCACTTGATCAGCAAGTTAGATCAAATTGGAATTAAAGGACCTCTTCTGTAGTGGTTCACAAGTTATCTGGATAACAGGGTGCAGCGTGTGGTAATCGATGGCAAAAACTCTGAGTGGTTACCGGTCACCTCGGGAGTCCCGCAGGGCTCCCTGCTTGGTCCTGCTCTGTTTGTGTTATTCATCAATGACATGCCTTGTGCTGTGCCTCAGTGCGGCACATTGGCATTGTTTGCCGACGATGCGAAATGCTTCCACACTATTAGATCTGCCAGTGACTGTCTGCTGTTTCAAGGTGATATTGATAACCTGGTTGACTGGAGTGATGTTTGGAAGATGGCTTTTAACATGGATAAATGCTCGCTTTGTGCGATAACGAGGAAGCGCAATCCAATAATTTATGATTACAATATGAGAGGATAGGCACTTAAGAGAGTGGAGGCTCAGCGCGACCTTGGCGTTCTCATCACTTGTGATGCTCAATTCAATGAGCACATATACGCCCAGGTGAACAAAGCTAATAATATGTTAGGTTTTATCCGTCGTTCACTCAGCAGCAGGAGTGATCAGTTTCTGCCAACATTTAGATCTCTTTATGTGGCCCTTGTGCGTTCGCATTTGGAGTATGCCTCTGAAATCTGGAGTCCAAAGTCTGTCACCTTAATAAAGCATATTGAGGGTGTCCAGCGGCGTGCTACGCGGCTTCTCCCACCTAATTTAACTTACAATGAACGCCTTCAGCAGCCAATCTTCTCCCATTGGTGTACCAAAGAGAAGTTAAAGACATAACAACATTTTATAAACTGAAGTGTGGTTACTATAACTATTCAGTTGAAAGATATTTTGAATTTTGCTCAGATAAAAGATTAAGGTCATATTCTAGTAATAAGTTAAAGATCAACAAAGTCAGAGGACTAACTCGAATGGTTCGTATGTTCCCTTCTAGTCCTTCCTCGCTGCAATATTTTTTTTCTTTCCTAGTGTGTAGTTAATTGTTCTCTTATGTAATTTAGCTAAGTTTTTTTTTTTCTTTTTGCAGTGAAAATGGAATAAATAAAAATAAAATTAATAAATGACTGTAAAATCAGCCCTGCTTCTTTTGTCTTATATTTTCACTTATTGCTGATTAGATTCTTTATTAGGATCCGGTCCTTCTTTATTGTAAGCTAGTCCTTGCTTAAAAAATTGAATTTGGTCATTATTTGTCGCTTGGGGGGGGGGGGGGGGGGGGTTTTGGGGGGGATCACACGGTTTTCAAGGGAACAGAGGAGGGAATCAGCCCCAATTGACAGGTACTAAGTGGGGGAGCAGGAAAAAAAGGAGAAAATTATTTGAAGCGATGGGATCAATTTATTTTCTTTTTGATGATCTTGTTCAGACATACCCTCGGAGACCCAGGGGCAGTTAGTCGGGACGATACAATGCTCGTGGTGGAAGTTTACTGTAACATCGAGACGTACCGCCACGTTTATTGAACGTTCTTATTACGGGGATACCTTTCAATGACTCTAAAGAATTTTAAACGTGGAACTTTGTGGACATTTTAACTACAGAACGTAAACAATTCTTAGCATCACGTCTAATACACAAGCACAACCACTGACTATTTCATTATAATAGTTCGTGTCTAAACCATCCTCGGAGACCCAGGGGTAGTTAGTCAGGACGATACAATGTTTGTGGTGAAAGTTTACTGTAACACCGAGACGAGGGGCGCAATCCATTCAACCAAAATTCCGGAAATTTCGGTTGGTACATCAAATGAAACGGATCATCTTGTTTTAGTCCGACCGGAATATCCCGGATCAGCTTTGAAGGTGGTCCTCTTTGACCGGTCTGGTCATTTCGGTCGGTCGGACCGAAATGTTCTTTCCATTTGACAAATTGTTGTCCCCAGTACCGCTCTTTTGCATCCTGCTTGCAGGAACAATAACCAAGCTTTACCCAGCTGCTTGTGAGTTTTGGTTTTGTTGTTGCTGCAGTGTTGTTTGTGAGAAAAAAAAAAGCCACTGCGCGATACACCCAAATCAAAACCGAACTTACCGCAACTTTTCTTAGAGCAATCATCTGAAGAGATACAGCGTACTTTACGCTGCAGTTTTTCACTTCAATCCCTTTTACCAGAAGTGGCAAGTTAGAAAAATTAAATTCTAGGAAACTGCACGTGATCTTGTGGATCATAATTAAATTTAAAATCTTATTGCGTTAATGATGAATACTCATGATCAGTATCTCTTGACGGTCCTTGAAAAAGTATAAAATTGTACTCCTGAGGTAGTAAAAACAATGTCATCAATTCGATGTTCTTTCTGGAGTAATGATGACCTTTGTGGTGCTCGCGATAATTCAAAGTTGTGTGAGCCAGCCGTCAGTCTGCCTTTAGCATCTCTAGACCGCGATGTAACTCACCTTTTGGTTAAAGTTGGTGCTGGAGGCACCAAAAGTTCAGCCTCGCACAGACTTTAACATTTTCCTGAGTACAAACTAATACTGAATCAAGCTGGAAGGTGTGGTGTCGTGAATAAGGGAATCAAGAAGATGACGATTTGTCGCGTCACCGCCGTAAATTCACACGTTTACGAGAACTAACTGGACAATGTCAACACCCTCTTCATAAAGGTGAAATTTCCAAATTGAAAAAACCCAAGAAGGTGACTGCAGACATTTCAGAGAGAATATACCAACAAACGAGGATCGTGATACCAATCACTGCCCGTAAGTGATGCTCAGCATTTCTTGTTTGTCGTGAGTTATTTTGGGATAGCCTTGTAATGAACAAAGTCTAATTCTGTATTCAAGAATTCAAGTACCATGGACCATGAATAAACCTTAAATATAACGATAAACTATCTGATGTAGTGTTCGTTTTTTTTTTCTTTCCAAAGCCATTTGCAAGACCTGCTTTGACGAAAATATTCCAGAACTTCATTTAACTCCCGAAAGTGTAACTTCCAACGATCTAGAGGTAATGCAAATATTGTAATCGCATGTGTTGAATCTCAAACATACTGCAGTTGTCTTTCAGGGTGAAAATATCCTCAGCAATGTTGTACTTAACCTTTAATACGGATGAGTCAAACAGAGACTTTTCTTTACTTAAATAGAATATTCCAGCGATGAAAGGGATGTAAAGGGCAATACAACTCAGTCCCAATGTCAACAATGGCTATTGCGTGACTATTTGCTGGCATTGGTAGTCTTTACACTAGAGCCGAAATAAGCTAAGAAATATTTTGCAAGACAAGTTCATTTTAAATACTTCAAGTAAAATAAAGCTTCACACACAAACGTTTCTTTTTTACTTCAGGTTAACTTAAGGCTATATTTTCTCACGCAACGTAATTAAGATTGATTGACATGCTTTGCCTTTCTCAAAGCTCTCAAGTCCCTTGAGACTTTTATTGAATCGTTTTAGCTTAATTCTGTCTTTAATGAGATACAAAGTGAAATTACTTGAGATTTTACTTAGGCCTTCACACACGCATTTTGGGTTAATTAAGTAAAACTTAGGCCCGGTTCAAACGTCGAACTTCACATGTGCCGAACCTAATTATTAGGTTCGGCACATGTAAAGTTCGACGTTTGAATCAATTAGGAACGGCACATTTGTATTTGGGTCGACTCTGCCGTTCTATTCGACTGAGCTAGTCGAATAGAACGGCAAAAGATCGACTTCGATTCATACGTCGAACTTCACATGTGCCGAACCTAATGCATAAATTATGTTAACGTATTTTTCAATGTAACCGCGCTTCTGATTGGCTATTTAGTGGGTTTTCGCGCCTGTGCTGACAGAACTCACAGAAGCGTAACGACGGTTACGGTCTGGTTACCAGCTCGAAACGTAATTTAAAATTTATTGCGTTACTTTATTTTGTCCAAATGTCACGATCACGATCTCCTCAGCTGTCTCCTCGCCATAACAGAGCACAAATCACACTAAAATCAAGACAAGAATTTCCAGGCTTGGTGAATTTCACTTTTTTCGGTTTATTTCCCTATTTTAAGCAGTAAGGATGATATTTCTTTTCGCCGCGTATTAGGTTCGGCACATGTAAAGTTCGACCGTCTGAATCAACAGTCGAACTTAATAATTTGGGTCGACCTAAATAGGTATTAGGTTCGGCACATGTAAAGTTCGACGTTTGAACCGGGCCTTAGCAGCTCTTATAGCCTGCGTAGACGCCGGTGATTTTAGAGCGAAAATCCCGCGGCCTGTCCAAGAAATAACAGAAAAGAAAAGCCAGCGCTTGCTATGCAGGCTACATCTCTTAAGTCTTACTCCCGGGGGGGGGGGGGGCACTTGGGCTATAAAAAAAGCATTGGGGGACCCCAAAAAGTGTAATATCTAGAACTCAGCCCAAATAAGAGCAAGGGAGCTGAAACTTTGGCATATTGCATAAGTCTCCATAGTAACTAAGTGTACCAAATTTGAGCCAAATCGGCCGACCCCTATTTCCAAGCCTGCCCCGGTCTCTCAGGCAGAAGCTCATAAACGCTAAAGGTTATGAATTCCCTAAAAGTCCATTGGCTATAGTGATTTCACCTCTCATGTCAATTGTTGAGGACAAGGCAAAGTACCCAAGGTCACTAGGTCATTAGGAATTTAGGCCGCTTACGTAGGGGAAAGCAAAACGAAAGATGGAGAAATATTGAATGGATAGAGAGCGTCTTCTTTGTTGTACGGAAGCACGGAATCATTAACTGGGGACAAGAAATTCAGGGCAATGTTCGCTAAGGAGTGTTACCAGAAGAATACCATTGCAGTTGTTTGTGATAAGGTACATACAGCTGTTCATTGGTAAGTATGCTGATTTATTTACTAGGAAGGTTGCTACACTGAATTCATTGTGGGGAGTCCTGAAGGGGTAAAATGGGATGTTGTTGCTCTGGGAAAATGGGATTTAAGTCACTGGTAGGGGGATACTATCACTGAGAATGGGGAAAAATGTAAGAAAAAATGGGGAATTGAGGGCTAAACAGTTTCAATGGGATTGATATCCCCCCTTCAGGACCCTTATTCTACTTAACAGTAGATCTGGCTTTTATTCAAGGATGCTCAGTAATCTTATGGCTAAAAGCTGACAGACACTTCCAAGACTGATTATTATGTTTTTTGTCTACCATTTATTGACAACTGAAAGCTGATGAGGTAAGCCTTGTGACTGCTTAAGATAGAGTGCAATTGAACATTTACATATTATAAATGGAAAAACATCCCATAATACAGAGCTACAGATACCATTACATTTATTTTATTTTTAAGCTGTTGAGATTTTTTTTTTACTTTATCGTTATTGGAGTTCACATGTCTACTATAATACTGCTTGTGTTATGTCATGAAATACTAGGGAGCTGTAATATTTATTTTATTTTGTTAATAAACGTTTACGCTGGGGTATTTGTCGGTGATTTTTTCTGTCTCAAAGGCTTTGTTCTACTAGGTGGCCAACAAGTATACTTAAGTGTATCTTTTGAAAACTGTCCTAAAATTCAATTTGCATATTCTTGAACATGAACGTGTTTTGTGTATTATTGGATGTTTACGCTTTTGGGACGTTCATATGCTTTGGTCTTAAAGGATTCACTTTCACATGGGGTCTATACTTAGCTCTATCTACCCCGGAGCACAGGAGTGTTCTTTTTGTCTAGCCTCTATAGCAGACGTTCCTAGGGCTTCGCCTCGTGCCCCTTGGGGAAGGAACGCATGGCGAAGCCCTAGGAACGTCTCCGTGGACTACTTTTTGTCTCGTGCTGTTCAATGAAGGAATACATTGTAACTATCAGCCAACAAAACTTTATTTAATAAAAATAAACAATTTAGTTAGTTATACAATGTACAGTATTAACTAATTGTAAAAAATGCCAGTTAAAATTTTGTCCTGGTTTTTCATTTGCCAATGATTAAAAGTTTCCTCCTGGATAATTACAAAAAGAGATGACATTGTCTCTTTCACCAACCTCAAAAGGAACAAAATTTCTTAAAAACTATCCAAGAAAGCTCCAGTACTAAATAGTAATCATTGATTATTAAATCAGCTTTAGTTTATAAATACATGCACTTACTTAGGATAAACCTTTTCATTCCAACATAAAAAAGTCATTGTTACTTCAAAAGTTTGTTTATATAGCAATAATATTGCTATTCAAATGAGAGCAATACTGCTGCAGTAGAAATAATTCATTGTTTTTATTTATAAATTTAAGCTGAAATCCTGGCTGAAATCCTAACCTCGAAAGAAATAAAGAGGAAGAAAAATTTATCAAGCAATACTATTCTCAGTTTGTTACAGAATAAACTGATTAAAAAAAAACCTAACAAGCCTGTCAGAATGAAAGAGTTAATCAGTTTCAGAGCCATCACTTCCAAACTCTCTTGCAGTAAAAAAAGACTGAATTATTGAGTTAAATTTACAATAATAAGGCAACATCTAGAGTATAGTAATTTACAGATATAAAGTTAAAATGACAATTGAATCACTTAAAAAATTTAAATGTAAAGAAGTCCTCCACTCTCTTTGTCCTACAGACCTGCATGTTCTGGAAAAGATAATACTTTTGTGTTTTCTGCCTTAAGGTGTAGTTAGGCGCATCCAGAAGTGGGCTGGGAAGTAGGTGGTGCAGAGGGTGGCTGGGGGACTTCATGTTCGACATTTATTTGTAGCACATGAGTACTCTTCTATCACCTAACCTATCTAGTTTACCTAACTGTAAGGCATGAGCATATGACTCTGCCTCGGGGTAGATTATGTTAAGCGCCCTTTTTTGCACTCACTCTATGGCTTCGGACAGATAAGCAGGGATGTTCTGCCACACTGGTACAGCATACTCTAAAACTGGCCGGACCGAGCCAAGGTATATCCTCAAGATGTACTGCCACATATTCTGCAATCTAGCCGACAGTTTTAGAATCAAAACAAAATAAATCAGGAAATCATGATATTCACCGCAAAAAAAAAAAAATAAATAAAATAAACACATGTAGCTATTCAGGTCCAGGCATTTCGGAGAAAAACAAAAAAACTAGGGTAATTTAGCCACAATAAAAAAGCACGACGCTTAAAACACAGGTAAACGAAAATCATTATGGTAAACTGCATAATTATGTGATCATTGACAAATCCTGTCAGAAAACATCTGCAGAAACAAAAACCATAGGAACCAATTACTCAATATGCATGGAACAGACCAGCTTCACAACCTCTAAATGTGAGACTTGAAGCGGCCAAAAAAAATTTTGCTCAGTCAATTTGTATAATACTCCACGCACTGCACAAACTGCACAAACTGCACAAAAAGAGAGCAAGAAAAACCTCTGTTGTTCAAGCTGACTCTAAAGTCACGTTTCACATCACGAGTTCAGTCTCTCTTGCCACGAGCTATTAGTCGTGTTTGGCCTCTCAACCCTTAATTAAAATCGGACTAATCACGAACTGCGTAAGAAAGTAGTCAGTCAAAAACGCTGACATATGTCCTTGCAACTCTGCGGGATTCAAACACAATATCATGCACTAATTCGCAGACGTTCTATACAGAAGGTTTAGAGCGTTTGCGATACAAGCAACTGAAATGAAAACTTAAGAGGCTGTGTCACAATATTTATTTTTGTCTGGATCGTTCTGTTAATAATGTCAATTACACGTACATGTCTGTGTTTGCTATGAACTTGCTCGTCAATCACAGCTTTGTGTCAACAAATATGTCTCTTAAGCAACAAACGCTACAGATCACAAAAATGAAATTTGGAAAACTGTTAGGCTAACAAATTTCAAAAGGAACAACTGCCATTCTTTTCAATTTTCTTTATCAAAAGTGTGTCCATCTGTTCCTCATTTTAACAAAAACAATAATCTTTATTTGTACTCACTCTTGCTCTTTGCTTTCTTACTTAAACGTCCTGTTCATATTTTGAGCAGATATGTTTTTTTGTTTCACTGAGGTGGTGGTGGTTCCCACTGCTGAAATTTTGATAAATTTCATGACACAGCTCCTTAAACTTGCTAAGTACTAGTTATTGATCAGTACCAGAGCAGCTTACCTCGTCTTACTATCTGTATTCTCCATCAAAATCTTCCGTCTTGGATAGCCTTAGCACAATTAAACACTCCAACTTTCAAATTAATAAAACTGACGCAACACGAGGTTTTTGTCTCACATAATTTCTGTTCAACCGTGTGAGAAAAGGGTCGCTTTACAAGGGAAGCGATCGATTATTGAAGGCCGATAGGTCGTTAAATATACATAACAACCCTTAGATGCTTTGTGGTGCTATCGGGAAGCATAAATAAACAGACTCCACGCTCCTAGAGCCTATTAAACGAAGCTGGCAAGTTTGAAACCAAGATCACTTTCAAAATGGACGCCAAAAAGAACGACGGCAATGAGAATGAGCAAAAGAAAAGTCCGCTGACCAGCATTCCGCTCTTTTCTAGGCCCCATTCTCTTTTGTTTTCTCAGTTTATAAAAGGGGGTGGATCTATTTTTACGCTAGCACTCATTGAGATCAATCTTGCAAATATCGATAGCTGTTAGTATTCTCTGGGATTTTTATCACTTAGAATCGAAAGCAATGGTAACCTCGCACACCTCACAGTCTTTACATGTAATGTAACGCGCGCGAGTAACGAGTAATGAACGCTCGAGTAATGGCGCGATCTCAAAGTAAATTTACCTTTATTCACCTTGATTGTTCGCAAAGGCAAAATTTCTGAAACATTAATCACGCGATCAAAAGAAAAGGAAAGAATACGTCACCAGAAACGTAACGGAAACAAGAAAGAACGGAAATGTGACAACAGAAATGTGGCGGAAACATGACCGTTCGTTTCCGACGTTGAAACATGACGGAAACCGCGGCATCCTGTCCATGCCTTGGTGAAAATCTTTTGAGGATCTTCTAGGATCTTTTTTAGAAATATCTTTACAGAGATCCTTGAGAATTCTAGTAAAAGGTACCTGAAAAATTAAGGCTTGACAGGGAATCGAATCTTGACCTTTGCGATTGATCGAAATAATTTTATGAAATGACTCGATCATATTTTGAACGCTGTGGCTATATGGCCGGCAACCTGTCAATGTTTTTTAAAAAAACTGATTGACTGGCAGTCCTATATATTCTCAGTAAATTTCACAAATCGAAAAACCAGCTAATCTAAACGATCCTGAAATGCTTCATAGATCTCAAGTGTAGCGTTTACCTTACGCTGGGCTCAGAAAACGAAACCATGCTTTGTGACACTTAGAACTTTTTTCAGGTCGACTGCCGGGCAGTCCGCTATTTTCAATAGATTTGACTTATCTAAGAATCCCAAACGAAGTGAAAGAATCGACGCTGATGAGCTCTCGAAAGCGTCAAGTACAGGTAGTGAAATTTTAGATAATCACATGTGAAATTATGTAAAGGAAAAGCAATCTGGGCATGCGCAATTCCGTTTTTGGAGTACCACAATGATTGAGACTACCAATTTCTCATATATATATATAGACAGTTTCAACCACCCTTCTAGTAAGTCAGTCAAAGATATTAAAAAGGTTTGCATCAAATGCGCGGCAGCGTTTAAGGCTTTGGGGCCGGTGCGAGTCCTCCCATGCAGCTGGCCAAGGGGCATTTTGCGCTCCAGCTTTGCGAAAATGGTGAGTTTCGCCGCCACGTAAGTCGGGGAGTTGTCAGAGTGTTCCGTTTGTTTTCTTTTTTTTTTATCGTTGTTATAAAATTATAACAGATCGACTAGCTTCAAGTCAATTTATGTCACTGCATCTAAAATTAAAGAATTAAGGATTTTCTGCACTGGGGTGGAAAAGTGATGGGTATAAGCAACTTCACGTTTCCGTCGAGTTTACAAAATAAGGAAACACGTTATTTCGTCCTGTGAGCTCTTTGCATTACTAGTGTACAAGTATGTAATTTTCGTAACGGCAGTCTTTGCGTTTCCGTTAAAACGCGCAAAGTTTCTCATAGGCCGGGCACTCTCAGTACGTTTCTGTTGACTTGCGTAAAGTTTCGTGAAGGCATTATTGACTATTTCGTTAAAACACGTTAAAATAAAGTTACAACCTAACTTTATCCACTTAAGACAGGTGTGAATGAAACTCTTGACGCTTAATTCTTCCATACCTGCGCTATAATATTTCACACAAAGCCAATGAGTGTATTTCGCAAAAACCACACTCGTGCGCGCGAATTTGCGCTGCCCATCGCTTCGCTATAAAACCATCCACGTCAAGTAATATTGAAAAACGTTTTTCAATCTTCCAAGTTTTCAATCTTTTTCATCATAACGGACGATTTGTTACCATCAATAACTGGCCGATGAAATTTGTTGAAATGTGCGTTTTGGAAAATCTGCGAGCTGAATATTTCAGTATACTTCACGTAAGGTGTGCGCCTTGAATACCTCAGGATTCTGGGGAGTCATGACCACGTATTTTAGGCTCGAACATCTCCGAATATTTTCATTTTCACGCAGTGATGACACAAAAAGCATGACTTTTCTGATGTCCAAGACAACAGAACCAACACTAGCAAATGCCAAAGTCAAAAAACTCGAGAGTCTGCTTAAAGAATGTCAAGATGATCTGAGACAAGAATTTCAATATTAGATAGATAGATAACTCGTTTATTAAAGTCACAACTAGCAGCCATAAGCTGAATTACTTGTGTTATATTTATAAAAATTTAGCCTTATTAAAATTCCCAACCATATCATAAGAGAAAAAAAAAAACAATCATACAATGCTAAAATTACATCAAATCTAGTATAAAAGTTCTATTTACAATTGTTGCTTATCTGCATAGTGCATTATAAAAGAATTTCTAAACCTCTTTGATTTTATACGTGGTATTGAAAAAATACGCCTATTCCTAAAGTGATATCTTTCGTTGTTGTTTTGCGCGGGCAGCAGGCCAGCTAGTTTATGCTGGCCATCGCTCTCTACAATTTGTTGAAACAGAGTGCTACATAATTCCTCGCTTTTATGAAAGAGTGTTTTTAAACCCTCATCTTCCAGGGCCTTGCTATACGAGACCTCTGGGAATACAATCCTTAAGACTCTTTTCTGAACCCTCTCTATTTGGTCGGACAAATAGGCTGGCAGGCTGGAATGGAAAGCCTGGCATGCATATTCTAGGACGGAACGAATGCTAGCGCAATAAAATTGAATTAAGGACTTACGGTCTATGCCAGCGTGCTTAAGTTGCTTAAGCAAATAAATCCGTCGAGACGCTTTCGCAGTAATATTATCGACATGATCGTTCCATTTAAGGTCATTCCTTATAGTGACGCCTAATATTTTAGCTGATTTCACAATTTCAAAAGCATTACCATTAGCCTTAAGAGAAACAGTGTCCAAGTTACTTTCCCTTCGAAAGTCTATTCTGAGTTCCTTGCACTTAAGTGAGTTCAGTTTGAATCTATTGTCATTAGACCAACGAAGGACATCATGTATTGTATCTTGGAGCATTGATGCCTTTAACTTGGGAACAATTTCCGAGACCGCGGTGTCGTCTGCGAATTTCCATATGGAAGAGAGGGTGCTACTCATTGTGAGGTCATTGATCATAACCAAAAAGAGCCATGGGCCAATCCGGGTTCCTTTTGGAAGTCCGTCCTGGACTGGTTTAGAATCCGAGAAGCAATCAGAATTAAGTTTGACCCGCTGATATCTGTCTCGTAAAAAGTCCGCCACCCAGTTGACAACGGTTGGTACTCCTAGACTATAGAGCTTGGCGATCAGCAAGTTGTGGTCAACAAGATCAAAGGCTTTCTTGTAGTCCAGGAGTGCTGCTCTAACATGCGCACCAGTCCCGTCAGTGGCTTCAAACCAGTGATGTAGCATGGAGATGAGTGCGAACGTAGTGCAGGAATCTGGTATAAAACCAAATTGGTTTGGGTCCATACACTCAAGCATCAAGGGTTTGAGTTCTTGGTCGATAACAAACCCCTCCGCGACTTTGGACAGTGTAGATGTTAGGGATATGGGTCTCAAGCCCTTGTTAAAGTCTTCAATAGAGGCACCCTTGGGAGAAGGTGGAACATCCGCTAGCTTCCATATACGTGGGACTTTAGATTCTCGAGATGATTGATTTAACATCTCTGTTAAAGCTGGAGCTAGTATATCAGAGAACTTTTTCAGCATCCAGTTTGGCAGGTCGTCAGGCCCGCCTGCTCTAGACGTACTGATCTTGCTTAGGCGAGCTGCAACAGAGTCAGCTGTCACTGAGATAAGCTCGTCGTCCTTGCATAAGACCAGGGCGTCATCGGATAGCGGATTGTACTCTTGCATAACACCGACAAAAGCCTCACTGATTTTATCAGCGAGGTCTCGGTCAGTGCAGTCCTTGTGGATTCTTAAAATGGACCTTATGTCTTTCCGGGCGCTACCGCCATTTCGACAGAGCTGTTTAACTTCACGCCACCAATCGCGAGGGCGCGTGTTCTTTAAATCACGCACCTTGTTGTTATAATACATCGCCCGACACCTTTTCCTTTCACAGTTCACTTTGTTCCTAAGCAGCTCGAATAGGAACGTATCACCGGATGAGAAAGCTTGCTGTCTTTTCTGGATAAGCCGTTTCAGATCAGCATTTAGCCAGGGTCTGTCTGTTTGGTGAACTTTAACTGATCTCATAGGCATGATTGCGTCAAGACCATAATTAATGATCTGGGTAACTATGATAGGGAAGTTATGAAATATCACACTAATGCACCAAAGGAAAATTGTTTATATTGCAGCATTACTCTTTCAAAATCTGTCCAATCTTGTACCATCAATTGCAAGGGAGTTAAAGCAATGGCACTGTGGATGTGTTCGAGGGGGTCAGTAAGGGGAAACATCAAGCCAATATCACAACTAAATAGTTTGATAGAAAATCCCATATTATGTGAAATTACTTTTATACATGCTTTGTAAAATTATATCTTATAATAAAAATTCGTCTCTACTATATCACCCAAAATTGTAATCACAGTGAAGATTAACCCAGGTTTTCTTATGTTTAGTAAGCCAGACACTCAGGTCCTTGAAATCAAGAGCTGAAATTGGATCTTTGGGAAGTGTGCCTATTCCTCGGTCTCTTCCCCCTGGAATTTCCTTAACAGAGTTCACTTCTTGCAAAGTTTTAATGACTACAAATATATCTACATAGACATCCCACTCTTCCACGATTTCTAACCTCTATAGTACACGTGTCACACACTGCGAGTTTATCGCCCTCCAAAACTTTCACACCGACTACTTTCTCAAACATTTTCGTAAACTCACAACATTTCTTTTTCTTCGCTTATCCCTAAAAACAAACCCACACAGCCTGCAAAGATAGACCTCGCTTAACACGTCAGGATTCAGCATATAGCCGGACCGAGATTTCGAACTAAACACAACGGCTATATTAAAAAACGTACGGAAAAGGTCGAGTTTGGCGCGAAAGCAAGAAGGTGCTTGCACTGCAGCTAGTCGGCAATTCCCATGATCAATCGACCTAGTAGTTGCGTGGCCCGTGCAACGGAAATTTTCACGCTGTAAAAAGTTTCAGAAGTCGTGCAATTAAACGAACATGCACATCTAAAATGTAAGCTTGGCGTTGTATACTGGACCATGTGAGCAAAGATGTGGAAAGGTGAAAGTCATGTATCGCGTATCGTATCAGCAATAAAAATTTATGATACCTTCGAAAGATCTGCCGTAAAAATTCATCGGAGAGTGTTTGTTTCATGTAGCCGTGCTAAAGCTTGTAATTTTTCCCGGGTTGTTAACATTTTGTTCTGAAACTTTCGTCGAGAAACTTCCCTAGTTGAAGGCGCTAGGCAACTATAGGAAAACAAGAATTTCGATCCGCCACGTGAGTATTCATGTTCAAGTTCAAAGGTCAATAGACAGAACGGCTGTACCGTTCTCGCCACGACAAAGTACAACTAAAGTTGCTCTTGTAATAGAGATCTTTCACATAACTCCAACTAGAGCCACTATAGTGCAAAAGTCCACTAACTGTGCAAAATACGCTGGTTGTTTTACCATGGGTAACTTTTCGTTATTTGCGGCATGCACGAATAGTCAAATAATGTGTAACAAAAAGCAATTTTTTTTTTCATCGTTTTCGCTTACAAATACTATCAACTGAAAAGAATGATCTAAAGGAAATTAGCAGTTCAATATTTCGCATGTTTAGTCCTCGTCGCTGCTGTCACTATCGAATTTATCTAGGAAGCGTTCTATTTTACTCATCATTTTCACAGCCTTGCCACACATCTCCATGTGCACCATGTGAGCCTCCTCCGATGTCCTCTGTCGCTTCATGAAGCACTTTTCCTTAGGTTTGTCCTGTTTTGGCTCAGGCGGTGCGGGGCTGCCTTCCCTTAGGAGATCAGCATCGGCATCGGTGCCTGAACTATCTTCGTCAAGACATGCTGCCTGGCTAAATTTTGCGATTTTCGCTCTTCTGGTGACTTCTTTGCGTATCGCATCCTGTTATCCACAATAGTCTTTGACATCCCAGTCTTGCTTGTACTTGTCGTGGCAGTCAGGTGTTTAGCTTTTTGGGGGTTTTGGGAAACAATTCGTGTAATCCTTTTTATCGATGGTTCTCTTAGGGTAGAACGATAGTATGCCCTGATGCTTTCGTTCTTCATCAAATTTCCAGCCCGTGAGTGTTTGATGATGTATCATAACCACTATTGATTTATAGAAACACACTTGAGTTGCATGTCTCTGTAACAAGTAATTTGCAGATAAAGTAAAATAAAAATATTTCCAAAAATTGAATTATTTCGATCCTTCAGTCTTAAAAATAAAGTCTACGTATGTGAGATGCCGTTGAGTTTTCAAAAAAATGTCAGGGGGAAAATTGGGAAATATCGGCATCTTAAAGCGTTTGTAAAAAAGAAATGCATTTTCCCTCTGCTTAAAGTATCTTTTGAAGTCCCGCCCAGGTTTCATTTTAACTTCTTCTACGATCTTTGACTCGCTGGTGAAAAAAAAAAAAAAAAAAAAAAGCGCGCTGCAGTGCCCCATAAAAAGAAGAAAGAAAACAAAAAACTTACCCGTACGTCGAAAAGATCATTTACATATTTTGTGGATCTTTCTACGATTGTGACTCATTAGCATATAGTATTGGAGTTATGTGAAAGATCTCTAATAGCAACTAAGCACAAAGCCAACCCGGCAACTGATGTGGTTCGTGTAAAGGACCGAAACCACGGTCTTGCCTGATCACAAAGTGACAATAACAAAACAGTTTAAAGACTGTTAAGCTTATTCAAAAGCTATTACCAAGGGAGGAACTACGCGCTTCAGTCAAAAGACTCACACTATCTTTAGAAAAACACTAAGCTGGGGTTTACTGAGTCACAATTCAATTCTCCATAGTACGTTGGTGTAGCTTCAGTTTAAGCTTCTAATAATTTTGGATCTGTAAATCACTTTCCGCGATAAATTAACATTCTGCAAAGAAAACTAACAAGCTGGGCCCAGCATGATACAGCTTTGCAGAAAAACATTACACCCACGGACTAAAGAATATCGCTTAGTTATTCAGATCCAGAGGGCACTTTGGAGAAATTGGAACCCTTTTTCAGCCGTAATAAAAAAGCTTTACGCTTCAAAAG
>JBBMOI010000005.1:22817500-22980000 GCA_038088405.1 Porites divaricata
CTATCTACATACAAATTTTTGCAACTAGTTATTTTTCAATCTCAAACCGTCCTCAGATTTATATTATTATGTTAAACTGAGTGCATCTGGATGTAATACACATTGCTTTCAACCTTTTCCGTTTCTTCATCGTAATCAGGATTGTTGTTATAATACAGTGATTATGCATATGTTTTGTCACGCTTTCTGATCACCGGGCAATGAAGGGTTACAGAGCATAGATCAGATCCTTGTACTTGATATTCATTAAAAAGGAACACTCGAAGAAGATTTTATCTTGTCACAAGCGCTTTCCTGCCACAAAATGTGCCTAATAAGCCTCATAATATGCACTGTTAATCGGGAAGGTACAAAACTCGGATTTTTCAAGTCAACCGTCCTCAGTTTTGTATATTAGTAACTGAGTGCATTTGGGTGTATTACACAATGTTTTTTGAACCTTTTCCGATTCTTGATCGTAAGCAGCATTGTTATGATTATACAGTGATCATTTAAAAAGAACATTCGAAGAAGATTTTATCTTACTTAAGTGCTTTCTTGCGACAAAATATGCCCAAAAAGCCTCAAAATATGGATAAAAATTTAAAATATCGGGTAGGTGCAAAAACTCGTTCCGGATCGATTCATTTAAGACATCTAAAGTAATATAGGGTAAACAATGGTAACTATTGTCTCGTAAGTATACGATTTAGGTGACCCGGTTCGAATTTTGTACCTGTCCCTTTTAATCGCATCAAGGGTACATTAATATTTTAGACTCCAAGAAGTTATTAAAATAGAGCTTTTTCTATAGCAAGCAGGGTTTAAGAGCCACACAAAAATTTCAGTTGGGGAAAGATCATGCTATTGGCCATTTGTTTTTCAAACTTCACTGGGATTATCAAATTTAAATATGAAAGGAAAAACGAAATAAAATCTGATCTTAGTAGTAGAAAGACGTCATAGAGCAAATGTTCTATTGTACTTAACAACCTAACAAAGGAATTGTGTATCTGCGAAAAGACAGGAAAAAGAGGGAAAAGCATGAACGTTGAAATGGATTAAGACGAAGATACAAATCAACTTTCATTACTGATTCGGTGTCATGCCAAACCGAAAATTTCCGCTATAATTTCAGTCTTACATTAAAGGTAAAAAGTCAAGCTTTCCTTTGACGTTTGAGAATAGCAGATTTTCTATGGAAAAAGAATACATAGTTTATAAATTGACTCAGAGAAATGGCTCTTTCGACAATGCGCTTCCAAATAAGCACTGTTCAGTAAGACTTGTGAGGTAATGGTGAAAGGATTTTTATGTTTGCTAGTCGTGCAGCAGTGTAACTGAGTAACATCGATAGAAGCTAATCGTAGATTGAATTTTAAATCTCAATCTTTCTTCCTTGTTTACCTTTGGCGGGGGAGGGGTGAAAGAGATCAAAGCATTTACTGTTTATGCCTGGGCAGAACTTTCCAACGTCTTAGTCTTAAGCACTTTCCCACGCTAAAATGCTTATTTTTAGAATTTAAGACGCATTCCCCTCACATAAAAGAGGTGCACACATTCCTGATTGCTCACAAGTTGTTTGGTTCTGACCGGACCACTTTGGAAAAATTCGAGAGGCCTCCCGAAACCTTGTGCATGACAAGTTGTGCAAAGTAAGTGGCTTCCTTTATTTTTAGCTTTACGTTCTCTTTCCTGTGTGATACATGTACAGTCGATGGACAGTTAACAACAGTGAGAAGTTTATCTTTTAAAGATGATATTTGCCTGAGTGAGAAGAACTGCTCCGGCTAGATGAGTTGACATTGAAATTCGGTTAACTCACTAAAAGACACGCCCTTAGTCCATTCATAGCTTACATAATTTGTGACTTTCTCAGTTAACCTTTTATACTGGATTCTTTTAAACCATTTTCTTTGGCTTATTGGGTCGTCTTTTAGTCTTCTGATTTACACCCGCTAAAGGGGAGGAGTGGGTCGATATACGCTACCCTCCGTTTAGGAGGTACAACGTCGGGGAAGTCAGCCGAATCCAATCTAGGCATATGTTAATTCTTAGATATGACCTTTTCTTTCAGTAAACATAGTAGTGTCATTTATGCTTGTCTCGGTCATCCGGTTATATTAATTCTGCTCGTTTTGTTTAGAATACAGGACAGCTATACAGAAAAAATGAAGAACCCTGCAGTTTTGGTGTTTGCTTTGGCAACTCTGTGTGTTATGGAATGCTATGTATCGGGTATAAAAATTTATCATCAAGTTATTTAATATGCTATTAAAAGAAAAAGGATGTTGCCTTGCAGAGACTCAGCAAGAATAATTATGATGAATCAAAGATTAACTTAAGTCCAGTTTTGAGTTATAACTTTAGGGCGACAATTTTCAAAACAGTCCAGCTTTCAAAACGAGTTTTCCGGGAGTCTTGCGGTAATAGAAATTTCGGTTATTTTTGTAATATTCCAACCGCTATCTTTACCCTCTGGTAGCTTGCTCCAGACCTCTTATACATTGGTGTTTCCAAAATAACTGCTACAAAGAGAAACATTTTAGATGTCAAGAGACAACTCTCTCTTGTACATGTTTAGCCCTTTGTGTAGGGATCTAGTTATTGCAAAGCTCAATTCAAGATGTCCTTTTAATCATTTCGGACCTTATAAAAGCATTGCGTCGTTTTCAGCTGATGACTTTGAGCGAAAGGAAGATCCAGTAGTAGCTGAACACGACAGTCGATATATGGGTAAGTTAATTCAAATTTTACCTCACACAGAGTCATTCAGGTTTCCCTAAGACGTTTCACTCCGTTTTTGAAAGATCCTCAAACTAGACATGGTTTTTTCTTTCTTTAGACGAAACTGAAGAGGATTTCGAGAATTCAAGAGTATTTCCTGATGTGGAATCCCAGAAACCTGAAAAAAGTAATTTAATTGCTTAGTAGGACTTGTATGTCTTAAAAAGCGACTATTATTCAGCCTTTTTAACGGGTACTAGAGTAAGATCAAAGGCTTCGTCGAATGATGAACGATCGTTTGTGCAAAGACAAAGGTGTGCAACCGCTACCTTAAACGTATTTTTCCCCACACTCCAAAACCTACAAACAGATTACACATGCAATAAAGGATTATAACACCCAAGACAAGTATTGATTCGATGGATGCTTCCCTCAAACCATTTTCAAAGGAATGATTGTAGCTTTCAAAACCGATATGAAAGCCTCTTAATATGAAAGATCAAACAAGTTACCCAAAAAGAGTTTTACCGAATGGGACTCCAAAAAGAACCAAAAAGCTTAACTGAGCGATACTTCCTGGTACAACCGCGTGGTATGATGATTCGTCAAACATAATATTGTTTTTTATTATAATCTAGTTTTCATCTATTCTCGATCTCCCTTTCTTACGTCGTTTCATATGCATCTTTGAAGTAAGAGCACATGTACATCATGGAAATTCCGAAAAAAGTTTGTACCGATAATCTTGGCGGAGTTACGTTTTACTGTTGCATCAAAATTGTCAAAAATAGGAACATAGAGGGTGAGAGGGACCTAGACATTTATTAGATGTTTAGGCCCGCTGCGTAGGGATCTAGTTATTGCAAAACGCAATTTTATATGTCCTATTAAAATCATTGCGGAGCTAAGCTTATGATCATTACGTCTTTTTCAGCTGATTACTTTGAGCGAAAGGAAGATCCAGGAGTGGCTAAACACAACGGTCAATATATGGGTAAGTTTATTCAAATTTTACCTAACTCAGCGTCTTACACGGTTTCCACCTTCGTTTATTATTATTATTATTATTATTATTATTATTATTTATTTTACTTTATTTTTTAATTGCTGGCTAAACTCGGTTCCAGACATCGCTGACAGCCCCCCCCCCCCCCCCCCCCACCCCCAGCTGGGATTTCATCTATTAGTAACAAAGATGAACAAAGATGTATAAACTAATAAACTACTTTGTTAACGTAACTATCGTTTTATTTTTTTCTCAAGATTATGAGCTTTTTTCTTTGAGAGCGCCTTCCACCCGGGGTAAATCATGCTGAAAAATGGCGCCCACAATGGCACCAGCCGCTGTTTCAAAACATTGGAACTTTTTCAGTAACCTTTATAAGAGCGGATGTCAGTAAATATCGACCTGAGGTCTACATTAGTGAAAAATCGAAAATTCTCAAAAAGATTAACAAAGTATATAGCACTAGGTAAGCTAATAACATAAACGCAATTTTTACTTCGATCCCATAATTATTTTAGACGTGCGGAGGGGTGGGGGGAATTGGTTTCGCGGTTGTCGGACAGGGTATTAAAAATAGAAAATTTCAAAGCCAAAAATCGTCCACTGGTACCACGTTAAAGAGCGTTATCTCCTCTTTGGGCAACTTAGGGCCTCTTGACATGAGGCCGGTTGACCGGGCTGGCCCGGTTACCGGGTTGAATTTCGCCTTGGATTCATATGAGAAATTTCAGCCGGTTTCAGAGATGAGAAAAAGCCAAAGATCCTGAGGACGAGTTCTGGCGCCAAATTTGAGGAACAAAGGAAACAGAGCAAAACACAAAAGTTTTAACTTTCGCGCCTATCGTAGCTTCGACAAAATTAGACTGTTCACAGTCCTCTGTTTGTCCGTATGATCATCGAGATCGAGCGCTTTGCGTTACACGCTGCCATCTTGCATGAGTGTCAAAACTACTTATGGGGCGGGGGTGGTTTGGGAGGAAGCGAGAAAAATAGACGGACTGTAATAACATCACTGCAGCTCGCATTCAGGAGGCGTGACAGGAATTTCACGCCTTTTACCATTGATTAATTAAGAAAACCATGCTAGACGCATTTACCATCGATTACGCGTGTTTACAAATATCTCCTTTCGAAACAGTGATTTTATAATGTTTCTGGGCCATTCCTCGAAATAAAATCGGCAAACATGCACAATAAGACACTTTCCTAATCAAAATACCAAAACTCCTGCTTGTGTTTGCGCAAGATATGCCTTATGGTATATATGAAAACGTACCTTTTATGGAAACGTCGACTTGTCAACGACTTTTCAATGTCGGCGACTTAAACTAACCCGTTGTTAACGCAAATCAACATCTATTGTCTAATGACCAATCAAACGCCTGCGTTGCTGGTACAACGCGCTCCGTGAACGCGAGCTGCAATGATGTTATTACAGTCCCTCTATTTTTCTCGCCCTCGCCCCCTGCAACAGGACCACAGTCAGACTATGGTCAATGATAGTTTAACCGTGGATGATCATGGTCAAGTACCATGGTTTACCATGGTCTAGCAATGATATAACCATGGTTTGACCATGGTCAACCATGAACGTTAAATGGCACAAATTTTGACCTTGGTCGTCCAAATTACCAATGCCGCGACATGGTCAACCATGTAAGAACATGGACACAATGACCACGTTTAATCATGGTCAATTGTGGTCTAATATTGAAATGGTCAGGGAACAGCAAACAATAATTTTCCATGGTTGATCACGTTTAAGGTGAAAAAGATACCATGATATAACATGATCAACCATGTTCAAAGCAAAAGGCAATGCAAAACATGGAACAGCATAGACAACCATGTAGGACCATAGTCATGTACCATGACATATCATGATCAATCATGTTCAAGGCAAAAACTAAGCATGTAATAAAGCAGACAACCATGTCTGACTATGGTCATGTACCATGATATAACATGATCAACCATGTTCAAGGCAAAAGCTAAACATGGAAGAACATAGACAACCATGTATGACCATGGTCAAAGTAACACGTTTAACCATGGACTGGCATGGCAGCACCGGGTGAAAAGCTCTGTACGCTTAGGGTGAATTTAAAAACCATAAACATGTTCCAGCATGCAGGTTTGAACATAATTGTTAAATAATAATAAGACTGCGCATGGTCAAACCATACTATTTAATTAAATGAATTTAATAAGCATGGTATAAGCATGGTCAATGTAATATAATAATCATTTATCTATACTTTAAAAGGCATCCGATTGGTTGCCACAAACTACAAGGAGACAAATCACTTTTAACGAGAACACCTTAAATATTTTAGACTCTCAGACACATGCGATAAAAAGTTGAATTTGTGTTATTTATTTCGAACTAGAAGAAGACATTTTAAAAGTCTTTTATAAATTTAATGCACCAAAAATCTAGAAACTGTAAAAATAAAAACTAAAAGTTTTGAGATTAGATATAATTCACTCTTCGAGTCCCTTCTGCCAATAAGCTTACTAGTTCATGTAAGGTACATTAAATTAGTTTGCGTGCTCTCCGGCTTCATGTTAGCCAACATGAGAGAACATATCTCGTAGAGATTGCGCTGTCATGTGCGGCAATCACGCTCGGAACGCAAAAGTAATTCAGTTCATTCTTAGAGTTAATCAGTGAGCCTTCTGCTACTTTGTCTATCCAGACACCCTTGGATATTTGGGTTTAAAGATCAAGGTGGTCGAAATAGCTGGTGTTGCGATTAAGAGGTTACTTAAGAGGGAGAGACACATGAAGTCACTAAGCAAAAAGGAGGAGCGGTCGGCTTTGTGGAAACATTGCAAAGAGAAACAGTCAACAATGAGATGCAAAAATTTAAAATGAGTGTTACTGGTTCTTACTCCAATGATGCCATGCTAAGACAAATATTTGAGGGTGTTCGGATAGACAAGGTATCAAAAGGCTCCCTGATTAACTCTAAGAATGGGTGGTATTACTTCCGCGTTCCACGCGCGATCGTCGCTTATGACGCCAGCGCAATCTCTACGAGATACGTTCTCTCATGTTAGCTTACATGACGCTGGAAAGCACACAATTTATTTTAATGTATCTAACATCAGCTGTTAAGCATATTGACTGAAGAAGCTGCGAAGTGCGAAATATATCTCAAGACTTTAAGTGTCAGTTACTTAAACGGAGTTTACCCAGCATTCAACAAAACCAAGTCATTTTCAATTCGTCAAGCGCTTTTACGTAAACACCATTTATCGTAAACAGTTTCATTAAAGCATATAAATTAGACTATAAAAGCATTTTTATCTTCGTAAAATAACCCACTAACAAAGAGATCTGGAGGTTTAAAGATTTCCTAAACCGCTGTTTAAGTTAGACTTCGTTTGAATAACCAACCCGAAGGATTGCCCCCAAATTTGGCCCACAGGAAGTTAATAGGCTTAACCAGATATGGGCCTAGTTCCAGCCCCCGGGCAATTTTGAGCTTCACACTACGATCTTTCAAAATCTGGATAAAATGGCCGTGCGCCGTGAGAGGTTTTTGTGACTTCTTTTGCGAAGAATGAAAGCTTGTATTGACGAATTTCAACCAAATACAAGTCAAGCAAATTATTTTGAAGGATTTTGGAGGATAACAAGGAAAGCAGACGGGAAAATCTAGGTAAGAAAACAGTTTGAATTTTGGATGCCGATAGATGGTTTTCACGGTGACGTCATCAAACTGTAAAGTCAAAAAAACCGGGTCTTACGATTTCTTATTTACGCTAGGTTGAAGATAAACAAAAACTAAATTTTTGTACAAGTTTCCAGTCCCGTAGGACGTTTCATTTCGAAAATACAGCAATTTGAACTTCCGAGTTTTTACAGTGCGTGACACCAAAATAGGAATGCTGTCTCGTTGAAATAAAGTATCTCCTCTTGATTTTCAGCAGTTTTATCATTTCAAGTATTAGAAGATGTGTTCATGCGCACGTAGAATAACTCTCGAGTGAAGAGAAAGAGCTTTTATGGAAAAAGTGAACTCCAGATGTTTTAGTTGATTTCCGGCGGCCATATTGGTGGACAGTTTATGTCCACCAATATGGCGTTTCCATACAAAGCTCTACAAAGGTGCGTGAAACGTTTCGGCAGATAACTCAGAAACTGCCGGCCAGAAAGACCTGAGGTTTGGACAAATTGTTTATATATTAGTCTCTTATAACATTTCATTTTCTTGGCTTCTTCCACTGGGCGGTTTCCAATATTTTTTTTGGTGCAGTGTTTATTGCGTGACAGTGAAAACTATCTATGGCCGACTTCGCCAAGTCTGGAGCACATGTTGTTGAAATGCAATGAATTCCTTCCCGTTTGGCCTTCGGTTCGCTTTTTGCTGTAAAATCCTTGCTTATTTTGATGAATTATATTAGTGAATTCATGTTTGCTGTTTTTAACTCGATATTTCACCGATCAACTAAAGAAATACAGCGTCTTTCTGAAGTAAACATCGTGGCAGAGAGACGCTAAGATATTAAGCTTCGCTTATGCTAATTAGCTCTTACGTCATTTGCATAATCCGATTATCTCGACAAAATAAATAGGCCATTTCCGAGTTCCAAAAAATCTCACTTTCAAAACGAGGCTAAGTGAGAAACTTTTGTTGTGAAAATGAGTTTTATTTGCATAATAATTGAAAATCATTTTCATATCAATGGCTTCGCACTTAGCCTTGCTTTGAAAGTGAGATTTTTTGGAACTCGGAAATGGCCTATTACTTCGGCGGAGCGCGAAGTAAAGGTGTCGCGACGTTCAGGAATGTATCAAAGTTACAATTTTTCACCAATATTGGGCATGTAAAGCTGTAGGTTTTCGGTTTTATTCGGCTATTTGACGAAGTGAGAGCCGAATTAGTTCGAGATATCTCGAGATCACTTCGACTTCTTTGCTTTATTCTTTTAACTTTTTCGAGGAAGAAAAAAGGAAACGGCCTTTGTTTGGGAGAATGCTTTGAAAATCTTCCCTATAAACGTTTACAAGTTCTCTTTTCTTAATACTTCGAATATATACAGAGTTAATAGTAATTGTTTTCGACCGTGCTGAATACGTATACCGCTCCGCGCTCGTGTGGGAGACTGTTGTCTTAAGTCTTTCAAAGAAAAGCAGATTATTTTACACTTAACCACTTTACACTCAACAAAAAAAAACTATACAGCTGACTACCGCCTTAATGCATCATTTCTGTGATTTTTTCAAAACGTTTGATTCGTCTCAGGTAGAAGATAGCAGTGCAAATAAATAATTCACTTGAAGAATACAAGCACACATCAACGTCCGGAGCACGTTTGATGAGCCTTGTGATGTCAACTGTTCTTGTTTTAAACACGCAAACTTGGTCCTTTCCTAAATTACAGCTGCAAAGAAAACAAAAAAATTCGCTTCTTACAACTTTCTTTGGAGTCTCATCCTTGCGTGGGCATGGAATAAATATTCCTCTAAAAACGTGAGAAAAAATTCTTGGGTGCCGTTTCAGTTGTATCACAGCTCGTTATTGGCTGATCATGACACAATAACTGACCGCCTATTGGCTTATTCGAGCAAACAAGAACGTAAATGTCGGCTGTGTTTAGCAGACGTCCGTGGGGAGAAATGAATGCGTGGCGAACAAAAGCAAACCCCACAGGACGTCTGCGGGGAGGCTAATGTCCCTCTGGTATTAAACTTCCTTGTGTTAATCCGACATCCCTGCAGGCTTATAGTCAGTGAATAATTATCCTCAAAACATTCGAACTCGTAACATTGAGTTTTAGCCAATTCCATGCTCAGCGTAACTGACTGCTTACCCATGCCTTACATATCTTTAATCAGTAGATGAGACTGTTCTGCCGTTTTTGAAGCCTGATGTGACTAAGAAAAATAGAGAATTATTTTTTCACTGTTTGTTTTGTTAGACTTGTTATTCACCGCCAATAACCTCATATTTGACTTAAGTTTAAACGCTTAGACCCAAGTCAGATTTAGAAGGAATTGTATGGAGTCATCAGAGCATAACTGGGATACTAGTTTTTTGCTACTAGGCCTCTTGGATATGGCTCTTTTCAGAATATCCTGACAAATCCCATAATTTCACAAATTAACACCTTACTCTTACCATATTTCATTTTTCACTATTCCCCCGCATTTACACTTAATCAGTTCCACAACAACGACGCCGATGTGTACGCTCCGTAGCGTCTTGTTTCTAGAATATTTCTAGTCGCTCTGTATTTTCGACCGATATTCACGCTGTTTTGCTAAGATATTGAAGAAAAAAAAGTTTTTCTACTGTATTAGACCAAATGTACTGCTTGTGTTGCAAAAATTACACTCTTTTAAAATTTTTAAAAATAATTATCTAGAAATATGCATTTTTTTTGTGCGGAATATTATGGGTTTACTGAGGCCGAAATATTTTTTTTTCTGAAAGTTTAATTTTTGCCCTTTCCAATGATGTATAGTTTGATATGGAACTGTAAATAACAGCAGAGATATAATTTTTTAAAGTTGCATAGTCAAAAATACCAAAAAAATTGAGTAAAGACAATGAGTTAAAGAACATCTGACAGGACTTCAGATGAATAAATTCTAAATTCACTAGCAATTTTTTTTCCGAACTATTTTGTGTAGTCGACATCAGAATACCGCTCAGAAAGTTAAAAAAAAAGGTGTAGACAGATTCAAAACCACTGTACAACAGTTTACTTTGTTATGTAACGATAAATATTTTTTTCTAGACAGCTTATTTAAAGACTCATGAAATACAATTATTCCTCACCTCTCTAGTGGTCTTAAACGTCCGTTTCTGAAGCAGATTTACATTATAATTCTTCGTTAAACACTTGCACTTTTACCCCATTTTCATAAATTACAACGGTCGTCATTGTAGATAGTCGAGGCGGTTGAGGTACAACACAGCAACACCGCAGGCTATCTTGAACACACTTTTACCGCATCGCAGAATCATACATGTATCAGTTTGAATCAACCACAAAATTTTATCTTTGCTCGATTTGCTCGCAAAATTTAAACGAATGCTCGCTTTCTCGTGCTCCTAATTTTTTTTTCCAATTGCTCGTATGCTCGCTTTCTTGTAAATCCTTCTTTGAGTTAAAGTAAAATAATGTAATTCTGTATGCTACTGAATTCCTATAAATATGGCTATCAAAGTCAGTGGAAATGCACGCGATAAATGATAACGATAAATAATAAATTAGCTAATCTAGTTTGAGTTCTTTGAGTTCTTCTGAGTTTCTGTACCGCTCTACTCACTGGGCTTTAATTAGGCCGTGTTTTCAATAAAAACGGTTTGGAAGCTTTAGAATTCTTCCAGAAGTGGTTGTTCTGACAAGAGGATCTTGTTCCTCTTCAAGTTCTTCTTCATCCACATCAGTCATGTCCCGTTTTAAAATATTTTCTGTTTTATTTTAAAGAAAAGGATTTCCATATGGATTGCTGCAAGCGAAAAAAAATAAGAAGGGCTCGCTACCCACGAGTTGTACTCTCTGAATTGAATTGCTCGCTGCTCGCAAAGCAAATTTTTTAATTTCTGCTCGTGCTCGCAGAAGACTCGCAGTGCTCACATGCTCGCCAATGCTCGCAAAGACCATCCGTCACCCCTTTTTCCTTGGCATGCAGTTGGCGGTGTGGTTTGAATAGCACAGTCGAGCTTTCTTTAGAATCAAGAAATGTCTTTTTTTCTTCCAAGTTTCCTTATTCGTTTTTCTGGTTTTCGTATGATTTCATTTTTTTTTTTCAAATAGGACAGAGTTGCTTTATTTTTAGTAATAACTGTCTGGTAGTTGAGCGCAAGCTTTGCGAACATGTCAAACAGTCTTCACCAATCAATCCCGGGTCGATTTGCTCTTCAGTTGTGGAAAAATGCTAAATTTCAAGCATATTGTGGCTGATACATGAGCAAGAAGAATAATCACGATCTCAAAAATCAAACAGGTAATCTTTATGGCTCTTTATTATGTTAAGGTATTGTTACTTTCGGCCACCTAGCAAAATGTTCAGAAGACTGAGAAGATGACACAACCTTGCTAAGTCACGTTGCACCAAAATGTTTTGTTTGACCTCTCTTGGAACGTAAAACATGTGTCTCCCTTTGGCACTTTAATTCAACTGAAAAAAATATTTTATTAGCATTTGTGCTATTTATGTCAGCTAACAAATCTTTATAAACGTGGCCTGTGTGAAAATTGTTTTGCATGGTCAATCATTTATTAAATGAGAATGGTTTATGTTTGCAACTACAGTAATTTATTAAGCCACTAGAGGTCAAAAAAGAGGGGTATTAATTGTCTCAACAAGATGTTCGCAGTATGGATGTAAAAACGCAAAGCGGTGTCTCAGTCCTTTAAAATTTTTATTCCATAGAAGTACTTACAAACTGATTGATTTTGGCCTGTGCGGCTGAGAGACATTTAATTCAGTCTAAAAACGTCAACAAGAACCAGATCCGCATTAGAAATGGTCGAACGTAGTATAACATGGTCTTCACTCACTTCAATATATTCTTCGAAAGAAAAGACAAATGTTTTAAAGTGATACAAATGCATTCTTTTTTTTGCCTGTCTGCAATATAATTTAGGAAATACTCAACAAGAACTAATATTTCCATTATTGAGTCAGACCAAGGATTGGAGATGGTCAAACATGGTTTTTCGTGGTCTTGAGTCACTTCAATATTTGCCTTGAGAAAAATAAAACAAAGCAGAAATTTTATCGTAAACTTAAAGTTAATCACATAAACATAACTAGTTTGTTGTTTGCTGTTACTGATTTAATAAAAGGCAATAATTCGTTTTGGTAACCATGGTTGGCAATGTACCATGGTCGAGAGCTGATAACAGACCATGGTCACACACCACGGTCATACCATCGCCGAACATGGTCAAAGATGCTCGACAATCAAAATCCATGATACCATTGTCAAACTGTTGCCGCCCCGTAGGTACATTTGAAAATCAATATAGCAGTGACGGTGAGACGCGGTATATCTAAACGATCTTACGAAAAAATAGGGGACTGTGAACAGTCTACGAAAAACTTTTCAGCCCGCTTACCGAGATCTCGGTTGGAAAAACCGAGATCTAAGGGACCGAGCCAGCCCGCCCTCTCACATAAACATATTGAACATTTTACAAAGGGTTTAGAGGTAAGGGGAGATCTCGGAAACCGGGCCAGCCCGGTCAACCGGGCTTATGTGAAGAGGTCTTTAAAGGTACATTTTTGATGCCAAAAATACAAGAGGCACTTTTTTGAAATTTCACGCGAAGTTGTCAAAGGACAAAGAACTAACATTCAAAACGTTTTACATCCACAGAAGAAATCAGATTTTAGCGTGGAAAACAATGCTGTGAGAGTTTGTTGTTCATACCCTAGCATTGTGTTCCCATATATTGGAAATGTCAAGAATCCACACAGGAGAACAGATCAACAACAAAGTTTTTTAAAAAATTCCAGCGAAAGATCTCAAAAGGCAATTTACAGGTCGACCGCTTACCACTGTTGTCACTCTTTACTTTCTCTGGAAGCTACGAGAAGGTTTCATTTCTTATGTGTGATTCGATTTTTGATCAGCGCTTCCTGGAAAGTGCGACGCCGGACAGAACAGGATAAGTACGTTTTTCAAGATTCCTGTTGTTTTTTTCGGGCTTTAGTCTCTTTAGCCTGGGCGCTCCTCTCTTGCGCTTTTCGCGCGAGTTCAAGATGTGGTCCACCTGATATTTTACGTCTCTATTAAATGAGAGGCAGCACTTCATGTTTACCATTTCGTTGTCAAACAGCGCTTAGTCTTAGCCTTTCATTTAATTTTTATCAATGTTATTTAATTACTCAGTATACGCTCGATCCTGGACTTGTAAACTTATACTTTTTATACTCTGAGGAAGTCCAATACCTATATTAAAAGGCCATCTCCTGTTTTTTTGTTCGGTTAGCGTCGTCCGAATGATTCAATTTTTCGGCATTTTGAAAAAACAAAAGAAAAAGAAACGACAAAGTCTAACTGTTTTTGACTTCACTCAAGAGCCATTTGCTTTAATTAATTCTTTTACTCTGAAAATGAGCTTTATATCAAAAACAACATTTTCAGGCATAAACGTTTCGGTGGTGTATACTTTTTGTTTTTACCCTTTTTGCTACAAAATCGACCATCATATTTTCCGCCATATTGAGTTCGTGTCGATTTGGTGACCATGTCTTGGTGTTTTCAGGCTCCACGCCGATGATGCTGGTGTTTCAGACCTCCTATTCTCAGATTTCTTGTGATTTATTTTATTTTTTTTTTTTTTTTTTCAGACCAAAACCAGGAAACTCATTCGACGCTAAACAAATTAAAAGAGGATGGCCTAAGCCTTATGGTTTCCTTCTGGGCTTCATCAACATATTGCTTTTGCGTATTTCTGTATTCTTGTCTTTTGTTTTGTTTTGTTTGTTTGTTCTTTTTTTTTTTGCCGGTGAAATCAATCGAAACTAAAACTGTTTACAGACCCTCTATATTCCTTTTGGAGATTCTCGAGCGCGCATATAAAAATAAGAATCGCGGGGATTTATTGACTCAAAGGGCAATGGGGTGGAGTTAGGGCTCGTTAATGCGCTCCGATATCACTCGCTCCTTTTCCCTGGTTAGTTCTCTGAAGCTGTGTGCCTCCTTTAAACTGTTGTTTTCGGTTCACGCTACTGATTGAAAATTTTCGACCTTGAAGAAATTCGCAGCGACAGGAGCAGGTTATCGGCTTCTGACAATGAGTAATATTTTAGGCGGTATAATGCTTGTGTAATTGTAAACTTCTGGCGAAAATAATTAAAAGCTCCTCGGCGCTATAAGGTATCCAGGGTAGGTTTATTTTTTGTATATGCAGAAACTTTCAGTTTTTCGGCCTTTTCAGCAAGGGAAGGCTTCGGCTTAGCTACAAAAATCCTATGTTTTTTTTTTTCGAGACTGTTAGAGCCGTTACAGGAAGTTTTAAAAAATGACGGAGTTTATGGGATTAAAAAGGATTTTTATCAATCCATTTGTTTATATGTTGTACAGAAGACTACACCTGCACGGAAAATCGTTAACTATGGCACATGCGTACTAAGTGGTCGCACCCTTAATCACTGACGCCAAAGGTCATTTATTCGAGTTTTTCTTCGTCTCAGCTAAGAAGGGCATTATCTATAACTATTGACCATGTTTCATCTATTTATTCACTGCGTGTATTGGGTGTTATTAGCTTATTTCGTGAAAATACTTTTTGCTTCATATCCAGGGTGGGCTTTAAACAGAATTTTTTGAGCCAAATTGTTTTTGGTGAATCTGCTTACCAGAACTTTTCGTAGAATAAACAACAAATGCCCGACAAATGTTCGAGTTGTTTTTGGTGGTGGCATATTTCCGATAAATTCAGTTAAATGTCTCTTGAAGAAGAGTTCAAAACTTGATCATAAAGTCTCAGTGCCGCGCGCCATGCAAGTCGTGAGTCCAGCGTAGCACGAGGTAAGCGTTCCGTCTAAATACGAGCCCAAAAGCAGGTGATAAGCGGTCAATTTGTGAAAAGTAACGCAATCTCCTTCGTAGGCGCTCTTGCCTTGTCCTAGTCTCCCTCGCAGTCGTTTATAGTGTCGTCACGCAGCGCTCCTCCCCACAAACGGGTGCTCACATTCGAACCGCATTCCTTTCCCGATTTGAGCCAATCACAGCGATAGTTCTATTTTCTGGAACTGTTTTGTGCCAAAGTATCCTTTCACATGCCGTCCAATCAAAGCCTGCATTCTTTCGTATTCTTTGTGGTGTCCAGTTGTTTCCTAGACCTAGAAAGCCGCTGTTTGTCTCGTCACGTACATCGGCTTTTCTTTTTTTGAATGAAACAGACTTCAAATTGCTAGGGTTTGACTACCTTTCCAGAATGAGAATTGAATTTGACATCTAGTTATATTAAAGCGGTATTTGTGTTTTCTTACTTGTAATTCAATTTTTTAAGAAACGCGTATGCTTTGAAAACAAATATTTGTCTGGTCTGCGTCTACATGTGACAGGGCTGATGAACAATGAAATCTGATAACAATTGGCTGTTTGACATGTGTCCTGCCAAAATTTGTTTCCTCAATGAAAAATTTACAGACCCAACTTTTATACCAGGCATTGTACAGTTTGAAGTCGCCAATGACAGCGCCAAGTGTGTTTTTTTTCAGTTTTTTGTCCTGGAAAACTTCAATCTTCGATTCAGTGTTTATGTAAGGAAAACAGCACTCCGCGTCTCTGCCCGTCGCCACTGACAGATAGTATAGTGGGGACGTATTAAAACGAGCAGAGTGAAAATAAGTGTCTCTTCCCCAGCCCCCGCGCGTGTTTTACACCTTTTTACTGAACGACTTTTCACCACTATCTTGGAGTCTGGAACCGGCTACGGCTGACACTTCTGATGCAACCGGAAATCACAAGGGCTCATTCTTTGCGAGAAAACTGACGTCATTTTCAGTTTGCTGATAAATGGTTGGTCATTTCTTTGGGTTGATAAAACAATGGGAAAGGAATGTGGTTCGAATATGAGCAGCCGTTCGTGGGGAGGAGCGTTGCGTGACGACACTAAAAACAGCTGCAAGGGAGACTAATGCTGTCCTTGGTGTTTTGTTTTGTTTTGTTTTGTTTTTTCTTAAATTCCAATAACTAGGAAACCCCTTCTAAGGTATGAAACATACACTCGTACGCATTGTTCCGTTCGCTAAAATCCAATTCCTGGACGCAAAAACGTTGTGATTTTTAAAGTTTATCATAGTGCTTTGCCCTTTGACAGCCTTACGTAAGTCGTGGGTTTGGAAGCAGGCGATGGCTAAACTCTGCTTTTCTTGTCGGAAAACGGCTTTAAATTTTATCAGATCGCTGGATAAATACGTCGTGGTTTCTGACAGCTGATAACATTAAACCACTGTTGCTCGGACTGATTCCTTATTGCATTGTTCTGAGTTTTTAGCATCTGAAAAGCTCAAATTTCAGAAAAGTACTTCTTATTTTTTTCCGGCCTCAAAAAGTTTCTTTTAAGTTACCCATAAGTTTGAAAACAGATTTTGAAAGAAGAGATAACGCTCTTTAACGTGGTATTAGACTCTTTCCTGAAATCGAGGTACCAGTCGACGATTTTGGGCTTTCAAATTTACCATTTCTTCACCGAACGAATACGTTCAAAATATTGAAAATAATGAAGAATCTCGAACACATCACATTTTCGTTCAAACTGAGTAAATCACCACTTAAAATATGTATAATTATGTATTTTTCTGAATAAGTTATTTGTTGTTCGCATTACGATTGATTTGATTCTTAAAGGGACACAGTCAGCTATGGGACCGCGCTGACCTGGACACTACTTTTGCCCGGTTTGAAAAGCGTTTACCTCAACCCGAAATCAAAGCTACGCGACGAATACATGTAGAAATCCGCTTCAATCCTGCCTAGTGTTTCATTCGATCCTCGATCTTTTACTGAAAATCTCTTTTTGAGTAAACTTTTACTCGCCCTATTACATTATTTTATAACATTTGGTTAAAAACAGTATTCAAAGTAACATGAACAGAAGAGGTGAGAAATGTGTACGTGCCGGGCGGGAGTAATCGCCTGCGTTTACCAAAATAAACAAGAGAAATGAATCAGTAACATTGGCGAGGAAATAATCGTTATATATATATATATATTTGGAAAATCGATGAAAAAGGTTACATATATTTGGAAAATCAAGCTTTCTCGACCGTGAACCTTCGACAATGATTCAGACTTCGTGCAATTTCTCACCTCTACTGATGTTCGAATTCGGAAGCATTCGTTGATGTTTGGCTTTCCCTGAAAAAATCTGCCGGTGAAATCTCAATGGTGTATATAAAAAAAAGAGACTTTGTGCTCTTATGTGGCTTAGGGCCTATAATCACAATTTCGGCTTGAACTAGTTCAACTCTACAGGATTTGTTTAGAGTATTCCAGATACGCTTTTGTTTCACGCGTGTCTTGTGACATGCAAATCATCTAAGAAATGGTATCTAATGCGCATGTGCATCAGCTGACTGTGTCCCTTTAAAACGATTTTTTTCGTGACACACCGTCTCGAATGCGTAAAACCCGGTCCGAGGGCCGCGAAACCAATCCCCCCCCCCCCCCCCCCCTGAACGTCTAAAATAATTATCGGATCGAAATAAAAATTACATTTATGTTATTAGCTGACCTAGTGCTGCTTTCCGAATTTTTTTTTTCAGAACTTACGATTTTTCACTAATGATCGGTCGATATTTACTGACATACGCTCTTACAGTGGTTACCACCAACACGCGCTCTTGAAGGATGTTTTCTGTCTGTTTAAACCTGAGTTCTCGTGGACGCAAATCCACTGTTTCCACGGTTTTCCACGCGCTCTGACAGAGACGGTTCCCTCGTCACTGAAAGAACGACAACGGCTTTTTAAATAACCGAGACGCCATGTTGGTGCCCATCCGGATGGGAAGCCCACATGGCGGCCGGAAACCAACTGGAACATTGAGTTTTGCAACAAAAGTGTGAATTCATCTCTCAAGAAACTCGTAAACATTAAAGTAATGACATTTTCTGATACAATGACTGTTCAGATATCAAAATTCTCCAAAATAAGCCACCTTTAAACCTACATAAAGGCCTCAATGGGCCTTAGCCATCAGGGCCGAGTTGTTCAAAGCTGGGTTAAGATAACCCAGGGTTAGTGCAAGATTTGAATTAAGATTTGAAAGCTTAAAAAGCATTTCAGTTTTAATTCTTTTTTGTCCACAAGTTAATGATTGGAAGCTCTAAATATAACAGAGAAAATTATCCGAGAAACTGCTTTTGAACACAAGAAAAAGAAACCAGGGTTAAATTTAACCCCGGGTTAAGCGCTAATCGGCCTTCGAACAACTGGACCCAGAAGTCAAACGGCCTAAAATTTAACCTTCAACCGTCAAAACAGGTCTTTTTTACCGTTAACCGTCAAAAAGGCAGATTAATATTAACTGTCATAAAGTTTTAAATCTCACTATTTCAGCTGATCTTCGAAGACTTCTGGCTCCTGAGTAATCTCTTCACTGGAAAAACCAGTTCCCAGTTTTCAAAAACACTCTCTAGACATTACAAGACCCTACAACTTGTTTATATACGAAAATATATTTCGCAAGTTAAAATGCGGAAGGCCAAGACAAGCTCCAAAATACGAATTAACCTCTACAGACGTTAATATTTACTTAAACTATTGTCAAGAACTAAATTTACACTAAATAACCCGTCAGTTATCAAAACCTCTAAGGTTTAACCGTCAACCGTCAAAACTGGAAAATATAATCGTTAATCGTCAAAGCTACTACTCCATTCGCAATTCAGACCCTCCTACATGACAGATCTTTTGGCCGCCAAGTAAATGTCGCGTCGCGCAAAAGCTTAGAAATTCAAGCGCACAGTATCACAAAACGAAGTGCTCCTTGGGAGTGAAACTTTGTGTAAATATTAGTTTTTAGCTGCTTTAATACGTCATGAAAGTAAAAACTCAGGATCATCGATAATTCTTTAGTTTTTGAATTTTGATGTGGTCATGTGCAAACCAAAAATACGTGAATTTAAGAGGAAACGATTTGACAAATAAGTGACAGTTATGACATCTGGTTTCCTAATAACAACCAAAAAAAAGTTTGAATAAAATCCTTGGTTCAATTCTTTCTTGCTAGACTTCCCCCGTGAGGTTGACGAAGAGGAAGAGGACGATGGAAATGTGGACAATGTTGAGGAAACTTTTGGTAAGTTTGCCATAATAGCTCCTGAAAGCCAGCGTTCGTTTTGTGGTATCAAGCGTCTTGTACTACACGGATATCCTGATAAAGTTAATTACTTATTAGCTTGTTTATAAAACGTTTCGCGTCTCCTCGTTTAAATTAGACTGACAAATAATGGAGCGACGCTTATGTAGTTGTGATAGCTTGGCATTCGTGATTACTTCCTTTGTTTTTAAACATTTTGGATTTCGAAAGGAAACACGTGTTCTCCACCATTTCATCCGTATTTTTATTGTTGTTGTTGTTGTTGTTATCCCTGTAGACTTGGGTACTTCCCATTCAGCAAAAATTTCGGTTTGAAATTTCGGAAATTCCACGTGCCCAATGGAACACTACATTCCGGTTGCACAGACCCGACCCAAGCCACCTGGCGTTTAACAATAATAATAATTATTATTATTATTATTATAAAAGTAAACTATAGTTATCGTAAAAAATCTCCGAGAACCCTTTTAAGGTAATTTTTTATAAAGCTTTATAACTTTGACAATTTTATGCGTAGAAGACTGTCAGACCACAACAAGATAACCTTTGCCATAAAATATCTTCCCATGTCATATCTAAGGTAATGACGTCATCGATCACGTGAATTTTTTCGAGTTAGTTTTTTTTTTTGCTGTGACAAGATTTCATTAATGAGATAAAAACAAATAGCATATTTGTGATTTTAGCTGTGTGGGGCATTTAAAGATAACCAGTTGACCTCCTACATTTAAGATTTAAGGGGGGTAATGAAAATGAGCGAAAATGTCGCGAGACTAGGCCGAGGGCTGTAGAGAGTCAACCTTTCATCACACGGCAGAGAAAATTAGCGGGAAAGTAATGTTTTACCTGATATTTTTTTATGACCAAAAGAGGGGCATGTCGTCATCATTCAAAGCGTTTTGAACGTTTTAGTTCGTTTTTAAAGTACCTTTTTTGTCATTAATTGGCACGTTTTTGCTGTTTTTCTCAACAATAGGACCTTTGCAGGACTTGGTCACGTGACTATTCTTAGGCAAAAATTATGGGATACAGCTCAAAAATACCTTAGATGGAAAGAGCACAAGAAAATTAGCCAGAAGGCCAATTTTGAGGAGACTGACACATAAGACTAAGATTTTATAGCTGCTTGAATTTTTGGAAAATTATAAGGATTTGTATGGAAAAAATCGCTAGACCGCACGCCATGCGTCCCAATAACTTTTTTCATACAAATCCTTAATATATAGATTTAACCAGGGCTAAAAGCGAAGCTCACATTAATAAATTTGCAATTTAAATCAAACAATAAACTTTTATTCCACAAATCAGTTAACTTTAGAGCACATTCATGTGACTTTTGAGGGAAAGGCTAAGTGATTTTAGAGAAAAATAATTAGTCCGGTGGCTTAGCTAGAAAATCATGCGATTTTTGATACAAGCGCCAAACTTTGTAGGAATATTTACATTCCCAGGCTGGTGATTTCCTAATATAGAGCCAAGCTTTATTTTTCAATTTCAGCTATTTAGCAGCGAATGAAATTCTTATACCCGAGACCCCCCGCGAAGTTATTTTCTTGCTCATTTTTTTAGATTTAAAGTGGCCATAACGAATTTTTTTTATTTTCTCACCCGAATCTACACATCATGCGATGTGTAATCTTCAAAGCGTTTGATACGCGCGGCATTTTGTGTACTCCTGCAAGCGATGTTCATGAACCACTCAAAACAAACGGCACAGCGATTAAAACTGCAAGAGAGACTACTGACAATCAATAAAAGAAATATAATTCGGTGAAACATATACAGAGACAACAATTTTCATTCACGAAGACAAGTATTAAAGTGTCTCTAAAAATCATGAGTCTTCAAGCTTAAAGCTTAAGTTTATGTTTTAAGCCGGCTTCCTGGTGTTTGCTTTTTACAAAGATCAACTCAAGGCAAGAAAATCGCTCAAAGCTTTCTTTTACAGCCAGAATTATATCTAAATATTCTTTGGAACGTTTTCTTTCTATTTGTGGTGAGAATATGTCTAAAGGCTTTTTAAAGTTTTGTGAGCTTATATCAAAACTGATACTCGGTCAGATCATTGTCCCAAATCTTACAAACGTGCATAAACTAAATAGCCGCATAAACTACGCTCGATTTCATTAAATTAGGTTTAAAAAACAAACATCAAATACAATACTAACTCAAGCTTACCATTCAAGATGCAGGTCCTGGAAGCTATCAAGTAAGGCCAGAATCGCTTCAGACTTTTCAATCCTCTTACGCATCAAGCAAGGTGAAAAACGAAAACGATGCCATCCGAAATCGGATTTCCGACTTTGACAAGCGACGTATTTCTCAACCAAAAACGCAATAAACAAACTATTGTAGCCATGAATAACAGAAGACTCTTGATAGCAGCTAAATTTCATTTTGTACATCCAGTAGAAAAAGACGGTTTAAAGCATTATAAGTTGACACAAAACTCTGTCAGCTTCACCTGTCAAAGATACTGCATACATTTTCCGCCTGAACTCACCTGTCACATTTTGATCAATCAGAGCTTAAGAATTGGACGTAGAGCGTGACCAACTCGTGCCATGGTGACTAAAGTCAAAAGCAACTGTCTTCCCTGCCTGTAATAGCAGGCGGGGTTTTCGCGTCCGAGGTCAGGTTGAAATCAAAATTTTAATTATGCTGCTCATAAACACAAGATATTTCACATGAATCAAAAAAATTAGGCTTCAGCCTGCGATCATTTGAAAACTAGTAACTTGTCAGCGGATAACTTCAAAAAATAATCGATCTAGATGGGTCGACACCTGAACCCGCGATACGGTCAGCTGATACTGGTCAGCGGATACCCTGTTTTGACAGCTGTCATAGATCACAACATTGATGTGCAATATGTGTGCAATATCAGTTTTCTTGTGCTCCCAAAGTAGCTAGAAAGTGTGAGATTGAACATTGGTTTCCCTGTGGTGCTGACAGACAGGCGGGCGGTGTACGGTCACATGATTACCAAATTTTCTGGTATGGGTAGATTTACCTAGCTATGGGGCTCCGCTTGCACGCGCTTCGCGCGCGTGGAGCTCCGCTATAATTTTTCAAACAGTCCAGCAGCTATAAAATCGTAGTCTTATATGTCAGTCTCCTCAAAATTGGCTTTCTGGCTAATTTTCTCGTGCTTTTTCCATCTAAGGCATTTTTAGAGCTGTATCCCATAATTTTTACTTAAGATTGGTCACGTGACCAAGTCCTGCAAAGGGCCTATTCTTTACACTATGTTGTCTCTGAGTAATTATTATTCCATTTTCAAAGCAGACCAAATGAAAACTGAGCCTGAAGTTTAAAAATTGCGTAAATTGACCGATATTGCAAGTTAAAATCGAAAAGGAGACCTATTCTTGAGACTTTTGTAAGGTCCTCTTTCAACTTAACTGTTTGTTTGCCGAAATAAATGTTCAACGTTTGCAAATAAAGGAGAACTTTAAAACTAAAAGGATGTATTTGGCGGCCATATTGTTTATTATCTTTCCGGGGAGAGAGGTCATGTAGCAGCTCTTATAACCCTAAATGTCAAATGGTTTGCTTCTCTAACCTAAAACAATGGAAATGAAGATGAACAATGTTTTTTTCAATTACCTTACAAGCAGGGAGAGAATCGTACGGTCATACGGGTCAGTCGGTAGCCACGCGATCGATAGTTCATGAATTTCTTAAACGTTTCCCGGCATGGACCAAGCCTGAAAGAGTATCAATGGGTTTATTGTGAGCTTTACTTCTAGTTTCGATCAGGTAAAGATTTAATTCTACACGGATATTTAAAAAAAAAAACAAACGAAAAAGTCATCCTTGGAAACTGTCAATTACCATAGAGAAGGAATATATACCTCTTTTAAACTCAAATTTTTAGCGTTTACCGAGGTGGTCCCGTGAGTAGAGGCGTTAACTTTCAGTTCTAACTGATTCTGAGGGTCTGGGTTGAAATCCCCTTGTAGCAAATTTTTCGTAACGTTATTTTTTTTTCCTTTATTTAAATCTCTTTTTTACCTGTGTGGTGCATATAGCTAGTAACATAATGTGATAAATTGAAAGCAAAGTTTACAGGAATTTAAAAAATGCGGTATGTATCGTAGCGTCACAGATCTACCAGCGCGGTATTTTTAGTAATACTGGACACTGTTTTCATTTCCTGTTTTCATTGCTTAATCAGCAATCTTGTTTATGACTTCTTCGCACGAAGTACACTTGCAAAATGAAATCCCAGAGTTCTGGGAATTCCTAGAAATATTCCAATTTATTCCAAGACTTGCAAATGAGGAAAGATGAAAAACCTTGGAATATTTGGGAATACTTGGGAATAGGTAAAAACACCAGTGTAATAATTCCAAGTTTGGAGAAAACTGTCTTTGGAATTTATGGGAATTATTGGGAATTGCGAAAACACCAATGAGAATTTATGGGAATTCCCAGGAATTCTCAATAATTCCAAGTCACAGTTAACTTGGGACCATGGCTTATTTTTGCAGAAACGATAAGTGTTCAAAGGTAAATGAACAGCTTAAGAATTGTAATAATCATTTCTTTAATTGCCGGTAACAACAAAGATTTCTTGACATTAACCAGCATCATATACAACATTTATTGCGACTTAAATCTTAAAAAAAAAAAAAAACAATTATCAACAGTAAGCACAATACTGAAAGCTTGATATTCAGAGCGCGACTTCTCGTTCCTGAGCTTTCCAAACAATTGTCCACAACAAGTTTTTCATCACAGCTTTGCCTAATAAAAGGCCATCGTTTCTTGAAAAAATAATACGACTTCTTCCTCTCGCTGCTGACACCTCAAAAGCTTTGGAATATTTTATTCAGCTCTGAAAGGGAGCGCTTTATTCAACTAACTATAGATCACGCGCGAAATCACCCGCCATGTTTGTTGGTTGACTCATACTGGTTACCAGTCTTCCTACCAAGTGGATTCCGTCATCACGTGCGCCGTTTTAACCAATGGCAAAGTGTGAAATGAAGTTCCGTTCGGCGAGTTCAAATTCACGCGGACTTTCATTAGCAAGAGCACGAGTATTTTGCATCCGAAATTGACATTTTAAACGCGGATTGTTCATATATTTTGTTGCTGAAACCCGAAACGTGCTTCCGTCATGCCCGAGAACGATAAGTCAGCTGGATTGTGAAAGGTAAAGGCCTCGTAATGTGTCTTCTGATGGTAACCACGTATTCAGATAATGAAGCTGGAGATCAAAGTTAACTTATAGATCGATCGTTCCGATATGAACAGGAAAGTTCAAGATGAATGGAAAACCATTTATTGGTTCCTTTTTGTTTACTGGAGACATGACTGTAGTCGTTGTTGCAAATGGATGATGGAATCTTACATGAATAAGCTTTAACATATAACTCGATCAGATTCTGGTGAATTTAATACAGTAGAACATTAACCTCGATAACTCGAATTCCCCGCTAAGTCCACTGCTGCTGTAAAATACCTCAGCGAACCAGAAATGTAGGCTCAATTTAGACAGCCCAAAATCTATAATAGTTCTGAGAACACAGAATTGAAAGAAGTTAACTATTTTTATTACCTCATATTAACGTTCTTGAAGAAATATATACATTGTATCTTCATCGTTTTTGGGTCTTGTAGCACCTACAAGTTGGACCGATCGAAGTTTTGAACTTTTAGTATCGATAATGAGGCATCTGATTTGTGACTTCTCGCCAACTTTGTGCTATTTTTGTCAAAAAAAAAAAAAGAATGTTACGTTTCTTCCAATTTTGGTCAAATGACAAATAAGCGTCAAGTCAAATGTACATAATACGTCATTATTGATAAAGTATGAGATTGCCCAAATATTTTAGGATTGATTTGATAACCTTAAAGATGTCTTTCAAAGAATATGTGAGAATTAAGTACATAGGTTGTTGCTCATGGGAGATGTTAGCGACTAAAATACTTTAAATATAGGGTTTGGTCAAAACTGTGAGAAGATGACCTTACTTTAGGCTAAATAATAGGAAGAGATCGAATTAGAGAGTAAAAATAAATTACTGAGGATTAAGTGTGATAAAAATAGAAGGTGATAAAGTTGATTAGATTTGACGTTGTCTTTTCTACTTGTTGAACAGCCAAACCAAAGTTAGCTAATTAATTATGCAAAATGAGTAGATTTTGTGATTTTTAGGGGAGGTCCCTGTAAATCCCAGGGAATTCAATATTGCGACCTTATTTTTTGTCGAGGTTAATATCTCACCAAACCCATCAATTGTGCCAAGTTTGAGCGAAATCCGTGATTTGAGCATTATCACCCCCTGCCTGGTTCTCTCATGGACACACTCTTAAACCACAGGTCAATGATAGAAATGCATAACATACACATAAAAGTACACTGTAATAAGAATTTTGGTGTCAGTAGTTATAAGAGGATGCTTTACGCCTAACTTTTTTCCCTGATTATTTTCTGTCATTTCCTGATTAACTCTGTCACGAAACCATCTAGTCCAAAAATGACAGAAATTAATCAGAGTTTTTTTTCAATTTTTCCAAAATTTCTGACTAACTTAGGCAGAATTTTTTCCCCCAAAAATCAAAAAATCCGATTAATCTCTGTAAACTGTGGAAACGGTGGAAAATGACAGAAATAATGGCTCGCCACTGCGTGGCTCGCGGAAATGACAGAAATTAATCAGTGGGAAAAAGTTAGGCGTAAATCATCCTCTTATAACTACTATAGAAAGAATTCAATCGTGAAAAAGATTCTTACAAAATATATTTTCTAAGAAAGTTTTATAAATATATAAAAAAATAGTTTTGATTTAAATATATTGTATTAATGTTTTTCTTTTTTATCGATAATAGATTCTTGAAAGTCTTGCAAGTTGCTTAATCGATTTTTATTCTAAGAAAATCTCTTATTCCATGCCATGTCATACGATTATTGAATTTTTCAATATAAAGATCTGGAAATATAATTATTCTTGAAAAAAGTTCAGGGCAGTTATAAACATCTGGGTCCATCAATGCGACTTGTTGTTTTTTATTTGTTTGTTTTTTAATTAAATCTCTTTTTTGTCTTTCCTCTTCTGTTAGAGGTTTTTCTCCTCTGTCGTGTTTATTTAGATCGATTGTTTTAACTTTATTGAATAGAAGAGTTTTTAAGTCATACTTACTGTCAACAAGGTAAAAATTACGTTTTCCTAATTCTTCCTCTTCATTAACTAATAGTTTATTGCCAGGAAAAAGTTTGTATTTACGTTGAAAAGCAATACCATACCGATTAAAGTCGTCTAGCATATTGAAGTAAAAATCAACGACGTCGTCATCATAACCATCACAATCTGGGTTGGCGTCATTTTCATTCCAATTGTTGTAGCTGAGATTATATTTGTAAAAAATCCATAAAAGTTTTTTATAAGGATGATTAGGTTGGATTTTTTTTATTAGATTTTCATCGAATGCTTCTAGTTTCATTCCAGGTTCAACAATGAATTTATCTAGTTCAGGACTACCAAGGATCATTTTATTTAAGTGTTTAGAATAAAAAAAACGATTTAAAAAAATAATATTTTCTATATAATAAAAATGCAGTTGTCAAGTTACGATCGTCTCACACCAGAAAATATTATTTTTAATGAAGCCAAAGAATTCAAAGTAAAGGATAGCAAAATCAAATACAAACGGTTACCAATTGAAGTCAAATACCCAAATGGGAAGAAAGGATCTCTTGTAATTGAAACTCCACTTCTTTTCTCTTTTGGAGTAAGTGAAAAGAAGAACCAAGAAACAGGAAAGTTAGTTGGTTATAGTATTCCAGTTTGTCTATGGGGCAAAGATAGTGAACCAAATGCAAGTGAAAAAGCATTTTTTGATTCCATTAATAATCTCAGGGAAATGTGTTGCAAACATCTTGAAAGTGAATATGGAGCTGATATGGCATCATCCCTGTCTTCTCCTTTTTATTACAAACAGGAAGAATATACTGATAAAAAAGGGAAAAAGAAAACACGAAAAGATGAGTCAGCCGCACCAGTTCTATATGCAAAACTTATTTATTCTGAGAAGTCAAAGAAAATACTTTCTCTATTTAATGGCAAGGGTAAAAAAGCTTTGAATCCACTTAAATATATTGATCAGTATTGCAATGTCAAAATGGCATTGATAGTTGAAGGAATATTCATGAGTAAGACTGTAACATCTTTGCAAATAAAAGTTCATGAGTGCTATGTTAAACCATTGAAACCTCGAGAATCTTTATTATCAGTCAAAGAAGAGAGTGATAGCGAGAGTGAGAGTGATAGTGAGCCTGTTGAGGTTGTCAATATTGAAGATTTAATTAATTCTGACATTGAGGAGTAAATATGGGATTTTTAATACAAATTTTGTATTAAAAATTAACCAAATCCTTGAAACTTACCCATGAGTTAAACTTATCAGGATATCCACTCCATTTTACTAATGCCATCTTTTTCTTGTTATCTCGTCTGATAACTTTTTCTATTCTAAAAGTCTGCTGTTTTGCTTTCTGTAATTCTTGTTCGTAAAAAGATCCTTTTATTGATTCTGACATCAGATCAACAATAGAGTAAGTAATAGGTTTTGTTGGATTAATTTTATCAATCATAAATATCTCCTCTGTCCAGTTTGGAGTGTAACCTTTATCAAATACCTTTCTCTTATACTTTGAAATTCTAACACGGTCTCCTATCTTAAACTTTGGTTTGCCAGGTTTCAAGTAAATAGAATCACTGTACAAATTTGACCAAACTTTTTTCTCATTCTTCTTTTTACTTGCTTCAAAAGGTGTCATCTTAATACTAGAATGTCTTGTATTATTGTAATCATTAACTAACTTATTCAACTTATCAAAGTAAACAGTGTTGTTATTCACAGTAAACATTTTCCACATTTTGTTTTTTATTGTTTTATTCCATCTCTCAACAACACTAGATTTCTCTTCATTTTCAGTGTGATATAGCTTAATATCTTTACTTTTCAGAAAATCTTTGAAGTGTTTACTTATAAACTCAGAACCTTTATCTGTCCACAACATCTTTGGTTTACGTCCATTTTCAAATATTTCATCAAATGCTTTACTAACAGTTTCAGTTTTTTTGTCTTTCAATCCTCTTATCCAACCATACTTACTAAACACATCAATGGCCATCAACAAGTATTTAATCCCCTTATTCCACTTACTAAACTTTTGCATCTCTACCAAATCAGCAGCCCAGATTTCATCAATCCCATTTGAGATTACTGTTCTCTTTTGAAACTTTCTTGTGATTGGTTTGTGAAGTTCATCGGCTAATTGTTGAGACCAATCACTACTCAACGCCGACGCGCGTTTTTTTGAAGCCCAAGTCCAAGTTTTTGTTTTGTATTAATCAAGAATCGAGCAGTTGAACCCCACTTTGGCATTTCACCATAAGGAATCTGATTCAATGATTGTACCATTTCTCTGTCACAATCACCTTTGTTTTTTCCCATGTCATAACAGATATCATGATAAGCTGCAATTTCATCAACTTTGTTATATGGTTTGACGTGCCACTCAGTTACTTCTCCAGTTTTTGGATCGTAAGTTACTTGTTTTTCAAGAGGATTATAAGGTCCCATATACTTGTATTTACCTGGAGTCCATCCTGCTTTTGGTTTTGGGAGTTTTCCTATCCATTTATGAATATCAACTCCACTTCCAAAACTTGCTAGAGGATTATTTTCCCAGAAGTGTTCATCAACAAGCATTCCATACTGTGTTCTTAATATCTGAGGCCATGTATCAGGGTTGGATGAAATGATATTATTCATATCTGCTAGAGCTTCTGGGTTGTTTTCAAAAAATCTTGCCTTTTTCATTCTTCTAGAAGGTTTTTCAAACTTAAAAAATAATTCAGGATTAGAACCTTTGCGTATTATCCCCATCTTGGCTTCTTCTGCTGCTGTTGGTCTTCTCCAGAATTTACCAGAAGTAATTCCATGTTCCGATCCAAAAGCTGATTTCATAATATCACCAGATTTATATCGATCGTAAACTGGTTTCAAAGATGGGATTAATTCTTGCGTAGTTGACATTGCTATATTTGGTGCTTTTTTGACAACAGTCATTGGATCAATACCAGCTCCATCCAAATCGGCTCTGTTAGTTTTATATCTTTTCTTTGGCCTAACTTTGGTTGAGAGTTGATTCATTGCCGATCCAACAGAATCTTGAATAAAAGGAGTAAGTTTATTTATCCCATAATTTACAGCTTTCTTTTGTAGTTTTTTATTTCTCATTAATTCACTTGCTCCATATCGACCCATTTCAACTGCTTTACGCCCCATCCATGGCAAAGCATGTTCAGTAAATGCTTCTGCAGCTGTGCCAACAATAGTGTCAAAGACATCTCCGCCCGCCTTCTCAGACGGGCTTATTAGTTTTTTGTCTTCTTCTTAGTTTTTCTTTTCTTTCCCCCAGCTCCAGTTTGGGTGGTTGTTCCCATTTTAACATATCTAACTTTTTTGATTCCACAAACAGCACAATGACAAAAGAATTGTGTTCTTCCTCTTTTATCAGTTTGGTAACCACTTGGATCGATACAAGGTGTTACCATTTTATCTTTAATGCAATATGATTCTTTCATTTAGTATAATGTTTAGATAAAATGTCAACAAGGGCTAATTTTGTAAAAAGTGAGCTTGAGAAGATATATAATTTGTTAAACGAGAGTTATGAATATGCTAATATTGCAAGATTGGAGAATGATGGGAGATTTAGTAAAATATTTGAGATTTTAATGGAGATGAAAGATAAATCTGATTTATTAAGAAGGGTGGTAAAAGTAAATAATTTTAGTATAAGCTAAAGATAAATGGAAGCTAAATTCTTTTCAGAGATAGAGAAAAATATGGATGTTGAAACACTCAAAGAATTTGAGAAAGAAGTAAGGACAAAAATAATTGCTGAGCTTGAGATTCTCCGGAGTAAAAATAAAGATCTTTCAAGGGTGTTAATGGGTGGCGAATGTGATATGTGGGAAAAAATAAGAAGAGGTGATTATTCTTGGTTGAAAATAAAAAGTGGAGAAAGAAAGAAGAGACTTTTTAGACTTATTGATATTTACACAAAATTTGATTCAATAGTTGATACTGTTCAAGAATTAAAAGAAAAAGTTGAGAAGGTCAAAAAGATGAAGGATGCACCAGTAGATTCAGATTAAATATAAAGTTATATTTAATCTTGAAAAATATTATTACAAATTATTTAAAATAAATTATTTTTTATATAATATAAAAACTTTTATTTATTTTATATTTTTGTAATAATCTTTATCTATCCTCCAAAATAAGCTTTTATAAAATCGCTGTTGTCATTGTCAAAATGAGGATTATGTATTACATCAAGAATACTTTTTCCATTCTGCCTCTCAAACAAATAGTAAAGACACCAGTAACCACAAAGAACAGTGTTTCGATTTTGTATTTCATCTATTGAATAAACTATTTGTTTTCCAGAGGTATTAAAATACTTCAAAGCTTCATTCGGCATTATAAGTCCAAATGGATCAAAATACTCAACAACTGATTCCAGGTTTCTATAACAAACCCAATGAGTGCCAGGTCCTTGCATATCGTCAAGATTGATTATTCCACATTCTTTTTTTATCTTTTGTGGTAATTGGTCTCGACTGTAAATACCTCTGAGATGTTTAATACCAAGTTTTTTTATCCATTCCATCAAGTCAAAGTTAGAAAGGGGTTTAACTATAAACCCTTGCCTTTGGAGTTTTTTTTTGCCTTTTTTTTTACCCCCATTCCTACTGGGTTTTCCCAATTTCCATTAAAGGGGGGTGGATAGTAACCTTGACCTTGTGTGGTTGGGACATAAACATTTCTAGTATTACTAGAAGGTCTACCATCAACCTGTAAACCAGATCCAAACAGCTTTGGAAGCAGACTAAGTGCCATTGGAATTCCAATAGAAGCAAATGTTCCCAGGAATCCTCCTTCTATTTGTTGTCGAGTTGGTTTGATAACAAGTCGTCCTCCTGTTTTAAAAACTTTGTTAATTTGATCTATTTGTGCTTTGGTAAACTCATTTGAAAAAGGAGGTAAAAATGGGAAAAACTTTTTTGGAATTGAAATACCTTTTCCAAACAGTTTCTTTAATCCTATTTCTCCTAATGCGCTTGCAGCTCCAGTTGCAATAGCAGGAGCAACTTTTGAAACTGCCTTTGTTGCAAGAGGAAGAAGTTTTGAACCAAGACTTAACAAGCTAGAGAATAAGTTTCCTCCATGTTTTACTGAACGTGTAATCTGTGTTTTACTTATTTTTATATCAGATCCTGTTCCATTTGCTATTGATTTTTTTATCTTCGCTATCTGTCTTTGTGTTAACATTAATTCATCAGGTCCTTTAAGATGGGAATGTTTTAATCGAAGTGTCAAAGGTGATCTATTTTTAATTGCGCTAAACAGTTTTGACTTTTGTCCATCTGTAAGCGTTACCCCGTATTCAGTATAAGTTGTCATTTATATAATATATTATATTAAATTTTTTCTTTCTAAGCTCTGAGAAGTATTTTTCCATCTTCCTGTTTTATTTCTGCTTCTCTCTCATGTAACACAAGAGCGTAAATATTGTAATTTGCAGCAGTAGATCCAGATAACTCATAATGAAAAGCTAGTTTTGTAACACCATCTTTTATGTCTAGTTTTTGTTTAGTCAAATCAAAATACACAAACGGGAATATATTCTCAAAATTCTGTCTATTAAGAAGAGTTCCACCTTGAAAATCATTGTTGGCATATACATATTTCATTACATCTCTAAAAACTCTTGAAGGATCTGTTGAAGGTTTGTAGTGAATATCAGGATATTCATTTCCATTTCCAACTTCAAGATAACATCTATTTAGAGTTCGAGGATCTGTGGAAACACTGAAAGTATTGTATAAAAATGGATTTGCTGTCTGTGATTCAATATTTGGTGTATTGATAAAGAAAACAAATACATGGCGAGGTTTTGAAATTCCGTTTGTAATTCTAAAGTTACCAACAGCTTGGTTACTAGCCAGATTAGATTCAACAACTTCATTGAGATAAGTCCATTTTTTTGGTTGAAGATATTTACTCATATAATCTTTACCTCCGTCTGAATTGTATATTAATCGAGGCACAAACAGTTGAAGGCGGGAGATTACTACTCGGCAAGCATTTCCACCTGCTCTCCATATAAGATTATCATCTTTTTCAATCTCAAATTGGATTTCGATTTTAGTGTTTGGAAGTAGTTTATCTTCAAGTGCTTCAAAGAATGAATATCTATTAAGAGGAATTTCACATCGTACTGTGCTTGAAGTACCAAGCAGAGCTTTTCGTTTTGCAAATCCTTCATTATATGATGCAGGAGTGTTATCTAGCATAAGACCTTCATCATCTGCACCATTAGCTGCATTTCGTCGATGAGTAACATTTCTTCTAGTAAATCTATTTTTATTGGCACTTTTTGAAGTATCAAGAAAATAAAATTCATTTGTTGCTACACTATCAGCATATGATTTGTTATACTCAAGCAAATTTTTTATATTTACACTATGATTAGCATAATTACACTGATAAAGTTCCTTTCCATTTGCCAGCACAGATAATCTTGAAATAAAAGAATTAGCTCCATTTACTATTCCCATTTGATCAGTCTGGTAAGCAGTAATTTGAGCTGCTCTATTTTCAGTAAGATTATCATCAAATACATTAGCACCAATAACAAAATCGGTTCCATCAAGTTGCTCAACTTTAAAATCTAGTGCTATTCTAGCATTATACCAATCAAATGGAGTGACTTCACCTGTATTGTCTACAATAAATTTAAGATTATTTCTAACTTGGGTGGTGTTGTTTGCTGGAGCCTCATTAATAGTTTGTTCAAGATCAAAAACAACATCTTCATATCTCTCAAGATATTTTGGATTTCTAAAAGATTCCATTTTATTTTAATAATTATATTATTTTTTCTTTCCAGAACCAGACATAATTTGTAACACTCTATTATTGATTTCTTGCTGTGACATTTGCCGTTTATTTGTTTTACGAGATGGTGGATTTTTACCAGAAAGCATTTTTACTATTTTGTCACCAGCCTTTTTAGTTGCAGTGGGGGATGGCTTGGGAGGAGGTGGTGCAAATGTTACTTTTTTTCTAGTCGGTTTTTTGCTAATAAAAGATTTTACTGAATCCATTACTCCTTCTCCATATATATGTTTTCGTATATATCTTCCTGTATCAGGATCATATTTTTTTTTAAACTCCGATTGTCGCATCATTTTATTTATATATTTACATTATCTTCAGTATGCCTAAGTAGCAGTGTCATAAACCAATCAATACCATTCAGATCAATAGGATGACCGATTGAATCATTTACTGTTATATGCATTTCTGAAATAGTATTAGAACTTACAGGACAGAACAGTGTCCTCCTTGGTTCAAAAGTAAAAGGATATGACCTTGTAAGATTGTCAGTTGGAATAACGGCGATTGTGTTTGTATTCACTCCATTTACAACAGAATCTTTAATAGCATTTATGTTTATGTTAAGAGAGTCAATAGATTTTGTGATATTTGGAAGTTTACTTCCATACTCAGTTTTAGTCACCAGTTTCTTTTCAAATCCGATGAGTTCTCCAAAATCTGTTCCTCTCAGATCAAGTTGATAACTACCATCAAGTGTTACTAGTACTCGATATGTGGAGAGAATGAAAGACAGGTTTATTGAGTATTTCTTAACACCCTTGGAGTCTGTTGTGTGATGATTCTTTTGTTCCATGTACTGATGAATGTAATCATTAATGTCTGAGTAAGAATACATTCCATCTGAAAAGGTAATTGTTTGCCATGTTGTACCATCATGGGTGTATTTGATTTTATTGTTTTTATAACTGCTTCTGATGTTGTACCAAGAGTAAGTCATTGACAGTCTATCCAAGGCGAGAAAATGCTTGAATTCTGGGTCAAGTTTCAAAGGAGGATTAAATTTAACTAGGAAATCGTGAGGTTTGTTTACTCCTATTTTTTCTCTTTTGACAGATGAAATATGAATAGCACTTTCATTCATTTATAATATATCTAGATAACTTTTCTAAGGAGAGTATTAAGTTGATTATTAGACAGGATCCCGAGATCTCGGAGTCGATGAGCTATTTGAATGAATTCAGGCAGCACACCATTGTTTCCTGCGGCAAGAGATCCATTGAGTAATTCAAGTCTATGAAGTAGTTCTTGTGGTGATTTGTAAAAGATAATCCCAGAGCCAGTTTTTTTTTTATATAACAAAAGAAGGTTTAAATTTATTGAATATATGTTTAATGCGTTGTAATTTTTTATATTATCCAATGTTCTTTGTTGAGGACTTTCACTTTTTGGTGTAGCTTTAAGATATACTCCTTCTTGTTCAATTATTGCTGTATTACGAAGTTTTTTGCTATAATCATTTATATCATCATTAACTCTTTCGATTAATGAAAAAATTTCAGAAACATTTTTATTAAAAAAATGAGAAGGAAGTTCGTCAAAACCATTATTTTTTAGTATATCTTGTGCTTCTTTATTATTTAGATTCATATCAAAATAATCAGCATCAAATTTTGCTATAGGAGTTTTATCCTCTTTTGGTAAAGGAGCTTGAGCTTTATCCTCTTTTGGTAAAGGAGCTTGAGCTTGATCGTCTTTATCATCTTCTTCATCTTCAATAGCTCCTAATCCTGGTAACTCTTGCATATCAGCTAATCTCTCAAACTGACTAAATCCATCTGTAATAGCTTTTTGATTGGCTCTAATACCTTCCGTAAGAGCTAACTGATTTCTCAACATTTTTTGGTTTTGAGTAAATATATTTTGTGCTTTTGGGTCAATAGGTTTTTCAAACTGAGAAATCAAAGGTTTAAATGTTTCAGTAAATCCTTCTCTCAGATTTTGTTTTTCCCAAGTAGTTTCTTTTATTCGTTGTCTCACCTGTTTTGTAATATTTTCGGCTTCATTCTTATTTTTATAATACTTTTTTATTTCTTCAATATCCATTTATATAATAATTATATAAATGGAGATACCAAATTATGATTGCAATGATAAAAGTGATAAAAAATTCAAGCAGTTGTTTCCTTCCATGCCATCAGATACATTTCGAATGTTAATTTGTGGAAATAGTGGAAGTGGTAAAACTAATTTGCTTTATCATATGCTAATAAAACCACTGCTCTACTACGATGAGATTTATCTTTACGCTCGAAATTTGGAGCAGGATAAGTACAAGAGATTGATTCAAAAAATGAGAGAAATGTCACATAAACTCGGTTATGAAATACTTAATGTGAGTAATGATGAAATAACCCCGGTAACAGAAATGGGTTATGAAGACAATCAAAAACTTGTTATATTTGATGATTATGTCTGTGATAAAAATCAGAGACAAATCGTTGATTATTTCATTCAAGGTCGACATAAGAATTGCTCGGTGATTTATCTGAGTCAATCATTTTATAAAACTCCCAAAGATATTCGATTGAATTGTTCTCATTACTGTTTATACGAATTTCCATCTTCCAGAGAAGCAAACAGAATATCATCTGAATTGGGAGTTGATAAAAGTGTGTATAAAGAGGCAACTAAAAAACCATTCTCATTTCTTTATGTTGATAAACCAAAGAAGCGCGTATCAAAAAACTTTACTGATTATATAACCAATAAATAAGATGGGAATATTTAATGAGCATTCTTCTAATCATTTTCAATTTGCCAAAGGACTTCAAGGAGCTCCAGGTGTTGGTTTTAATCTCACTTCAGATGGAAATTATGATATGAATGGAAAAAAACTAACAAATGTTGGTAATCCAACAGATGATAAAGATGCAGCATCAAAGAAGTATGTTGATGATAATTCTGGTGGAGGAAAAACATCTTCATTAACAGTAGATTCAAATATTGATATGAAAGATACTTTTCGTATTTTAAATCTTAAATCACCTTCTGATGCAGATGAGCCAGTTACAAAAAATTACGCAGAAAGTAATTTCTTTAAAAGAGATGGAAGTCAACCAATGACCGGAGATGCCAATATGAATAATAAAAAGATAAAAAATCTTTCATCACCAACAGTCAATGGTGACGCTGCAAATAAGAAATATGTTGATGACTCCAAAATCGATGGAAGTGTCTTTTTAAAACTAGATGGAACAAGAGTAATGAGTGGAAATTTGAACATGAATAACAATCGAATTTACAATCTTCCAAATCCAACTGGTATCAAACAACCAATACCATTAGCTTACGGTGATTTAGCTTATCTCCACGTTAATGGAACAAATATGATGACTAATCATATGAATATGAATAATAAAAAAATATTTAATTTACAAACACCAACAAATAACACAGATGCTGCAACCAAAAAGTACGTGGATGATAAATCAACCAATCCCCAAGATCTCAGTCCCTTCTTTAAGAAAGATGGGAGTATCTCAATGACTGGAAATCTTAATCTTAATGGAAATAAAATAGTTAATCTTGAAGATCCCGCTTCAGATAGTGATGCAGCAAATAAAAAGTATATTGATGACCATTTGCACCAATCCCAAATTCAACCAAGTCATTACAAAGATGAGTTTGCTTTTCTGATGGCAAGTCCAACTCAATGGACAGATGAAATAGATAATAGAACTAGTTTTATTCCAAAAAAGATAGCAGACTTATCAAACAAAAAAGGAAACTTTCACGACTACAATCATAAAGTTCTTTATACAACTATATTGAAAAATTTTCAAGGTGGTTATAAGTATAAGATGGGGCTTAATTTTTACAGATTAAAAGGAGGTGCTGATTATACTCTTTGTTTGGAAATACTTAACACTGATTATCAACTTTGGCATAAAACCCAGATAAGTGTTGACGACAACACTTCGCAAGGATTACAACTTGGAAATGTTAGTGTAAAAAAACTACAACATAGTTTCATCGATTCAAAAAACCAAACACAATTTATGTATTACCATAGAATCATAATTAATTTTAAAAAGTTAACAACTGGTAGTAGATTTTTTATTCACATTTTGGTTAATATTCCAAATAATGGAAATGATTTGTCTGTGTATCCATTGCAGTTTTCTGGAGTTTACATGATTGCTTATGGTATTATGAGCAAAGTTAGCAATATAGACCCAGATAAAGTTTATGATTTTCATAAAGCATTTGATGTCAAACCAACACAGGTAGTTTACAATGTTGATATTAACGCAAATAACAAAAAAATATTAAACATTGCTCTCGACAAAAACAATAACTCAAGTGCTGCAACAGTTGCTATGGTAAAAGAGATAATTCCTTTTACTACAAACTATGTTTATAGACGATACTTTGAAGAATTTTATGACTTTACTGATGCAAATATTTATGGATTAAATAAGACATCATCTGGTGTTGTTATAAATTCTTTACTTCCTAATATTACCATACCTAATAAACACCTTAGTGATATAAAAAAAGAAGGATTAAATATTAATAATTACACTATTAGATTTAATCCCTCTACTAATTTTTCAAATTATACTTTATGTTTAGTTTTAAGTGATTGGAACGAAACTGATTTTTCTTTAGTTAAAAAAGATGGTAATAATCAAGATTTATTAAATTTCAAATGTACTATTGATCAAAATACGCTAGTTTCTTATTTAACTTTATTATCAAATAACAAAAGAGATTTTTTTAATTTACCAAAATTTAATCCTTTTCCGCGAAGACCAATAAACTCGGTACCAAAGTTTAACAATAAAACTGTTTTATGGTTGACAGAAAGTGTTGATACAATTATTACAAAAGCTAAATTAAGTAGATTCACCACAACTTTAACATTAGCAACCTCTAATCATCACGAAAACCAACATTTTGAATTTAGAATTGATAATGATGATGTAGTTTTGAATAAAATTATGTTTTCTCCAAATTTTTATGACTTTGACTCAGAAGCAATTCACAGAGTAATGTTACAAGAAAAACTAAATGGGGCTAATATATTATAAAGAATAAATGAAGGATTTGTTTGAATTTAATCACATTGATAACACACTATCAGAATCAGAGATCAACACTCTCAAAGACTTCTATAAACATTATCACAAGAAATATTGGTGTTTTAAGAAATCTTTCAAACGATATAAATTTCTCGATGAAACACTCACTCTATCCGGAGGTGGATTAGTTGTTGTGGGAACTATTGCTGGAGGAATAACATTGAATCCAATAGTCCTGGGTGTTATCAATGGTCTTGGAGTGATTGTATCATCCATTTCAAAAATGAAGAATTACAAGAAAAAGATTGAAATGTCTCAGATTGCATTTACGACTTATGAGAAAGTATTGGTTGAATTGCGATCGGCTTTGAGGGGTGATGAATTCAATAAACAAGAGTTTATTGATCGAATGAAATTGATTGACGAAATGATTATTGATCAGTCTCCTCTTGCAGATAGATTCTCAAAGAAATATAACAAGAAATATTTGTAAAAGATTATTACTAATTATAAAATAAAATAAAAGTTTTTTATTATATAAAAAGAATTTATTTTAAATAATTAGTAATAATCTTTTTCATCTTAAGATCTTAGACTGGATTCTAATCCAAATAAAGATAAAGATTATTACTAATTATAAAATAAAATTATTTTATATTATTACTTAAAAATAAATTTGATTTAATATAAATTGTAATAATATTTTTCATCATGGCAAAGTATTATCATCCTTCTTATTCTAATTTCTACACAACTGACAACGGGGGTGTTTATAATTCTCGAACAGGAAGAGAACTCGGAAATAAACCGTCTAAGAACGGTTACATTAGAATCTCGATTAGACCTCGAGGAGAGAATCCGATTAGCTTGTTAAAACACGTATTTATTTGGGAATCATTCAATAATGAAGAAACAGATAAATACTTTAAAATAATTCACATTGACGGAGATAAACTAAATAACAGACCAGATAACTTAAAAAGAGTTATTAATGAATCCTCTAATCCATCATGTCAATCCAGAAGAATAATAGCAACCAATCTTTCAACTGGAGAAGATAAAGTTTATCAATCTATTTATGAAACTTCTAAATTACTCAAAATTAATCCTGGATCTATTAAACTAATCTCAGAAGGAAAGAGAAAGACTGCAACATCAAAATTGAATAAGAATAAATACACTTTCAGATATTCTAATCCGAATGATTTAAATCAGACAAAAGTAATCAAAAATATGATAAAAAATAATATTGAAAAAGGTTTACTCAAATTATAATTTCTAAATTTCTATTTTATATTATAAAATAGAAATTATTTTATTTAATTAGTAATAATATTTTTCATCTAATCGAGTTTCCAAATAATGATAAAGATTCTTACAAAATATAAAAAGTAAAAAGTTTTTTTATATATAAAAAAATAATTTATTTTATTTAATTAGTAATAATATTTTTCATTTATATCTAATCTAGATATAAATGATAAACTCAATTGTTGCTTATGTTAACTTCTACTTCCCATCACATAAAACAAAATTCTACGATGATAACTTTATTAAGGCCTGTTTGGTTTACCAGTTTTTGTATATAAAGTATTTTACTCAGAAATTAGGCTTTAATCAAATCCTTTACAAACTATCTGACTTCAGACACAGTTGCAGATCAAACTCACCAGTACTATCTAATCATCTTATTTTCAATCTCGCTTTTCGAGAATTTAGGAAACAATTCAATCTTGGACGAGGTTGTGTTTATACTTTCAACTCTCCATTAAAATCTGAAGTAATTGGGTATTTGACTGGGATCATTTACTGGTGTTTTCACAGCGGAGTTGTTTAGTGATTTGTAACTACTCCACCATTTCTCATAATTAACCAAAGTTTGAACTCCAATATTCAGATCAACAAGTTTGTGTTTGACATTTCCCGTCTCTTCTAGTATTTTTTTTATCAAATATATAATACTTATCATCCTCTTTCGATTAAATTGCTTGTTTAATTTCTCCATGATTTTATTATCTATTTCCATCAATTTATTGTATAAATCATACTTTTCATCTTCAGACAGTTTTAATCTTTTTGATAATTGATTGACTTTCTTTTCATAGTGATACTTTCTTTGATAAATGCTTTTCTTTCTAAAATGAAGCCGGTCATATTCTTTGTTATCAAAATATCCAAGTACATGTTCATTCTGAGATCCACAATTTACACAGATTTTGAAACCAGAAACCAAATCGAATTCAGATTCTTTACAGTGCCAGCAGCGGGTCTTTCGATCGGTAACTACTGGAGTTTTGGTGTAAGTATGAAGAATAATCATATATTTTTTTATTTCCTCCTCAGTGTAACTCATTTTATTATTAATTTAAACAAATAAAATTTATAAATAAGAGAATTTATAATTTTTCCCATCTCTTTTGGATTTACTGGTTTTTCTTATTTTTCGACAAATCATAGAAACCGTAGAAATACCAATTTGATAAAATTTAGCAGTTTCTGTAACACTCTCAAAAATTTTTTCCTCAAACGTTTCAATATTGTAAGATATAACTTTTTTACAATTTGATTTTTGAGAGTTTTCCTTGGGAGAAAGTAGCTGGAGGTTGTTGATTGAATTATTTTCTTTGCAATTGTCAACGTGATCCACCTGTTTATCAATTGGAATTTTTCCCTTAAAAGTCTCAAAAATAAATCGATGTACGAAAAAATTTATTTTTTTATTATTTTCGCATAACTTAAAAAATAAATATCCATTTATTGTTGTATATAATTTCAAAATCCTTTTCTTTTTCCATTTTAAACTTAAAATCTGTCCACTTTTGCTGGCTAAATAATCTTGGTATAATGGATGACTATAAAACATTATTTCTTGAAACTTGATTTCTTTCATGATTTTATATTGTTAATATAAAATCTTTAATCCATTTTATCTAATTGCCTTTGTATGTACTTTATCCTCTAAGACCTTTCTCTTATCATCTTCACTTCCCAAAGCCACCTTGTTTATTTCCTTAGAATAAATTTCGTGTTTCTCGCTTTTTATTACATTCATTCTTCGCATTTGTTTTTCGCCTGAAAATAAACACCGAACGTAATCTTCAAACTCAATCTTTTTTTTAACAACTGCCTTTTTAACTCCTTTGCACTTACGTGTGGTACTTGATTCTTCAACTTTGAAAGAATAAAGTTTAGGTCTAAGACCTACAAAATGTGTTATCTGTTTTCCACCAACTTCATCCTTGAAGAATCCAATGACTTTTTTATTAACTCCTGTCAGTATCCCAGACTTATGACTCTGAGGATAATCAGACGTATCAAATCTAGCTTTTATATCTGATGCAATATCTGCATAAAAATCGTCGGTTTCTATCTCATACATTAGTGAGTCCGTATCTGTAAAAAGCAACTTAGCGCGTTTATAAGTATATTTCTTTTGGATGAAATTATAGTGAAAGTCGAACATCAACAACTTTGACAAATCCAATATAGCTTGGCCGACGTAAACAGGTTTGTTGAAGTAAACTTCAGTCTTCTTCAAGTGAATCGCGACTAATTTTTTATCAAATATTACCACTCTGTCAAAGTTTGGTCTACATGCTAATTTTACAGCTTTTGCTCGGTTATCAACCAGAAACACATTTTGTCGTTTCCGGATGTTTTCAATCGTCTTCCCAAACACAGAATTGTTCATCAGTTTAAAGAAGTCTTTCTCAAAGCTGTTTGCCGCTGTTTTACGAAGTTCTGTGTTTTTCTTGATGTATGGCTCCATCCAAGAACTCTGATTAAAAGAAATTCCTCGGTGAACAGCTTTGATTTTCAAACCCAGTTCAAGACATTGTCTCAGATTACGATAATGAATGACATAGTTTTTATGAGGTTTGAAATGACTAATAAGTTTCTCTACACCATTGACTTTAATCTTCTCCGGAGCCAAAGGATAATCATTATGCGATTTCCACAATTCCTGTGGATAATCCAAATGTACCTCGAATATATATCCTCTCTTGCCTGTGTTATTCATGCTGCTATTTGTTTTCTCAAGAATTTCCATCACCTTTTCTTTTGTGAGATTAGTCATCCATTTAAACCCTCCCGTAGGAAGAGATTGAGACATCGCCCAACCATAGAGATTATTAGCATCTAAATATTGAATGAATTTAGAAGGTTTTTCTGGGTCATAATCTTTCATATATTTGTTATTCGCTTCTGAATATCGTTTGGAAATATGTGTCATCCCACCTCTGATGCCTCTTTCAAACATCATCAGCATGTTATAATCATGAAGCAATTCAAGTTGTTGACCAGTTTCTTTAAGGCAAGCATCCCAAGCCAAACCAGGTGATGTGTAGTAATGCGCTGGATCTAGACTGTAATGTTTCAAACATGTTTTACGAAAGTTTTCAAATACATCCGCCAATAGCAATACATCAGACTTGAGATATAAGTCGTGGTAATCTCTGATTGTCTGACATTTGAATGTATTCCAAACATTGATTGCGTGACTGTAATCTTCTTCCGAAATGTCTTCGTCATTCAATTTTGAATAAAATTTCTCTTTGGCTGGAAGTTGTGTTTCAGTCATCTTTTCAAGAGATGAAACATAGTCATATGGATAAACACCTTTTCGAGTAAGAAGATCAACATTGTCTTTCATTATTTCTTTTGTATTTTGAAAATCATCATGTTGCAGATTTCCAACAAGATTGGCAAGACTGGTCTGGAGAAACTTGAATGAATCTATAAATCTTATTTCAAAATTCAAAGATACCATCTCTCCAGTTTTCCGTGATTTGTATTCATCAACTTTTATCTTTTTGGAGAACGATATATACTTCTCCTCAGTCGATGGAATACAGTTTAAATCACCTTTGATAGCAGAAAGTTGTTTTATAAACAAATGAGCATCGTAACCTTGAAGATTGTGAAATATTACAGGCAATATCATTGGTTTTCGACACTGGAGATTACAGCTGTTATGCGCTGCTCCACGATATTGTCCGGTGAAATGACAATGATCGCGGACTTTATCATCTTTTAATTCTTTGTTGCAAATATGACATGTTTCAGCTTTATTGAATGATAACTGTTCTTTCTTTGTTAATCTAAGAGGTTTTGGATGCCGATAAAAATCATCGTAAAGTTTTTGGGTTACACTTGCTAGTTTTGAAACAAATATTTCTGCAATGTTATCCGATTCTCTCTGTTTTGTAAAACATATTGGTATAAAAATATTTGAAACTATTCCTTTGATATAAAAACAAAATCCTGACGGTTCGTGCTTCTGGTAATCTTGGGTATAAGATTCATTTGGATTGGGATTACATGTTTCTATAGATTTGGTAAAACATTCAAAATCAGCATAAACTACAAAAGGGATTGGAAGTTTTTTAAAATAATTTTTAAATCCTAATTTTGTATTTTTTGTTGGCATTTTTACAACAACTGATTCATTTGACGAACAATATTCAATATGACGCTGAAATAATTCTTCCTTTGAAAAATGAGTAAAGCATCTTTTGCAAATAAAGATCTTTCCATTCGTTCTCAATGTTATTTGAGACCGGAATAATCTTGAAAAATTTCTGATAAGTAAATAATGATATCTTCCATCTTCCTCATAGAGGAACAGATCAATTGTTTTCTGAGGATCTCTCTCTGCCATTCGAAGTAGATAAAACTTGTTTCTCTCATTGACTGAAAACACATTTATTCCTGGAAGATCTGGATTAAGTCTTTCGAATTTTGAAATGTCTTTTACTCCGACTGGGAATTTTACTCCTTTTGTATTCAAACTATTTTCATATTGTCTCAAATCTGTTAACAATTCTGCATTCTTTCCCTTTGGATGAAGGTATCTAAGGACGCACCAGAGAAAACATTTATTATCCTTATTTTTAATATTTAATAAAGCTTTCTTACGCATTATCCAATTTGGAAGTTGAATATAACTAGATCCTCTCATTGGATTGAAATCAACAGTGTGAATCTCGAGATGAACTATCTCCTTAAAATACCATCCACTACCATTTTTTTGATAAACAGAGATATTTTCAAGAATAGAATGAAAAACCTTAAAGAGTATTTTTTTTACATCTGATGATTCAAGATTGATATGCGTATCAGAATGAAAATATGCTTTATCTTGAGTAGTAAGACTTGTCTTTCCATCGCTTGACTTTCCCATTTGCTCCATCATGCAAACTAATACAAATCTGACTTTAATATTTCGATGATTTCTGAGAAACTCTTTAAGATAAGCAACCTTGGATTTGAAAAACTCGAATGGTGTAATATCAGTTTGCCCCTTTACATTGTATTTATTAGCAAATCCTTCCAGAGATGATTTCTCTTTTTCTATACCTTGCTCATATTCTCTGAGAGCTCTCTTAAGTGCTTTGCGCAGATAAGGCGGAGCATCTGGAGGAATTGTTTTATTCTTGATACACTCCTGAAAATAATCTTTATATGAATTGGATTTGGGTTTGGGTTTGGGTTTGGGTTTTGATTTGATTTTTTCTCTTGTTTTTTGTATTTTTTTTATATCATCAATCAACTTCTTTTTATACTCATCCTTGAGTTTTTGTTTATTATCTTTTTTTAGCTTTTCTAATTCTCTAATAGAAAGGTTATTTAGATCAGTAGTCATCTTTATTTATGGTTATTTAATTCTTTAATTTTCTATTTTATTTTTCTGGCTGAGTGAAAGTTTTATATCAGATTTGATATAAAACAATAATCTATGGCTCAATATATTCAAATTTTGAAAAAAACTTATCAGAAAATTTTTTACACTTTTCTCTTGTATTTCTAGTTCCATATAATTCATAAGTTAATAATCCTAATATATTTGGAAACAAACCATCCAACTCTTCTCTAGCGTAAGGGTATGATTCAATAACTTTTATCGGTCTAATTTTATTAAAAAAATCTTGAAGATATTTCTCATAATTGAAATCTAAAATAATTTTTTTACAACCTCTATCTATTTCTTCAAATTCTTCAAAACGAGATTTACTTGGAAATATAAGCCCACCAACTTTATATGGGGTTATATCACCTGGCAATGTTGACTTGAATTCCATTTTTTATTATTATTATTTTGAAACCTTTAAATTCATTTTTATGACTAAAATATTCTACTTCCCCGACCAGAGCAAATTAACACTCCAAAAATTAGCTGATTCAGGATTTTCAAAAGTCAACTCACCCTTCTTATTCTTTATCTTCTTCGCTCGCGATAGATATTTCTCCTTTCGCTCGTTATCTTTGTGAATTAAAAAGTCTGGATATTGCGACGAACCAAAATGCAAATTCTTTCCACTTGGCAGCTTGACTACGTATTTGTTATTTTTCCTCTTTGAATAATCAAGAGATTCGGCGCCTAGTTTTTTAGCCTTTTTGCTTAACTTCTGAAAATCTTTTCCTTTCACAACATATTTATCATCATCGGATGATGATGATTCCTCTTTCTCAGGAACATAATCAGGATCTTCATCTTGTTTGTAGCCATCTTCAACTATAAAATCTATGTCCTCGGGGCTTTGATATTCCATTTTAGTAATTGTTTAGATTATTTTTGAAGGGAAATACCCTGTTTATATTCTAATCAAAAATAACCTCACACTTCATGGAAAACAATAGATTGCATTCCAGAGTTCCCTAACAACGAGCAAATCTGAAAATAGATTTTGAGTTTACTTTCAACGATTGAAATTGCTAGGGAACTCTGGAATGCATTGACGTAATAGAATAAAAAAGAAAAACATTAATACAATATATTTAAATCAAAACTATTTTTTTATATATTTATAAAACTTTCTTAGAAAATATATTTTGTAAGAATCTTTTTCACGATTGAATTCTTTCTATAGTAGTTATAAGAGGATGATTTACGCCTAACTTTTTCCCACTGATTAATTTCTGTCATTTCCGCGAGCCACGCAGTGGCGAGCCATTAATTTCTGTCATTTTCGACCGTTTCCTCAGTTTACAGAGATTAATCGGATTTTTTGATTTTTGGGGGAAAAAATTCTGCCTAAGTTAGTCAGAAATTTTGGAAAAATTGAAAAAAAACTCTGATTAATTTCTGTCATTTTTGGACTAGATGGTTTCGTGACAGAGTTAATCAGGAAATGACAGAAAATAATCAGGGGAAAAAGTTAGGCGTAAAGCATCCTCTTATAACTACTGGTGTCCTTTGAGCCAACTTACAATAATTATATTATTGTATTTAAAAGTAAATATATCAAACCAGTGGATAAGCAAGTAATATTTGCAACTGCTGACCAGCTGCTTAAAACAGTCCTAATGTCCTAAGATTTCCCACACTTGTGGAGATCAGACGTAAACAGTAATAAAAAGCCATAAAAAACCAGGTTCAAATATTTGCAAAGTGGAAGTTGTACTGGTGCTTGTACGTGAATTCAGTGCTGACAGTTTATTTTGCAAGCTGATTTTTATTCCAGATTCAGAGCATCCTTGGTACTTCTTCAAGGTAAATCTTTAAAATAAGACAGGAAAAGTTTTGCAGAATTATTGAGTTCTAGATGAAAATTATGTTATGGACTTGACCAAAGTACTCTGTACATGTTACTCTAAGGTCTGCTCGATCGGTCAAACAACAATCGAAACTACATTTCTGCATTGCTCCTTGGACCAACCAAAGCAATCTGGACAGTTCGGGTTTATGATAAAGTTTTGTTACCCAACCGGCATCTTTATGCCAAAAAAACAACTTGCTTTTTCACCACACTGCCATAGAACATAAAATGAACATGGCGTTACAAAAATTCGCACATGGTGCAAACTCACTATTGCAAATTCAAACGTACAGCACTGTGTGAAAATGCTTTGCACTACGACAACAAAACCACCATCAACAAGCAAATTTTATGTAGATTTCAAAAAAATCTTTTCAAAGATCCAAAAAATGACACACACCTTTCTATCTTCAGATGTTTTGCGCCTTGTCAGGTAGATCTTTGAGCTGAAACACTCCCGTTTTCAGCCGTTTTACCTCCAGAGAATACGCAAACCTCGCCGGTTGCCATTTTTTTCACACTCATGTGCTTCCTCATCATTCAAAGGCGCAGCTCTTAAGGTACTGTTGCAAAAGGTCATTTCTAGGCGTAGCAAAGAGCTGAAAAGTGGCCCAGGATCGTTTCCTTTGGTTTGGGCGCCATGTTGAAAATTTGGGTGACGTCACCATATATCCAGTTCTGGTTGTGGCCCGGACTGATCATATCCGACATCTGAATCAACTGCCGTATTTAATTACTTTCATCGGCTAAAATAGGTGTTCGGCACTCATAAGAAATTCCACGTTTGAAAGGGGCCTAACTTAACATAAGTTTCAGCTCAGTGGTTTGCAGGCTGTTATTAAGTTGTTGTTTTCTTTCCAGTAAGAGCAATTCGTATCTTTCTTTGTAAATCGATTTTATTAATCGGCTTGTGCCGCGACTTTGTTGCTACCTTCTGGTCACTGTATGCTAAATTGTGGCCTTTACATCCCACCGAAGCATAAATACCGAGACGCGGATTTGATGAATTACCTCATTAGCTTTGTGGACTCGGTGTTGGATAAACACCCTGACACGGTTATTGTGTGCGGCGGCGACGTCAATCGATTGGACACGCATGAACTCAAAGCATTGTCAGGATGGGACGTTCTGGTCGATTTTCCCACGAGAGGTAACGCATGCCTGGATGATTGCCTAACCAACAGGCCGGACTTGTTTGGAAACACCTATCCTCTTCATATGTTAATAAAGACCAATCGCGAGGGATTTGACTTACCTGCTGCAACAAAACTCAAACCCACGCGCCACAAAGTACTAGTGCGCGATTGTAGAGAACATCGCAAACAATCATTCTATCTGACTTTAGCAGCACAAGGCTGGCAAGAAGTTGTCACGGCGGACAATGTTGACGTTGCAGTTAGAATTATGGCGGACAAAATATGCACTTTAATGTATAAGTGTATGCCACTCAGGTCTATCCAGGGCGGATAAAGGTTGGGCGGTGAAACGAGCGCGTCCGAGCAAAAAGGTGTGATGCAGTAGACTGGGACTCTGCTTAGAAATTAAATGTCGCTTGTTTTTCTTCGGTCAGGTCTTGAGATGTGGTTTTTCCATTAGACACTGCCGCTGTCACTGAATTATGGCGGCTTGATTTGTTTTCTTGCACTTCTTACTCGTTCCTTAATTTTTGCTGGCACGCTGTCTCCGAGTAGAAAATGTTGCTATTTTTTGTGGGCGGTTTAGTTGGAGTAGACAAACATCTCTTTCAAAGGGTTTCAGTCTTATTACTTCCATGACTCTACCACTGAATTATATTTTTGTTCTACTTCTCGCCAATGTCGATGTTATTCCAAAACAAAAACAACTAATTACTGTCTAAAACACGAAGGAAAATCTCATCCATGACAAAACTAAAAGACAGCAGATCTTCTTTCATAACTAGATGACGTGTATTTTATAAATGCGTGCAGCTCGTGCAAGGTGAAATCATGGATAATAGAAAGACTGGATAGGAAACCGGCTGACGCGATCGGTTCCAACATAGTGAAAAAATGTGACGTCACATTATCGAGAGCCATTCAACCGCTTACATCCGACGTTTTGCGCGTCTTACTTTTCATTGCATATTTCATATCTTTGTCTTCGACTATACAGATTTCTCATGTTTTGAAGTAAAGGATGAAGAGGACTTGCTCTTGGAGAAAACAGTTAGATGGTACAAAACCGGTAGAGACAAAAGACAGTAAATGATTATGAAACTTGTGAGAGCGAGGAATGACTCCAGCGCTCGATAATTTTATGCACCAAACGGCCGAAAAGCCTAACTACATAAAAACTATTCGAAAACTTACATGTATACAGCTACAAAACACCTAAAAAACTGCACAGCCTAATTTTCTACAAACCACAAGAAAGCCGGAAATAATTTTAACTCTTTTTATCACGGTTTTGACGATTTCTTTTCTGCTTTTATCGACAAGCTTAGCGAGTGTCGAATTTTATACGTTAACAACCCTTAACAAAATGATTTTATTAGCGGTAAAAGTACCTAGCTCAAACAAACATTTAATTTTCCCTTCAATTTCATTTACGGACAACCAGGATAATCTAGTATATTACTTGAACGAAACAGTTCTCAACACAAACTAGTCTGCCGATTGGAACTTTACACACCGTGTGCGTACACTTGCTCGGCGCCAGCTCCCAATGTAGTTAGTTTCAGGCATTTTGAAGTCGAAATTTATGGGCCGAAAAATAACAGTATTCAGTCTGTAACTATGCCTATGCCACAATTCCATCCTTAAAACATCTGTCAATCGTAGTTAAGAATAGAAGAAACCTTCATAACAAAGGCGTCCCAAAACCGTCGCCAAGTGTACTAAATATGGCTCTGCTAAAGTCCATTTTTGGGACGCAGTTTTCTCAAAGACAAAGACAAATAACACAAAACAACACACGAAGTGCTTACCTCGAAGGTTCAAGTGTGGCTTTGAAGGATCGCCATCGCCGTAAGACAACAAACCAAGGGAATAACACACACCAAAAATTAAAGTACCACTAAAAAATCCGAAAAAGAACAACATGCAGGCAAAGAAACCCTACATTTCGACTGGTTTGCGCCACATTTTCGCCATTGTTTCGTCACAAATTTCCACTATGATGGAACCATCCAACGCCATTTTGGAGCACGAACCAACCAATCGGCGATAAGAAATCAGCCCACGTGACATAAGTTTCCTATCCAGTCTTTCTATTATCCATGGTGAAATTATGCTAATTTCAATCACCTTCATCCTTCTTTTTAATTTTGAAAAAAAATCATCTCATACGTCTTTCTTTTTCTTCGAAACCTCAAAATTAGTTTCCCCTCAGTTTTTACTGTTTACCTTGTTTTGTTTTAGAGAGAAAAACGGAGAGAAAACCTTACAACTAACCTCAATAAAGTTTGTTTACATGTGGTTGCCGGATTTTCGACGCATTGCGCGAATCGTCATGGCGCGTTGCAGTCGAGAAGCAAAGTTTGAAGCAGTACAATGCCACTATATCAAAATATATCAATCTAATTTTTTGTTATGTTATATAAAATTTATCCCCTTTTAACATATGTAAAAATTGAGGTTAAGAAGTGTTAAGCTTTTGCAAACGAAACGGCGAAAGACCATTAGGTGATATTTAGTGGAAGGAGGAGATATTCAACACTTTCAAATTAAACTCAAATTTTGGCATTATACGAGCAACAACTTTGACTTATAGGTATACAGACACAAACATATGAAACTGTTCATTGATATTGTTATGAAACGAATTTATCTATTTAACACTGTAGCCTGAAATTACAGAGAGAAAATAGGATTTCCGGATTGCAGAAAGGAAAATTTCGCCGGCCTTCAAGCGCACCGGAAGCGCGGAAAGATGCGCTCGTGCCAGTCCTACTCCGCATCACACATTAAATGAAGAGCGGAGCGCTCGTTTCACCGCCCAACATTTATCCGCCCTGGGTTTATCCGTATGTCATCTCGTGATCTCAGTTGGATGTCCCCTCTTGTGCGGTCCATGCTTAGGGCAAAAACGAGAATATCGCTCAATAACAGGGATCGACTAAAACTCGTAAACAGCAGAATTTCACAAGTTATCAGTGAAAACAGAAGAAACCCAGCGAAGGTTATGGGTAGTCGGGATTATTGGTGGAAAAACGTCGACCTAGTCTCACAGCGTCGTGCAAGGACAACCTGCCTTAAGGTGGCTCGATACAGTTTTTCAAGGTCAATACCTCCCAAGTTTGAGCATAAACTACGTCGCCATAAAAAAAAGTTTTGGAAAAATTACCACCGCAGTTGTATTAGATAAAGATGAAAATTTGTTGTGATCAGGGTTGCAATGGCATCGGAGTTGTCATAGCAACGAAATGATGCTATTACCTATTTTACTTGTAGCAGTATATCTTGGCACTAGGAACTGTTTTTCCAAAATCGTTCACTGGAGCTTTTTCCTCCAATAGCGGCCTCGATGTCCGTGAAGTTTAAGTGAAATCTGTAAGAGCGTTATCGAGATATTTTGGGATGAAGGTTTTAAGGTTAGAGACAGTAAAAATTGACAATATTGTTGTTTGGCCGTTATCTGTAGAAAATGAAGCGCTCTTGACATGCAATTTCACCTCAGAGTAGTTTCAATCCTTTTGAAAACGTGTGTGAAAGATCATGTAGATAGCTCCAGCCGATTGCTAGAAAGAAGGGATTGATTAGTATGTATCGAAGCGCTCTTGTTAGTGGTTTTGTAAACATTTTGGCCTTCTTTATCAAATTAGTGAATAATTTTTAAACCGCTCGATAGATTTTTTAAAAAAATTAAGATTTTTGAGATTAACCTTCCTTTTATATGACCTTTTAGTTTCAAGGTTATTGATATATTGTAAGGCAGTAAAATAAGGGCTACAATTCATTACTTTTTTATCGGAAGTTTCGTCATTACAAGTGAAAGCCTCCCATTATTCAAGGCATTGTCTCCAAGTTTCATTTTCACGTGAACAGCAGTAACTAACAATGCATTTGACATATGCAAAAATGCTAGCTATTGTTGTGCACGAAAATATGAAACTTGGAGACAATACCCTGAATAATGAGAGGCTAACACTCGTAAACATTCTCGTAAACACAAAATTTCTGCCAAAATATTAGCGAATTGTAGCGCTTATTTTACTAGCTTACAAAATATCAATAATCTTGAAACTAAAAGGTCATACAAAAGGAAGGTTAATCTCAAGAATCTTAAATTTTGTAAAAAATCTATAGAGCAGTTTAAAAATTATTCGCTAATTTGTTAAAGTAGACCAAAATGTTCAAAAACCGCTAACAAGAGCGTCTCGATACATTCTAATCAAATCCTTCTTTCTAGCAATCGGCTGGAGGTATCTTCATGATCTTCCACACACGTTTTTAAAAAGATTTAAACTGCTATGAGGTGAAATTGCATGTCAAAAGCGCTTCGTTTTCTACAGATAACAGCCGAACAACGAGATTGTCCATTTTTTACCGTATTTCTAACCACAAAATCTTTATCCCATAATATCTCGATAACGCTCTTACAGATTTCGTTTAAACTTCACGAACATCGAGGCCGCTATTGAAGGAAAAAGCTCCAGTGAATTATTTTTGAAAAACATGTCCCAGTACCGAGATATACTGCTGTAAGTAAAATAGGTAATAGCGTCATTTCGTCGCTATGACAACTCCGATGTCATTGCAACCCTGATTAGAACAAATTTTCATCTTTATCTAATACAACTGTGGTGAAAATTTTTCCAAAATTTTGTTTATGGCGACGTCCTTTATGCTCAAACTTGGGAGGTATTGTCCCTGAAAAACTGTATCGAGCCACCTTAATTTAGACCACGCCTCGCTGGACCATCTGAATAACTATTTTGGGAGCCTGTGCCATGATGAAGGTTATGTGAGGCCTACTTATGTACCTATCGAGGGGGATTTGGAAGTTCCAGGATAACACAGAGGCACGTCTGGAATGCTCTTACTAAGTTGAAAGAACTGCTACGGGCCCAGACAACATACCATTCTGGATCTGGAAAGATCACGCAGAACTTCTCACTTGAGTAATCACTCAAGTGTGGAATTTATCGTTATCAACTCACTGATGGCCGGGTTCCTGGAAGAGGGCGAATATTAACCCCCTGCCCAAAGATGACTTTTCTAAGCGGATTCAGACTACAGAGGGATAAATGTCACACCTGTGATTGCCAGGGTCTTCGAGAAAGTTGTATATCAAACACATGCAAGGAAAGCTGTTGAGGAATGTCTTACCTCCACCCAGTTTGCTTACAGGCAGGGGGGTAACTGTACGAACGCATTAATCGAGGTTGTGCGAATGCGGGGGCTCAAAACAACAACAGTCCCGGTGGTTCTGGGAGTCCTTGGCACCATCAAGAAGGACATGGAAAACTACTCCAACAAAATCCCTGGCAACATCAACATACATGAACTCCAGAAAATAACTCTCCTTTCTAAAGGCCACCCTCTCAGGCGGGTCCTTTCTATCAAGAAGAAACCCTCTCGGCCTCTCAAAGTCCATAGTTTGGACTCGGATGTTGAGAGAGAAAATCAATTGCAATTATACTAGCATATCTTATATGATGATGATGATAATAATAATAATAATAATAATAATAATATAATAATTTTATTGAACTTTAAAAAAGATATGTAAATGATTTACAGAAATATTTGAAGTAAGAATAAAGCACTATATAACATTAAGAATAATATAAATCATAAAAATAGCAATCACTGTGTCAATAACGATTTCGCAAAAACATTCCTTGCGGCTCAGTTCCGGTCAAATGATTATTGCAGGCAGTCCAGAGTTTTAAACCAAGTCATTACAAAAGAGAATTATCCGTCTTTGATCTTAAAAAGAAAACAAGTTAAACAGAATAAAATCTCGTATTCCTAATTTCCTAATTCTTTACAAAAGGATCCTTAAAAAGATTAATTTTGGCAGGCTCTAATATTATCGATCTGTAGGTCTGAGTCAACAAAGTCTAGCCGTCTTCTTCTGGATCTTGAGCCTCTCAAGCATAGTATCGCAGAGCGTACGATGGCGAAAGATGCTTCAGCTCTTACCCAGGAAATTGCGCTTGAGTAACTTTCTCCCTTCTTATTTGTGATCAGCTCCGCAACTCTGCTGTGGTACTTAACACACTCATCCGCCATTCCACCTGTGGTCGTGAAAATTAGGGGAGTGAACGTTCCCTGTTCGATCTCCATTACTCTTTCCGCATACGGTTTCTTCTTCTCGTTCTCATGCTTCTTGTAGATCTGCATAGGAGTCAAGTCTCTGTAAGAGTCTGCATTAGGGTGACACACCCGAACGTGAAAGAATTCAGACCTCTGTCTCTCCCCAAAACCTCTAGCATGAATATCCAAACGGGCATAGGGGCGTTGTTAGCGCCATGATTTAAGAGCAGTTCTTTGTAAGAATCAAGCAAAGTGGGAAATGAAAAATTTTGACCTCCCCTCAAATTTTGCATGCAATTAGATATCGTGGGGGGACGTCTAAAACTGCACTTTGTTTGGGTTGCTACTTTATTGTTGTCATGGTAACACCAATTGTTTGTTGGTGGCAAAATATCTAATATTTAACTCAGAAACTGTTATAAAAAGTGCAAAATGTGTAGCTCTGTTTCTCAAGTCCATTAAAACGCTACAACCCAAGACTTGAAGCAGATATAATACCATCATTTTAGTTTACATTTGTGTATATTGCTCTTTATTATATCAAATCTGCGTGTCGTAAACGGTTAATCAACTACATAGAGTTTCGGCCATTTGAGTTGATGGCTAAAATATGGTTATCCTTTGCCTGAATTTCTCCAAAAGTACAGTCAGGTCCAGAACTAAAACTAAGCAGGCAGTTTACACAGATATCCTAGTTGCTAAGTCTGTAAAAAATCTCTGCGGGGCGGGCTCTTCTGTTTGCAAAGGCAATTAAAGAACAAACGCCAAATTTCAGTTTTTGTATATTTCATCGCAGTTGACGATCTATCTACTCGCCAACAAAATTTCTAAAACACTGACACTACCTTCAGTATCAAAGAATATTATGTACTGAGTCATTTTATGATCAAAAAATTATTACTGGCTTTCAGTTTTCTAAACAATATCGATCAATAAAATAAGGCTTACTTTACGGTTTTCTCCACTTCACCGCTTGTAGCGTAGCATTTACATTCAACGAACACTCGGTTTCTCGAACCATTCTCATGTGTCCGGTTGTGCTGTTTTCCATTGTAAACCATTGTAAGTCTACTCAGTCACTTACAACAAGTTATAAAGTGATACAGAAGCCGATACAGAAGTCTTACACAAGTCCTTGGCAAGCCAAGCCACATCTTGCAAACACGCACGATTCCACTTTGCATTTACGCAGCATTTCTTCATTAGATGCCATCAGTCGCTCCAGAGAGAGTTAAACCTCATAACGTTTTAGTCATTAATCCAGGCATTGGAATTATCTACGTATTAAAATCCGAAATCTCGAGTCCATAAGCTCAGAAAGCTAAACTAGTGGCCACTCTTTGACATTCCCGTGAACATGCAACTTGTCCTGGGCAGCGGTGTTAATCGCGCAACATAAACAATTTCTGGGAATTTCCAGTCATTTCCGGTAACATTCTTTTCTCCTCACTTCCCGGAGATGATGGGGAAAATAGATCGCCTGATCGAAGGTTGCATCTTACTTGGAGGGTCAAACGAAATTTTTCCTTCTCAGTGAATGTAATCGTAATTTTTCTACCTATCTGCAAACTTACGGGCTTAGCAAATTTCGAAAAGATATTACCGATGGAGTTGCATGCTGACTTCCTACCGTCTGCCGTGCAGGTAAGTTCATTTTATTTTCAGCACTTTCTGTTAAATACTAGGGGGGAAACCATCAAGTAACTCTTATGGCCGCTCACCATAGGATTTGAAACATGTTGTACCAACACAAATTCGTAACTTGTACTATGAAATCCAGTAATTAGAAAATCTGGAACACCGAAATGTTGCGAACATGGACTTGAGATATTTAAATATAGAAGAAAGCTTTTTTTTTTTTTTCACAGAATTCGGCTTTCGGATTCGTACATATATACACTTGTAAGCTAGTTTACTGTGGAATTTTTTTTAGCTAAAAGCAAGGCAGGTCACTTTTTCCTGGCCCTTGAATATCATGATAACATGAGGAGCATATTGTTTAATTTTGTAAGGGCTTCCGTACCTTCTTTAGGAGTTTTCGATTTTACACTTGTCGACGCAAGTAGCTACAGAATTTGTTGTCTCCTTACACGAGTGACTGTCCCTGGGTTCTGATTAAAACAAAGTACTTTAAACGTATGCCTGTACTTCAGGTCTCTAGCTTTCGTCATTCGGTATTAGGTGAAAGATTTTATTACAACTGATGTTAAATTATCAATCTGAGTAAACATTGCGCTGAAATTATATTGCTCTTATACATTCTCTTATGCTCTTATTCTAGCTATATTTCGCATGCGTGGCCTGCGTAAAAAGGGATTGAGGCGGGGTGAGGAATTTATGCAAGCGTGAGCCAATAGAAACTCCGTGCAGGCTTAGCTACATATCCTAACTTCAGAGAAAGTCGTGGGGTCAGCATTCAAATGAAGGAAAGCGAGTAAAAGGTGAGAATGTACCTGCAAAGTGTCCAAAGAACATATACCGCAAGAAGACAAGCCGTCCAAGTAAAGTGTCATTTTGCAAAAGGCTTTGTGAACTATTTACAACCCAAATAATGACTAAAAAGGAATAGCCATCTACTGGCGGATGGAACCTCTGACGAAGAGTGGAGACAAAATTAGTGTTGCTAGCAATACACAAGCTGAGAAATTACAGTCACTCAAATAACTTCTAGTCTATGTTCCCCAAATTTCCTTGTTCCAAATTTTTGTTTTTCCCCCTAGTACTTTACAGAAGAGTGAAGAAAATAAAATGAAGTTTATCACCTGCACGTCAGAGCAGAGTAGGAAGTCAACTTCATCGGTAATACCTTTCCAACATTTACTGAGCCCGTAAGTTTGCAGATAGGTAGAAACATCACGATTACTTTCACTAAGAAAGCATAATTTGGTTTCACGCTCTGAGCAAGGTAGGGATGTAACCTTCGATCAGGCGGTCCTTTTTCCCATTAGCTCCAGGAGGCGAAGGGAAAAGGATTTTATTTCTACCGGAAATTGTTTATGTTGCATTGATTAACACCGCTGACCAGGAGAGGTTGCATGTTCACAGTGATGTCACTGAGTGTCTGGTCAGTTTTCGACTTGAAGTTTCCGATTTTATCAAATACGTTTGCAATTCCTATTTTTGGACTAAAACCTAACCAGGTTTAACTCTCTCTGGAGCGACTGATGGCATCTAATGAAGAAATACTGCATAAATGCAAAGTGGAATCGTGCGTGTTTACAAGATGCGGCTTGGCTTGCCAAGGACTTGTATAAGACTTCTGTGTCTGCTTCTGTATCACTTTATAACTTGCTGTAAGTGACTGAGTAGACATACAATGGTTTACAATGGAAAACAGCACAACCGGACACATGAGAATGGTTCGAGAAACCGAGTGTTCGTTGAATGTAAATGCTACGCTACAAGCGGTGAAGTGGAGAAAACCGTAAAGTAAGCCTTATTTTATTGATCGATATTGTTTAGAAAACTGAAAGCCAGTAATAATTTTTTGATCATAAAATGACTCAGTACATAATATTCTTTGATACTGAAGGTAGTTTCAGTGTTTTAGAAATTTTGTTGGCGAGTAGATAGATCGTCAACTGCGATGAAATATACAAAAACTGAAATTTGGCGTTTGTTCGTTAATTGCCTTTGCAAACAGAAGAGCCCCGCCCCGCAGAGACTTTTACAGACTTATTAACTAAGATATCTTTGTAAACTGCCTGCTTAGTTTTAGCTCTGGAACTGATTGTACTTTTGGAGAAATTCAGGCAAAGGATAACCATATTTTAGCCATCAACTCAAATGGACGAAGCTCTATGTAGTTGATTAACCGTTTACGACACGCAAATTTGATATAATAAAGAGCAACATACAAATGTAAACTAGAATGATGGTGTTATATCTGCTTCAAGTCTTCGGTTGTAGCGCTTTAATGGACTTGAGAAACAGAGCTACACATTTTGCACTTTTTACAACAGTTTCTGAGTTGAATATTAGATATTTTGCCACCAACAAACAATTGGTGTTACCATGACAACAATAAAGCAGCAACCCAAACAAAGTGCATTTTTAGAGATTCCCCCCCCCCCCCCCCCTCCTCCACAATATATAATTGCATACAAAATTTGATGGGAGGTCAAAATTTTTCATTTCCCACTTTGCTTGATTCTTACAGAGACTTGCTCTTAATGTCTCCCCAGTGACCTTCTGAAGGACCAGCTCTACTTCCACATCATTACAGACCATCCTTAGCATCTCTGCTTCCAAGTCGCGCAGTTCATTGCTGACACACCATTGCGTAATCCATGCTAAATTGAACACCGCAGACGCAGAGCATGGGCGTGTCCGTTATTTCCCAGTCGGACCGTAACTTGATTGCATCTTTAAATTCCTTCTTATTCACATTGTAATCCAACTCTTTGAGGGGAATCACGGTCAGCCAATTTGATGATCCCTTCTCTGTAGCTAACTCGACAGCTCGCTTAGATTTTGTTGGCAGGGAATTCTTCACTTGCTCCAGCCTCTCACTTAGACAGTCATCTTTTTGTTTTTGTGTGCTCAGATGCAGTGTTTGAATTTCTGAGGCATCTGGAGGTTGGTGCTCTTGCTCAACAATTCGCCTCACGAGCGGATTAGTAACTTTGATTTAAATCCAAGGCCTCCCATGCGCACAGGAAGACTAAGGAAGTCGCGCTGTACTTTTGTGACTGTACGGTCAGTCACAAAAGAGAACCTCATTAATCGCACGCTCGAGTGGCTCAAGTAATTCTGCAATATCCGGTAATGTTCTTAGGAAATATGTCCAACGGTGCCGCAGACCAAAAATGAAGGCTGCGTAGCAGGCTTGAGGCTGTGATATGGCGAAATCTGCGAGTTTAGAAACCTCATTGACCCATTCGTCTACTTTCTCGCCAATATATTCTTCAAGGAACGATCTAGATCCTAGATCCTAGAGCCGCGCTTAAGTCCTTGTGGCCTTCTGTTGTGACGTTAATAGCAGTGTCTCTAAAGACCTCCCTGGCAGCCTGTTCTCGTTCCGGTTTGATGATCAACCAACATTTCTTGGCATTAGGGAAGTAACCCAGCGGAGGGCCACTCTCTGATAGTTCATCCCACCATTTCCTCACGTCTTTCACGGAACCACTTCAGGTTGCGTCATCAGCAAACCAACACTGTTTTGCTGCGCTTGAAACGTGCAGTCGCGTTGTAAGTGGTTGAAGACTTATGGCGTATAGGCTCATGGACAGAGGGTCACCCTGTGTGGTTCCCTCTACAGATATTAGTTCCTCACCGCCTGTAATGAAGAGACGCGCAGGTATATGGGTGTTTATCACGTAGGTAGCCAGCGTCGGACACAGCACTCGGATATTATGTAGTGCTGCAGCTCTGTTCAGGGCGTTAAAGGCGTTTGATGCATCGATTAACAGAACAGCATCCGTTTCATCTGCATCGAAGATGCTGCGCATTGCATGAATTGTTGCTTCACTTCCGCTTTTGTGCCCTGCGCAAACTTGAAGGGAGCCACTTGCGTCATTGACATCGGGCTTTGTCACGTGCATAATACACTTTCCAATTATCCTCCGTATAACTTCTCCGACACCGATCGGCCGGACAGCACCCTCTCCTTTGTCCAGGGGGACGAGTCGATTCGCTAAAAGTGCCTCAATACCAAGAGTATCGAGAAATTCAGCGCACAAGCGTCGGGTCATTGTGGCTATTGCTGCGCACAGGTCTGTTCCAGATTTCTTGAATGACTTTGATGCAAGAATTCGCCGGAACCCATTCGCATCGACGCCGAAGGGACCCCCAGAACCTTTTGTTCGCAGAGCCGCATCCCGTACCATTTCCCCATTTATCTGTTGGCAAATTGAGTCTGGGACATCTTCGACTGGCCCGAAAAGCAATGATCCCAAACGGGCTTCCCGTGGACTTGGATGTTTCTCTCTGAGCTGTGCCATGACGTCATCACTTAGGGGCAGGACACCGCCCCCATCGTTTTCACTGAGATAACGCAAGACCGAGTTGATTTTCCCTGGCATAACAAGGTTCGCAAAAACTCTTGCTGCATTAGGTGGATCAACCCTCCGAAAGTAATAATAGCAATAAGAAGAAGAAGAAGAAGAGTAAGAACAGTAAAAATAATAATATTAATAATTATTATTATTATTATCAATATTATAATAATAATAGTAATAATTCTACTGATAATGCGCAAATTCGCATATGTATATGATCAAATGCGCCTTACAGAGATACAAGAAATACATAACAAAATACATGGTTATATACAATATAGAAATAAATAGATATATTTATATAAATATATATCTGTCTGGATTTGTTAAAACGTGGCTAAAGAAATTAACATTTCAACTATTTGACATCTAAGTGGAATGGGAAGCAGTTCAAAGTCACTAGCTGAAGCTAAACAATGACAGCAATATTGCTGGCAATAGACGGTAAAGTTCTCTCGTAGAAGTAACAGGATTTTGCAATGACATAAACAACATTTGAAACGTCCAGAAATTATAATCTTTTAGTCAGTCAAACCGTGGGGCCACAGCTCAGTGTCGGCCGAAAACAGATTAAGAATCCACAATCTTTGAGCACAGAACAGGCTTTTTAAGACAAAATCACCTCAACTAAAGACTCACGAAGCGTTTTTATGCTTGACACAAAGTATTCTCAACCGCACATACCTGAGATTTGTCTGTCAACACTTTCGGTAAATCACACAATAAATTACTTTGGCGGCAATCACAACACTTCCCAAAACCACTCATAATACTTCCACACTTAACACGGGCGAAACATCGTCAAATTACTCAGTAAAACTCTCACTTTCTCCACATAAATCGTCACATGGAACTTTTCTCGACTCACTGACAATCGATTTATTCAAGATCCCGGATGTAAACCAGCGGTTGAAAAGGAGACATACAGCCCCGCCTTCCACACAATTTTTTACTAAGTCTTTGGCCTGCTCAGAAATCAGCATGAATTTCCATCTTGCTCAAAAGATTTCAACCCTAGAACCTACTTTGTGAGGCCAAAGACTTGTTACTGCCAACAACAAAGCTCGCAATATCCAATCTTTTCGTCTCAAGCCCGGGATCAGTCTTTCACCCGTGTAGCCCGAAATGAGACGAAATACTAGAAGATATTGGACGCAGCAGACTTTGCCAGACGTGAGAATTGTTCCTTCATAAGGCTTAATGATGCCTTCCGGAAAACGTTGCTCAAGGCAGTCAAAAAAAAACTCTAAGACAACCCACTATGAGAGCCGAGTTCAGTCTAATACGCGCGCTGATTTCAAACTGACATACAGCGAAAATCATGGGAAGCTATGAAAAACAATTTTTTTAGGGGGGGGAATAGGTTAATAGCCAGTGAGAAACTCATCAGAGTCTATCTACTGTGGCCTACCCGTTACCGATTAAATAAATAAAAAGTAACTGCGAAAAAAAACTGCTCTACTACGAGATTCAGTCAGAGGGCATATAAGAGAGATTTCTGTAGCCACGTTTTTGCAAATCCAGACAGATATCTGTTTGTCTTTTTCTGCCAAAGTAGCCATTATAAAAACTAAGAATGTAACCATAATGATTGCTTTTTTCTCATCTCCTCCTTTCTTTCTCCTCGCTCTTTCTTCTTCCTTTTCCATCGTTACTGTGATTTTGCATCTTCTCGGGCATAAGGACTTACCTTTTGACGCCTTTTCACTCAAATGACTGCAAATTTCATTAGTTTGGTTTTCAAAAACTCAGTTAGATATATGATTAAAGAAATAATCTAGAAAAAAAATTAAATATTAAGACTGTCGACAAGAATATCTAAAAGTCATAGGCTAATTTAAGTGAAAAAAGACTTTTTACTTCGGCGGAGCGCGAAGTAAAGGTTTCGCGACGCTCAGGAATGTATCAAAGTTACCATTTTTCGCCAGGATTGGGCATGCAAAGTCTGTAGGTTTTCGGATTTATTCGGTTATTTGACGAAGTGAGAGCCGAATTAGTTCAAGATATCTCGAGATCACTTCGATTTCTTTGATTTATTCCTTGACTTTTTCGAGGAAGAAAGAATTATTACTTCGGCGGAGCGCGAAGTAAAGGTTTCGCGACGCTCAGGAATGTATCAAAGTTACCATTTTTCGCCAAGATTGGGCATGCAAAGTCTGTAGGTTTTCGGATTTATTCGGTCACTTGACGAAGTGAGAGCCGAATTAGTTCGAGATATCTCGAGATCACTTCGATTTCTTTGATTTATTCCTTGACTTTTTCGAGGAAGAAAGAATTATTATTTTGGCTTCCCTGGGGTTTGAACCGACTCACCTATGTGACCCGTCAGATCAGAGGGGACTCTAAGTTGAGGGATTAGCCGATTGCGCTACTGCGACCCAAGGTAGTTGGGCAAACGAAAAATTGTTATGAAATGATGCACTAGTTTCGGGACAAGATTGGGCGTGCAAGTTCGTGACTTTTCGGCTTGTTTCGGCTATTTCACGAAATGAGACCGGACTACTTTCGTAATATCTTGAGATCATGTCGAGTGTAGTCTTTAAGTTACTCAAGGAATAAATAGAGCACATTACGTGACCGCACAGAGACACGAAATTTCTCTTCGAGTGTTAAAAAAACATTTCCCGAGTGAGCCCTCCTTTGGAACAGTTTTATGATGAATTTAAAGTTACACAAGATCCTGCACAAAGACATTTTGTCTTTGTTGAGTGTTTCTAAGTAGTAAAATTGCTTTCATGCGTTGCGTGACTTTCTCGAACGTTCGTTTTTGGATTATTCATGAATAATTAATTAGGGCATGTTTACATTTCAGCATGAGTCAGCAGATTTGTATCAGTTACTGAAATCATAAAATATGTCGAAAAGCTACTACTATTCGCCTGTTTAGTATTTCCTAGAACCTTATATCAAACGGTATACAAGTTCCAAGCGAGTTCTTTTGACGAATTAAGTTTTTTTCCCACGAGCTTGACTGCTGTGTTTAGTCAAGTGTGACGAAGGTCGATTTCCAAGTTCTGTGTTTACAAGTTGGCGGAAGCCGTAAGATATCTGAAGTTCAAGTGAGATTTTGTTATTATTGGCAGAGGCTTTTTAGTTTTACTTAAGTTCAAATAAAGCTTTTGTTGGCGGATGCTGTGTTTTAAAGCTCTGTAAAGCTTATGTTCCTCTCCCCGCAGACGTTCTGTGGGGTTTAATTTGTTTTAGTTCGTCACGCATTCATTTCTCCCCACGGACGTCTGCTAAACACAGCCGACATTTACGTTCACCAATCACAGACGTAAAACGTAACCCGAGCCGCTTGTTCAGATTCGCACGATTAGTGAGGCTTTTGATCGGGTGTGGGAGAAGTTTGTAGTATTAAAATACAGAGTTAGACAAGTATCAGAGAGAAGCTATCCTGCAAATTTTATAGAGAAGATCGATGAGTTCATAAATTTGCCGAGGGGATTTGGCAAATCCCTTACATATCAAGCTTTGCCGCTTATTTGCGACACAGTGCGTGGAACTACTGGACATATTGTTGTTGTTGTTTCGCCCCTGGTAAATCTTGTGAAAGATCAAGCTACAAAGCTGGCAAATATTGGTATTCCTGCTGTAACGCTCAGTGATATTAGCGAAGAGAATATGAAGGTTGTCGAGAGAGGGGCTTTCTCTGTTGTTTACGAAAGCCCAGAAGTTTGGTTGAAGATCGATCGGTGGAGGAAATGGAGTGACTTGTACAGTTAGCATGTGGTCCTTGGTCCGCGACTTTTCCGAGCTGCAGCATGGTTAAATATTTCGTCGAGAAATAAAATACGGTGAAAAATGAAAGGTCCAATGATTTATTGATTATAAGCGTTCTTTCTTTCTTTGAAGGAGCGAAATTAAAGTTTGTTGACAGGCAGGTTAATTTGTCGTCCTAGCTTGAAGTTTAGACTTCGGTGGCACTTAGCTTGTGAATAAATAAAACGCAACGGGAAGACGTGCCTTTTTGCAGAACAAGTTTTCAGGTAAACCTTTTTCTGCCGTTGGAAGCACATTGCTGTAGACTTCTAATTTTTTGTTTTACCGTCTCTTGAAAAAATATACCCAAATTTCGCGTATTGGTGTTTGGTCCGCGACCCACGACCTTGGTGGAATTACATTTCGCAAAAAAAGGAAACGGCCTTTGTTTTGGAAGAATGCTTTGAAAATCTTCCCTATCAACGTTTACAAGTTCTCTTTTCTTAATAGTTCGAATATATACAGAGTTAATGGTAATTGTTTTCGACCTTGCTGAATACGTATACCGCTGCGCGCTCGTGTGGGAGACTGTTGTCTGAAGTCTTTCATCAAAGAAAAGCAGATTATTTTACACTTAACAACTTCCGAAAAAAACTATACAGCTGACTACCGCCTTATTGCATCATTTCTGTGATTTTTTCAAAACTTTTGAGTCGTCTCAGGTAGAAGATAGCAGTGCAAATAAATAATTCACTTGAATAATACAAGGACACATCAACGTCCAGAGCACGTTTGATGAGCCTTGTGATGTCAACTGCGCTTTTTTTAAGCACGCGAACTTGGTCCTTTCCTAAATTACAGCTGCAAAGAAAACAAAAAAATTCGCTTCTTACAACTTTCTTTGGAGTCTCATCCTTGCGTGGGCATGGAATAAATATTCCTCTAAAAAAGCGAGAAAAAATTCTTGGGTGCCGTTTCAGTTGTATCACAGCTCGTTATTGGCTGATCATGACACAATAACTGACCGCTTATTTGCTTATTCAAGCAAACAAGAACGTAAATGTCGGCTGTGTTTAGCAGACGTCCGTGGGGAGAAATGAATGTGTGGCGAACAAAAGCAAACCCCACAAGACGTCTGCGGGGAGGCTAATGTTCCTCTGGTATTAAACTTCCTTGTGTTAATCCGACATCCCTGCAGGCTGATAGTCAGTGAATAATTATCCTCAAAACATTCGAACTCGTAACATTGAGTTTTAGCCAATTTCATGCTCAACGTAACTGACTGCTTACCCATGCCTTACATATTTTTAATCAGTACATTAGACTGCTATGCCGTTTTAGAAGCCTGATGTGACTAAGAAAAATAGAGAATTCTTTTTTCACTGTTTGTTTTGTTAGACTTGTTATTAACCTCCAATAACCTCATATTTGACTTAGGTCTAAACGCTTAGACCCAAGTCAAAATTAGAAGGATTTGTATGGAGTCATCAGAACATAACTGGGCTACTATCGCAAAGACAATTTGTTCCGAAATGCTAGTTTTTGGCTAGTAGGCCTCTTGGATATGGCTCTTTTCAGAATATCCTGACAAATCGCACAATTTCACAAATTAACACCTTACTCTTACCATATTTCATTTTTTACTATTCCTCCGCATTTACATTTAATCAGTTCCACAACCACGACGCCGAAGTGTACGCTCCGTAGCGTCTTGTTTAAGGATTTGAAATGGGTAAAATTATTTTCGTGTCTTATGTCACGAGGAAGAGTATTGAAAAGAGATGGTGCCATCACTGTAAATGACCTGTCACCCAGTGTTTTCGATGCCTTAGCATTGAATGGCTTAAGATACAGATAATCACTTCGTCGAAGAGAATACATACTGGGACGTTGAATGGTTATCAGACTACAAAGATAAGTAGACGCTAGGCCATAAATATCTTTTAACGACAGTATTATTATTTTATAGCGAATTCGTTCCTGCACCGGCATCCAGTGCAATTGAGTAACATGGCCAAAACGGGACATACCTGTAACTAGTCTAGCAGCCGCATTCTGAACGAGCTGTACTTACGAGAAGTCAATTCTTTTTTTATAATAAAGGCATGAATTAAAGTTCTTGTTGTGTCTACAGATAGGTATTTTCTAATTCTACTGATATTATGGATATGGTAAAATACAGCCCTGCGCGTGTTACTGATATGTGATTCGAAACTTGGGTTGTGATCAAACAAAGCTCCTAAATTTCTAGTGGCTGAAACTTGCGTAATAGCAGAATCTTCTACAGTTAACTTTTCAAAGCAAACTTTGTTCAGCTGTTACCCCGTCCTTATAGTCAGGAACTATGTCTTGCTATCGCTCAATTTCAAGTTATCCGTTAACATCCAAGCCCGTACAGCCTTTGTGCATGACTCCATAGCACCTAAGCACTCCTTCTGATTGGCATTACCCCGCTTAAGCTTAAAAGATAAATAAAGCTGTGTATCATCAGCATATGCATGCGCAGTAGGCAAATGCTTATTGATGACCTGGAACAACTTACTAGCGTAGAGAGTGAAGAGGAGAGGTCCTAGGCACGAACCCATTGGTAGCGTTAAGTGAGTAGGTGCCGTTTCTGTGTTATAACGCTTCGTGTGGACAGATTGTAACTCAGGGAATAGTTCATGCGCAGTCAAATAATCACAGGTTTGACCAAAAACAACGCGTTCAGTCAACTTAGAAACGAACTGGAGGTTACTAATCGGGTGCAAGTTGTTTGGTTATTGTTCTTGCAAGCAGGATACAAAAGAGCGGTTTTGGGGAAAATGATTTGTCAAATGGACAGGACCGGTCAAAGTAGACCACTTTCAAAGGTGGTCCCAAATATTCCGGTCGAACCGAACCGAAATGGTCCGTTCCATTTGATATATTTCTAACCGAAATTTCCGGAATTTTGGGCTGAATGGAAAGCACCTTTTATTTCTACCACAGATTTTGACTTAATAAAAGATCCTCAAACTAGACATTATTTGTTTTCTTTCCGTAGAGGAAACCGAAGAGAATTCCGAGAATTCAAGAGTGTTTCCCGATGTGGAATCCCAGAAATCTGAAAAAAGTGAGTAAATTGCTGTGCAGCACTTGAATGAAGTAAAAAGCGACTATTATTCAGCCTTTTTAACGGTTACTAGACAAAGATCGAAGACTTCGTTGAGTGACGAAAGATGGCTTGTGAAAAGACGACAAAGGTGTGCGATCCAAGGATCAAGATGGAGCTATAACCAGTTGCAGAAGTACTAGAGACACTGTACCGTATTTTGGCATAAACGGCCTGTCCATGATCTTGTGCTTGTGACCCCCCTCCACCCCTTATCAAAGTTGACAAAGCAAGGCCATGCTCAAAACTTGGAGGAACAACTTGGAATGGGAGGGAGAAGGGAGGTCAGTATTATATCTCAAAGACCTGTGACTAGCAGCGATTTGAGGCATGAAAGGGTGTTTTTTTCGTGGAAGTGTCTCAACATTTTTGCTGGTTGTAGCGACTTTAAAATTAACTTCTTTCCCCACACTCCAAAGCCTACAAAATGATTAAATATGCGCGAAAGGATCATAACGTCGAATACAACTATTGATCCAATTAAATACCTTCAAACCATTTGCAAAAAAATTATTGTAGCGTTCAAACCGATTTGAAAGCTTCTATAAAATGGTAGATCGAACAGTTTACCCGAAAACAGTTTTACCGAATAGGACCCCAAAAAGATCCAATAAGCTTAACTGACCGATACTTCCTGGTAAAACTGGTCTGCTACCTTAGATTTAGACTAGATAACCGGCCGTTTTTAACTTTCCTAGCGGAGAAATTTTGGTAATCACTTGACCGTACGTCCGCCCGTTCGTCCGTTCTACAGGGACACCAATGTGAAATGTCAAACTTTCCAGTTAGTATGGGAGCCTGTAACCTGTGTTTAACTTGACAATAAACATTCATATTATGGTCAATTGACAGCCCTCAAAACAGGGTATGCACTGCCCAGTGTCACATCACCGTATCGCGGGCTCAGGTGCCAAATCATCGAGGTCACGTTTTTTTAAGATTTCGGCTGACCAGTTGTTAGCTTTTAATTTATCTCAGGCTCAAGTTTATGTTTTTCAGTCTTATAGTTCTTCCCTAAAGTAATGAATTATGAGATTTGTGGATTTATTTGCAATGGTTTTAAGTACATTATCTGAAAAAAAGATAAAAGACATGCATAAGCGAGAGCTTCGCTTTTAGTTCCGGCTAAATCTATACATTGTTGTAGACCTCCCACTCTCTCCATTCGCTTGAATTCAGTTCTCGCTTTATATACCCTTATTAGTAACTGAATTTTCACCGTTTATTTATAGTTCTCGTTAGGTACAAAATTCTAAGAAATGACTGTTTTTCATTTTGTTTCCTGTTTAGAGAAACTGAAAGGATTTTTAGACACACCAATGAACCTTCGTGGAGATTATCAAAGGATTTCGCGTGGTATGGTAATTTTTCAAACACATGATAGTTTTTATTAGTATATACTAAAACAGTGGATATCATTTTTTCGCACGCTGTTTTCTCTGGCTTCTCAAACTCAGGATATCCAGTGCTATTCACCTCCGAGCAGAAGCCTCCAAGCGACACCAAACTCGCGCAAGTTACGAGCAAAATGGCTACCCGGTTTGCTAACATAACAAACGAATAAATTTCACAACTAAGCTGTTCGCCAAAAAATACGAACAAGACGACGAAATTTGGTTTGGCAGTATTCTGGTTGTGTATTTTTTCCGTCTTTTTGCGTTCTCTCCTTTTATTCAACAGACGTGATATGTAACATGTAAAAGATGAATTACAGGAAAATACATCAGTTTTTCAAAAATGAAATTATTTCGCCAAAGGGATAAGATAGACATAAATGGTAAAGACAAAATTTGAATAGTATTCTAAATATCTGGTAAAAAAGGAAAATTATTCGACTAACCGATAAGAACCAATGACATATCTTTGATCTTCAGATTGACAAAATCACATTACTCTATGCGATTTTTTTCCCTACAAAAGAAACAAGTTAAACAGACATTCGCTCGTTCAATCCTGTACCTCAAGTTTTCTTCACAGTGGACTCTCTTAAGAAAAAATATTCTGAGCTCAACTTATCATCTATATAGATTTAGCTGCCAGCCTTCCAATTCCAACAGTTCAGTCGTCAAAATTGCCTGATGAGTGTGGTCCTTGCACCATACGAAACAGTTCTGTAGCAATAAAACGAACCTGAACCTTGTGAAACCTGAACTTCTGTGAAGTACATATATATAGATATATATAGAGAGAGAGAGAGAGAGAGAGAGAGAGAGAGAGAGAGAGAGAGAGAGAGAGAGAGAGAGAGAGAGAGAGAGAGAGAGAGAGAGAGAGTGAGAGAGAGAGAGAGAGAGAGGATATTACACGGTGGCGCAAATATATGAATTTTATTTTCAAGTGGCAAAACAATATTTTGCGAACGACCGCAGCGAGTGAGTAAAATATTGTTTTTGCCACTCGAAAATAAAATTCATATATTCAAGCCGCCGTGTAATGGTCTTTTTATTATACAGACAAAAAGACATCGATAAAATATTAGAGGGAAATCACCGAAACTACGTCATCGACAAACTCACGTGTGAGATTATGGAAAATTAACCTTTTGGGTCCCGGATGTACTTTTTATGAATTTTACGAGTGGTGTATTTTCCAGTAAAACACTCGTGTCTATATAATAAATATATATATTATACTAACAACATAATTTTTTCCAAGTTTTGTGGCTAACAGCCACTTTGATTTGGCTCAATTATCTCACCTAACTGTTGCAGTAGACACTAAAATAATTATTTACCTCTTCTTCAGTGAAACATTTCTACTTATCATCATCTACTGAATTTTCATCCATTCTCGATACCTTACTTGCGACGTTTCATATGCAACTTTGAAGTAAGAGCACTTCCACATCATAGAAATTCGGTACAGCGATATGAGATATGAGCGAGGCTTGATTGATTGCATTAAAATTGTCGAACATAGAAACATAGAGGGTGAGACGGCTCCATGTTCCAGCGTTTCTCTCACAAAGAAAGTCAATCCAAAAGCAGCTTGCCTGCTTGCAGCTTGAATCTTAGACTGTGATCATGTACTTTGGTGTTAAGAGGAAGAAGTAGATTCTTTTCTGTAAACATCGTCTCAAAGGCCATATTCATCTTCATCGAAATGTTAACGTTTGCCGTCTGATTTTAACCTGACACTAAGTTCTTACGTGTTAAGCTACGCAGCTAAATGCCTTTTCCATATTCTGTCTTCATAGAGTTCATCGACTATGTAAAGGTTGAGGCAATGACCGGTAGGGACCCGGTTGGACGCCGTGGTGGAAGTCAAAGGTCTCGCTATGGTTCAAATCCAGAACTAATCATCCTCTTGAAAAATGGAAAGAGCCATCGAGCATCGCTTCTATACAATAAGTACGAAGGCACTCAATACACAACAAAATTGAAACACTATCATTTTCACCCGACGCTTAGCTGCACTCGTCGAGACATAGACAAAGTTTATCTCGAGGCTAAAGGAAATGATGGATGGTACGTTACATGGATCAACACCTACATCGCAGGAAGGTCTGGAGATTACTCAAAACTGACCACTGATCCAGGCTTTAATATGTGGGTGGACAACAATGAAGAATATAAATATCCATATAATGCCAAAACGCTACTCCTTACCAATGCTGTCGCAAAATCCTGTTTAACGTACATACGTGTGGAGGCAGTAACGCGAAGCAAGAGTGCTTTCTCGTCCAAACCATACGACACGGATACCTTTATAGTCCTCGTTTTATCAAATAACCAACGACTTGAAGCCGAACTTGAAGGACCAATGGAAAGAAACAAAAAATATAAGCGAGAGTTGAACTTCGCAAACCGGTTTCATCAGCCTCAACGGTTTCAAATCACTAAGTGCGTGTCGTTCTCCGACATTAAGGAAATTCACTTACGAGCTCATAATGGAAGAAATGAGAATTGGTACATAGCATCCATTAGCACTTTTGCTAAGACCGGTGAAGAGCAATATATGGATCTGACAAGTGATCCACATCTCAACAAGTGGTTTGGTCCACATGGAACGACAGACATTAAACTAACAAGGTCATCTAAAAATATCCTCAATTGTGAATACGGCAATCCAACTTGTGAATGCATGGAATATGAAAAGGTTTGTATATTCAATCTTGAAATTGACGAAATTCGAACCTTCACCAGTTATCAAAAGTTATCGGTAGATGAACCTACAGGAATAGCTATGCGTGGCTCCCAAGGAGTGATCTATTATTTCGATGAAAATGGAATACCTCTGCCACTGCATAAAGATAGACAATGTGCAACACAGGACAAAAGTAAATGCACTAGTCCCCAGTTTGTAGATGGTAAGACGTACCGTTTGGCAATAGCCGTTAATGGGCAAATCCCTGGACCTACCTTGATTGTTCACGAGGGGCAAACTGTGGTAGTTCATGTTCACAACAACCTTACCACTGAAGGTATTTCCATTCACTGGCATGGGATGCACCAGAGAGGAACACCTTGGATGGATGGCGTCGGACAAGTAACTCAATGCCAGATAGGACCCTCATCTAGCTTTTCATACGTGTATACCGCTAGTCCTGCTGGGACGTTTTGGTACCACTCTCACAGTGGCGCTCAAAGAACAGATGGCTTCTTCGGTGGTCTTATAGTTAAAGAACGACCTTTAAAAATGAGAAAACTCCGAGATACACTCCAGAGGTCTGCATTTGAGGATCTTCCAGATCAGCATACCTTAACGCTTCTCGATTGGCAACATGAGGCATCCTTGGATCTGTTCACACAGATTCACGCTAGCTTGAACTTTTATCCGGACAAGCCACTTGGCGACGTACCAACTCCAGACGATTTCCTGCGACGGTATAACTCCACACGTAGTTTTGAAGAAGGAGAGGTTGGTCCTGTCCCGTATTTTTCTGGAATCATAAATGGTAAAGGCAGGCATGCTGATGTTCCATACTCTAAAACAAGACTGAGCATATTTACCGTTGTGCCCCAAAGGACATATCGCTTCCGGCTGATCGGAGCCCAAGGACTGTACGCTTACAAATTCTCCATTGATGGTCATAAGCTGACTGTGGTGGCCACCGACGGCTATTGGATTATGCCCAAAGATAACGTTGATTACATCATTATTCATTCCGGAGAGAGGTATGACTTTCTACTGAATGCAAGAAATACAAGAAGAAAAGACTACTGGATACGTGCAGAGACGCTAGAGATTGATCCAAATGGGATGGGGCCACCCTACCGGTCACTAGGGCATGTGGCAGAGGCTATTCTGCACTACAAACAACATGGAGACGCGGCTAATCCAGATGATAATGTACCGTCCAGAAAATATGAGAAAATAAAAAATGAGTCTCCAACTCGACTGTGCTCTAATTACCATAAATGCATAGCGGTGAACTGTCCATTTGAGAAGTTCCATGACTCCTATAACACTATCTGTATTAACGTTCAAAACCTAAGTTTACTTGAGCCAACCCCACACAACGAACTTCCAAATGCACACCCTAGAAGCTCCGCGAGTTGCCCAAATTGCAGACATTTCATCAACTTCAATTTTGAGGGTGGCTCTCAAACTAGTGCAGTGAATGGGCGCAATTTCATACTTCCTTCCTTTCCACCCCAAACCCAGCATGAAGAGTTTCTCAAAAAGGACATAATTTGTGACCTGAAGGCTGACTGCAATCCATCGACAACCGATTGCTCATGTGTCCACGTGATAGACATTCCACATAAGGAAACTGTTCAATTCGTGCTTTCAGCGATTGGTGTTTATAACAATGCTCATCCAATTCACCTTCATGGTCATACATTTCATGTTGTTGATGTTGGATATCCAGAATATGAACCGCGAACTGGTTTTATCAAACCTGGAGGACACAACAAAAAAATATACTGCGATGATGTTAACTGCAAAAAGAAGGATTGCATCAAGGAAAGATGTACCAGACCAAGGTGGGCCAGCAATCCACCGCAGTTTTCTATAAATCCAAAAACGATTAGGAAGGACACAGTTATAGTCCCGGCCGGCGGATACGTTGTCATCAATTTCATATCTGATAATCCTGGCCAGTGGTTTCTCCACTGCCATATAGAGGTGCACCAGCTCGAGGGAATGGCACTGATCGTTAATGAAGCCTCAAAGGAGCAACGCAAGTTGCAACCACCTACAGAGATGAACAAGTGTGGAGACTTTCAGCTAAGTGTCCAAAAGTATCTTAAATATGAATCAAACTGGTATAGAATGAACTACTAACTGCCAAAAGAAAGGGTCAGCATTCTCAGCAGCTATATTTATCAACTAAAATAATGATTAGAGAACAGTCAAAGACAATGCAAGGGCCAAAAGCCGTACTTCTGTACCTCTACAAAAACACATAGCTAGCAATATCTCGTGAAAGTTTGAGATGACAAGAAACAGTTCTGAAAAAGAACTTAAAAGAATATGAGGCACCTGCTCTCACTGCATTTCTTGATCTTTAAAATTTCCACTCGTGTTTCTGAAACTTGTTAGAATCATGGAACAGGTTTTTGTTTTCTTTCAACTAAAAGGTCTCTCACTTTATGTGGCGTGTATAGAATGTTTGCAAAACAGTTTCAAAGAATTCTCAGCGAATTTCATGGTCTAATTAGTTTCCGATAGACTTGTTACAGCTGTATTTTAAAACTGATGATTTGAAACATTTGCTTTACAGTTTCGTAACAATTTAATCGCCAACAAATAGATTAACGTATTACACAGGGTGTAACTAGTATTTTTTGAGGAAGGTGTTTAATCAATTTTGATTGGACATATTCTTGTAAAAGGCTGACATTGTTTATGCAGACGTTACTGAGCTTTGTAATTGAATTCAGTAAATTTAAAACTTGCAATGACACTTTACATTATGTATGTATAAGAGTTGCATGAAGTAATTTCGAACGTTCATTACTTCTTTTCATAGTGTTAATCCAGTTTTTGTACGAATCGTCTCGATGTTAGTAAGCATAACATAAATAAGAATTAAATAGAAGTACAAGTTGCTTGGAATGTTGGCCTATGTTATCACAGGCATCCCAACCATACCCTTCCATTGGTAGTCCTAGCCCTCATAAGAAAATCTCTCGAATTTGCCTTATCAGGGTGGGGAAGGTGGGATCATCTCCACAGTACTTAATGGAAGGACCATATAAAGTTATCCTTAACCAAACTATTGTATTGATACTTTATTATAGCACCTCGTGATCACAAGTTTAACTCTTGCTCATGCTGGTTTAACTCCTCAAAACACTTATCACTTAGAACCACAAATTACTTAACCACATTGAAAATGCAATAAATTTTTGTAGCACTAAAAGTAAGTTGTTAGCTGAAGGAGAAAGAGGAAACTGAAAGAAAAAGAGAGTGTCCTAAAGTTCACAGTAAAGTATTTCAGTCTAGATGGAGACATTTTGGGTGCTTACTAATAAGTCAGGGGCACCCAACGTCAATTTTCGGAAAATATCTGTTCGGAAGACGATTTGAGATCTAGAATTTTCGAAACATTTGTTGTAAAATTTCTTGCTTGCCTGCCTCTCCTAGGATTTTCGAACATCTAAGAAATGGTATAATTGCCCATTTTTAACGGATTTTTACCCTGAAAAGGTCACTTAGAATTTTCGGGAGCCTTTTTTCTGGCTGAAATTTTCGAAAAGGTAAGTTTTGATTCCTATAATTTTCGGATCACAAGACTTTCAGCTACTGTAGGAAATCCGAACAGATGAAAAATTTTTAGGGGATAAAAATATACCTATATTTACCTTTTAAATACTAAAATACGTTTAACAATGCTATGTTTAAGTGGTTTTGAACTATATTGTCGTTGGGTGCCCCTGATAAGTTGGTAGTATTTTTATAAACGTAGACTTTACTGAATTGTTTAACCCTTTTTTTATGTTGAATGAGTTCATAATTCATTGATTTTTGATAGATTTAGAATGTAACATTTACGACAAGACTACGACATTATATTGTTATTGGATAGCAGCAGGTTTTTTTTTTTTTTTTTTTTTAATCTATGGCTTTGCTGAATTTTTAATCACCTATTTTGAAGTGTATTTAATCATCTTCTTAACTTTGGTTATTTTTTACATTCAAAATACATGTAAATTAAGAATGGAGTGAGACATTTTGGATACTCAGTAATTAATTTGTGTTCATAAGCTTATTACTGAATGTTTTTTTTTTTAACATTACTAATACAGCTGTGCTGAATTGAGTGTCATTTGATTGAGTGTCAGAAAAAAAAATCAAGTCAAAATCAGAGGAAAGTGAAGTATTTCAGAGAGCCAATAATACCTAAACTGAAGCAAACTGCTTGAGATACGAGAAAACTCCTGTGCTCAAGTCGTGACTGGTTTTAGTTTTGAATCTGTTTCCTTGAGGAGATGGCAGGCGCGTAACCGCCTTTAAGCAACTGAGCAATAGGCTTACAAGTCGTTCGGTCAAAAGATTGTATTAAAAACCATTCCCAGAAGCTTGGTTTGCTCCACCAAGGTTTAGAAAAGGAAGATGCCTAGATGCGAGTTGTTTGGACCAATTACAAAGAGAAGTGAAGCCAAACAAATCCAAACTGCAGATCACTTTTGACACTCAGTTACAAATTGCTCTGGGGCAAAATCAAATCATCAATATCTAAGATACAACAGACTCAGACTAACAGTAAAACTTACAGCTGTCCTTTAATAACAAAGGTTGTAAAAAGCTGTCATACTTTGATATAAAATCTAATTTTGATAACCCTTGTCATTAAATTAATTTCTAATCATTTGTTGTCAATGGTAGCAAAATCATTTGCTAGTCAGAGTACTCCTAATGAGTGAGGGGTTACGGCTTTCTAATACAACTGCTATTGGAAATGAACAATGATTAATACATTTTTGTACGTTTTCAAATTATTTTGAATATTTAATTTACAAGGAATCAATGATTAATTTCAAGTAGCTTTTAATACGTTTTCAAATTATTTTGAATATTTAATTTACAAGGAATCAATGATTAATTTCAAGTAGCTTTTGCAATGCTGTAATACTTTGTTATGGTCATGCAAATAAAGCTTATTGTTGTTGTTGTTGCTATTCTGTGAACATTTGTTCACGTCACCAGTCAGTTACGCCATTCCTTAGTGGTACAGCCCCTCCTAAGAAAAATCCTGGATCCTCCCCTGCGTGTGACAAACAAATGAAACATAAATAAGTTGATAAGTTGTTGACCGATAGGTTGATTGTAATCTATATTTTTTTTTTTTAATTCTATAAACAAACGAGATTACACAATCAAGTAAGTTCTATTCTGTTTCAGAGGGTAGTCCTTCTTGAGGTAGTGGGATTGTTTCAGGCATTGCAAGGGTTTGCTATCACAATGTAGAACCAGTATAAAAGATTTTGCGACGGTTCAACACAACATGAGATATGGACCATGAAAGCATCTAGTTGTTGCCTTCACTGCCCAGGTATGATAAAGAAGACGAGACTTATTTTGGCATACTCCTAGACATATCCAATCTGTTTGGAGGAGTGTATGAAAAGAACAGATTCCAAATCCCCTACCCCTCCCCCCTCCTCCGCCCCCACTCCCTCAAATAAAAAAATTGGGGAACATTAGGGTCATTATAGCGTGAAAATTTGTGTTGATTATCAATAAAAGTACAAAAGTTTAAAAAAATTGGGTTTTAATTGGTCACAATTTACTTAATTGCTTACTTACGATTTGCTCATTTATTTGCATACTTGGAATTACATGTCGGAAAATTAATCATCTAATCCGGAACACCCATGATATTTACACAACGTCACAAACTGCAAAATCAGCCCTATTTCAACCACTTAAAGAAATTACAACGAGCCACACATATGTAGCTGTAGTACAACAATGAAACTGCCTCCCTTGATTCGGACCCCCCTAGATTTTAACTGTTCTCGAGGTTCCTTGTGACCGCTACAATTCAAACATGGGGTGGACGCGGCCAGAGAGAATACTTTTCCAAACGGCCGCATCAGCAATTGCTTCTTTTTCACAAATGTTTAAGACTTTTCAGAGGATGAAATGGAGCTATTTGAAACCAAAGAGCCATCATCAGTGTCTGTACATTTTTCAACCTCAGAAGGAGTAATCTTAACTTTGTAACCACAACGGACTCGTCATTGTAGACCTTTTGAAAAAAGAAAAACTTAACGGATTTGATCAGCATTGCGCCTCTCTGGCCCATATTTCTGACGCTTTACATATTTGCTTTTATCATCATCGCAAGAGGCCCTACCTTTTAATGAAGACTTAATCTCCTGTGTGGCACTAGCATTTGTAGAAAAAGCCTCCCGTTGATTTGTGACTCGCGGTGAGCATGTTTCACAAAGTAAGTCTTCAGTTTCTCTTGTTTCCCTGAAAATTCCTGCATATCAGTCCATTTACAGGAACAAAACTCTGCTTCTCGTTAAGTTATGTGCGTTTTTGACAAAGCTTGTTCATTCAACGTGGCTGGAAAAGTGTTGGCCACTTTTTTCGTTGGAGGAGGTGGGGGGGGGGGGGAGAAGTAGGGGGGTGGCGAAAGGCCATAAAGCAAAGAGGCCTAATATCCCGCCATCTTGACCGAACAAGCCTGGTCAATATCGATCAATATAGTGATTTAGAAAACTTTTCCTTGCAGGAATAACGCGGGAAATCCCGAGAGGGCTAGATACTAGGCCCATCTTGCCCGCTCGGACAGCCAATCAGGATTGGCTTCATATTGCCTGCTCGCGGTTTCAGTCACTAAAAAAACTGCCCGCTGTTGTGATTTATTGTCTTTCCTTGTATTAAAATTTGCACGTACATATTGCTGGTTTTCAGTGTCACGCCATTCAAAATAGATGAAAATAAAAATCAAAACCATTCAATAGATAAAGTCCAGAATCTGGGAAATGAAAGGAGGTACATATGCAAAGACCCTCGCCAAGATTCAGGTCAGAGGAATATTTCGTATACGAGATATCCAAAGAAATGTTTTACCCAAATTTATAGAGATTTGTATGCTGGTGCTCACCTGGATGAGCTCCAACATGGCGGACGGAAACCAACAGAAACATCTGTTATCGAGTTTTGCTACTAAAGCGTGAATTTATTCTTCGAGAAACTCATAAACATTAAAATAATACTTTTTCCAGTACATGAACTGTTTAGATGGCAAAATTTCCTGAAATAAGTTTTTTAACCTACACGACAGCTCTCACTTCTGACAAATTTGTGCGAATGATAAGTGGTAGATAGAAAGTGTACTGATGTGGTGAAACACGACATGAACGGGATCAGTCAGTAAAAGAACGCTTTTAACATTTTATGTACGGCATTTTAAAAAAATCTGTAACTAGCTTTCGTTTTTGAGCGACGCACGTCTACTGGAAGTGAGCCATTTTCTTTTTTAATATACCTCAACGGTATCAAATTCACTGTATTTCTAAGTGTCTTTACTCTTATAAAGACGATTTGCCGAAGAATTTGTTCAAAATCACGGCCAAGGAGTGCTGAAAGTCCACTTTCGGTTGAAGTTCGTCGCTTAAAAACGTCGTTGCTTAAACTCCCTGATAAGGTTTTCTACTCATCATTTATCAGGTAAGCATGGAGTGAAATGCGTACTGTATGGCGAATTCATATGTATGTATGTATGTTTTCTACGGACAGGATGTTCGTGGAATTTAGTGACAGAATTGCCTGTATATCGAGAGCAAGAATTTCCCATTTCATAATTAAGCTGCGGCTATGTTCTTAAGAAATGTACCGGATAGATATTGAGATTGGTATTTAAAAACGTGACTGACTTGTCCCAGTTCTCTGCCGTTGCCTTAAACAATAAACCAGATAACTTTTGTCGTCGGCACGAAAAACCACATTAGTACATAATTTCACGAGTATTTAATTTCTCGAGTTTTAGGGAAAGGTAGCATTGGAGTGTATTAAATTTCGCTATTTTCCTATTCTTTAATATGTACAGAATGTAATTGTAACTTTGACCTCAAAACAGTAACGACAGAGCGTAAATAATTTTATCGTGAACAACAGAAAACAAAGACAATGACAAACATAACTAGTAGTTTCCAATGGAAAGTGCAGTGCTGCGAGTAAAGCATGGCATTTCAAATCATTTGAAAAAATCTCAAATGAGGCTGGCTTCGACCACAGGCAACACAGGCTGGTCACGTACGCAACCTGAATTAGTCTGCTGTGAAGCCACCCAGCAACAAGCTAAACATAACAAAGTGTGAAGATTTTCAACCAGACTAAATAGCAACCGGCAAACAGTAAATAGTAAATAGTAAATATTTACACTCTGATAAACTTCTTTCTTATAATGTTCTGTCAGACAAGATATGAAGGTCCTTATCCTGTTTTTATTATACTTCTCATTACTGAACGGATCCTCGGGAGGAAAGGTTGGGTATTAAATTTCGCGATTATAATCTTCGCGAGTATTATATTTTGCACTTTTCCCCAAATCGCGAAATTAAGTGAGAATAACTGAGGTATCCAGTATGGTGTTAACAAGATCTGAGTGCTCTATCACAAAGGGTAGATTTCCAAATTAATGGCTTAACAACGTCAAAAGCGGCAACAAAGTTCAAATAATGTTCTGTCTTATTGCTTAATTGTGAAGAAATACTCTTCATCTTGCAAGAAAAGCTAATGCAAATATAAGTAGATTTAAAGTTAAAGTTAATCTGTGAACTTCATATGCGTGGAGGCCTTACGCGCAACAGAGCGCGAAGAGGCGAGGACTGTGCATGCAATGGAACTGTACAATAGGAAGTGGGTTGCCTGGGGCCAGGAGGAGGATATGTTTGAGCAAGTGTAGGAGGCCAAGGAGGAGAAGGATTCGTAAGGGTTCTCGAGAGAGAAGAGCTAAATCCTAAATTGAAATAAGTAACTCACACAATTCAATCATCCAATGAACTTCCAGAACCGCACCGAACGCAAAGTTTGGAAATCTGCTGAGGTTTACAGCATCGCCGTTTTTTTACAGCGTAAAAAAGATAATTAACTTTCTTCATTCCGTAACATCGTTTTAAAATGTCCGCTCATTTGTATTCAAAACTGCCAGGGCACAAATCTTTTTAAAGATGCACATAGATAACATTCAAAATCTTACACTGTCATGACAACTTATTTATAGTCTTTCCCACGACCATTTCGCCCACGGACTCAAAAGCAAAAATCAGAAACAAATTATTCCTTGCCAGAATTAATAAAAAAAATAATAGGGAGCTTTAGCAAAGACAACTGCGACGGTAACCGGAACGGCAAAAAAGCAATTAAACAACAACTTTGCTCGTGCATCGCGCCTTTTTGCATTTTTTTTCTTTTCGCCTGGCAATGAGGAAATGGTTCTGAGGTTCGTTACAGCTGCAACTGATCCAGAAAGCGAACACATTGTTCGCATTATATACGTATAATTTTCACAATACTTGAACGATTTCGCACTCAATGGACCGTTTTTCTTTTTCTTGTGCGCGCAATTTTCCAAGAAACACACAGGTAGCCCCGCGTTGATCTGCCGCCACCGGGTGATCTGGCCCGGCCACTTTGGAGCAACGACTTTCTGCCTTTTTACACTATACCGTTCGCGTTCCAAAAAAGGTTCAAAGGCTTTCTTATAGTGGAAAGTGCACTTAGCTTATCCAGCTAGTTTGCAGGCACTCCAATCAAATACTTAGAAACAAATAATTCAAATACAACATAACAGGATTAAACACCCAACTGGCAGGAGGCAACCAGTTGGCTTTTTAAAAGCGTCGCCGAGGATTTTAACTTCTAACGACCGAGAACAAATCCGGCAGGTGGCCAGAGCGGAACTCTAACCCGGAACCGCCGGATAGCGAGTCCGACGGCATGACCACTCGACCATGCTGCCTCCACACGTTTGTTAAAGTCTGCGGGATTTGTTTCTCTATAGCTGGGAAGAAGCTTCATTGGTTTCTTTATCTGATGCTATCCTATTTCTACGATCCTAGCACGTTTATTTACCGTTGGAATTAGAATTTCCTGGAAAAAGTTGCGTTGGAATGGAGCATGGCGGCCGAGATGCCATGTGTATTATATTGTATGGAGGATGAATTTGAGCCAATTATCATGAAACTTCGTTTAACTATTAAGGACAACAACAACTAACTGCAGAGTAAGTTTCATCGACTTTTATTCAGTATTTCCTAAAAATTTTAGGATCATATTTTTATCCAGTACAAACCCTGTAATTTTACTGGAACCGTACTGTGGTACTATCACAGAGACTGGGTTACGTGTGGAAACGTCAATGGAAACTGACTTCAAAGCTCTTTAATATCTTATTGCAGTGAAGGCACTCTCCTGCGCCTCGTAGTTGCACTTGAGTTTTAAACATTTTGACTTCATTTCTAAGGATTATAAGAGTACAGACCATGGAAAATTAATAATAATAATAATAATAATAATAATAATAAAAGTCTTTATTCAAGATTTTAAACAAACGTTAAAACTTACAACGTTCATTTCGAAATAGAACCATTCAAGCATCAATTACAATCTATTTAGAATAAAAAAGACATCTGTTTACAAAGCTCTTCTTAAACCTCTCTGTGTTAACACGTGGTATCTGGTAAGGATGCGATCTACCGCGTAGAGCACGGTTCTTAAGTGGGGGGAGAAGATCCTGCAGGGGATTTTAGGAAGTACCCATAATGCCTTTCCAGAGCCTCAGATCCCTCGATAATTCATGTTGAATATACCCAAATCGAAAGGCCCTCCTTAATAACCCATCAATTTGAATAAGGTATTTAGTATAAGCAGCAACACCCCAAACTCTAATACAGTAAGTAAAAAGTGACATAATGAGGCAATTGAAGAGGTAATCAAGATCCGATACACTATAACCATTTCTTTTACACACTCTAAGGATATGTATACGTTTTACAGCTCTTTCCATCAAATCATCAAAATGCTTATTCCAGTTGGTAGGACTATCCTGGAAAGTCACTCCTAAAAGCTTCAAATATGACACACGTTCAATAGTAGGGATTGGCTCAGGAGGGGGGAAAGTCGTTCTTCCTCTTATGACTAGTTCCTTGGTCTTACTCAAATTAAGTTTCATCAAATTCTCCTCAGCCCAGAAATTAATGTTCTCTACCTCTTCAGAGGCACTATCGTTAACATTAAGCCCAACGGGTATACTACAAATTGTTCAGGATTTGTTTAACAGACCAATCGAAAATCAAAAGTTTTTCCAATATATTTGTTATAATTAGGAGAAAAGTGAGGCGTCTAAAGCGTGCAGTCAATTTAGGTGTCTTAATGAATGAATGTATGATTGATTGACTGATTATCTTTTATTTAAACGCGATCAGTATTAAAGTAGTAGAGCTGCTTGAGGGGTACGATAAAACAGGAAAGAATAACACATGTTAAATAAATTCAAATCTAAGATTAAAATACAAGATGATAAAACTGAAAACGTACTTCAAATTCAAAAAATAAAAAAAAATCTTACAGGAAAATTCGGAATTTTAAGAATTCCCTATTTTTACATAGAATATAACCATCGTCCTCGATTTCTCCTGGAACTGTTGTAATACTTAAGTAATACTCAGGAGTTAATTGGAAACGGTGGTTATGCATAAATTGGAGGGGGGGGGGGGGGGGGGGTAAACAAGGTGCATTATGGTCTATGTGAAAATTGGGTACCTACTGAATCAATAAACAGATAAAATTAGTTTCTTTCAATTTTGTTTCCATTGCCCAAGATGCTCGGTATGAAGCTAATTTATACAACAGGGTAAATTAAAGTTAATGTGATAACCATAAACCGGCCTTTACCAGTAATGGAACCAGCTCACTTCCTTTCAGGTGTTACTTCCTGCATGTGACCCCTGTCACACTAATTGTTTCGCTCAGCCAATTAGATGCCAGCTATCACATGAACAGTTGATGCCTATATTTTTTCGCCTAGCTCAGAAAAATAGCACTTCATGTTCTTCTCTTCAAGATAGATACACCAGTTGCATCCAGTTTGTGTAATTAGTCAATTAATTGTGCTTAATTTACAGACTGATCCTTTGTTTTGTTCTTTGTTGTTGCATATCTCCTCATCTGCTATGGAGGAAGTCTTAGGCTCCTGACTAACTTGTTGCTGTTCCTGGTTAAGTCCTCAGCTGATACCTAATCGACGGGACATTTGCCCAGTCTAATTTTACAGGCAATGTTCAAGTACCATGTGACCATTGTTTCTAGTGACGGTTGACTCTGGAAATAGCTCTACAATTCCTGTTTTTCGTCTATGGGGAATACCCCTTTGGGGTATTTGTGGGGATGAAGTGCTCCCATACAGGTCACACTTTGCCCCATAGACTCTTGTTACTCCTTAAACCGGGGAATTAGACATCTAGAGAGATCTTTCCATCTATCCAGTACCCAAGAGGGATTATCACGTCCACTCACAACCTTGGGGGATTATCAACCCCTAAAGAGGATTATCACCTCTCACTATCCTAGGGGATTATCACCCCCTAGAGAGGATTATCAACTCTCATTAACCTGGGGGATTATCACCCCCTACAGGGGATTATACTCCCTCACGATACCGGGGGATTATCACCTCTCCCCTTGTAGATTTTGGACTGTTACACCATTATGTAGAGAAAAGCGACCTGCTGTCCATATTTGGAGCACTTCATCCCTTACCCCTTTTCCCACAATAATTCTGGTCTAGTTACTTGCTTTTATCTAAGGGGTTATGGGTTACTAAGAGCATTAACTTTACATATTTTTTATGAAGGTAAACTCCTTCACATCTTCTTATCGGGAAATTGGTACGGAAAATGAACAGCAATAGATTTATATCTCGCCTCATGGATCAGAATCTTATCCGTATCATTAGAATCTGGGCATTAACGTTTATGTCATCTACTGGGACATCTGCCTTGATTTTTTTTATAACTCTATTTGATTTCTTGGAATTCTGAATTACGAAGGGGCTTTGCAGGAACTTTGTGTTGATGTTGACGTTTTCTTTTTATGAATGTTTTACTGCAGTTTTGTGTGAAGCTTTTTACAAGATTTTAAGGTGTTTCGATATAGTTTTTTAGAGGCCATACTGATATTTTTCTATCCTTTTTTTTTAATTTTTCAGTCTACTTTTATCCTTGTCTGATCGCTATAAAATTTTCACCAATGATTGACTATAAATTGAAATATGTCAAATTAGTATAATTACATTGATGATTATCGAAAATAAAGCGCTGTGATTGGCTATGAGCTTCGCTTTATCCAACTATAATCACCGCGCGGTGATTATAGCATTGAAGGCTCGCAGTTTTCAAAATAGCAGCCAGGTTTTTTGATGTTTCGGGGTCGGAAATTAATCAATAATTTTATTTTGTCGAATAATCATCAATATAATTATACTAAACAATTAATCACCTCAGGCGACGTGAATATTGGCGAATTGTCACCTCGACTTCGTCTCGGTGACTATTCGCCGATATTCACGTCGCCTTCGGCGACTAATTGTTAAATGTAGGTTTTAGTTAATTCGATATTATTATGACAACAATAAACAAAAAAACTTTGGCCTCTGAAAAATTGTATCGAAACACCGTAATAAAGTATTCTGAGTCGTTATTGTTAAACTCCTTCTGCGTGATAACCAGTGAAAAACAAGAAGTTATGGAATCATACTGAGTGAGCTTAGATGTGAACTGTCCTTATATGGTTGACTAGAAAAAAGGAAAGCCGTTGTCGTTACTGGAACAGGTTCTTGAATCTCGAGAAATAAATCGTTTATCTATTTATTATAATTTTTTTAAATTATTATTATTATTTTGCACTCATCGGCGTGACGCAAACCTCAAAATATACTTTTTCTCACTATGGAACCAATAGCCTCAGAAAATTCTTCCCATACAATCAAGCAGGAATTAATTAACATACATGTACTTATTTTTCTAATCACCACTCGCCTCGTTGGCTATCTACCATCTCATGTTACACTTGTGGAATTATTGTTAACACTTATTCCGGGAGTAAGTTCGTGACACTTTTCATGGTATAAGCTGCCGTAAAATGCCCCTTTATGTTGCCTCATGGGATTTGCATTTTCTGTATTCGAATAGTTTTCATACGAAGTAGTGCACTTCAGACCGCGATCAAGAGGTGATCGATATATTTCACCAGGCAAAACGCGCAAATGAAAACGACCCAGGCGGCGCCTAGTTCTTAGCAGCAAGTTTTGCAACGTCCATTGCAAGCCTAATTTACAACAGCAAGTGCTTCTTCTTTTCCTGGATAAGAAAAACATCTTGGATAAAATAAATTGTAAAAAAAACTATATTTTTGTTAAAAAGAAGCCTACGGATGATGATGAAAAAAAAATATATTCTTGAAAACTAGTTAGTGGGATGTTACTAAAACGGAGAACGGGGAGCGGGGAGCGGGGAGCGGGGAACGGGGAACGGAAGTCTAATAACCAGTAGTCAGCGGTATCCTCCATAAAAATCCAAAAACATGGCCGATCAAGAACCCGGTAAGATCGATGATGGAGAAGCGTCGAAACAACACTTAAGGTCGCTATTTTACTAATGAACTAATTATGCTCATGAGGTGCTTGAAATGATGCGGAGGTAATAATTTCATGACATTTGTCACCTTTTTTTCGTTTTACTGAACAACAAAATATGCTCCAACAGCAGTTGAAAGAAGGTACAGTCGGGACAAAAACTCTCAAAGCACAGCCATATTTGGAACTCAAGCGAATCTATACTGTGTCTAACTCACAAAGCAATGAACTACTTTTGCTTGACGCGTTTCGTAGGGTTTTGGCTTAAATACGTGCTGAAAGATAACGTAGTTCCTCGACAGTAATAGTGTGGCAGTACCAGTGGAGCTCCTTCCTAGCTGAAGCGTTTTTTTCAGGCCCAAATTAAAACATGTTGGCGAGGAGATAAAACTGTAAGTCTAATAATATTATATTTCCAAACCCATGATGAGAAGTAAGTGCAAATTGTATTATGTGAAAAGATAAGATGGATCAGGTTATTTAATACATCAATAAAAGGCAACTTTAAACATATTAACATGCAATGAGCCAGGAATATCAACCATACCTTGCTTTTAAAGATGACAGTTGTTTCAGAGCAAATGGCTATGCTGTGGTTTTATTTTATTATCACCATGATTGAAATTTTGCTTCCCTTTGTTTGGGGGTACGGTAACGACGAATTTTGTAATTACGAGTTCAAAACAAAGAGATTAAAATTCAAACTTAGGATAAAAGTGAACCACAACTGAGCTGCAATATTAAGAGTGTTGCAAGTGTACATGGGGAAGTACTTTGGTTGGAAGGTACTTTCTAAAGGCTAGCTGTTAAAATATGCATGGGAAGTATACTTCCTCTGTTTATCCCTCTGGATGCCTCTTTTTTTTCTAGGGGGACTCCTTTAATGTTTTTGCAGAGGGGAGCTCCACTTCTCTTTAATGAACGTTATTTTTACTGTGGAGAAAAATATTTCAAGCTCAGTGTAAAACTGAAGAATGTGTCTGTGACTTAAACCAGTTAATATTGTCAAGCTGCTTTATTAGCTTAATTCAGTAATATTGCAGTGCACCTACCATCAAGCATCACATCATCAATGTTGCAGAGGTTGGTAGCTTATTAGAAGGTGGTTGATAAGCCTTCAAGCAAGCTGTCTGTAGTTTTGGAAATAAAGAGTTCAAGGTCTCACACAAGTGATGGGAGGCAAAAGATTGGAGTGCGAATGTTTTTTTAGTAAACACGCGCAACTGTATGTGTATAGTGGCCACATTACACTTACTCAATGTTTCATGTAAAATAACGCAAGAGATCTTGCCACCCTTTTCCCTAATTTTATTTCCCCTCCAGGTGGCATAATTTCTTTTAACATATCGGGATTTTAAAAAAAGGGGGTGGAAGCTTTTAAATGAATAAAAATTAATTTTATGTAATGAAGCACAGTATCAAAGAAATTAAAGAGAAGAAGTCAGACTACAGTAACAGTAACCCAGAGGGGAGGAGGGGGGAGGGGGTCCCACTGAAGTTTTATACAAAGAGGCTCTGCCTCAGGGACCAATCCCTTACCCTTTGTATGTACCATTTTTAGACAGAAAAGGTACCCCTTTTGTATACCCTGTAGTGACAAATGGTACCCCTTTCACATTCATAATTTTGAACGCTGCATCCCTTTTTGACTGCTGTAAATACACCATCTTTACAATATGAATAAATCGCTAAAACAGGTTTTCTTGTCTCTCACATCCATAAAATGCGTTTGTGACTGATCTCATTTTGATCCTTCAGCTGTCTGAAATGACAGATATCCCTTTCATATACTTCAACTATAAAAAACCCCTTCCCTTTCATATACCTGAAGCCTGAAAAAGGTACCCTTTTTGGGGGGAGCCTCTCTATTTAGGCCATTATAGTACCTCCTCCTCCTGCACCGAGAACAGTACTTGATAGAGTGATATTGTATGGTATGAATTGCACCAAATGTTTCGTGCCCATGAAGAGGTACTTTGATTACTTTACGACAATTTTCATTTTTTTTTTCTTCAAAAGAAAGGGAGGGGTTTGGGATCTCATTCTTATGGTGGGGGGGGGGGGGGGGGGGGGTTAATTGAGGATCTGCAGTGAGTGAGAATCTTGCATTCAATGCAATCCAGTGGTTTTGATTCAGGAAAGGGTTGTCAGAGGTATTTCACAGAAAGACAAATGGCCACTGTACGACTTTGGAGTTTACTGATTAGGGTGAGGAAAATGAGTGAATTAGGTTCCATTAGGGTCATTAGAGAGATTAAGATTCACGTTTACGGCGTACGGCAAACGGCAAACGTCAGTTGAAAATTTCTCAGAATAGAAAATAAGCAGATAAAAACAGTCCAGAACGATTATTGTGGACAAAACTGGCATAAAACTACTTATTTTTGTGTAGAAGCAATAAACAGTGAACGAAAAATAAGGGGAAAACTTGGTCACGTGGTACAAATTCACGTTTGCCGTTTGGCGTAAACGTGAATCTTAATCTCTCTATTATACTGGTCTATACTCGGCAAACTGACCTGAAACAAATTGTTAACAAACAAAATAATAAAATGATATTTTTTTTTTTTTCCGTGGATCAGTGAAACACTTCAATATCGTGAATGCTTGCAGTGTAGTGGATCTAATAATATTAAAAGCAGAACCAGACTGTTAATTAAAGTAGTCTTAGTAATTATGTGATGACATGGTCAATAACATTTTTCAAAGCAGTCATCGCTATCAAAGGAAATAGGAGAAGTCTGCACGCAAGCTACGTGGATACTTCGATGTATGTTATCTATCATGGAAAAGTAGTTCATTGCTTTGTGAGCTAGACTCAGTATAGATTCGCTGGAGTTCCAAATATGGCTGTACATGTGCTTTGAGAGTTTTTGTCCCGATTGGCTTCTTTCAACTGCTGTTGGAGCATATTTTGTTTCCTACGGATAATTGTTTAGTAAAACGTAAAAAGGTGAAAAATGTCATGAAGGTATTACCTCCGAATTATATCAAGCACCTCATGAGCATATATTTCAAGTAAAATAGCGACGCTATACGACGTTTCTCTATCCTGATCATCGGCCATATTGGATTTTTATGGAGGTTACCGCTGACTACTCGTTCCCAGACTTCCGTTCCCCGTTCCCCGTTCCCCGCTCCCCGCTCCCTGTTCCCCGTTTTAGTAACATCCCTAGTTAGTGCAAATGCGTCTCTGACCTTGAGATATATTCGACATGAGGAGCAAAATATTCTTTTTTTAGTCCGAGAAATTGCGGAGTTTCTTCTTTTCAAATTGTATAGGAAATGACACACCGAAGTCTTAAACCAGAAAATTCCTTTTGTTCCTTGACATTGATCTTTGGCATTTTTAGCGCAGTTCATCTTAGTAGCCTTAGAAGTCTACAGTCGTTTGTCCCAAAGCACACCATGAAGAACGTAGAATTTGATTCAAACCTAAATCTCTTTCGTAAATTTCATGTTTCATTTTCATGGTTACCATCTCAAAACTGATTACTGGTTACACAGGTGAACAGCTCGGTAAACTAATTAAAAAGACCGTGAAACGATTGATATGATACACGGTGTTACATATATGAGTAATTCTTGTCTTTCCTAAACGTGAATACAAAGAAAAATAAAGCTCATTGGGATGGAATATGAATTCGTAAAAGTATATATTGACAAAATGGTCAGACTTCGCCTTAAAATGTCATCAACCAATCATCGTCAATCGTGACATCAGAAAAATAAGAGTATCTCTCATTTCGACGTTTCCTCTGCCCTTTAGTTCCATATGTGTATATTAGAGCCTTCGTTTTGTGATTATTTTACATTCAAACATATAAGCTTCATTTTTTAAGCAGTGGAAGCTGAGAAATAGTCTCACGTAGGCAGCTGTTGTAAAGACGTGATAGAAGGTTTGTAGATTTTTCATCCCATTCGATATCATCAGTTCAACAGGTGTGCAAACTTGAACTCGGAATGAATTAGCCATTAATTACTCACACTGAGTAATTAGAAATATAGCGAAGAGAGAACCTTACTTTATTAATTTCATCCGCTGAGACCAACTTAGCCTCTCTTAGCAGAAAAAAAAAGATGGGGTCTTTGTTGATCCTAGTAGTTTTTGCGGTTTTCTTTGCTGGCAGAAGTGTAAGTGGCCTTTTTGAAAATGAGGCAAAAATTCTTAGTGATTTCAAGGCAAAATACAACAACAGTCAGTCGGACCTAATTTTCTTAATGGATGTATCTGGCAGTGTCAGCGACTATGGCTTTGCGTCAGAGAAGATGTTTGTCGAGAATCTACTCAACGAATTTAGTGTTGCTCCTTACTCGACGAGAGTAGCGGTAATAACATTCGGCAGATATATTAAGACTGATATCGACTACATTGATATCGACCCGTTATCACTTACACATCAAAAGTGCGAGTTCAAGCCCCGGTTCCAGTACAATGTTGTCCACCGTTATGGCTGGGCAACTAATATGAAAGAAGCCTTCTCCACGAGCTCCAGCCTCCTGCAAACCGCCATCAACAACAACCACAAAAGATTGAATGTGCACACAGTCGCTATTTTGATCACCGACGGTTATTGGAATTTGGGGGACCCAAGTATTAATGCTAACATATTGAAGAATAACTATAATGTGGATCTCTTCGCAGTAGGTGTAGATGGTTATAGTGATCGGCAGTTGCGAGCACTAGCGACGAGTAATGACCATGTTCTCGAGTTCGCATCTTTTACGAACTTCCGACAACTTGCATTGTATATCAGAGGAGGTAAGAATGTTACTAATACATTTAAAAATACTCGGCGTATATTGTGTTCCCCTGTTTATAACGTTATATCAATTCGCATCGTTAGTTGTGAAATACTAATTATAGCTTTTACAGGTTATTTATTCAAGATTATTTTATTCCATTGTATTTTAATTTATTTTATAGCAATAAAACACCTACCATTGAAAAGTATTGCGTTCAGTTATAGCATAAAAATCAGTTGATTGTTTCGTCGAAATTCAATGAAAAGTAGCCCGCTAACAGAAAACAATATTTCGAAAGTGGAGAATTTTCTTATTTCAACACAGATAAAAATTTGCGTAAGAATAGGTCAGCGTACGCATTGGTTTTCGCGTCAAATTATTGTAATTTAGTAAAATCCAACTAGTGGTCTATTATCAATGGTGCGTTCTGATTGGTTGAGCTACTACTAGGCTATATTTTATAGCCTTCTAGTAGCGAATAGCGCTGACTTGTTGGCTGCAAAAATGGATTTTTTTAACTAGCTAAAGCTGTTTTTTTCTCGATATTTTTGACCAACTAGTTGGATTTTACTAGAACAATTATTCCTCTCGCCCTCATGGGCTCTGAGTCAATAGCCCATTCGTCCTTCGGTCTCATGGGCTATTGACTCAGAGCCCATTCGTGCTCGAGGAATAATTGTCAATTATTCTGTATGAGTAATTGGTATACGGCAAGCGAAGGAAGATTCAGGAATGCAGCTCTGTTAAGCTCTCAAAAAGAAAAAAAAAACCGAAACGCATCCGTTTTCTAATTAACCACATTTATCATATGAATTCGTTTTCTAATTAACCACATTTATCTTTCTTTTTTCGCCAAAAATAACTCTCTTTGAAAAAATAGATGTATATTCATTTATTATTAGTATCATAATTTTTTTTCAAAACAACGAATTGATTCAGTTTTTGTTGCGATAGTAGTTTACACTAGTTGTATAATGCTGGCGTTAAAAAGTTTTGGTTAAGGGTCTTTTTAAGCCATTTTTTAAAACAACGGTTAATAGTTTTAATTTTAAAAAAAAAATTCCTATTTAGCGTGTTGGTGTTTTATATAGATTTATCGATTTTCTTAATATTATAAAATATATTGTATAATAATAAACGCTTTTTAAGTATTTTTTGACAAGAAGTAAGAGACAGTGAACAACTGTAACAGAATTCTTGGGTTGCACGTGACGTCACCAAAAATCAAACTAAGAAACTATCAATTCTTCTGAGTTTCTACTTTCACGAGGTATTACAGCACCTAAACACCTTTACAGAACATTTTTTTGTTTCGAAAGCATTCTTCGTTTTGCGAGAGAGGACGCTTGAATTTCCAGGCTTTTGCGTGACGCGGCATTTAGCTGGCGGCCGGGAAAGCTCTAATGTGGATAAAAACATTACCGATTTTGGGAGATTTTGCAATCTAAACATTCCTTGTCTCAGAATAAATATTACTGTAATCTTTATGAGTTCCTCCACCGAAGAATTCACGCATTAGCAGGAAAACTCGAAAACAGATGTTTCTGTTGGTATCCGGCGGCCATATTGGTGGTCCCGAAAGGGACACCAACATGGCGTTTCCATACAAAGCTTTATAAATTTAGGTAAACCGTTTTTCCCAATATCTCGGATTTTAAATATTTCACAGACCTGATTCTTGGCAACGGTTTTTGTATATTTATCTTTTTTTCATTTCCCAGATTCTAGTCCTTCTGTATTGAATGGTTTGCATTTTTATTTTTCATTGCGTGACAGTGCAAGCCGAGAATGTGGAACTTAATCGATGTAAACAAACCATAAATGTCTTTTAAAATGGCTCAAATAGCCGTCTGTACACAGGCTAGCTCAAAATAACTTTAACAACCTTTTTAAGACTTTTTTAATTCCATCAATCCGACTTTTAAATCGGTTTGAAAAAATGTAGATCAAACATTGATAGATTCATATCTCATAAGGCACAAGAAAAGCTGTTATCATTAAGCCTCAAACGAAGGCTGAAAAAGTGGCTCCGAAAGAAAGAAACAAAACAAAAAACAGGTCTGTAAGTGTACGGAGTGGCAAGTAAAGAGATTTTAATTAAAAGGATTTTTTTCAAGTTTTGAAAAGTTGCAATTTGGTTTTGTTACAAATTACATAAAAATATTTTTTACCTTTTTATGTGAAAAAACATTTTTTTTTTTTTCAGAACTAGTGATTATCATTGCAATTCTGATGCAGGCTTCAACTCTTTCCTTGTTTATTAGGTAGCCAATACGGAGTTTTATAAGCAAAAACATTTTGAACGACACACGTGAGTGAAGTGAGTAGTTTTCCCTTGCAATTAGACCTGACGCTGCCAATTTTGTATTCTCAGGTGTTTTTGTTTAGTTTTTTGTTTTGTTTTTTTTTTCTTTCATAGAGACGATTTGCCCAAAAATGTGGTCAAAATCATGCTCAAAGATTGTAAAAAGTCTGCTTCTTGTTGACGTGCGTCGCTCAAAAAATGTCGTTGCTTAAACTCACTAATAACAAATTTGTCACCCAAGGAAAAAAGAAAAAGTTTTATTTTTTTTCGTCCTTATCTTACCTGGGTGTTTCCTATTTTCCTTTTCCCAGATGCCCACGATAAAGTTTTTATGCCAATGGCGAGCAGCAAATGCACTACGGCCAATGGCTGTGATAGTAATGCTTTCTGTGCTTGCGGTACGGTCAGTGGAATATACCAGTGCGTCTGCAGACAAGGGTACTATGGTGCCGGAACCCCTGGACATTGCTATCGTAAGTTATCGCATTCAAGTCAAGAGAAATTGAGGATATATGATCAGAGCCTTGTTAGAGGGGTTTGGGGGAAGGAGATTTGCTTGTGCTATCCGGTTAAAAAAATAGGCCACGGGAAGATGGAGAAAAATCTCGGGTAAAAGGGTTTGGTTTGGTTTGGGCAAATGGGTCAATTTCTTTTCTAATACAAACGCTCGCTAAAGTTGACTCGGCTAGGAGAGTGAACTTTTTTTTTTAGAGCAACTATTCTCCATATAAACTTGTGTGAATAACCGATCAACCCGCTTCTTGTAATCGCTGTTAAACTAAGCACATGAAAAAACAGGTGCCAAAAAAAAAACCGTGTTCGATTTTCTTCTACACTAAAGGTGCATATGATGTTACACAGGACGATTCGCAAAGACGATTTTTAGCGCAATACAGCGCTGCAATGTTAGAACAGTGTTGTAACTATTCGAAACAACGTCGCAACAATGTTGCAGCGCTATGTTGCGCTAAAAATCGTCGTTGCGAATCGTCCCTTGTAACATCACCTTTAGCAAGAGAGAATAGTGGGAGAGAGGGAAACGCCTAGTCAGCCTTTGGAATATCAGTGAATTTCACCGAAGTTATTTTTAGACCAATTACCGTAAAATTCCGAAAATAAGCCCCGGGGCTTATATTTTACAAAGGCCCTTTTTGAGGGGCTTATTTTTGGAGGGGCTTAGCTACGGAGGGAAATTTGCGTTTCAAAATCGATTGGGCTAGCCTTACAGTTGGAAGGAAAGTTATACCGGTTTTGCTTTGTTTTACTTTGTATTCGAGGACAATTTCCAAGTTCAAGCCCCCGGGGGACTTATATTTGGAGGGGCGATTTAACGGAGGGTTTTTTGCGTTACGAGTTTGAGGGGCTTATTTTCGGTCCGCGAACTTGTATTTAGGTGTTGTCAAGTCTTCGCTTAAGCGAGTATGATATGAAAAAACACAAATGGATACAAATTATGTTCATGTCCTTTTTGTTTTAATTATCCCTTAGCCTGCATCCGCGGCACGTACAAAACGTTTGCGACTCCAAGTCAGTGTACTGCGTGTCCTGAGAATTCCACCACAGCTAATAATGGTAGCACTCTGATAGACGAGTGCAATTGCTGGACTGGATACGAAGGGAATCCGAAAACTGGCGTCGCTTGCACACGTAATTATCTTACGTACCTTTTAACTGCCGCTTATAAGCTCTGGGCTTATACTTCTTCGTAAGAGGTTTGGGAGGGCATATAACCTTTAGTAAAATCCAACTAGTGGTCTATTATCAATGCTGCGTTCTGATTGGTTGAGCTACTACTAGGCTATATGTTATAGCCCACTAGTAGCCAAAAGCGCCGGCTTTGAAAACCAAAACAATGACGGTTGAATCGCGTTTTGCTGGCTAAAGTTGTTTTTTCTCGATATTTTTAACCAACTAGTTTTTTTGTCTCTGAGTCAATAGCCCATGAGGCCGAACGCCGAATGGGCTAATTGACTCAGAGCCCTTTCGGCTCGAGGAATAATTGTTAAATAACCTGAATAGAAAGTGTTTCGAATCAATCTATTTGCAAAACGTCAAAATAAATCAAATTCATTTGAAGGCACGCAGTGTATTATCTTTGTAATTCTCATGAAGTACGCTAATACATCTTGTTAAAAATCAAATATTCGTTGGGAAACCTGGATCTAGCAGCGGCTTAATTATGCACAAATTTCCCAAAAACCGCAAAGGATTTTTTGTCCGAGATCGACTGTAATTACAACATGAAAAAAAAAAATCATTCTGTGCTGAATGTTGGCGTGACCGTAAATTAGACAAGATAGATAACCAATAAACAAGGCGTATTGCACTTCCTAAAGGAAAGCTCGCCGGACACCGTCAACGAAAAACCTTTCATGACCACAAAAATGTAACATCATACATGGAAGGTAGAAACGTTCTCATTGGTAGTTTCAATAGCATTCAGACATAACGTATAAAGAACAGTAACTTTGTTTAAATTACCACAAAATTACCTTTAGACATATCATGGGTGACAAATACCTCCTAAGTGAAGATGCCAGGGCATTGAACGATGCTTTAGAAAACCTAACACGTGAAGGAGCAGTCATCAAGAAGGATTCTAACAGGTGTTTTGTCCAAAAAATTATAATATTGCAAGCTTATAAGCCAAGCCAACATTAAATCTAAAAAATAACATCACGGTAGAGATCTTAATACGATAAACAAGTCAAAGACCCATGATTGTTTGCGAATAGGCCGTTTTCGAGTCCTCTCTCGCCTCTGTATCAAAACGATTTTGAGTGGTCAGCCTTTTATAAGGAAATGATTTTCATTCTCAAGAAGGTTGTGCACTTGGCCTCAAATTGAAAGTGAAGGTTTTTGGAACACGGAAGTGGCCTATTGTAAACTATTATTGGATGAGGTTTTGTGATATCCAGAATAATCAAGGTCTCGGTAAGTGAGAGACCTTGATTATTTAGGATATCACAAAACCGAAAGTAATGATTGTTTTAGTATACATTGTTTTGAAGAAAATAACGATAACCAAACCTTCGCAAGGATCATGATTTAATATTGTTATTGGAAACTATGCATAGCGAGCACAACCTACAGATTAGTCAGTTATCTGCTAGCAGATAACTAACAAATCTGCAGGTTGCGCTGATTTACAAAATTAGCTGTAGGCTCTTAGCCAGTGAGAATACAGATAGTGAGTACAGTGTATAATAATGAGCGTAATTTGTCATCCATGATATTAATAGAATTTAGACAAAATGCACGTGAAATTATTCCCTTATTTCACTTTTCACCATATGATTACACATACTAATATTGTTCATTTCTCTTAATTTAAGACATAACTGTGATTTTCTATTTGCAATAAAGCTGTCCAGTGTGAACAACTATCGGCTCCAGCAAACGGCGCTTTCAGGGCTGTCTGTGGAAATACTTACTCCAGTGTCTGTGAATTCCAATGCAATGATGGTTACAATCTAGAAGGTTCAAGCAGTCGAACATGTCAAAGTAACAAGGCTTGGAGCGGCACAGCAGCACGGTGTGAGAGTGAGTGTTGATTTCGTTCGATCGAAAATCCTTTCCTTAGCTTAGCCTGAATTTCGCCACTTCTGTCATCGGAACATGTGATACTACTCTAGAGCTCCTTTTTTTTCACCCCTTTTACTAGGAATTTGTGGGTTCAAGTTTTTTGCGATTAATTTAACATTCTTACGTATGAAAAGGTTAGAGTTCAATTCTGACTATCATCGCGCCGGATAGCAAGCATTAAACGCTAATAACTTAATATGTACTTTAATCAAGAGATGACAGATAATAGAGAGTATTTCTATTTAAGGGTCTTTTGCCTTGTCCACTTGCAATTACCCGGATTTGGTGAATCAACGATGGTGTCACTGGACTCTGATACCATGTTTGGTTTCATCAAGAAAGGTCACATTCGGCACCTCCTGACCACTCCGCCTACCTAAATTTCGCCCCATGCAATTCGCCCCATTTGGCACTGACCTCCTTGTGCAAGGTAATCTGGATTCCAAAATCAGAACTTTTTGCTCGTGGAATCTGGAATCCTGGGTTTTGAATAATGAGGAATTGAGCGCAAGGATTCTGGAATCCCGCTAACGATTGGAATCCGTAATACAAGTACCTACTGACAAGGAAACTGGGATCCTGTCAGGGAATTTAGCCGCCCCACGTAAGGGAATCCGGAAAAGTTTTGCTTGTGGAATCCTGAATCCTGGTCTTTGAAATCCGGAATACAACAAAAGGAATCCGGAATCCCACTAAGATTAGGATCCGAAATCCAAGTTCCACCGCCAAAGACTAAATCCAGTATCTGGAATCCGGAATCCACGGTGTGGAATCCAAATCCAAGGCTGTTTTGGATTCCCTTGCATGAGGCAAAAGTTAGAAATCCTCAGCGTGAAATCCAGAATCTTGGATAACCTTATGTGGGGCGTCTGAGCAGATCATCACTGAGTTTTGCAAGCTTTAAAGGGAAAAACGTTTAAAGCAATCTCAACAAGCTTAAAAGGTTTCTGACATGTTTTATGCTTTGTTGCAGTCATTACCTGCGCAGTGTTGCCACAGCAGGCCCACGGAACTAAGACATGCACAGGGAAGGGATACGAATACAATGATCAGTGTACTTTTACTTGCGATGTGGGCTACGAAAGGAAAGGCAGCTCTGTAAGAACATGTCAAGCCGATGGTCAATGGTCAGGGACTCAAGCCACTTGCGAAGGTATTTAAGATGGTACTGAGGTTTTTTGCACACGACCGAGCTATGTTAAGTGCCTATGAAACCTTTCAAATGATCCCCATTCGCATAATACATAACAATCAAAGACATTCCTAGCTTATATAGCAGCTGTGAAGGCACAAAAATTGAGAATTTTGGGATCTTATGGAACCTGACAATCGTTTCTTAAGTGTAAGAAAAGAATTTAAACTAAAGGAGGTTGCTGATATTCTTTTTGGACAAAAAACTTTCTTGAAAGGAGCCAAGATATTGATTTAAACCTCGGATCTTGTGTATTTGTTGCACTAAACGAGAAGAAAAATATTAAAATTAACTCTATATTTTGATAGCACCATTCCCGGTAACCTTTACACAAGAAAACCCCTATTCATAAGCAATTTTTGGACTACATGCGCGCATCTTTAGTTCTATAAAAACTTAAAATCCAGGTTTAGATATAATTAAATTTATTCTCTCGGGATTTCTTTTCTAAGTTTTTATATTTTTGCGAAGAAGCGCACACACCTTTAAGGACTCAAGAATCCGGATTTGAATTATTAAAAAAAACACACACACCCTGTGAAAAAGGGAAGAGCTCCTCCAAACAAAGGTTCATAATTAATGGTTTGCGTTTGCTGATTTTGTAGCCCGTCAGTGCCCCGCCCTACGTTCACTGGCATTTGGCACAGTAGAACCCGTCGACTGTGTAACGACACCACAGCCCTACCAACGAGGATGCGTCATGAGATGTGTTGTTGGTTACGTCATGACTGGAGATAGTCCTTTGACCTGTGGCGCAGATGGCACGTGGCAAGGAACGTTTCCATCGTGCAATGGTACTCCTTTCTCGTTTCTAGTCTACAATAATGCTTAATTGCCCAACAGGCCCCTTCAAAGTTAAACGACTGACATAGTCACGCAATTTGTGTTTTGGCACAGTCTAACGATGACAGTAATAAACCTCTCTGCCACCGTCATACAGAACAATCTAGGGCTTATGGGTGGGGAAAGCAATATAGTAGCACACTCCACTAACAAACGACCAACAAAAAGTGAAATATGATGGGCGACAATCTGGTACTAGTAGAAGGTGCCGTTGCACAATTAATCCCTTTGGATCCGTCTACACCCAAAAAGGGCAAATTTGATCACATTGCTATTTGTAGCACCAATTTAAAAGGGATCCTGGTTTTGCCTGGTTTGTTATATTACTTATACACAGAGTAATGCACTGATAACCATAAGACTGTTTCTTGACTGCTAGATGTACATATCGCGACAGGAAACTAGTCAGAGCTAAAACCACTAAACAAGATTCGAATTTACATACATACTGCTAGGAGAAATATGATGAAGTATGCTGTTGCAGCTAAAGCCTTCATAAGAGTTATGACTTGCTTGCCTTTTTGTATTATCATTTACTTTACTTAGGCTGATCTCTCGATTGAGGATCCAGAACTCTAATAAGGGCGAACATTCATTTTTATCTCGTTTTACAGCTAAGGTTACCATTTAACCGCCATTAAACGGCCACCTTCTATTAAGCAGAAGTTCAACTGTAGCTAAGTTTAAAAGCTTTCAGTACATTGTATGTCATATAATCTATCGTGCTTATATTTCTTTTAGATAACCAACCACCTCAGATAACATGCCCTGCCGATGTAAATAACGGAACAGACCCTGAGCGTTCAACAAGGACAGTAACTTGGAGCGATCCAGTGGTCAATGATAACGCAGAATTGCACGATCCACTAGCCACACCTACTGTTGTTAAGTCGCTCAATATCGCCTCCCCTTATGACTTCCACCCAGGTACAACGCGTATTACCTACACGGCCACAGACAAAAGCAACAACTCAGCATCGTGCGTTTTTACCGTAACTATTGTTGGTAAGTAAAATTCACATTTATATAATAATGCTTGCATGTCGTAGAATGCTAATTTTGAAACCACCTTCGTGACCTCATTTTGAGACCGTAGTCAGAGATTCTACGGCCAAAACGAGAAATTGTCTATTAAAAATGCTTTCCAAACATTTGCTTCAGACTAATAGTGTCGAATGTCGTTTACACATTGAATCGACCTACCAATTCCAGCCCAGATGAATATTTCGAACTTGCTCATGCAGCGAGACTGTAAAGATAGCCTTATGTACATGGCTTACAAAAAGACGTTAACGGCTTTACGTATAAGGTTGGCTTTACCTAATAGAAAAGGTTTATTAGTTAAACAAGACAGGACGAGGTTGAATCTAGACTTGTGACGGAGAAAGACCTTGCTAATTTAAATTATATTAACTTGCTTTTCAGTAAGTTGCTTGATTTGTTAGGCTTGGAATTTTTCAGACGAATTGTTAATGGTTAGGAAAAGAGGGCAAAGAGTCTGACTTAAATATATTAACCCTTCTTGTATGAAATGAATGCCCATAATTTCCAATAAATACATACATATTTATAATTCTAAATCTTCCAAAGCACTGTCAAAACTATTATCGTAAACCTTGATTACATTTATTTCAGACGTAAAATAGAATAAAGAGAAAATTCGCTTCTCAAATATGCGACCGAGTGATTCGCTTCATCTCTCGCTGGGATACAAAGGAGCAGGACTAACGTTCATCCTCACATTTTTTCATTGAAGTGTAATGGACAGCCATTGCAAACACGAAGAGTTCGATTTATATGATATAAACCAGAGAATTGTTGTTATTTAAAACCCGTAAATCATTTAAGATTACTAAGAAAAATGGTAAACGTGAAACATCGAGATATTTTTAATTAAAATGCGAAGGGCGGTGCCGAGGTCTTTTCACTGGTGTTTTTACTTAACTTTTTGTTGTAAATAGTCAGGAAATGACTGACACAGAAATAGTTTTGAATGTCTCACAAATCGATCCCAGAGTTAATCACAAACAATTGGCCGAGCAAAACTAACAACACTTCCCGGTCAGTGGGTTTATGTAAAAGAGAGACCCTGGAACCGGATGATCAGCAGTAACTGTGGAGATGGAAACTGATCAGTCCTAGCTTGCGAACGGGAAGTCTCAATTCAGTACTGAGCCCACCCTCCTGTCAAAAGTTATAGCCAACATGTTCGAACCATTGTCCAAGCATAATCCTTTGCCCCGGGCCTTTTAAAAAAACTACTTCAGACCAATTTATCACATTCCAGATCAATTACTTACTTAGGGGAGGGGTAGGTGGATCAAATTAGGCTTCTGGGAAACTAACCACCTGCCCCTCCCCTAAGCTAACATTACTACTTACTTCTCACTTAGGGCAAAATGATGGCTTAGGGGAGGGGTAGGTCGGTAGTTTTCCAGAAACCTAAACTGATCCCACATTCCTTGTTAAAGAGGCTTTGTCACCTGGCGTCTGGCTCATTTTATCCGCCCACTTCCACATTTTCCATAATGCCCCTTTTTGCTCCCTCCACTCTTAAATTTTGCATAAGCATTGCTTTTAATTTATCTTGGGACGGCTGTAACACCCAGGAGAAATGAAAAACAAAGGTTATGAAAAATTTGGGGGGGGGGGGGGCAATAAGGTGTATTATGAGACATGTGGAAGTGGCGTAAAGCTTATGTTTATTTACTTGTCCTTTCTCCGCTGTAAAACTTGAGAAATGACAAAATTACTGATTCATGTCAAACAAACATGTCTCCCAAGCATTATATCGAACTTTCCAAACAACAAAAAATGAATTTTGAAAAACTGTTAGAGGGTAAATCAACTTCCAATCCATTAATTTGTTCTTCAGATAATGAACCTCCCAGAATTTACTGTCCACAAAACCAGGAAGTGAAGAAAGAGAGCAGCCAGCTAACCATTAAGGTCTATTGGGACCCCCCAACGTACAGTGATAACTCCGGCCAGAAAGTCACCATATTCACCGAGTCAATCAACGGGTCCGACTTCAGAACAGGTCAACATCAAGTGAAGTACGATGCCACCGATCACGTCGGAAACAATGCCTCATGTACATTTATCATCGTTGTTTCGAGTAAGTAAACGATGCTAGGATTTATACTGCGCTTTTTTGTTTTCGCAGAAGAATACATGCTAACTAAAGCTTTTTTAAAGCTCCAGAAGCTTCTTTTGTTTTGGTCTGTTTTGAAAACGAAATGGTCGGTCAGCCTCTACATGAGTTAAAACCATGAAGATTTAATTGTTTTTTTAGCTATAGCTACCAGGTGATCTGTGACGTCATTGCGGGGACCTGGGGAAAGAAATTTTAATGCCGTATCCCATAAACCAACGCGCGCACCAATTCAATTCAATTCAATCTGTTCCCGTCAGCTTTAGTTTATGGGATACGGCATTAAAATTTCTTTCCCCAGGCCCCCGCAGTGACGTCACAGATCACCTGGTATAGCTACAGCGTTCATATACAGTAGGACCCCGGTACTCGAACTCCCCGCTAACTGGAATTAAGTCCCATTTCCCTTGGATTTGACTTTACTTTACGGTCACTATTATTAGGATAACTCGATGAATCGAATTCCATGCTAACTGGAACTTAATTTAGTTTCCCTTGATCAAAATTTCATTGAAAGTTACTCCGATAACTCGAATTCTGGTTGTTGCAACTCACTACGACTGGCATCCCTATAGCTTTTCTTATCGTGCAATCGGTAAAAAACACCTAAAACAAACAATTGAATTTGCACTCTGCTGTATACCGAAGTGCTGAAATATTAGTAAACTATCAATATTAGCATGGTAGATTGAAGATTAAATCGACCCCTATAACTCCAACCCCTGCTAACTCGAACTGTTTTTCGTGTCCCTTCGGAGTTCCAGTTACCAGGGTTCTACTATAGTTATAAACTGCGAACATAAGACTCACCATTCATTACAATAACGACTAGCCAGTAGCTTGATCCTTCCTAATCTTTCTCTTTGAATTTAAAAATGAAGTGTTCCTTTTTATATATATTCAGCTGTCAACTGCAAGCCATACGATCCACCAATTAACGGACTTATAGCTTGTTCGTATTCCGATCTTTGGGGTGGAGAAGCTTGTACTCCTCAATGTAGTGCTCAAAAAGAGTTTGCTCGCATCCCAGCTTCTTTCTACATCTGCCAGGCAAGTGGTAACTGGTACATCTGGGATTTCCGACCAACAGTTTCAAGGGAAATGCCTTGGCCAGATTGCACAGGTAAGCACCCGGTTAGAGTAATTTGTCACGGTTTTCAGTCCTCTGTGTGAAAAGACAATAAAGTCAGATTAGTCCAAGAAATGAAATAGACAGGCAGTCAAGTTCACTTGGTTTTTTAAAAGTGCAATAAGGAAGGAATTAAAGAAAACTAAAGGACCTAAACCAATAAATAACAACTTTCAGTCCGCCATGATCCCAGCGCGTCTGATCTCTGAAAGATTGAATAAAATTGGTTCATTAAGGTGTTTCGACACAGTTTTTCATACCGATGTTCTTCAATCGCCTTAAAAGTGATTTTTCCTCGTCAGATCGCTACAAAATTTTGATCAGTAATTGTATATGTATTGAAGTTTATCAAAATGCAGTTTTTAGTAGAATCGATATCACTATGACAACAATACACAGAAAAGTATGAAATCGATAGAATCCGAATTTTGCGTGATCTACTAGCTTACGAACCGGAGAAAAATCGACGTACAACATTCACTGTTTGGACGTTATGCCAATTTTTCCACATTAATGCCTAACATACATACCTCCATGACTAGCACATTTCAATGTGTATTTTGTCAATTTTTTACATTCAAAGTATGCAATAAATTTCATATTAAAATGTACTAGCCACGGATATATGTATGATGGGCATCAAATTGGAAAAATTATAGCATAACGTCAAAAGTGAATGTTGTAACACAGATTTGTGGCTGGTTTGTAGGCTGGTCTCTTGAAATTTCAAGGTGTTGTAGTGAATCAGTCTTAACGAAAGTTTCATCCATTGTTATATATACCATGAAGATTATGTGACGAGGTTTAAAAAGGATTCTGTCGAGCTGTTTTAAAGATAACATAGAAAAGCCTTAAAAGTCAAAATTTAGAATAAAGTTGCACTTAGACAGGTGGTGAAAAAACAGGTTAGTACAGGTTTTCAGGATCGTAAGAAAGAAAATGCACCAAAATTTCCTAGCATCAAAAAATGGTATTGAGAAGCCTTCTGACGCTACTTAAGATTGATATGAGTTATTTAGAACCTTTTTATTCACAATTTATCACGGCTATTGAAATATAAGGTTTGAAATATATTTTCATTTCATTTTTCTGTCACGGTTGTATAATAGCCAACTGATTTGTCCAAAATTTATTGTGTCTATTTCAATTATTTGTTTCCGTCCTTATTTTTGGGGCACAATGGGAACTACTGAGTTACCTGCAATTGTGTTATCCCTTCAGAGTCAAATTTTTGGTTCATTACTATATACTAGTTATAGTCTAGCTAGTTACGCGCGTACTGTTCAGTTTGCTTAGAAATGTCATGAATTACCGTTATTCACGAAAAATAGTTTGAACTCAATTCGATTATATAAGCGAAAATTACCTTGAAAGATGTGAACTAAACTGTTCTGCTGCATTAAAAATTTGAAATCCCAACTTTACATATTTGTCGAGATGTTGAAGTTCGTATCTTTTCGGAAGTTGCTCACAGGGCATTTTGCGTAAATTTTAGTGGTTTTAATTATAAGGCATTTAGCGAACTTAGAATGCTTGAAAAATCGTAAGTCCGCGAATATGTATTCAACGAACAGATTTATATTTGGTCTCTTTTTAAAGCTTACGAAAACTCCTTTTCGAAAAAAGATTTATGGTACGCCCATGACGCCTTCCAAATTATTTTGCCTCAAAGACAATAATTTTTGTGGCTTTATTATTTTTCTGAGCTAAATAAACAGGCAGTGTATTTGGGTAAAATATTTAGAACTCAATTCGATTGCATGAGCGAAAATTACATTGAAACTGGTGAACTAATCTGTTCTACTGCATAAAGAATTTCAAATACTGACTTTAAATGGCATATTTTTCTTATATTCTCTTGTATGCTTTACGTCATAAACGTTACCTTTTACTATCTCATGTTGCAACGCTTCGAGATTCAGTCTGCCATGGAACTTTCGCGCAGGGCTTTATTATGCTGCCGTCTCGACGCCTCGCGTCTTGGCGAGGCTGCTCGTTGGCAGTTGATGTCCCTTAGGATATTTGTCCGTTGGAGGGTAAAGTTTTCAAGTCTCAGCATCGATATAACAACCTACCAATTTTAAGATTTTAACTTAAAAGTTCCCCGTCCATTGTAGATTTGTTCGCCTTGATCAGTAATCGGTTAAGGGATTGTTTACATGATACCGAAATGCGTCTAGTTCCAGAATTAAGCTCGTACAGCATTTACATAAAAAATCGACCAGGTAAGCCTACGGCGTTCTCGTTCCCGTACTTTTGCTAAGACATCGAATGAAAAAGGCGTTTACTGCGTTATGCCGTTCAAAATGTCAGTATAGGTTTACGTCATATTATTATCTTGAAACAAGAGATCATAATAGGACTATTCTTGCTTGAAATCTTCCGCAAAGCATTTTCAGTAATGTTAGGTTACTTTCAAATCCTGGCTGCCTTGCTTGACTATAAACATTGAACAAATAAACTAACAGACAGGAAAAAAAAAAGGAGAGGTGACGTGTTGACTTATATAGTTCTGTTTATTGACTTCCCGCAGAGGAATATGTACCTGGAGCTGCACGTAAGGGCATGGAATGGCAATATTTTGTTGGAGACTGCTCGGATCCTGCAGTGCAAGAACAAGCCAAGATTAATTTCCAGAACGGATTAAACGCGATTTTTGGAAGCGGCGATCCTAACTATTGCCAACGTGAGGGAGTATGTGCACTTGAAAACATTAAGATCACATGTGGAAGGACGCAAAGACGAAAGCGTCGAGCTGCACAGGTGAGTAGTGAGCTGCATAATAATAGAAACCTTGCCTCAGTTGTTCAAAAGCTGGATAGCGGTATCCACCGGATTAATCAGTATCCAGTGGATAAGTATACAGGAAATCAATTGCGCTAGTGATTTGGATAGTGATTTATCCAGTGGATGGCGTTATCTACGTTTCGAACAACTGCGTCCCCAATAGGTTTCTCGGGATCCGGGATTTCCCTATTTGAGGCTCGGGATTAAAAAGTAGAATTGGGGCGAGATTCGGCATTGAAAGTATGCTCGTAAGGTGGAATGCCAAAATAACCCTCGGGATTACGGGACTGCACGAAATTTTGGGTCGGGATTACGTGATTGGAGAACCCTATTGGAGAGCCTGTAAGTAGGACGAACCAAACTTAGCAAGTTAAGCTGAGGCAGATATAGGGGGAGTGTGCAGGGGGTGCGCTGCACCTCCCCCCCCCCTCCCCCTAAGATGACATGATCTGCGGCTTTCTAATACAACTGATATTATGCAAAAAAATTGTGGTTTATTGGCGTTGAAGTAGAACATAAGACGAGGTTGAAGAATTTATGTTAAACGCCGTAAAAATGGTAGTTAAAATGGCAGTTTTTTAGTGGTGCATCTCCCCCTCAGAAATATCCTGGATCCGCCGCGCCGCTGCAGCGACGTCTGGCACAGTTAAGTTCGTCTGAATAACTTTGGATCATCCAACACGTTCTATCCGTTTGCTAACGGATAAGACAAACTTAAAGCAAGGGGCACACATACACCAACCCACGGCCTGGCCAGTACCTCACGCATGCGCACAGCCAAATCACCCGGGCAGTGGCAGCCATGGACAGCTGTTTCGCCCTTATTGGGGATACACGGGAATTTTCCCCGTTCATAGACCCGACGGCTATGCCATGCTAATGAGCCCCAATAACGTCATCTTCCCGTCAAAAAAACTTTAAAATCCAAAGACAAAAAGTGCAAAAGTAGTCCCTTGGATGCACTTTTAAGCGTCATATATGCTCATCATGGAACGTCCCCGTTTCTGCAGTCCACTTTTTTTTCTTGTTTTGAGACCATTTAAATGAAACGAGAGAACAAAGAGTAAAAATTTCCTTGGAAAATGCATCCAAGAGTTCTTGATAGTATCAGCAAATTTACTAAGCAGGGCTGTCATTAGTGAGCAGGCTACTGCTTTAAAATTTGCCGTTTTTTTTTTTAAGTTTGAAATGAGTCAAATATAACAATACAGGAGGATTTGTATTGTGAATGACCGGTTACTCTCCATGAGAGACCAACGAATAAGGGGCTAAAGTTTCATAACTTGGGCCCACATAATGATATTCCTTTGTTTTCATTTTATAGTCCGTCATTATCATCGAGCTTGATGTGGAAGTTAAAACTCAAAACAATGACTTTGATCAGGCAAAGACCTCTCTAGAACAGAACGTTACCAATGCAAAAACCGCTTCGTCGATGCAATCATTGAATGCTGGATCACAAACTATGACTTTGAACAATGTCACAGACACCCCTACTTACGGAGTGTGCATAAATGGCAGTGTGTATGGTCTCAACCAAGGTTTTGGCCACCAAACGAAATGCCGTAAGTACTCTATATGCCTCATTCTAAATGTTGGCACTGTTTGAATTTAGGGCATTTAACATTTGTAGGAAAGATCTAGATCGGTTGAAACGATAACTATCGTAAAAAAACGTGACGATAACAACAAGAAACGTCGAAAAGAGCGTGGCCTGACAAATAATGTCGCAGACATATTCCAAGAATTTGGTTACTGAAATGGAAGAATAGGAATACCTCAAAGGATTTCCATTTTTCCCTAATTAAATCAATCATAAAAATAATATAAGGGCGATTTTTACATTTTAAAACAAAACTGAACATCATAATAGAAACTTGAAGCTTTGATCTTTTTGTGTCATTATAATCATGTTAATTTTTTATTTTTTGACAATGATGACATGAAGTCATCGAACCTCAAGTTTCTTTTAAACTCAATTTTCAAAATTAAAAATTTTCACTTCAGTTTGCTACCATGCAAGATTTTCGTCCATAATGGAAACAAAAAATTCAACTTCCTCTGTGTAAATACATGTAGGGTTAATTTTTAACAATTTTTAATTTTGATTGAGACGACCAACGAAGACTGAATAGGCACAGGCAGCCCAATAATAAATGCATAAACGGACAAAAGAGCGAATGAATGAATTAATGATTCTGTCTTTATTCCCTCCTAGAGAACTGCCCGTCAGGAACATACTTTGACTTTGACTCCGGAAGTTGCACAAATTGCCCGTTAGATACATACAATCCATCCACTGGACGACTCGGACAGTGTATCGTTTGCCCGAAAAACACTTATACGTTGAACAACGGAAGTAAAAACATAACTCAATGTTTAGGTACGAAAAAGTAAAAAAAAAAAACAATATTGGATATATTTTCAGCAAGTGCATATTGTTGTCAATACGTAATGCTGCACATGGTAAATGGTAAAAGGAGCTTAAGGAAGAAACAATCATTCAAGACGGCCATGTTTCATGTCAAAATATTAATATTTTTGGGCAGAATTTATGATAATATAACTGGGTTTGATGGAGGCATCGACAGAATGTTTCTTCCTCTATCACTTCCCATGTCAGCGAAAAAGCGGGGTACTCATAGAACCACCTCTAAGAAAATGGCGAGAACCAGGCCAATAAACTACACCCACATTTGTGTTGTCCCCGAAACCATTTTTCTCACCATGGCACCATCCAAGTATCTACAATACACTTGACTACCTTTTGTCTCACTGCCTTTTGAGTTAGAAGCACTAACCAAAAATCACCCTCGCAGTTTTCTCGGGTAGGATGATTTGATGAGAAAAGTCTCACATGGGATAATTCGTTCTATTTGTTTAAATAGCCGCCTGTCAGCCTGGAGAGTACTCGCCCACTGGTCTGGCCAACTGCTTTCCATGCCCTATCAATTATTATCAATCTCTTGTACGTCAATCAACGTGCGATAGTTGTCCTGGTTCATCAGTGACCTTAGCAGCAGGCTCCAAATCGATCAGTGAATGCGGAAGTGAGTGTACTTTAATTGTCGTTTAGAACCACCTTATCGATTAAACACTTGTCTAGACTCACAAGAAATTGGTGTTGGTTCCTCCAGTAAAGTAATGTAGAAATTCAGTATTGACATTAAATGTCGCCGTTAGGATTTATTGTGTAGTACAAATAAACTATGCGGGGCCAACAAAAATATCAATGTATCAACATTTATACAAGATCGAAACTTTTCTTGTCTTATTTCTTAAGTTTCGGGTTTGTCTACCTTTGTACATTCTTTCCTTAAGTTTAAAATGTTAAGATATTTCAATAGAAACGTGTAAAATACCAAGAAATTTAGTACCTGGATCACGGAATACACGGCATAGAATCCAGAATCCACCAGACTGTCTTGGATTAGCTTATATGGGGAGACACAAACCTTAACAGCCGCACTTAGGACACAGCCGGTGAAGTGGACGAGGACGCAATTCTGTTAATAGGGAGCTTAAGCAACTACAACGACAACTTCAAAAAAACAATAGGCTTACTGATCAAAACAACAGCTCTGCATGTGCATCACGCTTTTTAGTACATTTCTTTGACGACAACTGCACGACTCCGACGTGAAACCTCCCAATTTGACGTCTTATGGAGGACGTGGAAATACAACGGCGAATTTTCCTTCCTCTTTTTGAACCTGAATAAAATCCTTTAGAATTCAACTCCAGGAAAAGTCGCCTGTATTTGACATATTGAGCGGGTCCAAATAGACTCGATTAAGTTTGAAAAAAGCAAATTCATTTTTTTACCGGCGTTTTCACTGCCGTCGTCGTCGTCGTCGTTGCTTAAGGTCCCTAGTAGAGACCTTAAGATGCTCCGAAATCGGTGTACGGGTAACGGGTAGCGCCATGTTTTTTTCATTTTGTGGTGACGTCATCGACCTTACATGGTAGAACCAGCCGTTTTTCCGGGGTAGACACCAGTTTACCCGTAGAAGATTTACGAGTAGCTGCAAGTCCTACATGATGGAGAAACGAGTAAGTTTTTAAGACTTTTTAAGTACAAATGTAAATTGTATGACTCCTTGGTGATGTTATTGCAAGTCTGTTCAAATATTTTTGCCAAATTTGAATTTTAGCTGTAAAGAAAGCGCTTCAAAATGTATTGATTTTGGACCTCAAACGCGCAGGCTGAACTCTGAAACGATATCAATTTGTGGCGGTATTTGGGAGCATTTCTGAGAATTGCTCGAAAGTTTGAGTTTTGCAAAAGAAATAGCATTTAAAGTGGGAGTCACTGTTGAAGTTGACAATCAAAGGAATTGTTTGGTGATGTACCTCGATCAAATGGCGGGGTTTGCGATAACAAGCCTTCGGTCGAGGGACTTCCCGCAAAGTTTCTTAAAATCTTTCTATGATATTTCACTGGAGATGTATGAATGAATTATTTGTTGCAGCTTGTTGTTAAGATATGAAGTGTAGAATTTGAGGGAGATTTTAAGCGACACGCATGTACAAAGGTAATTTTGCGTGCTTGTTCTTTTAACTAAGGGAAGAAGAAGAAGAATTTCGATGTCCTCATCCTCAGTGTCGAACGAATGAAGAAGAAGATATCATTGGCGTGCTTTCTAAAGAAAGGACATTCGTAAAAAAGAATGTTGGATACATTTCATAGACTTTATTAAACAATTCAGTCAACTTATTTCAGAGGAAAAAGAGCCAATCTCGCCGCCGCAGCCGCCATCTTTGTAAACAATCCTTACCAATCCCCGCGCGTTAATTCTTCGGGTATCTTAATCGAAATAGTCACGCACATGAACAGTTTACGTGTACGAGTACACTACCCGTACCCGTACACCGATATCGGGGTATCTTAAGGTCTCTAGTGACTATAAATGACTCCTTCTCTCAAACTGTGTACATTGTCACATATTATTTGTTTTATATGTTCTAGTGTCTTGCGCTGCTGGTACATACTCCCAGACTGGTGTTGAACCGTGTTTGCCTTGCGCCAAAGGATACTACCAACCCGGGGTCAAACAAACTTCATGTCTTCTCTGTGGAGCACCCAAATCAACCTACGGAACTGGTGCTTCCTCGGCGAGCCAGTGTATCGGTAAGTGGAAGCATCGCAGCTTTGTCTCGCACTACCCAGCAATATATCGATGTGATCGCCGGCCCGTATAATGTAGTAGTTGTGGGTACGTGATCCCTAGAAACAGCTTATAAATACACCGACGAGTTATTGTGATATGAATACGAACGTAACCTAATCATTGAAAAATAGAACAAGACCAAAGTGTCAAGCGTCTTTAAGATCAAAGACGGTGTGTTGTTTGAAAGAATAGGTATATCCCTGATCGAGTGTTTTTTTTTTTTTAAGTTCTGCAGGGCAATTGAGCAATGTGAAATTTCCCAGTTATTCTATGCAGCAAGGTGGTGACAATTTTCTTTGTTTGATCTATAGACATTCAAGACTGCGCCTCGAATCCATGCAACAATGACGGTACGTGTGTTGAAGTCGCTGAAGGTTACAAATGCGTCTGTTTGCCAGGTTTTACAGGAACTAATTGTGAAGTGGAAGAGGATGAATGTGTAGCGAGCCCGTGCGCCAAGGGAGCAACATGCGTCGACAAGGTATAATGGAACAAAGGGGTATATCTGTGTACATTAAATACAGGATACAAACCACACAAAAGGTGAAAAAAGTACTCAAAACACTTATATTGTAATGGTAAATCAAACATTGCCAAAGGTTACCTCTTCCTCTCCTCTTCTTTAGTAGGAAAAGCCTATTAAAAGGAAGAGCAATTTTTTTTTAAAATCAAACGATGGAAATGACGAGCCGGTATTGCAAGACTTGTTTAACTCTGACCACACCTTACGCTAGATATAAAAGTTTTCGCTACGAAACAGTGAGATCATAAATACTATGAAAGCAGAAGCCAGAAGAGTCTTTCTGGCAGCCCTTCTGTGTTACGGTAGTAAAACGTTACAGCTTTCCTTCACAGGAAAAAAGGGGAAAAGTGTTTGCATGTGAATATTTTACAGATATGTGTGCATGTTTAATAAGAAAAAAAATAACTGTCACGTAACCTGCACGTAGTAACCTTTGTTTCTAGCAGTGTGTTATGGCAAACGTGCGACAATGACAGGGGTGCAATATAGCACGTGTCTGGCAAGCCAAACAGACAAAAAAACTAAATTCAAACAGCTTAAAAACAATAGTTAACAAAGAGGCCTGGAATACCTAAAATAGCTTTCAAAGGAACATAGCGTTTAAGTAAGTAAGTAAGCATGTAAGTAGGTAGGTAAGTAACTTTATTAAAGTGTCAGTCGTTCTAGTGTTTACACACTAATTGGAGACACTATATGATAAAAAAAATGTACATTCTCGATTGCATACTACATCTACAGTATCAATATTAAAAGAAGCTATTGCTCGGTGACATTAAAAACTATTTTTAAAAAAGCATATAAAGTCAAAAAACGATTTCCCGGTTACATTTAAAACTATCAAAAATATTAAAACGGCATGTTTGCTTTTCCTGACGGAAGATTTGCTGTGCTTTTTAATAAAACATAAGCAGAGACAACGTATTATTTTAGAGACCGAGACAAGATCACTAAGCTCAAACGAACCACCAAGACTCGCTAAGAAAGCTAATAAATTTCAAGAAAAGAAAACGTCGCTAAAAGGATAATGCCAGTTTGGACGAATAGCGAACATAACCTAATCAAGAGCATGAAAGATACTGTTTGAAGTTGCTTTTTGCCCATCAATCTTGCTTTTATGACCTTGTCGTTTTCGTTGCCGTTGCCGTTGCCGTTGCCGCCGCCGTCACTGACGTCGTTTTATAAGCTCCTACTTTAAGATGGTTTGTGCGATCATTCATCCACAATTTTGTTGATGAGCAGTCCATGGATCTTTGTTTGCTTCCTTACAGGTGAATGGGTACGTTTGCTTGTGTCCAGCAGACTACACTGGCCAGCACTGTGATGTGAAATCGAGCACATGTTCCAGCGGCAAGTGTGCCAGTGGTTCTACCTGTGTGAATACACCGGAAGGGAACGACTGTGAATGCTCTAATGGATACGAAGGGACGTTCTGTGAGCAACAATCAAATGTAAGGACGAGAAGAATTGCCGACTAACTTTAGCACAGTGTCTCTCTCCATGTATTTGATAATTTCTTTGCTGTCTTACTCCAGGAGTGCAAATCTTCTCCTTGCAAAAATGGTGGCACATGTTCTGTCGTAAACCATTCCTTCAAATGTACTTGCCCTACAGGGTACAGTGGTAATCAGTGCGAAAAAAACGACAATGGCTGTCTCCCGGACTCGTGCTTGAATGGAGCGACTTGCACCGACACAACCTATGGTCATGTTTGCAACTGCGCGTCAGGGTATGCCGGGGCAAAGTGTGACGTCAACATTTACGAGTGCAACAGCTCACCATGCCAGAACAACGGGAATTGCGTTGACCAAGTTAATGGATATAAATGCTATTGTAAGCCTTCGTTCAAGGGAACAAATTGCGAGACAGGTATCTGACTGAAAATTTCTGGTAATTTATTTAGAGAAATTAAGGAAAGATAAAACCGACGCTGAATCTTTAAAATTGTGTTTCGTGGGTAAAACGCCATAAAAACTTATAACCGTTATTTTTTGGCGCCTATTCATTTTCTAAGTCGTTACATAAAAAAAATAAATTATTTGCATTTTGTTTCAGAGGTGTCTACTGATTTTGACTTTGAGTTTAGTCGGTCACTGGGCCGTGGAGCATCAATCGTCGAGATGCGTCAGAATTTGACAGCTTTTACTGTTGCCTTCTGGCTAAAGGTTGCCAATACCGAAATTGATCCGGGAACGCCTCTTTCGTACGCTGTGGAAGTCGGAGGTAATATCATTTCACCTGAAGCTAGGTCCATAGTGTGCAAAGTTCCCAAAGGGGGATATATGTGCACTGGCAATGCTGTCAGCAATCAATTTATAATAAGCAAAGTAGTAGTTTTTGCGTATATGAAGAAATAAGTATCTAGGTCCCATTTGCAGATCGAAAATCGGAGTTTGGGGGGGGGGGGGGGGGGGGGGTTGTGGATAGAATGATAAGTCTTTCCTTATCATAAGTCATTCATATCTAAGTCCCTTTTTAGGAAACATTTCAAGCATTTTTCATTCTGAATATCATGGTCGCACCCTTGGAACTACGTGTGATGAGGATGTTCTTTATCGTTTTCCGTGTGCTTGGACGTTTCTGTAGTGCTACAGTTCTATGGAGGGAGCTGTGGTGCGTCCACTCCAGACCAGAATCTGTATTCTAAGCTGTTTTTATTCAACACCTGTCCTTTTCAGCCTTGCAGTCCCCGCTAGACGATATGTGCATGACCCAACCATTAAAGTATCGTATCAGCGGCCTTTGTTTGATTTATCAAACGATCTGGGCTTGTGTTTAAAAGTAAAATCTTCATTTTTTCAAAATTTATCTAAATTAGTTATGGGACAGACGTAAAGATGCCTTATATTTTGCATCTGGACTCTTAGGGAACACTGTGGATAACGCTCTGGTTATTCATGACTACAATGGCTTTAACATTTGGATTATGGGGGAGAAAGCAGCGACTAATGTACCGGCAAATGACGGCAATTGGCATCACATGGCTTTCACTTGGCAGAGTTCATCAGGTGCATGGAAAGTGTACAAAGATGGAAGTAACGTCAAGCAGAGCACTACAGCGTTTCAAGCAGGACAAGTAAGTACTATTGCTTATTTTTGCATCAGCCGTTATTAGTTTTCAAGAGTCTCTTGTAACTTAGTGGAAGACCTTTTGGACTGATAACGAGAACGTCATAGGTTAAACTCCTGTTGGGGAAACACGCGGGGGCGGATCCAGTGGGGGGGGGGGGGGGAGGACAGCCCACTTAAAAATAGTCTTACGTGGAAAAACAAACGGAAATACAGACTGTACAAAAAATAAAGAGTGCAATCGCCATGCATGTAAATGCAGAATCACCGACAGAAGTGTAGTTTGTGAGAAATTTGTGGAGCTTCACCCTAGAGAAATAAAGCCGTCTTCATATTTGGCCTACAAGGTTAGTAAGGTACTTCTACTAGCTTCTATTTTTCTATTTTGGGGCTTTCAAGAGTTTGCAGTTACACAGTACACTCTCCAATTCGTCCTTTCTAAATCGCCATGTCTTGGGACAAACGTAGGACAACTTAAAATAAAGTAAACGTGTAATTTTTTGGCCAATTGATATCGGTCAACCCCCGCTCCCCATTAAAAAATCCTGGATCCGCCCCTGAGACGCCTGTATCACAGGAAAAGAAGAAACCAAAGCAACATCATGCTTGCTCATCCTCACCCTATTCATGTACGAAGCATGTAATTGTTTTGTCATACTAGAGTAGGGTGAAGTGTAGGCGCCTTTGAACTCAGATTAGTTTCAGGAATCCGTTAAAGGTTCCAGTTGCCATAAACAAAAACATGGGATTTTAAGTCTTAAAACTAAACCCTTTCTATCTTACATTTCATATTCTCTTTAGGTAATTTCAGCGAATGGTTTCTTCGTGCTTGGACAAGAACAGGACGAAGTGGCTGCAAACTTCAGCGCAAATGAAGCGTTTATAGGCCATATGACTCAGATGAATGTCTGGGATTATGAGCTCCCTGCGAGCGACTTCGCAGATATGGCCAGGCATGCTAATAACTTTATTGGAAATGTCGTTGCTTGGTCTGATTTCTATGATCCTGCAGATGAGGGTATCAAGAAAGTTTCCCCCTCCGTAGCTCGAACAGGTGAGACAACAAATTTAGAAGGGAATGTACTGTCACGGCTGTCTAACTCTTTTTGTTTATAATCCTAATTACGCGTCCTTTTTTGCTATGAAACTTGAGAAATTACATGTGAATGACAAAATCACAGCCTCGTGTTAAACTAATATTTCGCGCAAGCATCAAATCAAACGCTACAAACAACAAGAGTCAAGTTTGAAAAACTGTTAGGCTAACAACATTTCAAAAAACCACTATTGAAATCCGTTTCTATTTCTCAAGTTTGTCTATATGTACCTCCTTTTGTATTTGCGGTGTTATATTTGCCTTCTTTTAACTTTTTGAGCAGTTACGTTAATGTTTTACTCCATTTGGTGGCAGTTCTTTCGCTTTGAATTTTATAAATTTCGTGACACAGCTTCCTTAAATAACGTACCACCCAAAGATCTGTGTAAAGGGCCCGGAAGTTCATCCCCGATTACCTTTCGACTCAAACCGTCAGGCCTGCAGATCCGAGACGCTGAGATATAAAAGCTGTTTTCAGGAGGCCCTCTTCCAATTCTCGATGAGCGCCTCTTTCTTCGTTCCCTTCTCGAACTGCCACTTGGCACCAAAGAAATTACTGCGTACTTGACGATCAGTTCAATCCGACTATGTTAAATGTGGTTCCTGTTTCTTTATTCAAAAAGAACTTCATGCAAAGAGGTCGAAGCAAAAAAAAAAAACACATGGACTGTTTTCTCACGCCTAATACTACGAACACTAGCACTATTTGGAAATAACTCGATTAATTCCCCTAGCCAGGTGTGACCGCAGCCAAATTTCACGAGACAAATTTGCACAGAGGTATTGACCTCAAACATAAGTCAGGCCTTACTCGCTAGGCACTCAATTCTGGAACAGGTAAGTGTAAGATTGTTCCTACCTTTATTCCTTTATCTGGTTTCTTTTCAGAAAACAAGTGCTGGACCAACTGGATCAACAACGATTCACCATCAACTGGTGACGGTGATACTGAAACCAGCTCTGACGCATGCGCGAGTCCAACTTCCTTCGCCTGTCAGACCGTTGATGGGCTATCAATGCCTGACGTTGAGCTTAATAAGACCACGTGCTCAAGTAGCGGAATCACGTGCTTGAATAGTGACCAGAGAGCGGATCGAAGTTGCCCAGATTTCAAAGTTCGTTACGTCTGCACCTGCCCATGTAAGCATAAAATCCCTCTCTGGTACTGTTTATACGCGCATCTATGATCTGTATCATTGTGTAAATAATTCTGTGAAAGGTTTATGTTTTTTGTTCATGTGCAAAAATGGAACTAGCTTCTTGCATTTCCGTCATTTGCTTCAGGCCTAGGCTAAACGTCGAACTTTTCATGAGACGAACGAAAGTCTTATTTGGGTTTCCCTAAATTTAGATAAGAGTATCTGTTGGGTCAGAGGTCGAACTTAGGACGCATCGAACCATTCAACTGAATTAGACCAAAAGGCAATTTTAGTCATTTTTTCTTGAATTACAAATTTTTTAATTATTAGTTTAATTAGTTGCACTCGAAAATCGACGTTTTGTCCCGAAGACGATCTTCAGACGTTCTATTCGTCTGAAGCAGATGGATAGAACGTGTTGGACGTTCCAAAATCATTCAGACGAACCTAACTGTGCCAGACGTCGAACTTATTAAGTTTGGTTCGACTCATGAAAGTTCGACGCTTCGCCTAGGCCTTAGATATCACCTCTTTATATGATTTCTGTGCAAAATGTTATATTTTTTGTTAAACTGAGTTTGACTTAGACGTGGATTCTCTTAATCCAAGCCCCTTTTTGGCCCTTTTTGAACTGAAGAATACGAGACACTTGCAAAACTTGCATACAGAATAAATGTATGACTTGCGTTCACAGCTAACACTGCTTGTGCCTCAAACCCATGTGGAGCCCATGGAACATGTGAAGCACTTCCAGTTGGATACCAGTGCAAATGTAATGACGGATACGAAGGACGACACTGCGGAACAGGTGCATAAGATTTTTAAGAAGTTTATTTGACGAAAATGGTAAAACTCTGTCGAAAACTAAGGAGTAACGTTTGAGTTAAAACAAATGTGGTAGGTAGGTTTTTAAGCCTCCAAAAAGATGCCAAACACTTGCGTTGATTCTCTTTGTATAATGAGGCCTTACAAAAAAATTGAACCCAAGCTTTAGGCGATAGAGCATTCTTTCTAGCTCTAGTTAAGTAAACAAAGACTTAAGCAACGGAGAGGTGGGAGGATAATTTTGTAACTTTATCCATCCGCATTATTAAAGCGAGCACTTTGAACTAACCACTATAGTTTGGATACCTAATCAGTAGTTTTGGAATGGCTAGCAACTGTATCTACATTTATAAGTGGGACGCCAAGAGCTATGATCAGTAGTATATTAAGTTATGGTTATTTATGGTGGAGCTCTCGCGCGCGCGAAGAGGAGCACCATGGGTAAGAAAATTTGGTTATCCATGCATCCGAAAAATTTTGGTAGTCACGTGACTGTACGCCCGTCCTTCACAACACAGGGCAACCAATGTGAAATGACCTTTTTTACTTTGTGTGTAGTCTGTAACCTGTATTTAACTTGATGACAAAGGTCCATGTTATAGTCATCTTCGCCACTTGGACTTTTATTGAGAGAAAATAACAACAAAGCCGAGTCTAAATTTACTGTCTGCGCTGAAGTGGATAACAGAGAAAGAGCTAGAGCGAGAGATAAAAAACAAAGGAGACGAATTTTGTTATAAACACAACGTGAAAAATTAAAGTGGTGCTGAGAAAATGAGAAATGTTAGTGGCCAGTAAGGTGAAAATTAGCGGCAGTGGAAAAGAAAGCAAACAGCCAAACACAAGCAACAATTTTTTTCCGTGAAAACATTCCTCCATAAAACGTGAAACTAGAAAGTGTCACTTTCTAATCGTGCAACAACAACGGCAAAGAAATGTACAAAAAAAGTGTGCTGCACGTGAAAAGTTCTTTTTTATGCTAATTAGACCTACTGTTTTTCTTGATTCTTTGTTTCTTTGTTTGCTTCTCTCGGGCATAACACGATTTTATTGTTATGTGAGTAAATTATTCGTATAGTAACAAGAGTTTCGCTTTTAGCCCTGGCTAATCTTTATATTTCATTCATTTTGCTTCTATACGATTCTGCATGCACTACATTCCACATTTTTTCTTCTCCTTTAACTTAGAATCGAAAAGAATGGTAAATTAATTTCCCAGATAGATATAATTTTTCGTTTCCGTCTAATTGATAAAAGAGAAAGATTTATGGAAGTTTTTGTGCAAACATTTTCACTTAATTTTACATCACAGCTGTGAAGTGCCCATGTACTGGTAAGATAGCTAATGGTAGACATAGCGGAAGCCGTTCGCATGGAGGGACAATGACAATTACCTGCAATTCTGGATTTAAGGCAAGCGGAACGGCAACACTGAATTGTGTTAATGGAAAATATGACGCAGCGGTCCCGCAATGCATCGGTAAGCACCGTTCTATCAGACTTTATAAACCCTCCCCCACTTCAAATAGTAATGTCAGTCTTCAGTAATGTATACGTATTGTTCTTCATTTTATTTATATATTTTTCCCATGCTAGTACTGGAAAAAGATTAGAATATTTAGAAATGATCGGTTGTGATATTTGGGCTTCATTACTTTTCGTTATTTAAAGCTGGAATTTTCAGGTATGGTAAACAGTATCAGCTCCATCAGTATGGGCCATTTTCGCGATGACTACATTTGACTACAACCACCAATGAGAATACATTTCTATTTGCTCATTCATGGCTCATTTAAGTGTCATTGTCTGAGAAAGTGTTCCAGGGGCCAAAAGTTGTGGTCAACCGATTTGGCTGAAACTTGGCACAGAAGTTGGGTGTGATGAGATATTTCAAAAGCCACTTTGGCTCGATTATATGACTTTTAGTTTTGGAGTTACAGGGGGGGTCTCATTTTTTGCCCTTTGAGCACTAAAAATCCAGCCTTCCAGGGGGCATTTTGAAAGTGTGATAAGACCCCACTGGTAAATTGTGCTGCCAAATGAATTTGACCATGAACTCTACTATAATAGAGCTTTCAGTTCATGCATGTAACTTTGTCCTCAAGGTATTGCACAGAGAGGAACCTGGGGCTAGAGTTTGGTCAAAATTGATGTTAAAATTACAACCCAAAATAGCCATTTTTCAAAAATTCACTATATTCACCTGCCTTCTTGCACAACTTCCAGACCTATACCACTGTTTACTTTAGTCACCCAATTATCAAAATCAGTTGAGAAAAATTTGGCTTATTATGGTTTACTGAATTTTTGGAACAAACACTTCATGCCCCTCTAAGGCAATGCAAAATGGAATTTTGAGCAAATTTCAGGCCATAAACAAACTGCATTGTTGACAAGAAGACCTTATTCTGTATTTGGTGAGTGAAAATGAATTGTCAAAGCCAAATCAGTTTCGTTGTTTAGAAATACACCGATTCTTACCATTAAATTGATCTAAAACGGGTCTTTGATTAGCACAAAAAGCACATGATTTAGCAAAACAAAGGTGATTTTATTCTTTTGAAAACCTAGTAACACCCCAGAACACCACTGATGATGTTCTGACGTAGATATAACGATCTTTTTACAAGATGCTTAAATTTTCTTTGATTAATAATCAGTTTCTCGTCATATTTCTAAGCATTACTCCATGCAAGTATGTTAAGTCTCCATATTTTGTTAGGTCCATTTTTTTTATATTTTTACCAGATAAATTAGGCTTATCAAAAGGTTCGTTAACATATAATCTTCGTCTGACCTTGTAATAGCCTGAATAGTTGTTGCAAATACCCATCTGCAAAGGAGCATGACTATACATACGTGGTTATACAAACATATACGAGCTTCAGTGAGCAGTATCGAGGTGAACTGTGATTTTCTGAGTAGTTTAGAGCTGAAAAAAAGAAACCATCCATCCACAGTTAGGAGAGCTGGATAACAAAAAGCTTTTGTTGCTTTTTAAGGAAAATAACCCAAAGAAAGCCTTGCATCGAGATGATGCAATTGACATTATACCAAATGAACTGCCCGCCATTTTGGAATGGAGGGTGTGGGGTGGGGACTGGACCGAGTTCCTGTCCAATCCTTCTCCCGTTTCGCGGGATTTTTTTGTGTTTTTATCAGGTGTGTTCGAAGTTCTAGAAAGTGATCTGTTTCAGGATAATTTTATGATGGCATTTTATTTCTTTGGAGGGGTGAATTTATTTAATACCAGTGTGGTGTCACGTTTTGGGCTGTACAAGGAACAAGAATGCTTCCTTTGTTGTCTTGCGATAGTGGCATGACTGCATTGTTAATGCACAAGTAGGGGTTCAAGTGTGTCCGGGGAAGAAGAGGAAGACCTGGTGATGCTAAAGCTGCAGGTGATTCAAAAGATCAGGTAGGGATCATACACGCGCACAAATGGCTCTTATCGCGGTTTACGGGACTCTTTTGCTTGAAGAGAGACGATGATATATAATTTACGATATTGTCGTTTCAAATTGTTTGTTTATGGTTGATTGATTCCCGTGTTATTTCCCTGGGTCCTTACGAAGACCACTAAACATTCAACAAACTCATCGCAGCAATATATTTATCAAAAAAAAAAACAACAACAGCAATAATAGGAATAACTGGAAGGCCGTTTTTTGTCTGCTCGAGCTGTTTGTTTACATTCAGCTTGTCACGTGGACACGCTTATCAAGCAGTGCTAAGTTTGGCATTGCACAATTTCGAGCCGGCTTGCATTGAAACTCCACCGGTCTCCTTTATTTTTATTTGCCTGTTTCGTCGAAGACAAGTAAACTTGAAATAGGCTTAGTACATAATTCCGCAGGAATTGTTTTGGGAATTTTAGACACCAAAAATAATTTTAGAAAATCTCAAGAATATTACAAAAAAATTGAAAAATACTAGAACTTGAATAGCAGTTTGAACAGTCAACCGAATTTTGGCAACATTTCACAGGCAAAAACGTTGAAAAAACGGTCTTATTTTCTCTATATTTTTTCATTTATTTTTTAATTCAATGGTTAACATTATTTTAAATAATTTTTTAATTAAATAATGAACAATATTTTTCTACAAATATACACGAATCTTCCGTGCTCTTCCAGAACGATTCAGAGTCAATTCCCATTCAAGTACGACATATGTGTGTTCATTGCCTATGCATTATTCCAAGCAAATCCAATAATATCAACTAATTTGGTCGATTTTGCGACGACGTTTTAATGACATTTTCTCGCTGAAAATGTCAATTTCATCGAAAAACTTAGATGCAGCATGTTGTCAAAGATCTTTGACGAAAAGGGTAAATAATGGAAACCAGTGACTGACTTGTGCATTGCATGGTAAGAGTGTGTACGTGGCAAGCTGAATGTAAACAAGCAGCTCGAGCAGACCAAAAACGGCCTTCAAGTTATCCTTATCGTACTTGTCTTTTTTTTGACAAATTTGTTGAATGTTTAATGCTCTTCCTAAGGACCCAGGAAATTAACATGGGAATCAATCAACCATAAACAAACAATTTGAAACGACAGTATCGTAAATTATATATCATCGCCTCTCATCGAGCAAAAGAGTCCCGTTAACCGCGATAAGAGCCATTTGTGCGCGTGTATGATCACTAACCGATCTTTTGAAACACCTGTTGCCTTAGTATCACCAGGTCTTCCTCTTCAAGTTCCCCGGACACACTTGAACCCTTCTACTTGTGCTTTACCCATGCAGTCATGCTGCTATCGTAAGACAACAAAAGAAGCATCCCTGTTTCTTGCACAGCTTACGAAGTGACACTGCACTGGTCATTTACCTCTCCAAAGGAATAAAGTGCCATCGTAAAATTATCCTTAAACAGATCGCTTTCTAGAATTTCCTACACGCGTGATGAAAAACACGAAAAATTCCCGCGAAAAGGAGAAGGGTTGGACGGGAACTCGGTCCAGACCCCACACCCTCGAAGTCCAAAATGGCGGGCCAGCTAACTTGATGTAACTACAATTCCATTATCTCAATGCAAGGCTTTGTTTGGGTTGTTTTCTTTATAAAAGCAAAACAAGCTTTTTGTTATCCAGCTCTCCTAACTGTGGATGGATGGTTTCATTTTTTCAGCTCTAAACGACTCGGAAAATCACAGTTCACCTCGATACTGCTCACTGAAGCTCGTATATATGTTTGTATAATCTACGTATGTATGGTCATACTCCTTTGCTGATGGATATTTACAACAACTATTCAGGCTATTACAAGGTCAGAAGAAGATTATATGTTAGCGAACCTCTTGATAAGCTAAATTTATCTGGTAAAAATATAAAAAATGGCCTTGACAAAATATGGAGACTTAACATGCTTGGAGTAATTCTTAGATATATGACGTGAAACTGAATAAAATAAAAGGAAAATTTAAGTATCTTGTAAAAAGGTCGTTATATCTACGTCAGAACATTTTCATTTGTCTTCTATGGTGGTTACTAGGTTTTCAAAGAATAAAGTCACCTTTGTTTTGCTAAATCATGTGTTTTTTGTGCTAATCAGAGGCCCATTTTAGATCAATTTTAGAGGTAAGAATCGGTGTATTTCTAAACAACGAAACTGATTTGGCTTTGACAATTCATTTTCACTTACCAAATACAGAATAAAGTCTTCTTGTCAACAATTTGGTTTGTTTATGGCCTGAATTATGCTCAAAATTCCATTTTGCATTGCCTTAGAGGGGCATGAAGTGTTTGTTCCAAAAATTCAGTAAACCATAATAAGCCAAATTTTTCTCAACTGATTTTGATAATTGGGTGACTAAAGTAAACAGTGGTATAGGTCTGGAAGTTGTGCAAGAAGGCAGGTGAATATAGTGAATTTTTGAAAAATGGCTATTTTGGGTTGTAATTTTAACATCAATTTTGACCAAACTCTAGCCCCAGGTTCCTCTCTGTGCAATACCTTGAGGACAAAGTTACATGCATGAACTGAAAGCTCTATTATAGTAGAGTTCATGGTCAAATTCATTTGGCAGCACAATTTACCAGTGGGGTCTTATCACACTTTCAAAATGCCCCCTGGAAGGCTGGATTTCTAGTGCTCAAAGGGCAAAAAATGAGACCCCCCCTGTAACTCCAAAACTAAAAGTCAGATAAGCGAGCCAAAGTGGCTTTTGAAATATCTCATCACACCCAACTTCTGTGCCAAGTTTCAGCCAAATCGGTTGACCACAACTTTTGGCCCCTGGAACACTTTCTCAGACAATGACACTTAAATTGGTCAATTTCGCAGAGTTTTGGTTTAAAGCTCTAATTTTTACTAGAAAGCAAAGGATTCTGGTAGTTTTAGTTAATTGACGTCATCGTGCAATAATTCCTGACACCTGTTGCATCATCATTCTTTCTAACATACTTACAGTTTTACCTCTTCGTCCCATCCAGGGTTGTCCTCCTGGCATCCTTTCACGGTTAATAACATTAACTTCCAAGTTTTAAATAATTATTTATCACTTAACGAAGTTACTCTTCACCAGCCTTCACCCCCAGACGTAGCTAAACTAAGTTTATTGGCAATTCAAGGGTTTTTTGTTTGACTTCTAGATGTTGACGAGTGTACTGAAGGGACCTCAGGATGTGCACAAGGCTGCGTTAACACATACGGTAGTTTTAAATGCACGTGCAATTCAGGGTATTCATTGAACGGAGATGGGAAAACATGCACAGGTAGGTGAATAACACGAATTTTAACGCCATTTTCGAGTTCCAAAGACCTTTGTTTCCAAATTAGGGGCGATAGTATAAAACTGCAGTTTATATGCTTGACCTGTCCGTAAAATGAGGTTTGTTTTTCAGATATCAACGAATGTTCCCTCGACAACGGAAACTGTCAGCAAAGTTGTCACGACAGTGATGGCAGCTACCGTTGTACCTGCTCATCAGGATACAAGCTTTCGTCCGACGGTGTTTCGTGTGAAGGTAAGTTGTTCGATTAAAGTAAAACATAGGAAATGATATGATATAATTACATTATATGAAACAAAGGAAGGTTTATAGAGGATTGAGATGCTTTCTTTCTCCGTAACTACTTCACGAAAAAGAATGAGAACGTATTAGGAACGAGTCTGCTGTGGTGTAGTGCTACCGAAGAGCCTTAAACAGAACTTAGATAAAGGTTATCAAAACGTCGCAAACTACTGCTTAACATTTTAAGAGAAGTTTTGTAAGCACTTGTAAAAAAACGGAACGGTTATATCAAAAAAGTAGTCTTAGACCTCAAACAGTTCTTTTATTTTATTTTTTTTTTTTAACTTTAATAGACGATAACGAGTGCTCTACCAACGGAGGATTGGGACCTTGTCAACACATTTGCGTCAACTCCTTCCTAAGTTATCAATGTCTCTGTAACGCTGGATATACGCTGAATGGTGACGGAAAAACGTGCGCAGGTGAGTCATTCAATAAAAAGCGCTTACTTGGTGTCGAGAGTTAGCGAAAGAGCACACTTTTCTTTTTAAAAGGAAAAATCTAATTTTTGAAAGATGCCAGATCCGAGACATGTGCATAACTGAAGGATATATTGTAGATAGAATGCTTATGGGAAGGTCTACGCCAGTTAATACCCAGCGCACAGCAGCTGTTCATTGTTTAGGTTTTCTTTTTACGAAATAACAGTTTTTTGCCCTGAATTAGAGCTTTTATTGGAATGATATTTCTTTGTTCCATCAAAATACAAATCAAATGCAACAAATGGCCATATGTGTAAGACCTTTCATTGTTAGATTTACCTAGGCACACATCCAGGCTTTACCAGAGCTCCGTTCAATTTTACCTAAAATTCAGATATTTTATCAGCTGATCTTGAGATCGGATCTGTAGATCACAGACCGAGCCTCCTGTCCCTCCTTTCTCACCGTACCTTACCTAGGGCCTGGGGTCTGTTTCTCGAAAGTCCCGATAATTAACGGGCCCGGTAAGCTGTCTCCGTTTTCATTAAAGATCGAGGTTTCAATAGTTTTGCATGTAACATGATAAAACTATCAGTTAATGAAACAAAATGGAGTAGTTTGCTAGCCAGGACCCGCGCTCTTATTCTTTATATTTCGATTTGAATATTTGATTTCGGGCCCGAGAAGTTACCGGGACTTTCGAGAAACGGGCCCCTGAACGCTAGGGACAGGCTATTAAAATAAGTGTATTTAAGGCTTTTGTTCTGGGTCCAGTTGTTCGAAGGCCGATTAGCGCTTAACCCGGGGTTAAATTTAACCCGGGTTTCTCTTTCTTGTGTTCAAAAGCATTTTCTCAGATAATTTCCTCTTTTGTATTTAGAGCTTTCAATCATCAAATTGTAGACAAAAAGAATTAAAACTAAAATTCTTTTTAAGCTTGGAAGTCTGAATTCAAATCTCGCACTAACCCTGGGTTATCTTAACCCGGCTTTGAACAACTCGCCCTGTGGAACAAGCAAGTGATAGCTATAGGCTTCTGACAAAGGATATACCACCCGTAAAGAATTTGCGATTTTATGATTATGGTTATGATTAGAGGGATTTTACTTAGCCCATAAAATAAGTAGTAGTAAGAATACTTCGCACTATTATGCACTAATTCTATTGTCTTATTGTCTTATTTGTAGCTATTTTGCGCTAGTTTTTATTATGTTTCACAGTTAAAGTAATTTCACTCTAATTATGATTATGATTATGATTATGATTAAGATTATTAGAACTGCTATTGTTAGTAGTACTATTATTGGAGCAAGCAAATAAAAGCATAAATAAAGTAGTTTACAAGTTTAAAATCAAAATGGGCTTTTGTTTGTAGCCGCCAAATTGAAGGCAAGGAATAAAAATCTTCCTTCGGGTAACTGGTAATCGAAAATTGGCCAATTATGTACTAGACTGGCTTAGCGACATGATAAATCGGAATGTTAACTGAATTAACTCTCGCTAAATCATGCATTCTTATCTTTAAAATAAAAAACAGCGAATTCGTGTCCAGCGATTTCAAGTTTTGCAAATGGAGCTCTTGATCCTACTAGCCCAGCAACGACTACTGGTAGTACGGTACGATTTTCGTGTAACCAAGGTTACGTCCTCAGGGGAGCTTCCACGAGAACCTGCTTAGCTGATAACACGTGGTCTGGCAGCGCACCTCGTTGTGATGGTGAGGTTTATGAAACTATTGCAGACAACTAACCATGCTGTTGTAGTGTACTTTCGAAGGTGTGCAGTAATTGAGGTAGTTCCTAGAAAAAATAAACATTTATAGAAAAAATGTAAATAAAGAATGGTATTCTGGGTGGTTTCGTTGAATTTATGTTGCAAGAGAGAAAGAGTGAACGATCGAACAAGTGTGAGTGAGTGAGTGGGTTAGTGAACGAATGAATTATTGAGTGAGCGAGTTGACTTTCACGATTAAAGCCAATCATCTTCTAATTATTCGTGAAATAATCGCATAATATTTTGCACAGCTGGTGATGATTTCGAAAGTGAGAATATGAGGACAATTCTTTGTTCTTTGTTTTTTATTGTTATTATTTTTTTCTTTGGTTAGTGGTAAAATGCATCATACCTGGTGAACTGAAGGACGGCACAAGAAGCACTGCTGCCAACTCTTACAATACAGTAGTCTCCTATGCGTGCAACTCAGGATTCAGACTAGTTGGATCAGCAACACGAACATGCCAGGCCGACGGAACATGGAGCGGAGAACATCCTCGCTGTATAGGTATGAAACATCGGGTATAACAATGCTCTTCTTCTTCTTCTTCTTCTTCTTCTTCTTCTTCTTCTTCTTCCTGGACGACTCACCTCCTTCAATTCTGAAGATTCTAGTGAGCGTATAAATAAAAGCTACAATTTAAAATAAGGCTAAAATGCTATGATAAAAACTAAAAAAGATAACAATAATGTCAATAATAAAAGTCAAAGTTAGCATCGTTTGGTTTGGCCTTGGTCAGACGGCAGGCTTTTCTTGAAGGCCTTCAAATTTGGTGCAATTACTGTTTCATTGGCCAGGCTGTTCCACTCTCGTATTGTTCTCGGGAAAAACGAGTACATGTGTTAGTCCGTCTTTGAGCGGGGGATTTTGTACGCGTATGAATTTACATGCCGTGATCTCCTTTGAAGTGGAGTCATGAACTCTTGGGCGTCCATGGCAATCAACATCATGCAGAGTCTAAGTGTCTGTCTCCTGGTTTGCTCGTTGGAAGAACTAAAATGAAGATTTCTCAAAGACGATGCGACGTCAAGTGAGAACTCGAAAGCACACTGAAGGGACTTAATGCAGCTTATGGTGCTCAATTCCCCTCTCTGATGTTGTTCAATTCGATTTTAAGATCTGCGCGGGCCGTCGTCGTTGTCATCACGTGTTTTTGCCGATGATCTGGTTAATATTAGAATCGTTACGTCAGGGAAGTTGTGATAAATCGAGCAAAACATTATAGGCCTCCTACAATTAGCTTTACTGAATAATGAAGACCCCTTAGAAACCATAAGCCCTGGGGCTTATTTTCGACGTTTTGAAAACCCGGAGTGAGTTCGTAGAAAAAAAGCGTTCTTGTGACTAGAAATAGAATCGTTAGTAAAGCCAGCTCGTGAGAAATTGCTACTTTAGGTGTACGGAATTCCCGCCTTAACCATGACTGATACTATGGCAAAGCCAATTGTCACCAAACGACAAAATAACGCCGGTTGTTATCGACAGCTGGGAAGTAACTAGAATTTCCGAATATACTGTGTCAAGTAACTTCACAAGCAATCAAATATAAAGAACATTACTCTTCACGACGGACGCTTATCAGCATGTCGTGCAGCTGGACATGTTGAAAACCACAATCATGTATAAGACGTATTTGGGCAAATTTGCAGTTGTGGCGCTTTTTTGCGCACCTAAAATGAACAATTCCATGCAAATGAACTTCATTTGCCTTTAACATGGTACGTTGCTGAGCTATATACAATGTTGCACTAATATTTTACAGAAAGAAGGGGAAGGTACCGGCAATTTTGAAAATATAGCACTACTTTCTAAAGGCTTCTTAAGAAAACATAGTCACTGCCCCAAGATCTTAGTGCACTATATAACCGGCACTGTACACTGTCTAATTCAAAGACCTTTAAGATTTGATTTTTTTTTATCTCAGTTAGCTTAACCTGGAGATTTATTTCGTGATTTCTTTTTTTGGCTAATTCGTGTTACTTTACTTTTTTGCTAGCTGCTGACTGCCCTGAGCCCTCAGTCCCACCCAATGGTAAACTGATTGGACTCCAGCGGAAAAATGGTGACACCATTCGATATGAATGTTATGTTGGTTACAAGTTGGTTGGGCAGTCTTATGCAATTTGTCAGAGTGGGGCCTGGAGCTCGCGAACACCTTCTTGTACCCGTAAGTAAAAGCTCTCATTAGAGAGCTTAAACAATGGCGTTTTTGAGCGAAGCATGTCAGTCAGTAGTAAGGCACCTTACTTTTTATATGCCTTGACGCTTATGTAAATTGCTAAGTAGCTTGCAGAGACGATTTACCCCCCCCCCCCCCCCCTCCAAAAAAAAAATACTTCTGCCCAAGAATGTAAAAACGTTCACCTGCGTCACTCAGTCACTCAAGTCACATCTGTTTTTTATTTTCGTTGTTTTCGGATTTGAATTCATTTAATAACACAGTACTGGTGTTGCTGTACATTGCCAAAAATGTACCAAGGTTCGGAGGATGTGTTCGTCTATTTCAATTCTTAATTGATACTATGAAAAGCCTGCTTGAAGCCGCTAAGCAACTAGGGGTAGGGTATACAAAACCACAGGCAACCTGGAGACGGTTTTTCCCCTTGTTTTAAAATGTTGTAAGGAAAAAAGTGGCGATCGTGGATAACGTTATGAAATTAATAATCCATCTCAACGACTCTCATGCCGTTGATGATTACCTAATCAAAAGGTTAAATGTCTTAATGGCTTACTGAAATTTGTTTTAATTTTTTTATACTTTTTTCCAGTGGTAAATTGCGGTGCCCCTCCGGCGGTAACTAACGGCATAATCCATGGCACAGATTACTCTTACAACGCAAAGGTAACCTATTCTTGTGTTGCCTCAAACTTTAAGTTGTCAGGTTCACAGGAGAGAACTTGTCAGGCAGATGGGTCATGGAGTGGAACACAACCTGCTTGTCTGGGTAAGTTCTAGGTGCTTGTATAAAGTTGGTCTATTCACCAATATACATTTTGCCGAAAAGTATCGTTTAAAAAAGCTGTTCGAACCGCTTTTCTGAGAAATTGTCTTGTCAAAAAACAGCTAACACTGTCCAACAAATTGTTCACAAGTCTATTGCTACTCTATCTTTGCTCTTCAGATGCCTACATGAATCCCACGCCTTGGAAGATCGGGCGTGGGCAGAAAACGAAATTTTCGTTCTCCAACTTTGCGTTTTCTTTCCTACCCGCTTCTTTCGCTTTTCTTGAACTCTTTTTTACCATTATTATTATTGCCGGGCGTTTGCCACGCGTTACTTCGGTGAGTACCTTTTTCACACAGCTAGAGGCTAGTAAAATTACTGACTTGTGACTATTACAGTGGATCAAGATTTTCATTGGATTATATTCCATCAAACAGGCATAAATTTTTTTGTCTTTTACTCTCGATTTAATTGAACCGAAATCATTTTGGTATGGTTTGAAAGTGTTCTTTCTCCTGCAAGAGTCAGGTGGTTAAGTTACTGCGATTCACGTTTGAGAGTTTGCATGCCCCATCCTTTAGTTTTATAGTTGCATTTTTGTCCTACCTTTTTTTGTTACCGTAATATATGCAACATACATGTACCTACCGGTTGTTTTCAACTTTTCGTATAGATTAGTGACAAACAAGGCAGCTGTAAAATCTGCATGAGTTCTCGAAAAGTAATATTTTGAATCTTGTTTGTCGTTTTATTGGCAGAAAACTCTTGCGGTAACCCTGGTACACCATCCAACGGACAGAAGATTGGAGAGAACTATCAATATGGTGACGTAGTTACCTTTAAATGCAATGAAGGTTACAATCTTGTTGGATCCAGCTCCAGAACTTGCAAAACAGACAATAACTGGGATGGAACACAACCAACCTGCCAAAGTACCTATATTTCATTGACTGAAGTAGTTTTTGCATATTAAATATTTACGTACATCCTGCACAGTTTAGACAGATACGAATCTGCATGTGCTGTAAATCGTAGTACGTGTAAGTGGCCCAAGAAGCTCAAGAACACTGAGTGGGACTGGGAAGAGTGTGAAATATCGAAGTGGAAAGCTTTATTTAGTTTAAGTCTGTCAAACAAGTTAGAGCGATTTTCGTATGACCTTGAAATGAAAACGCGCGAACAAAACAGAAGCAACAAACGAACGGAAAAAGAGCGATTTGATTGGTTTATCGAACGGATACAAACGTGCGTGGCTTTTGGTTGGTTAAGCGAACGCCCGCGTAAAAAAACTTCATGCCCGAGAACTTTCTAGAAATCAATGGATCCTTCGCTTTGACGTCATACTGCAACACGATTGGCCAATCGAACAATGCCTTCTCCATATTAGGGTTTTCTTTGGCGGGAAAACGAAGAGTCCATGTTTTGATCTTTTCATCCATTGGCTTATGAAACAGATGACGAACACTTACCGAAACCATTTTTCAAGGTCATACGAAAATCGCTCTAATATTAAGAATGGAACATACATGAGTGCTTTTACAAACGACACCAGTAGCACCCAAATTTCCTCGATCGCGTGCTGATTCTTTGGTAGCCTTGAGAAGTGAGCGTAAGAGTAAAAACTGTTGAATTTTTGAAAAAGGTATGACTAATCTTACTGTAAACTGTCGAAATTCGCTCGTCTTTCTCGAGCTCATGGATTACTTCTGGATTAATTAGCAAAATTCCTAAATTGTCAATAAAAGCCGAACCGGCTTACCTTGCGACAAGAACTATTCAGTTCTCGATAACTCTCAAACACACTTGATAATTTCATTTCTTTTTATCAGTTTGTGGCGTGATGCCTTGAAAACAACAAGTTTGGTTTGGTTTAATGGTTTGTTTGCCATAAAATGTACAAAGCAAAAGAAAAAAATATATATTTAAGTTGTCATGGCTTTGAAGCCCAAGGGAAGCCACCGGGCTTATAAGGAATGGGCTCCCTCAGTTAAATAGTTAGAACAAAATATTATCATAATTACAAATCAATGGTAGAGCTACAGTAAATCTTATAATAAATACATTAGATAGCCGTACTAATTATAGTTCTAGGCTAAAAAAAGCCAGTGGCAAAAAAAAGAAAAAATGTATTACTATTTATGATAAGAGGAATGCTTTCAGATTACAGCAAAAGGAAGCGGTACTTATTGCATTTCGAATACAACGTAATACAAATCACCGATTAATGCCCGTCAACCAAAGTGATATTATTGATTTTTCCTTTGTTATCATTTTGTAGTTATCGATTGCGGTGACCCTGGTACTCCTACCAATGGAGAGAGAGTAGGATCTGAATTCACCTACGGCAAGATTATAACTTACGACTGCAACCCAGGCTTCCAGCTGTCGGGTTCCAGAACACGAACATGTCAGCTGGATGGATCATGGTCTGGTTCAGTTGCCTCTTGTTCTGGTAAGTCAATTGCGTCGGAACTGAAGCATTCCCATTTACAGAGATACTCCGTTCTTTTACAGCTAGTGACATGCGCCTCAGCAATGTCGATCAATTAGTATTGGTGCTCTAATTGAACAACCAGTCACTACAGAACCTGTTGAACGGAACATAGCCTACTTCAACATTCAGCATGGCATGGACGTTTGAGTTTTGTTAAACAGAACCGCTAGATTTGTACACTTTTTTTTTTTAATTTTTATGTCTCAGTGGCCACAATCTTTGCCTCTTCTTTAATTCAGTAATGCCAGTCTTTTATATGTTGGGATCACTTAATGCAAAATGTAAAGCCATCCCAGCAACAAAATACGTTTTCTACCTTCTGAAGACCCATTATTTTTTTTATCCCGAGGACACCGCTGATAGAACCGTTTTACGGTCCCTTGAGCAACAGATCATAGCACACTTCCATCGCTGTTTACCCTTTAATCCTGGCGATCTTACCTTTTCAAAAAATAAATTATTACGCAGTTGCGTCCTGCGGTGCCAGCCTTGTTGGTCCTTCTGGAAGCTTTGGCTCACCAAACAACCCCAACAGTTATCCAGACAATGCGTACTGTCGTTGGAAGATAAGCGTACCAGCTGACAAGAAAGTCTTAGTAACGTTCAATTCATTTAAGACGCAGAAGGGTAAAGATGTGGTAGAGATTTACGACGGTTCATCGAAGCAACTTATAACAACGCTCTCGGGAGTTTACAGCGGTGCTGTGGCATTTGCATCCGAGAGCAATTCTATCGACATACGGTTTATCTCCGACTCCACTGAAAACTCTGAGGGATTTTCCGCTTCTTACCAGCAAGTCAGTAAGTAAAAATAAAATACCGATTGACAGTACTTAGAGTTTGGAAGGGGAGGTCCTGAACCCGCATATGTGTCGTGGAAATGGAAATTCCACTGAAATTCCTTTCCCTAGACATCGAAACGTAAGAAAAAAAGAAAGAGACATTGTCAGTCATGAACATACCATCATGAGCTGATTGTCATTTCGCCCCATCAAAGGAACTCTGAATTTCGGAAACCGGGAAATTTTTGCTTGTGGAATCCAGAATCCGGGAAATTTTGCTTCTGGAATCCGAATTCCTGGGCCATTGGAAACCAAAATAAAGTTCAAAGGATCCGGAATGCAAGTTTCACTGTCTGAGAATCTAAAATCAAGTACCTGGAATCCGTAATCCACGGCATGGATTCCAGAATGTAAGACGTACTGTCTTGGACTTTCCTTTCTTAGAACGAGTCATTAATTGGTCTAAATATTCTCCTTTCCTTTCAGCGTGTGGTGGTTTAATCACAGCTCTCGATCAAACTGTCATGTCACCCAACTATCCCAGCGATTATCCCAACAGTATTACCTGTGTATGGGCCATTAAACCTGGACAGGCCTTCCAGCTTGAGTTTGAAAAGTTCCACACCGAGTCTGGATACGATCTGCTAAAGGGATACTCGTCTCTTACTTCTTTTACCGGTAAGTACTGCTGTAATTGTATGGCATGAGTTTAGAATATCAATTAAGGAATAAAGGAACGGAAGATCTAAACCTCCGTCACGGAGTCCTGCGATATTTAATACTTTTAGTCACTCAAACAAAATGCATTTTTCAAAGACCCCTATATGATAATGAATTTGCCTTGAACACAGTTATGAGAGCTAAATTATCAGTGTTTAAACAGAAACCTATTTCTGAGAAAAATACATTACAATTAAGTTAACTAAAAAACGATTAATTACAAAATACAATGAAATTAACAGACAACGAATCAAAACAAAAAAGGAACTTCGGCGGTTGATCAAATCGACCTTATTAGATAATCGCAATCTTCGTGACATAAGGGTAAAAAAAAATCTGTTGTATGACATTTATGCAGGTAACTTTAAATGCATGTTTAAAATCAACGACTAGGAACGGCGCTTCACATGACGCCAGGTCCGCCAGCTCCGTCATTTGGTGTCCAGAACACAAAAAGAGCGGCCATGTTGGTGTCCCTGTGAAACTTGCCGATTGGGATTTGGAGTTAAACTTTTTTCTTATGTAAAAACGTCCCTCTGCTCCAAAAAATTGGCAAAGCTGTCGGCCACGTGTACGAAAACGGTTTATAAAGCTGTTCAATTTTTTTAATTAATTATTTTATGCATGTTAAGCATTTGAGAAAGATTAAGCTGACTGTTTGGAAACAACTTCATTTGTGTTCATTTTCGTTCCATGCGAACTAAGCTTACAGAGCATTTCCACTCACGTTTTCAGTATCCATGCAAATCCATAGCAACTATTGAAAGCATTTACGTAAAGCTACGTGCCAACAGACGCAACCAACAATGTTGGATTTGTTGCGTCCGTGTTGGCAGTGTTAGGCAAACGGAAGTAACAACTACCAACAATGTTGGGACTTGCAGTGCATCGTGGGAAAGATACAACACCTAAGACTTTGGAGACCATGTGTAATGCGCGTGAATGGCCCCAACAATGTTGAAAGAGTTGCGCAAGCGACCCAACATTGTTGCGCACTACGCTTCGGCGATCACGGAACAAGAGAAATGTTAGGATTTGTTTGCTCAAGAGCCTGGCCGCTTTCAAACTTTGCTCAGCAACTCCCAACAACACGCAACAACATGCAACAGGGTGTGCAAACGGACGCAACAAGTAACTTCCAACAACGTTGGGAGTTGTTGGCCAACAACGGTTGCGCCCGTTTCAAGAGGCTTAAGACAGTTAAAATCCCATAGGATTTGCTCAGTACACCAACATGGCCGCCGCTTAATTGTTTTGGAACACCGATATGGCCTCCTTGACGTCATGTGAAAAGTCGCCATAACACCAGTCTTTTAATCAAGTAGTTAGCTTCACGCCTTTTTTCTATCCCCTCATGTCGTTAACAAGCTCTTGTTTGACGACCCTTTAAATGCAACGCGCTTTAAATTCTCTTAAAAACAAAAAGCGTGCTAGGTGATTGCTTAAATATCTCGCGCTTCTTACTATGTTTAAGATAGCCAAAATAAAATAGCCAATTCAATATGACCTAATTCAGAGTCGATGAGCTGTAATTGGGTCGCAGTCTGTTGGGCTTGTTTTGATTGATACACATTACTAGTACGGTTGCCTTATTGCATCAGTTAACTCGATCGACTAGGCAAGAAATTGGCATGACACATGCGATAAAATTTAGCAAGTCTTAACTAATTCATTTTGAAAGTGAGTTAAAAGTCATCTTTTGTCTTCTACGTTTTACAGGTAGCGATTTAATCTTCGATATTGATGGTGAAAGATTTGCCCTCCAACCGATCCAGGCCACCACTGGCGAGATGTACCTCAAATTTACATCCAACAATGCAGGGACCGCATCTGGATTCAAAGCAACCGTCAAGAAATACCAAGTTATCGTTGGAAAGAAGAAATAGTTTCTTCCAGCGAAGGAAATAGAATGGAATATATCATCTTAGTCTGGAGTAATTTAAAGTCGGCTTAGAAAACCTAATAAAATCTTATTGTTATATACGATGTCCATGGAGGAAATAAAATACTTGAAAGTTAATTTTTCCTTAGAGGATGCCTTATTTTAGTAAGTGGTTGTTATTATTTTACTTGGAAAAAGCCACTAAAGCTCAGTATAAAGAGAGCGTATCGTTCCTGCGTAAGATTACCTCGCTTACGAAGAGGAGGCGCCTGGAAACGAGGGAGGCTCTTAACCGTGTTAGAGCTTCATTCTCAGTAGTGCGGTTCGCTCGTTCATGCTAGAGAGCCCCGTAAAATATCGTCGTTGAGTAAGACAGACAAGAAGGGAATAAAAAAAAGAAGAAAAGTTAATGTCAATAAGAATTTCCTTCATTTAATTCAATTTTTGTGCCAAAGAAATTGGTTTTACTTATTTCGGCCCCACGTGCCACTACTTCAGTGACGCGAGGGCGAAACAACAAGGCTCAAAGTTACATCGCTCACTGCAGCATTAATGTATTTGACAATATCATGAAGGAGACAGAACAATAAATACTTGGTAAATAGACATATAAAACGAAAACGTACACTTGAGAGTCTTGCTGGAATGAGCTGGGACTGTGCATAACTGGCATGACTGGCAAAAAAGAGTGAAAAATATGAACAAAATTAACTTAGCTGTAACAACTATAACCCATACAGCTATAGGGTGTGAAGAATTATGGTAATTGCTGGCTTGCAGTGCATCCTTTTTAGAGCGGTCTAAAATGCTCAGTATTAAGTGACAGACTTATTTGGTGAATGTAAATGTATTTGGATATATTTTGTAGTGGTTCGTTTTCCCACCAGGTCAAAAATAATAGGTTTTGTGTTTATTGACGAGATTTCCACCCAGGTAGTTTATGTACATGGTAATCACTCCAGGTTTTCAAGTTTCAACCGATGCGTTTTTAGTATCGTGGTGAAAGGCTGAAAACATCGTATCCAATTTTTGATTATTAATTAATACTGTAGCGAATGCTTCATACCGTCTGTACCTCTGGTGGTAAATTTAGGCTCCCTAGTCAACAAGAGGATTTTGCAATGTAGTTTTCCGTTTTCAATAAGATGGTGAACAAAGCTGATAGATGAACTGTGGCATGTTGAATGCTCCTGCGTTTACAAAATGACATCGTCACTTTCTTCACTTTGGTGGCTGAGCGGTGTCCGACACCCATAAATTTGACCGACTCTTTTAAACCGAATACATTGCACTTGGGAAGTCGAAAACGACGCAGTGACGTTAAAGATGCCACACTCACGCTCTATTGTTCCTGTGGGAATATTAATCACATCGGACAAAGCACAAACCATCGCTGTGCAAACTGCTGTAGCTGTGGCCAAACCAGCGAGCAATGTGGTAGAGTAGGAGATTCCCGAGTAGACCTCAAATTGCTCTCAAAGTGCAGTACGCAAATAAATGAGGGTGGAGACCAGAGTGGGGAAACGTTACCACATCCGCTAAGAACGGCCTGACCAAGAGGAAAGTTAGGCAGTCGCCGACTTGTTGCACCGACACAAAAATATAATCCCTCTCAGAACATGATCTTGGCAGGACCGGCCGTATAGGACACCACGTTAATACGGGAAATACGAGACCTATCAAACCGCGTCCACGCCGCACTGCACCGTCGAACAAAAAATGCAGCAATTGAGACAGATAAAGGACTTGTTGCAGCTAGACATTTTCATTGTCAAGCCCGTGGTACTAGTAAAGAGGAAATACTATTCTCAAAGATTCTGCGTTGATTTCAGGCAAGTAACAGCCGGCGCGTGACACCAACAGTCAAATGCGAGCCAAACCACATAAAGCATTGTGAAACTAGTCAACAACGGCCAAAGCGTCGAATTGAACATCGTTTTCGCGTCGTAAAACAACTTTCATTTTACTTCGTACCACAGCAGATTCGAGGAAAAAAACAAAACAGGTAAGATTTTCTCTTATTTAATTGCAATTGCAGTTTACTAATAAGAGCGTGGGTTCCCTATGGTATCCGACACTGAGTACGTATGCCATGTCGCGAGCTCCTTGTGGTATTGGTTTTAAATGGTGTAAGGGGTGGAAGAATGTTGAACACATGTCTAGTATTCTAGGTCGAGTCTAAAGGGCTTGTGACAGAGTAAATATCTCAAATAATAACAGGCGTAAGCAGAGGCTTTGAAGCTAACACTGATCAATATCCACTGAGTCAGCCTGACTCTCTAAATGCAACACAGTCAGGTGGAAACCATCTTGGACTCAGAAGTGCCTTCATGGCGGCAAAGAAAGGATCTCAGCCTCTAGTTCATAATCCAATTCAAGGAGGCAGGCCTTTCAGGTCAAAGTGGGAAGATGTTTCTCCTTACGACTGCACTGTAAAGATACTTTGGGCCCGATGGGAAGAGCTTGAGATCCGAGATCAAGTATTATGCCGGGGATCAGAAGAGGAAAGAAGATCCAGAGCTAAGTACCAGATCATTTTCCCAAAGAACCTGTAAGAGGCGGCGCTGAGAGATCACCATGACCATACAACCACGAGACACAGGGGTGTTAAAAACATTTGGAGCGATTGGGGTTCGATACTTTCTGGTCAGGACAAACTTTATAAGTCAGAGCTTGTCATGAGTAAGGATTCAAAACGTGTTTGGGAAAGAATAAAGGTGCACCATTAAGCGGTATGTGAGTCGGTGCATCGATGGAACGCCTCGCCTTGTACAATATCGGGCGTTTTCTCTGAACCTTCGCGGGAATACACTGTCTTGTTCTTGTCGTAACGAAATACTGCACAAAATGGACAGAACGCTGTCCTATCTTAAAACCAAGAGGCTTCCAAGGTAGCTGAGAAGTTGGTTAAGGCTATATGTCATTTTACGGTGACTTTTACAACTTCCGACGAGCAAGATGGCTCACAGGAGTTTTCTCAATTATTCGATTGGCGAGACGCTCAACATGCTTATGCTGGGGCGGAAAATTGAAGTACCCTTTCATGTAAAAACTGAGTCAACCCTGAAAGCTGTTTCTTAATCAACTTAGTATGCATTGGCCCTACAACAGGGATTTACTAGCGCGGCGGCACTTAAGGAAGGCGGCCAAACGCCAGAAGAGACACTATGACTAGTGAGTACCCAGTTAGCCTTTTTGAGTTGGTGAAAGTGTTTGGCTGCGCAATAATCGACGGAAGAAGGACAGGAATCCCAAATTAGATAGCCCTTAGGAAGATCCCTTCATATTGGCGTTCGTGCTGTCAGACATAACTTAAACATACAAAGAAGTCGAGGGGCGAAAGGCTAAGGTGATTCATACAGTTAGTCTTCAGCCTTACCTCGGGTAGTCGTTGAGGAGCTGGACTTCGGAGCGATAAGAGTGGTGGTGCTCAATACATTAAGCATGTTATAACTGGAGGCTCCGTTTTGGCTGCAACGGGAGGAGGCGAGCCCAATTGTACACATGGCATCTCTAGATCCAGTTAAAGCGGCAGTGACAGAAGAGGACGAATTTGATACGAATGGTGTTGAAGTTGGCACCAGTGAGGCGGATGACGTTCAAGTTGAAGTTGACAAATTGACCCAGCCCCCAATGGGAATGGCTAAGGACATTGCTTGAAGTCGTACCTGAAGTAATATTATCAAAATTTTAAATGATCGTTTTGATGCCAGAAGTAACCTTTTCAGTGACTAAATACGTCCATGCTCCAGAAACCGTACTGCGAATAAAAAAATACAAGTTTTGAGCTAAAAATAGGCTAAATCGTAAACTGAATTCAAAGAAAAGCTCAAAGATGATTTTATCCGGGAGATATGGTGACCCGTACGGGAGAGCTGGACATTGGTGCCGTACGCAGGAGACCCCGTATAATTTGGGAGAGTTGGCACGTATGTTATGGCTCGCTCTGCGTCCCTAGTTCTTGGCGAGGTCGTGTAGCGAGGTCTGTTTCGTGTTTACAGTTTTTTTGTTGGAACTATGCATCAACTTTCTTGCTGCGTCTTATACCCACCTTAGTTTCGCTCTTTTCCTCCCTTTGTTCACTTTCTGCTTTATATTTATCAAGTAGGTTTGTAGCTAGTTTTGTCAATTTCGAATGTTTAGAGTTTACGCTATGGCACACCTTGCTTATAGCGTTTACTTGCTATTTCTGCCATTACCTTACCGTTATTTTTTCGTTTTCCTTTCTTATGTTTCAATTGTTTATCGCCTTCTTCTGCAGCTGGAAGTGACTTTTTAGTGCCATTGTTTCTTACCCGCCTGTTTGCGTACTCTCTTGTGGGCGTTGTTCGTTTGCATGTTTCTTTCTCGCGTTATTAGTTTGCGCCGTTTACAACTAGGAGCGGAGAGAGATGTCACTTGGACGAGTTTGTCTTGTTATCCGCCTCGGTAGTAACCGGCGAGGTCAATGATCCTAAACCGGAGTCCTCTCCCCTGGGGCGGTACCTGAATGGGCAATATACTTACTTCTCGTCCAAAACTCCCTACGTGCATGAGATCAGAATCTGCAATTTACACCCCGTCGTTTCAATTTTGTATGGGAGCTCACTCCGGACTTCATTATACTAGAACTGTACACAAACATTTCCACGTCTCTTATGAGGTTTAATTTAAGCTAGCTTTAGTTCCTAACTTGACTATTGCGGGTTCAAGAGTTTCACACAGACAGCTATTGTTGAGGCACAACAAAAGTTTGTAGGTGTTGCCTAGCGGTGTGCAAATTAAAAAGGGAATCAAGCAAGCCAAGTCGCTTAAATTGCGCGTGTGCACATCTAACACCGTAGTGCTTGTTTGGTATATAAAACGTCCAAAATCATTTTTTCGCGATTTATTTTCACGATATATTAAATGGAGAGAAGATACAGAGGGTACATGGGGTTACAAGGTGTTACAGGGGGTTACCAGGGGTTACAAGGGGTTACAAGGGCTTACAAAGAATTAAAGAAACCTGTTTTCTAGCTACAACGTCGTGAGATACTCTTTCTTGATATATTTTGCACAAAAATCAAGGGTGAAGAAATCTCCAATTTTCGACGAAAACTATGGACTAACCCCTTTAGAAAAATTGGAATTTTGCGTTTTTCATAACCAGTTGATTTTATAGTCTTTAAAGTCTTCTTTTGCATCTAGAACGTCAGCAAACACTTTTTCTCGATCTATTTTTTCATAAACACAAAAGATGAAAAAACTTCAACTTTTTTGACCAAAATCATGGACTATCCCCTTTGGAAAAATGCCAATTTCGCGCTTTTATAAATCTTTTTTTTTTATTGTCTAGAAAGGCTTTTTTTCTAACGACAACGTCACCAAAAACTTTTTTTCGGTGTATTACGTATATACCGAAAGGCTAACAAAATTTCAAATTTTTCACCAAAAACCATGGACCATATGCTTTTGAAAAAAGCATATTTTGTGCGTTTTTGAAACCGATGTTTTCATAGTCCAGAACTGATTGTTTGGTATATAAAACGTCGAAAATCGTTTTTTCACCATTTATTTTCACGATCTATTACATGGGGAAACATGGGGACACAGCAGGTTACAAGGGGTTACAGGGGGTTACCTAGGTGTTAACATGTCAAGAGATTTATCCTGGTCGAATCACGTGGACGTAATTGTGAACAAAGCAAACAAAGTGCTGGGCTTGTTAAAGCGTACAGTTGGCAGTAAGAACAAAGAAATTTTCTCCATGCTTTACAAAGTGATTGGTGAGACCGATCCTGGAATATGCATGTCCTGTATGGTCACCGCACCTAGCCAAAGATATACTAGCTATTGAAAAAGTACAACGAAGAGCATCAAGAATTGCTCTTGGGCAAAAACACCGTGAGATGCAATACGAAGAACGATGCAGATTACTAAATTGGAACTCACTTCAGCATCGACGAGAGTACCTGTCCTTAGTAGAATGTTATAAAATAGTGTTCGGATTAAATGGCTCGATTATTTTGAGTATTGTAGAAGCAAAAGCACTAGAGCTAACCACCCGTTTAAGATCCAAACGAAATCAGCAAGAATTAATGCCTTCAAGTATTATTCCTTCTTTGTTAGAATCATTAAGGAATGGAATAATTTGCCAAACCATGTGTTCGGACACGATATCAACGACATTAATGCAAACAGGTTCAAATAAAACCTTAAAAAGTGGATGAAGATTCATTAATTGTATGCCGCAGTACCTAATATTATAGATATCATAGATATTTTAGATTTGAAATTTTGTTAAATTTTTACGTAATAGATATTTTAATATTTTAAACCTTAGATTGTAATTTTAGTGAGGGGACCTAAATAGGGAAAACCTCATGGTCCTACTTTTCAAATACTCTTGTACTCTGTATCTGAATATTTGAATAAAGTATTATTATTAAGAGGTTACAGTGGGTTACAAGGCATTACAGGGTGTTACAAAGGATTACACAAACCATTTTTCTATTTTTCCATTTTTCTATTTTTCCATTTTTCCATTTTTCACAACGTCGTGAGACACTCTTTCTTGGTTTATTTTCCACAAAAATCAAGGGTGAAGAAATCTCCAATTTTCGACGAAAACTATGGACTAACCCCTTTAGAAAAATTGGAATTTTGCGTTTTTCATAACCAGTTGATTTTATAGTCTTTAAAGTCTTCTTTTGCATCTAGAACGTCAGCAAACACTTTTTCTCGATTTTTTTTTTTCATAAACACAAAAGATGAAAAAACTTCAACTTTTTTGACCAAAATCATGGACTATCCCCTTTGGAAAAATGCCAATTTCGCGCTTTTATAAATCTTTTTTTTTTATTTTCTAGAAAGGCTTTTTTTCTAACGAGAACGTCACCAAATACTTTTTTTCGGTGTATTTTGTATATACCGAAAGGCTAACAAAATTTCAAAATTTTCACCAAAAACCATGGAGTAACCCCTTTTGAAAAATGCAAATTTTGTGCGTTTTTGAAACAGATGTTTTCATGTCCAGAAATGATTGTTTGGTATATAAAACGTCGAAAATCGTTTTTTCACCATAGTAGTAATAGGACGCTCATATGGGTCGTAGCCAATCACAGAGCAGTATTTGGATCACGTGATTTGAACCGGAAGTACCCGAAGATTGGTCGGAAACCCCTCGGAAAACCGGAAGCGACCGGAAAAACGGTCGGGAACCCTCGGGAACAGCCAACAACACACAAATGTAAGCGCAACTATGTTTATTCACTGTCTCCTAGGTTACAAGCGAGGACGTGTGAGGGGCCTGGTGCCCACTCGCCCCTTTTTTTGCGTTAATGACGCCAGTACCCAAAGGGAGAAGCGAGCATGCAGTTACAAAGTAATAATCATCCTCCATTTTCTTGTTACACACTGGACGTATTCTTTCTTCAGGTTTATTGTAAGGTCAATATCGGCCCGTTTCTATTGCGAGTTTGTGGTTGCTTAATTGCAATTTTGTTAACATTATTCTGTGGCGGGTACTGGTAACTTGGCGATGGTAATCCTCACATTTGTAATTTTCCATTGTTTTGAATTTTCATTATGTTGTCATTTTGTTATTTTGGTCAGTATCTCTTCTTATGTCGTTATTTATTTCACTCATTCAGTGTTGGAGTTCTATATCGTTAAGTCTTTGCCTTATTGTGTCTACAATTCCTGTTGAGTCGATATCATGTCCTTTTATCCAAAATTCTCCAAGTCCTATCAGATCTAATGTGCTTCTTTTTAATGTTCATTACAAGTTTTAAGTACACAAGTAAATGACTTTCAGCGATGTTTTAGAGCAGAAAATGTGACATCTAGACCATTAAGACAGGGGCGTAGCCACAATTTTTTCAAGTTACGAAGAACTCACAAAATGCCTCTATCCCCCCTCTGCCCCCCTACCCCCCTCCCCTTATCCCCTCATGAATGTGCCCAAACGTAAGGTGTAGTGTAAGCCTAAGGGTTTATCACGTCTCTAAGTAATTTGAAAAATTCTTTGTCGCCTTTTTTGAGTTTATTGACTTAGGCACACCAATCGGTTTAATGACTCAAGGCTACATTTACAAACGCACAGAGATGCGTGAATCCAAAAAAATAAAAAAGGTCCCGGTTTGGTCAGGTCTCTGGAGATTTTAAATCCCAAATCTAAACTGAATACTTCCTGTCTAATAATTATCTTTAATTCCTCAATGTTTTGTAGGGTAAACAGTTTTTCCAACGAATCAAGATACTTTCCTCCTTCGATGATAAGACTTTGCGGTAAAATCCAAATGAAAATGTCACGTTCATGAATATAAGGGCCTTTAAAAGTATTGATATAACGAATGTAGCAAATAAGTCACTATTAAAACCAATTTGCGTGTTCCCAAACTTAAAGTAGGAAATAAATAGGAGCATTTCACTGGAGTTGAATCCTGTGGACCGCACCCAAGTTGAACCAAGAAAGAAAAAAAAAACTGTATCGTCTTTTTAAGTTATTTTCACGGCCTCTAAACAACGTCGCATAAAAAAAATTCACGTCGTGGTCTTGCACGGCAAAGAAATTTACCAAAAAGCGTGCCACATATGCTAAATTTGTCGTTTAACTTTTAAAACCTTTTGCTTTTTGAGGCGGTTGTTATCGTTGCTATCGCCGTCGTCTGCTACCCAGTTTTATGGATGTGTGTAAACTGTTGGGAATCCGAATAGGTTTTTTTGTATCAAGACTCTACGACCGCTTACGAACTGATCCGAATACCTTCAATAAAATAAGCCTGGAATCTTAGATCCGAAATATTTATAAATCTTCTAGTGAAACTAGGGCGTCTACGCGAACACTCCAGTGATATCCCAGACTTTTATATGTGCAAACGTGTGACTCTTTTGCCATTATTTGCCACATTACTTTTAACCGACGATCCTTACGTTGACGTTGATGCAATTAATATTGCGCTACTTCGTCTAGTGCGAGGAGAGGCCAAGTGATCTGAAAACAAGGCACTTATGCTTAAAACCATCCAGCCTTTATATTTGCGCTTTTCCGGGCCGCTGTTTCTCTAAATGCATACCATTGAAGATTCGGTCCACCAATAAATCACGTCTCTTTCCTGGAAACGGACATTCGGGTATAAAAAGAGAAATCAAACAGTCGGTTGTGAAATGAATTGAGCCGAACTGTGCTTTTAAAATAATTAAGATTTATCTATTTCATCCTTTGCATCTGTTTTTCTTGTTCACTTTTGTATCTCATTATTTTATTATCTTTTTACCCTCGACTTTTTCAGGTACGCATTTGCGTACAGTGCGTATAGGTAGCCACGCCCCTGATTAATTAAGAGTAAGGGCCTGTTTACATGGAGGTGGGGATCCCAGGTAGGTGAAGTAACTCGCTTAGATGGGGTAACCCGCCTGTCCATATGATCTCTCATTTTAATTTGATCACGTTTACATGATAGGTGGGGTGACCCGCCAAGACGAGAAGCCCGGTCTAGCAGACCGGGCAACCCTCTCAGCCGGGGTTAAATCTTGCCATGTAAACGTTCAAGGTGGGGTAAGCTGCCTAACCGGGGTCCGATTCGTGATACAACAAATTCGCGCAAAATTTACTTTGGCGGTGGTTTTGCATAATTCTTAAACCAAACAATAGAAAGCCACAGCACTGAAGGTTGTACCAAGAGTACCAAGTGATTGTAGAAGAGTATCAATCGCCAAAACACGTGGTTTGCCAGCATATTTCTTGTTTATTTGCTTAGTGACCATTCAATAATCTTGAGAAAGTGCACTCCGGGATGGCGTGGTTGTAAGATTGCATGTAAAGGAGGGTTAATTTCTTACCCCGCCTAAGCGGGTTACCTCACCTACCTGGGGTCCCCCGCCTCCATGCAAACAGGCCCTAATTTTATGTACGCTGTCATCTGTGGGTTTGATGAATGGTGTCCGCCCACCTGCTTAACGCCATAAAGCGCCTAACCCTAATTGGTAAAAAAAGTTTTTAACCCTAAAGAGCGCTTAACCCTAATCCGTTAAAACAAGTGCTTCACCCTAGTCAGTAAAATGAGTAAAATGATGTTTAGTAACCCTTTCCATAGAAATCATGCTTTTCTAGATCATTAAAAAGTCGACTTTGATCAGCCATCGTGGGAAGTAGCATAAAGCACATAGTCGCCAAATTAGATTTTTCCGATTCTAAGGGGTTAGCCTGTGATTTTTTAAAAAATAATTCTTGACTGCTTGCTTATGTGCCAAATAGCCTAGGAATGATCTTTCGTGATAGTTTAGATAAAAAAATAGGCTTTCCACAATATAACTATCGCTTAAAGTCGATTGAGAAGTTGGAACATGGATAGAAAAATGCAGAAATTTGTTGTCATTCCCAGGGTCTTCTCGTGCTGCCTCGATTGCTTAGTTGCCACGCGAAGCTACACGCGCCATCTTTGTGCTGCATGAAGGTGCACCCTTCTGGACTTCGGCTTTTTAATAACACTACAGAAATGGTAAGAAGCGTAAATGATTTGTTGTTGTGCGTGTTTTGATAGTATTCTTTTGGATGTTTTAAGTGTTGAGACAAACTATCTAAGTTGTCCTCACCATGTTCAGTTTTACGACAGAGTCAAAGTGTTTGCTTGCGATTGAGTAGACCACGTTAATTGACACCTTAACACTCCATGCGTTGAGTACACGGGATCGAACAGAAGGCCACAGACATCAGGTAGGTAGATTTGTAATATAATTTTAAAATTGCGAGACTTAAACTTTGCGAGGCTGTGAATTCTTCCTCCTCCCAACTGGCCACTAGTTTAATTATGCGTCAGCCAATTGAAACCCCGGGCCCCCCGACCACGCGGCATAGCGTGAGATAGCGGGGATTTAACGCAGCCAATGCAAGGATTTAACACACATCAAACAACTTGTTGGGAAAAATTTCCGTATAACCCCAGAAATTAGTTATGCATTTTGTGTCATTGATTATGCATCCGCTTTATTGTCTTCTAAGACAATCGCGAATTCCCCAGAGTATTGCATATATACATGCATAATGAATACTTACTGCATTAATAAAAGAGGATTCAATATTCCTTTCTTTATTTAAAATCTTTTTCTAGCCCTCTCTTTCTTTTTTTTCCCTTCTCATTCACCAATTACTGTCTCCAGTACCCCCCAGTTTCCTTTTTCCTTATTTTTTTGAGCTATTTTGAAAAAATAGCTCATGTGTCAGTGGTGTAAACGTATGTATCGTTGTGGCTTTGTGGCTTTGTATGTTGGGATGTTTGTTGCAAGAGCCAATAAGGTTGAAGGTACTATGAGTTGATGCTTAGGAACCAATGAGATCTTGGCATCTATTTAAACATGGCATTCGTAAAGTTCGAACGAGGGCACTTTGAGACCTCCATCTTTATCCTTCACAATTTTTTCGTCTTTTATTATGGGTACAGGTGTTTGGAAGCATTACATAAAATATCTTCATGATTCAAACGCTGTGAACAGTGATGCAGCTGTTTGAAGGTTCATATTGAAGTGTGGTTGCTGCTTCGGGGCATTTCTGACCTAATTTGGCTATCAGTACAACGCACGTCAGTATGAGTTCTGTTTCACCTGCTACAACTGGGTAGAGTATAAAAGATCATATATTTTCAAATCTCTTCCAATGAAGCAATAATTGATATTTAGATATAGACTTTAATTTGGAAGTATGCACCCCATAAAATGCTTTTTATAGTCTAGGAGGGCTCGGTTTGTAACTAGGCGATCATCAAACATTATTTCTAGACGTATTTCCTCCAAAAGCAGACCAAAGAGTAGTTTTTTAATTTTCGACTAAAATCATAGGGTCCCCTTTGGAAACATCCCATTATGGCCACTTGATGAAATAGGCCTTTTTTTATAGTCTAGGAGGGCACGGTTTGTAACTAGGTGATTATCGAACATTATTTCTAGGCGTATTTCCTCCAAAAGCAGACCAAATAGTAGTTTTTAATTTTGAACTAAATTCATAGGGTCCCCCCTTTGGAAAAATTCCAATATGGCCACTTGACCAAATAGGCCTTTTTTATAGTCTAGGAGGGCTCGGTTTGTAACTAGGCAATCATCGAACATTGTTTCTAGGTGTATTTCCTCCAAAAACAGACCAAAGAGTAGTTTTTTAATTTTGGTCTAAATTCATAGGGTCCCCCCTTTGGAAAAATTCCAATATGGGCACTTGACCAAAGAGGCCTTTTTTATAGTCTAGGAGGGCTCGGTTTGTAACTAGGCGATCATCGAATATTATTTCTAGGCTTATTTCTTACAAAAGCAGACCAAACAGTAGTTTTTTTAATTTTGGACTAAATTCATCAGGTCCCCCCTTTGGAAAAATTCCAATAAGGCTTTTTGACCAAATAGGTCTTTTTTATAGTCTATTGTGGCTCAGTTTGTAACTAGGCGATCATCGAAAATTATTTCTAGGCTTATTTCCTACAAAAGCAGACGAAATAGTAGTTTTTTTAATTTTGGACTAAATTCATAGGGTCCCCTTTGGAAAAATTCCAATATGGCCACTTGATGAAATAGGCCTTTTTTTATAGTCTAGGAGGGCACGGTTTGTAACTAGGTGATTATCGAACATTATTTCTAGGCATATTTCCTCCAAAAGCAGACCAAAGAGTAGTTTTTTAATTTTGGTCTAAATTCATAGGGTCCCCCCTTTCGTAAAATTCCAATATGGGCACTTGACCAAATAGGCCTTTTTAATAGTCTAGGAGGGCTTAGTTTGTAACTAGGCGATCATCGAAGATTCTTTCTAGGTGTATTTCTTCCAAAAGCAGACCAACGAGTAGTTTTTTAATTCTGGACTAAACTCATAGGGATAATTCCTCTTTGGGAAAATTCCAATATGGCAAATAGACCAAATAGGCCTTTTTTATAGTCTAGGAGGGCTCGGTTTTTAACTAGGCAATCATCGAACATTATTGCTAGCCTTATTTCCTACAAAAACAGACCAAATATTAGTTTTTTAATTTTGGACTAAACTCGTAGGGAAAATTCCTCTTTGGGAAAATTCCAATATGGCAAATAGACCAAATAGGTCTGTTTTATAGTCTAGGAGGGCTCGGTTTGTAACTAGGCCATCATCGAACATTATTTCTAGGCGTATTTCTTACAAAAGCAGACCAAATAGTAGGTTTTTAATTTTGGACTAAATTCATCAGGTCCCCCCTTTGGAAAAATTCCAATATGGCCACTTTATTAAATAGGTCTTTTTTATAGTGTAGGAGGGCTCTGTTTGTAACTAGGCGATCATTGAACATTATTTCTAGGCGTATTTCCTCCAAAAGCAGACCAAAGAGTAGTTTTTTAATTTTGGACTAAATTCATATGGTCCCCCCTTTGGAAAAATTCCAATATGGCCACTTTAGCAAATAGTCCTTTTTTATAGTCTAGGAGGGCTCGGTTTTTATCTAGGTGATCATAAAACATTATTTCTAGGCATATTTCATTCAAACACAGACCAAAGAGTTGCTTTATAATTTTGGACTAAATTCATAGGGTCCCCCCTTTGGAAAAATTCCAACATGGCCACTTGACCTAATAGGCTTTTTTCATAGTCTAGGAGGGCTCGGTTTGTAACTATATGATCATCGAATATTATTTCTAGGTGTATTTCCTCCAAAAGCAGACCAAAGAGTAGTTTTTTTTAATTTTGGACTAAATTGGAAAAATTCCAATATGGCCACTTGACCAAATAGGCCTTTTTTATAGTCTAGGAGGGCTCGGTTTGTAACTAGGCGATCATTGAACATTATTTCTAGGTGTATTTCCTACAAACGCAGACCAAAGAGTAATTTTTAAATTTTGGACTAAATTTATAGGGCCCCCCTTTGGAAACATTCCAGTATGGCCACTTAAGGTGGCTGAACACAGTTTTGCAGGCGGTCAGCGGTAACTTGCGTGACGGCGCTTGTTTTAAATTAGACTAACAAACATGGCGGCGAAAAAGCGGTGGTACACAGAAGACGATTTCTCAAAATCTACTCATTAAAATTTTGTGATATTTGGCAGAATTTTTACTTTTATCGTACTTTCAATAATAAGAACTTTAAAATGGATGTTGAACAGACGAATTTTGTGTCACATTTAATAATTACAGTACAATCATATTATTGATTATTTAAAAACCCGTCTGTTAAAATTTGGTCAAATAAGTTTTGTGTGGTAGTGATTAATTATAGTACGCTGTGTGCAAGTTTATAGGAAAATCTAATGAGCGAATTTTATGTAAACTGAGCAAAAGTGAAATTTTAAGGTTGTATTCAATCGTTCATGTTGCCATGGAAACTACGAAAACGTCACATTTTACCTGCTAGTCAAAATCTTTTATCAGTATATTTTTCACTTGCCAAGTTTCAGCTTGTGAGCTGCAACCTTTCTCTTGCCATGATTTGGCAAAGGACATATACTCACAAACTGCCAAAACTGCGTTCAGCCACCTTAACCAAATACGGTTTTTTTATAGTCTAGGAGTGCTCGCTTTGTAACTATTCGATCATCAAACATTATTTCTTCGCGTCTTTCCTCCAAAAGCAGACAAAAAATTAGTTTTTTTAATTTTGGACTTATCTCATAGGGTCCCCCCTTTGGAAAAATTCCAATATGGCCACTTGACCAAATAGGCCTTTTTTTTAGTGTAGGAGGGCTCCATTTGTACTAGGCGATCATCAAACATTATTTGTAGGCTTATTTCCTACAAAAGCAGACCAAATAGTAGTTTTTTTGATTTTGGACTAAATTCATAGGGTCTCACCTTTGCAAAAATTCCAATATGGCCACTTGACCAAGTAGGCCTTTTTATAGTCTAGGAGGGCTCGGTTTGTAACTAGGCGATCCTCGAAAATTATTGCTAGGCGTATTTCCTCCAAAAGCAGACCAAAGAGTAGTTTTTTAATTTTGAACTAAATTCATCGGGTCCTCCCTTTGGAAAAATTCCAATATTGCCACTTGACCAAATAGGCCTTTTTTATAGTCTAGCGGGGCTCGGTCTTTAACTACTTAATCATCGAACATTATTTCTAGGCGTATTTCATCCAAAACCAGACCAAAGAGTAGTTTTTTAATTTTGGACTAAATTCATAGGGTCCCCCTTTGGAAAAATTCCAATATGGCCACTTGAACAAATAGGCCTTTTTTATACTCTAGCAGGGCTCGGTTTTTAACTAGTTCATCATCGAACATTATTTGTAGGCGTATTTCATCCAAAACCAGTTCAAAGAGTAGTTTTTTAATTTAATTTTGGACTAAATTCTTAGGGTCCCCCCTTTGGAAAACTTGCAATATGGCCACTGGAACAAATAGGCCTTTTTTATACTCTAGCAGGGCTCGGTTTTTAACTTATTAATCATTGAACATTGTTTGTAGGCGTGTTTCATCCAAAACCAGACCAAAGAGTAGTTTTTTAATTTTGGACTAAATTCATAGGGTCCCCCTTTGGAAAAATTTCAATATGGCCCCTTGAACAAATAGGCCTTTTTTATACTCTAGCGGGGCTCGGTTTTTAACTAGTTCATCATCGAACATTATTTGTAGGCGTATTTCATCCAAAACCAGTCCAAAGAGTAGTTTTTTAATTTTGGACTAAATTCATAGGGTTCTCCCTTTGGAAAAATTCCAATATGGCCACTTGAACAAATAGGCCTTTTTTATACTCTAGCGGGGCTCGGTTTTTAACTAGTTCATCATTGAACATTATTTCTAGGCGTATTTCATTCAAAACCAGTCCAAAGAGTAGTTTTTTAATTTTGGACTAAATTCATAGGGTCCTCCCTTTGGAAAAATTCCAATATGGCCACTTGAACAAATAGGCCTTTTTTATACTCTAGTGGGGCTCGGTTTTTAACTAGTTCATCATCGAACATTATTTCTAGGCGTATTTCATTCAAAACCAGACCAAAGAGTAGTTTTTTTTAATTAGTGTTACACAGTTTTCCATGGTGTTACACAGTGTTAGACAGTGTTACATAGTGTTACATGGTGTTACAAGGTAATACAAGGTGATACACAGTATTCCAACGTGTTACAGGGTGCTACATAGTGTTACACAGTGTTACAGGTGTTACATTGTGTTACAAAGTGTTTTTAAGTGTTAGAGGGTGTTACATAGTGTTACACAGTTTTAAATAGTGTTCCAAAGTTTTACATTGTGTTACATAGTGTTACAAGTTGTAACACAGTGTTACAAGTGTTACATAGTGTTACAAGGTGTTAGATAGTGTTACATGGTTTTACAGAGTGTTTCATGGTGTTTTACAACATTACACAGTGTTCCAAAGTGTTACAGGGGGTTACATTGTGTTACACATTGTTACATCGTGTCACAAGGTGTTACACAGTGTTACAGGTATTACATAGTGTTAAACTGTGTTACATAATGTTACAAGGTGTTACATAGTGTTACAATTGTTACATAGTGTTAGACGGTGTTAGATAGTGTTACATAGTGTCACAAGGTGTTACAAACCGGTTACCAGACGTCTGATTTCTAATGTCAGAAATCTGTTATGACACGTCTGATTTCTAATGTCAGAAATCTGTTATCAGACAGCTGATGTCAGGCATCTTTTACTAGACATCTGATGTCAGACATCTGTTACCAGAAGTCTTGTTTCTGATGTCAGAACTTTCTTCTCAAACGTCTGATGTCAGACATCTGTTACCAGACGTCTGATGTCAGACATCTGTTACCAGACATCTGATTTCTAATGTCAGAAATCTGTTATCAGATGTTTGATTCCTAAGGTCCGAACTCTGTTATCAAACGTCTGATGTCAGACATCTGTTAAAGACGTGTGATGTCAGATATCTGTTACCAGACGTCTGATGTCAGATATCTGTTACCAGATGTCTGATTTCAATGTCAGAAATCTGTTATCAGACGTCTGATTCCTAAGGTCATAACTCTGTTATCAAACGTCTGATCCTAGACATCTGTTACCAGACGTGTGATGTCAGACATCTGTTACCAGACGTCTGATTTCAGACATCTGTTACCAGACGTCTGATGTTAGACATCTCTTACCAGACGTCTGATTTCTTATGTCAGAAATCTGTTATCAGATGTCTGATTTCAGACATCTGTTACAATACATCTGATGTCAGACATCTGTTACCAGACTTCTGATTTCTAATGTCAGAACCCTGTTATCAAACGTCTGATGTCAGACATCTGTTACCAGACGTCTGCTGTAAGACATCTCTTACCAGACGTCTGATTTCTAATGTCAGAAATCTGTTATCAGACGTCTGATTTAAGACATCTGTTACCAGACGTCTGCTATAAGACATCTCTTACCAGACGTCTGATTTCTAATGTCAGAAATCTGTTATCAGATGTTTGATTCCTAAGGTCAGAACTCTGTTATCAAACGTCTGATCTCAGACATCTGTTACTAGACGTGTGATGTCAGACATCTGTCACCAGGCGTCTGATGTCAGACATCTGTTACCAGACATCTGATTTCTAATGTCAGAAATCTGTTTTCAGATGTTTGATTCCTAAGGTCAGAACTCTGTTATCAAACGTCTGATCTCAGACATCTGTTACCAGACAGCTGATGTCAGGCATCTTTTACAAGACATCTGATGTCAGACATCTGTTACCAGAAGTCTTGTTTCTGATGTCAGAACTTTCTTCTCAAACGTCTGATGTCAGACATCTGTTACCAGACGTCTGATTTCTAATGTCAGAATTGTTATCAAACGTCTGATGTCAGACATCTGTTACTAGACGTCTGATGGCAGACATCTGTTACCAGACATCTGATTTCAATGTCAGAAATCTGTTTTCAGATGTTTGATTCCTAAGGTCAGAACTCTGTTATCAAACGTCTGATCTCAGACATCTGTTACTAGACGTGTGATGTCAGACATCTGTCACCAGGCGTCTGATGTCAGACATCTGTTACCAGACGTCTGATTTCTAATGTCAGAAATCTGTTATCAGATGTTTGATTCCTAAGGTCAGAACTCTGTTATCAAACGTCTGATCTCAGACATCTGTTACTAGACGTGTGATGTCAGACATCTGTCACCAGGCGTCTGATATCAGACATCTGTTACCAGACGTGTGATGTCAGACATCTGTGACTAGACGTCTGATTTCTAATGTCAGAACTCTGTTATCAAACATCTGATGTAAGACATGTTACCAGACGTCTGCTGTAAGATATGTTACCAGACGTCTAATGTCAGACATCTGTTACTAGACGTCTGATTTCTAATTTCAGAACTATGTTATCAAATGTCTGATGTCAGACATCTGTTACCAGACGTCTGATGTCCGACATCTGTTACTAGACGTTTGATGGCAGAAATCTGTTACCAGACGTCTGATGTCAGACATCTGTTACCAGACGTCTGATTTCTAATGTCAGAAATCTGTTATCAGACGTCTGATTCCTAAGGTTACAACTCTGTTATCAAACGTCTGATGTAAGACATGTTACCAGACGTCTAATGTCAGACATCTGTTACTAGACGTCTAATTTCTAATGTCAGAACTCTGTTATCAAATGTCTGATGTCAGACGTCTGATGTCCGACATCTGTTACTAGACGTCTGATGGCAGACATCTGTTACCAGACGTCTGATGTCAGACATCTGTTACCAGACATCTGATTTCTCATGTCAGAAATCTGTTATCAGACGTCTGATTTCAGACATCTGTTACCAGACGTCTGATGTCAGACATCTGTTACCAGACGTCTGATTTCTAATGTCAGAAATCTGTTATCAGACGTCTGATTCCTAAGGTCAGAACTCTGTTTTCAAACGTCTGATCTCAGACATCTGTTACCAGACCTGTGATGTCAGACATCTATTACCAGACGTCTGATGGCAGACATCTGTTACCAGACGTCTGATTTCAGACATCTGTTACAAAACGTCTAATGTCAGACATCTGTCAACAGATGTCTGATTTCTAATGTCAGACGTTTTATTTCTAATGTGAGAACTCTGTTATCAAACGACTGATGTCAGACATCTGTTACCAAACGTCTTCTGTAAGACATCTGTTACCAGACGCCTGATTTCTAATGTCAGAAACCTGTTATCAGACGTCTGATTTCAGACATCTGTTACCAGACGTCTGATGTCAGACATGTTACCAGACGTGTCATGTCAGACATCTGTTTCCAGATGTCTGATGTCAGAAATCTGTTATCAAACGTCTGATTTCAGACATCTGTCACCAGACGTGTGATGTCAGACATCTGTTACCAGATGACTGTCAGAAATCTGTTATCAGATGGCTGATTCCTAAGGTCAGAACTCTGTTATCAAACGTCTGATTTCAGACATCTGTTACGAGACATCTTATTTCAGATATCTGTTACCAGACGTCTCATGTCATACCTCTCTTATCAGACGTCTGATTTCTAATGTCAGAAATCTGTTATCAGACTTTTTATTTTAGACATCTGTTACCAGACGTCTGATTTCAGACATCTGTTACCAGACATCTGATTTTAGATATCTGTTACCAGACGTCTGATGTCAGACATCTGTTACCAGACATTTGATGTCAGACATCTCTTACCAGACGTCTGATTTCTAATGTCAGAAATTTGTTATTAGACGTCTGATTTGAAACATCTGTTACCAGACGTCTGATGTCAGAAACTGGTTACCAGATGTTTGATTTCTAATATCAGAAACCGGTTACCAGACGTCTGATTTCAATGTCAGAAATCTGTTATCAGACGTCTGATTCCTAAGGTCTTAACTCTGATATCAAACGTCTGATCTTAGAAATTTGTTACCAGACGTCTGATTTCAGACATCTGTTACCAGACGTCTGATGTCAGACATCTGTTACCAGACGTCTGATGTCAGACATCTGTTACCAGACGTCTGATTTCAGATATCTGTTACCAGACGTCTGATGTTAGACATCTGTTACCAGACATCTGATTTGTAATCTCAGAAGTCTGTTATCAGAAGTTTGAGTTTAGACATCTGTTACCAGACGTCTGATTTCTAATGTCAGAAATCTGTTATTAAACGTCTGATTTTAGACATCTGTTACCAGACGTCAGATTTTAGACATCTGTTACCGACGTCTGATGTTAGACATCTGTTGCCAGACGTCTGATTTCTAATGTCAGAAATCTGTTATAAAACGTTTGATGTCAGACATCTGTTACCAGACATGTGATTTCAGGCACCTGTTACCAGACGTCTGATTTCTAATGTCAGAAATCTGTTATCAGATGTCTGATTTCAGACATCTGTTACCATACTTCTGATGTCAGACATCTGTTACCAGACATCTGATTTGTAATCTCAGAAGTCTGTTATCAGAAGTTTGAGTTTAGACATCTGTTACTAGACGTCTGATTTCTAATGTCAGAAATCTGTTATCAAACGTCTGATTTGAGACATCTGTTACCAGACGTCTGATTTCAGATATCTGTTACCAGACGTCTGATGTTAGACATCTGTTACCAGACATCTGATTTGTAATCTCAGAAGTCTGTTATCAGAAGTTTGAGTTTAGACATCTGTTACCAGACGTCTGATTTCTAATGTCAGAAATCTGTTATTAAACGTCTGATTTTAGACATCTGTTACCAGACGTCAGATTTTAGACATCTGTTACCGACGTCTGATGTTAGACATCTGTTGCCAGACGTCTGATTTCTAATGTCAGAAATCTGTTATAAAACGTTTGATGTCAGACATCTGTTACCAGACATGTGATTTCAGGCACCTGTTACCAGACGTCTGATTTCTAATGTCAGAAATCTGTTATCAGATGTCTGATTTCAGACATCTGTTACCATACATCTGATGTCAGACATCTGTTACCAGACATCTGATTTGTAATCTCAGAAGTCTGTTATCAGAAGTTTGAGTTTAGACATCTGTTACTAGACGTCTGATTTCTAATGTCAGAAATCTGTTATCAAACGTCTGATTTGAGACATCTGTTACCAGACGTCTGATTTTAGACATCTGTTGGCAGACGTCTGATTTTTGATGTCAGAAATCTGTGATCAGACGTCTGATTTTAGACATCTGTTACCAGATGTCTGCGGTAAGACATCTCTTACCAGACGTCTGATTTCTAATGTCAGAAATCTGTTATCAGACGTCTGATTACAGACATCTGTTACCAGACGTCTGATGTCACAACCCGCTTACTAGACGTCTGATTTCTAATGCCAGAAATCTGTTATCAGACTTTTTATTTCAGACATCTGTTACCAGACGTCTGATTTCAGACATCTGTTACCAGACATCTGATTTCAGATATCTGTTACAATATGTCTGATGTCCGACATCTGTTACCAGACATCTTATGTCAGACATCTGTTAAAGACGTGTGATGTCAGATATCTGTTACCAGACGTCTGATTTCAGACATGTGTTACCAGACGTCTGATTTGTAATGTCAGAAATCTGTTACCATACATCTGATGTCAGACATCTGTTACCAGACGTCTGATTTGTAATGTCAGAAATCTGTTATCAGACGTCTGATTTTAGACATTTGTGACCAGAGGTCTGATTTCTAATGTCAGAAATCTGTTATCAAACGTCTGATTTGAGACATCTGTTACCAGACGTCTGATTTTAGACATCTGTTACCAGACGTCTGATTTTTAATGTCAGAAATCTGTTATGAGATGTCTGATTTTAGACATCTGTTACCAGACGTCTGATGTTAGACATCTGTTACCAGACGTCTGATTTGTAATGTCAGAAATCTGTTATCAAACGTCTAATTCCTAAGGTCAGAACTCTGTTATCAAACGTCTGATCTCAGACATCTGTTACTAGACGTGTGATGTCAGACATCTGTCACCAGGCGTCTGATTTCAGACATCTGTTACCAGACATCTAATGTCAGACATGTGTTACTAGACGTCTGATTTCTAATGTTAGAACCCTGTTATCAAACGTCTGATGTCAGATATCTGTTACCAGATGTCTGTGGTAAGACATCTCTTACCAGACGTCTGATTTCTAATGTCAGAAATCTGTTATCAGACGTCTGATGTCACAACCCGCTTACTAGACGTCTGATTTCTAATGCCAGAAATCTGTTATCAGACTTTTTATTTCAGACATCTGTTACCAGACGTCTGATTTCAGACATCTGTTACCAGACATCTGATTTCAGATATCTGTTACCAGACGTCTGATGTCCGACATCTGTTACCATACATCTGACGTCAGACATCTGTTACCAGACGTCTGATTTGTAATGTCAGAAATCTGTTATCAAACGTCTAATTCCTAAGGTCAGAACTCTGTTATCAAACGTCTGATCTCAGACATCTGTTACTAGACGTGTGATGTCAGACATCTGTCACCAGGCGTCTGATTTCAGACATCTGTTACCAGACATCTAATGTCAGACATGTGTTACTAGACGTCTGATTTCTAATGTTAGAACCCTGTTATCAAACGTCTGATGTCAGACATCTGTTACCAGATGTCTGCGGTAAGACATCTCTTACCAGACGTCTGATTTCTAATGTCAGAAATCTGTTATCAGACGTCTGATTACAGACATCTGTTACCAGACGTCTGATGTCACAACCCGCTTACTAGACGTCTGATTTCTAATGCCAGAAATCTGTTATCAGACTTTTTATTTCAGACATCTGTTACCAGACGTCTGATTTCAGACATCTGTTACCAGACATCTGATTTCAGATATCTGTTACCAGACGTCTGATGTCCGACATCTGTTACCATACATCTGACGTCAGACATCTGTTACCAGACGTCTGATTTGTAATGTCAGAAATCTGTTATCAGACGTCTGATTTTAGACATCTGTTACCAGAGGTCTGATTTCTAATGTCAGAAATCTGTTATCAAACGTCTGATTTGAGACATCTGTTACCAGACGTCTGATTTTAGACATCTGTTACCAGACGTCTGATTTTTAATGTCAGAAATCTGTTATGAGATGTCTGATTTTAGACATCTGTTACCAGACGTCTGATTTCTAATGTCAGAAATCTGTTATCAAACGTCTGATTTGAGACATCTGTTACCAGACGTCTGAGTTTAGACATCTGTTACCAGACGTCTGATTTTTAATGACAGAAATCTGTTATGAGACGTCTGATTTTAGACATCTGTTACCAGACGTCTGTTGTTAGACATCTGTTACCAGACGTCTGATTTCTAATGTCAGAAATCTGTTATCAAACGTCTGATTTTCTGTTACCAGACGTCTGATGTTAGACCTCTGTTACCAGACGTCTGATTTCAGACATCTGTTACCAGACGTCTGATTTCAGACATCGGTTACCAGACGTCTGATGTCAGACATCTGTTACCAGACTTCTGATTTCTAATGTCAGAAATCTTTTATTAAACGTCTGATTTTAGACATCTGTTACCAGACGTCTGATGTTAGACATCTGTTACCAGACGTGTGATGTCAGACATCTTTCACAAAACGTCTGATTTCTAATGTCAGAAATCTGTTTTTAGACGTCTGATTTCAGATATCTGTTAACAGGCGCCTGATGGACTAAATTTATAGGGTCCCCCGTTTTTAAAAATTTTAATTTGGCCACTTGACCAAATAGGCCTTTCTTATAGTCTAGGAGGGCGCGGTTTGTAACTAGGCGATCATCAAACATTATTTCTAGGCGTAGTTCCTCCAAAAGCAGAGCAAAGAGTAGGTTTTTTGATTTTGGACTAAATTCATAGGGTCCCCCTTTTGGAAAAATTCCAATATAGCCATTTGACCAAATAGGCCTTTTTTTGTAGTCTAGGAGGGCTCGGTTTGTAACTAGGCGATCATCGAACATTATTTGTAGGCGTATTGCCTCCTAAAGCAGACCAAAGAGTAGTTTTTTAATTTTGGACTAAATTCATAGGGTCCCCCCTTTTGAAAAATTCTAATATGATTGTTTATCAAGTGTCCTGATTTCAGCCTTAATAGGACAGTGTAATAAGACAGTATGCTTTAGGCCTAAGTAATTGGACAGTATGGGCCATCAGGTAACAAAATTACCTCGGAATTTCTTTTGTTTGATTCTTAAAAGCCTAAAATATCACAAATTGTTATTAATAGTTATGATTAATAAATTATTGGTGTGGCTGGCGACGACCCAAACAAACAAACGAGAAACCAAACTTCGAGGGGTGTGTCGCAGCAGGTTTGATTAGGGACTATTTTACGGGTCGGCAAAACAAGAAAACCACGGAAAACCAAAGGTGACGGTTAAGGGTGATTTAATTCCAAATTCCAAATCTATAGACCAAAGATTGACCGTAAACTGAAATAACAATACGAAAAATCTCTATCAATTTGGCGAATAATTTGGATACTAAGACAAATAACGCGTAATCAACAAACTAAAGCTTGAAAAACGGTAATAAAGCGATTCTGTAACGATTAGGTCGATAACAAGACGGTAAAATCTACTTTAAAGCTACATAAACTGAAATTAGGCAATAATTCCATAAATCTGATCTTTATCCTTGTACTATAAAACAAAAGTGTAGGCGTTGCTCTAACAGGCGTTCAAATCCTCTTTTGGCTTAAGAAACAATTATAAAGCAATTAAACTTAAATCTGTATACTTGTACAGTAACATTCGTGTACTTTTGCCCACTGGATAAATAACGAAACTAAGCAATATAACAAAAGAAATCACTTACATATCGGTCCCGCTTGTACCAATGCAAAGGTTAAAAACGAACCAAAAAAACGATGTCACGACGCGAATCCTACTTGACTTACTGCCTAAAAGGACGCTAACGCACGCTTTTATATCCGCGTGGGGACGCCGAAATATCTTGTTACGAAACCAATAAAAATCAGGTAAACATTGTAACTACGCTGGTAACTAAGATCAAAGCCTGAAAATCACGAAATCAATGAAAGGTATTGTTCTTTATGTCTTGTCCTTTACAATTGGTAACAGAACTTTGGTCTGTAATCATGTATACTCATGATTAAACAAATATGACTCGATCCTACTACGCAGAGTTGTCCTTCAAGCTAATACGACATCCCTTCAAACAGCTGGTAACCATCAACGCCTTTGTTAGATCCGGCGAGTGTGCGAAACAAGTGCCGCTGGCATTTGTCCTTATGTCAAGCAAGAAAGGAAAAGACTACAAAAAGGTATTAGAGATTTTAGTATCTAATGTGAAGTGAACGTATGCTTATCTAAAAAAGCTACAGCAATTCTAACAAACATGTTTCGACGGTACATCCGTCACCGTCAGTGTGACGGTTACGAAAGTTTACTGCTGATAAAGCGTACCTGTTCCAATTTACAGTATACAAGTTTAAAGTTAACAAAACTAATAGATGCGCGTGCATGAATCTATAGAGAAAGCGTCAGATCACTTACTTATACCCTTCTCTACGTTAACGTTTTAACAGGTATTGAGGAGGCTCATTGACTTGCTGCCGAGTGAACCAGCCGTCCAACGGGTTACCCTTGATTTTGAGAAGGCCTTGTGGCTTGCGTTTAGATCAATCCTGCCTGCAGTAAAGATACAAGGCTGTGTCTTTCACTGGACAGAAGCAGTTTGGAGAAAGGTTAGTAAAAGAAAACAAATGAAATAGAGTACAAATACAAGAGGGCGACGAAACTACAAGTAGGCTTATTACACAATTTACTCCACTTACTCATTCTAAGAAAATGGTGCGGGTTTGAAAAACCAAATCACTGTTATTTTGTTTAAGATATGACCCACTAACCCACGCCTATTGTTACATGAATCTACTCGTTTGTTACGTGTTAAATTAATAAGCTATTTTTTTTTTCTTTCTAAAAGGTACAAGAGCTCGGACTTCAATAGGCTTTTTCCGGAGAAGACAGTGTTTTCAGATATATCAAGAAGGTGATGGCTCTTCCCTTCCTGCCATTTTACGAGATCACACCAATGTTCGTTCAACTGAGTGTACAGGCCCAAGCACAGCCTTTTCTAGATCTCGTCGACTACATAAAACGCCAGTGGATCGAGAACCCCGTGTTCACACCGAAGGACTGGAGCATCTATAAACAACCAGTTCGTACCAATAACGACATCGAGGGTTGGCACAACGCCCTTAATCGCAGAGCTGGTGGGAAATGCGGACTGCCATTGTACCATCTGATCGAGCTACTGGGCAGGGAGGCGAAACTTACAGCTGTCACCATTAGGCTGGTCTCCGAGAGGAAATTGAAACGCATGCAGCGTAAAACTTTAGACATCTTCAAGCTAAGTTATTTGAACACTGGCAGCAGTATGACAACCGACAGAAGACCGTATCGTAGCTTCTCAAGCTCTGTTCTCATCTAAACGGCCCAGCACGTTTAGATGATGATCGCTGGATCGCTGAATCGCTAGATCGTTAAATCGCTGGATCACTGGATCGCTAGATCGCTGGATCGGTAGATCGCTGTCGCTGGATCGCTGGATCCCTAGATCGCTGGATTGCTGGATCGCGTGATCGTTAGATCGGTAGATCACTAGATCGCTTGATCACGGGATCGCTAGATCGTTAGATCGATGGATCGCTCGTTCGCTTCATCGTTAGATCGCTGGATCGGTGGATCGCTGCATCGCAAGATCGCTAGATCGTTAGATCGCTGGATTGCTGGATTGCAAGATCGCGGGATCGCTGGATCGCTAGATCGCTGGATCGCTGGTTCCCTCGATCGCTGGATCGGTAGATCGCTGGATCGCAAGATCGCTAGATCGTTAGACCGTTAGATCGCTGAATCGCTAGATCGTTAGCTCGCTGGATCGCTGGATCGCTGGATCGCTAGATCGCTAGATCATTAGATCGCTGGATCGCTAGATCGTTAGATCACTGGATCGCTACATCGTTAGATCGCTTGATCGCTGGATCGCTGGATCGTTAGATCGTTAGATCGCTGAATCGATAGATCGGTAGATCGCAAGATCGTTAGATCGATGGATCGCTAAATCGCAGAATCGCATAGATCGTTAGATCGATGGATCGGCGGATCGCTGGATCGCAAGATCGCTGGATCGCTGAATCGCTACATCGCTGGATCACTAGATCGCTGGATCGAGAGATCGCTAGATCGCTAGATCGTTAGATCGTTAGATCGCTGGATCGCAAGATCGTTAGATCGCTGGATCGCTAAATCGCGGGATCACTAGATCGGTAGATCGCTAGATCCCTAGATCGCTGGATTGCTGGATCGCGAGATCGTTAGATCGGTAGATCGGTAGATCACTAGATGGTAACCGGTCAAGTCGCCCGAAAGTCATCTCGCCCGAAGTCA
>JBBMOI010000005.1:22985000-23082500 GCA_038088405.1 Porites divaricata
GGATCACTACATCGTTAGATCGCTGGATCGCTGGATCGCTAGATCGCAAGATCTCTGGATCGATAGATCGCTGGATCCCTAGATCGCTAGATCGTTAGCTGGTGTGCTGGATCGCTAGACCGCTGGATTGCTGGATCGCGAGATCGCTAGATCGTTAAATCGCTGGATCGCTAGATCGCTAGACGTTAGATCGCTGGATCGCTGGATCGCAAGATGGCTAGATCGTTAGATCACTGGATCGCTGGATCGCTGGATCCCTGGATCGCTGGATCGCTGGATCGTTAGATCGTTAGATCGCTGGATCGCTGGATCGTTGGATCGCTAGATCGCAAGATCGCTGGATTGCTGGATCGCGAGATCGCTGGATCAATAGATCGGTGGATCGATAGATCGGTAGGTCACTAGATCGTTAGATCGCTGGATCGCTGGATCGCTGGTTCGCGGGATCGGTACATCGGTAGATCGCTGGATTGCTAGATCGTTAAATCGCTGGATCCCTGGATCCCTGGATCGCTGGATCGCTAGACGTTAGATCGCTGGATCGCTGGATCGCTAGATCGGTAGAACGCTGGGTCGCTGGGTCGCTGGATCGCTGGATCGCTAGATCGGTAGATCGCTTGTCGCTGGATCGCTAGATCGTTAGATCGGTAGATCGCTGGATCGCTGGATCGCTAGATCGCTGGATCGATAGTTCGGTAGATCGCAAGATCGTTAGATCGCTGGATCGCTAAATCGCGGGATCGCTAGATCGTTAGATCACTGGATCGCAAGATCGTTGGATCGCTGGATCACTAGCTCGCTAGATCGTTAGATCGCTAGACCGCTGGATTGCTAGATCGTTAGCTGGTGTGCTGGATCGCTACACCGCTGGATTGCTGGATCGCGAGATCGCTAGATCGTTAGATCGCTGGATCGCAAGATCGCTTGATTTCTGGATCGCTAGATCGTTTGACCGCTAGATCGCTGGATTGCTAGATCGTTAAATCGCTGGATCGCTGAATCGCTAGATCGTTAGATCGATGGATCGCTAGTTTGCTTGATCGTTAGATCGCCTGATCAGTGGATCGCTGGATCGCAAGATCGCTAGATCGTTAGATCGCTGGATCGCTGGATCGCTAGATCGCAAGATCTCTGGATCGATAGATCGCTGGATCGCTAGATCATTAGATCGTTAGATTGCTGGATTATTGGATCGCGAGCTCGCTGGATCCCTAGATCGCTAGATCGTTAGCTGGTGTGCTGGATCGCTAGACCGCTGGATTGCTGGATCGCGAGATCGCTAGATCGTTCAATCGCTGGATCGCTGGATCGCTGGATCGCTAGATGTTAGATCGCTGGATCGCTGGATCGCAAGATGGCTAGATCGTTAGATCACTGCATCGCTGGATCGCTGGATCGCTGGATTGCTGGATCGTTGGATCGCTAGATCGCAAGATCGCTGGATCTCTGGATCGCTAGATCGCTGGATCGCTAGATCACTAGATCGTTAGATCACTGGATTGCAGGATCGCTGGATCGCTGGATCACTAGGTCGTTATATCGCTGGATCGCTAGATCGCTGGATCGCTGGATCGCTGGATCGCTGGATCACTAGATCGCTAAATCGTTAGACGCTGGATCGCTAGATCGATAGATCGGTAGATCACTAGATCGTTAGATCGCTGGATCGCTCAATCGCTAGATCGCTGGATTGCTGGATCGCGAGATCGCTAGATCGTTAGATCGGTAGATTACTAGATCGCTGGATCGCTGGATCACGGGATCGCTAGGTCGGTAGATCGTTAGATCGATGGATCGCTAGTTTGCTTGATCGTTAGATCGCCTGATCAGTGGATCGCTGGATCGCAAGATCGCTAGATTGTTAGATCGCTAGATCGCAAGATCTCTGGATCGATAGATCGCTGGATCGCTAGATCATTAGATCGTTAGATTGCTGGATTATTGGATCGCGAGCTCGCTGGATCCCTAGATCGCTAGATCGTTAGCTGGTGTGCTGGATCGCTAGACCGCTGGATTGCTGGATCGCGAGATCGCTAGATCGTTCAATCGCTGGATCGCTGGATCGCTGGATCGCTAGATGTTAGATCGCTGGATCGCTGGATCGCAAGATGGCTAGATCGTTAGATCACTGCATCGCTGGATCGCTGGATCGCTGGATTGCTGGATCGTTGGATCGCTAGATCGCAAGATCGCTGGATCTCTGGATCGCTAGATCGCTGGATCGCTAGATCACTAGATCGTTAGATCGCTGGATTGCTGGATCGCGAGCTCGCTAGATCGTTAAATCGCTGGATCGCTGGATCGCTAGACGTTAGATCGCTCGATCGCTAGATCGCTAGATCGCTAGATCGCTAGATCGTTAGATCACCTGATCAGTGGATCCCTGGATCGTAAGTTGGCTAGATCATTAGATCGCTGGATCGCTGGATCGCTTGATCGCTAGATCGTTGGATCGCTACATCGCAAGATTGCAAGATCGCTGGATCTCTGGATCGCTAGATCGCTGGATCGCTAGATCACTAGATCGTTAGATCGCTGGATTGCTGGATCGCGAGCTCGCTAGATCCCTAGATCGCTAGATCGTTAGCTGGTGCGCTGTATCGCTGGTTCGCTAGACGTTAGATTGCTGGGTCGCTGGATCGCTAGATCGTTAGTTCACCTGATCAGTGGATCGCTGGATCGGAAGATGGCTAGATCGTTAGATGGCTGGATCGCTGGATCGTTAGATCGTTAGATCGCTGGATCGCTGGATCGTTGGACCGCTAGATCGCAAGATCGCTGGATCTCTTGATCGCTAGATCGCTGGATCGCTAGATCACTAGATCGTTAGATCGCTGGATTGCTGGATCGCGAGCTCGCTACATTCCTAGATCGCTAGATCGTTAGCTGGTGTGCTGGATCGCTACACCGCTGGATTGCTGGATCGCGAGATCGCTAGATCATTAGATCGCTGGATCAATAGATCGGTAGATCGATAGATCGGTAGGTCACTAGATCATTAGATCGCTGGATCTCGGGATCGCTAGATCGGTAGATCGCTGGATTGCTAGATCGTTAAATCGCTGGATCGCTCGATCGCTAGACGTTAGATCGCTGGATCGCTAGATCGTTAGATTGCTGGATCGCTGGATCGCTAGATCGTTAGATCGTTAGATCGCTGGATCGCTAGATCGCTAGATCGTTAGAGCGCTGGATCGCTGGATCGCAAGATCGCTAGATCGTTAGATCGCTGGGTCGTTGGATTGCTAGATCGCTAGATCGTTAGATAGCTGGATGAGCTAAGAAACAGGTCATTTTTAGGTTACTTCCCCATGGTGAGTTTTGACTATAGGGTGTGAAAAATTTTTCGCATTTTCACCATGCCGCTGGCAAAAAGTAACGCCACAGCTCAATACAGGTTTCACTTCTGTTTCACTGTAGTTAGCGATATGCCGAAACGAACGGAGAGGCGCGATTTTAGCCAGTGCAGAGAGCTTGTTTCTTCCTCCAAAAAACGGCTTTAAAATCGTGCGACTTCACAAGACGAAGGAGAAGACTTGGCTGGTCCTAGTTCTGCTGAAGATACAGTAAGCAGTATTCTATAGAGACTATAGATTCGATGAGAAGTTTTAACAGTATAACCAAAGTTTGGCCCGGGAGTAATCTCGTACAATGAGCTTATTGAAGTCTTCCTTCGCAAGGTTTTAAATAAGATGCTATGTACATGATACCTTTCTGATGTAAGAACATTTTGTAATCATCTCGACCTCATGATATGATTTGCACCATGCATGCCAAGAAAATATCACTCTAAATTCGAGATTGCTCCAAATCTCCCAGTTTAAGAAAAAAAACGTTTCCTAATTTATGAGAAAATTTAAGACCAATCATAGGATATAAACTCGTAATTGAGGGCTGGTTTCCATACGATCGCTACGATCGCTGAAAAAAAAGTTCATGCTTAAACATAAAATTTTCTGTAATCGGAATTTCTGAGACCTGGCTAAACGATTCTTCTCATTCGGTCGATATTAGTGGTTTCAAATTTCTTCACAAGTATAGGCAAAATAGAACTGGAGGTGGGGTAGGTCTTTATATTTCAAACGAGTTGGAGTTCAAGCTTCGAGAAGATTTGTCCCTCCATAATGTTGATATTGTAGAATCGCTGTTCATTGAATTAATAAGACCTCGAGAAAAAAATATAATTGTTGGTATTGTTTACAGACCGCCAAATCACAGACTCGACGATTTCTTGTCTACAAACAATGAGTTGTTAGGTAAGATCTCTAGAGAAAATAAAATATGCTTCCTAATGGGGGACTTTAATATCAATTTAATTAACTACCAAAATCATCACCTCACAGGCCAATTCCTAGATGGAATGTACTCTAATATGTTTTTTCCTTTGATTACGCGTCCCTCGAGAATTACTTCGCATACTGCCACGTTAATAGATAATATTTTTGCGAACAACTTTTTTGAACGTTCGAGAAGCGGCTTATTATTTACTGACATTTCAGATCATCTACCCGTCTTCTCAGTTCATTCAGATAATGTTAGCAGGTCAGCAAATCGATGTCGACAAGGCCCCTTCTTTATTAGAGATAAGAATCCGAATAATATTCTTACATTTGTTGAAAAACTAGAAGTTGTTGATTGGTCTTCAATTAAAACTTGCGATGAGCCAGATATTGCGTACAAACGTTTTCATGAAATGTATACAAAGATTTATAACGATTGCTTCCCTCTCAAGAAGGTGACTAGAAAGCTGAGGCGCTTTAAAAAACCGTGGTTAACAAAAGCTCTTCTTAAATCCATTAAAACAAAGAATAAACTTTATAAAAAATATCTTCAAGTTCCAACAATCGACAATTCTTCACTTTATAAAAGATACAAGAACAAATTGAATCACACCTTGCGTTTAGCTAAGCGTCGGTATTATGAAAAGAAATTGGAAGATGCTAAATCAAATACACATGCGACCTGGAAAGTTTTAAACGAAGTCTTAAATAGGAAAAAGTCAAGGCCTCAATTAAATACTATATTCAAGTCAGATGGTCAGGAGATTTCTGATCCAGTGGAAGTAGCAAATAGGTTCTGCAGCTACTTCTCAAGTATTGGTCCCAACCTCGCAAAGAAGATACAGCCTCCTCCTTGTTCACACAAAGATTTTCTATCTGGATCATTTCGAGAATCAATCTTTTTTAGTCCAACAACAGAGGATGAAATTATTACCATTGCTCAATCCTTTGCTTCTGGGAAAGCGGCTGGATACGATAATATTCCAATGTCTATAATTAAGGAATCCATTCAAATCATTTCGGGACCTCTGGCTCACATTATGAATTTATCGATCATTCATGGCATTGTACCGGATCAAATGAAAATAGCTCGTGTGGTACCACTGTTTAAAGCTGATGACCAATCATTATTCACCAACTATAGGCCTGTCTCTGTTCTACCAAGCTTTTCAAAATTTCTAGAGAGAATCATCTATAATCGCTTGTATGATTATTTAACTAATTTACATATTCTCTGTGATAACCAGTTCGGCTTCAGGAAAAACCACTCTACGACGCTTGCCTTGATTGATTTACATGAAAAAATTTCATCTGCTATTGATCGTGGTGAATTAGCGGTTGGGGTTTTTTTAGATCTCTCGAAAGCTTTCGATACAGTCAATCATTCCATCTTATTTGATAAACTTGAACACTATGGCATACGTGGCTTGGCTCTGAAATGGATTAAGAACTATTTTTCCAACAGACTTCAATTTGTAGAATACAATGGTTATGTTTCGTCTTGTGCTAATATCATGTGTGGCGTTCCCCAAGGTTCAATACTAGGGCCTTTGTTTTTTCTGCTCTACATCAACGATATAATCAACACGTCAACAATATTACAGCTGATATTATTTGCCGATGATACAAACGTTTTTGTGTCTCACAAGGATAAAGACTGCCTGGCTAATATACTAAACGCTGAGCTAAATAAGTTGTCATTATGGTTTAGAGCTAACAGGCTTTCATTAAACTTGAAAAAAACCAAATTCATTGTATTTAAACCATGCCAAAAGCGTACAAATCAAACTATTCAACTTTTAATTAATAGCCAAAAAATTGATCAAGTAAAAGAAACAGTTTTCTTGGGAGTAATTATGGATGAAAATTTAGGTTGGAAATCAGAAATCTCGCATGTCGCCAATAAAGTCTCTAAATGTATAGGAATTATTCGTAAATCCAGTTTCTATTTATCTACGAAAACCTTACGAACACTATATTTTTCTCTAGTCTATCCATACTTTTTTTATTGCAACTTAGTTTGGGCCTCTACCTACAGAACTAACCTTATTCGTCTTGAGATTTTACAGAAACGAGTGATCAGAACTATAGCTAAAACCACTTTCGATGCACATACTGGTCCAGTCTTTCAAAATCTTGGTATCTTAAAATTTCATGATATATACTTACTACAACTAGGCTTATTCATGTACTCCTATCAAAACCATACTCTACCTTTAAAATTTCATTGTAAATTTACCTTACAAAGTCAAATTCATTCGTATAATACAAGAAACTCGTGTAAATTTCGTCTGCCTTTCTGTCGTACTCGAACCAAACAATTTTCCGTTTTTTATCAAGGACCTAAATTTTACAACACCTTAAACACCAATATCATCAACGCTTCCTCACCTTCTTCCTTTAAAAGAGCACTCAAGGCATTTATTTGTAATAATTATTAGTATACTCCAACTGAAATCTTACGAAAATGCTTTTTAATATTCAACATTACTTGTAAAATTCCGTAACATTTATTAGTTTAATTTTCCACCTGATATTATTTTGTATCCGTCGCCGTAATTTTTGTGCCATCTTCTAAAAATTGTAACTGAGGAGGCCTAATTAATATAAGCTTTATAGTTTCCTTTAGGCCTCCTCGCCATTTCTTCCTACATTTCTTTTTTTGGTATACTTTTTTGTAATTATTGTAATCGTGTGTGTGGCAAATAAAAAATAAATGTCTAAATGTCTAAATCATATGGAAACCACTCTCCAGCGATTGCAGCGATCACAGCGATTGCACCCACAATGGTCGCTGAGATGGTCGCTGAGATAGGCTTCAGTTCTATCTCAAGCCTGGTTTCCATAATATATGATCGCTACGATTTCCACGATCGCTGAACTTTTTTTCATTCATCGCAACAATCTCAGCAATCGTAACAATCATAATGAAACCAGCCTTTAGAGTGGCTTAGATGATAGGTGCGGTTACACACGGTTTCTGGAAACTTGCAAAGTAATATTTCAGGATATTTATAACCCATTTTTAATTTCAACGTTTCTAGGTTTCCAGAATACTGGAAGGTGACGTTGTATCTTTGTATTTACTGGAGGTACAACTCACCAGAAATGCAGTTGTCATTTTAGACACCGCAGCAACAAAGTTCTTTTTGAGGGACTTTCACTTGCGGACAAGATCTCTGTTGGTAAGTCTTTATTGGAACTTAGTATCCTTTTATCTTTATTAACTCTTTATAGATTTTTTTTCACAGCTGTCATGCAACAAAATTATAAATTGGAAACCGTCCAGTGGAAGAAGCCAAGAAAACGAAATGTTATAAACAATTTGTCCAAGTCTCGGGTCTTAATGTGGCCCACAGTTTCTGAGTCATTTGTCGAAACATTTCATGCACCTTTGTAGAGCTTTACATGGAGATGCCATATTGGTGTACTGTTTTGGTGCACCAATACGACCGCCGGAAATCAACGAAAACATATGGAGCTCACTTTTTCTATAAAAGCTCTTTCTTTTCACTGGGAAAGTAGCATACGTGCACATAAACATAACAATACTTGAATTATACTGGTAAAAATCAAGGGGAGAGACGTTTTTCATGAGACGGCATTCCTATTTTGGTGTCACGCACTGTGAAAACTCAGAAGTTCAAATTGAAATGCTACAAGACTGGAAACTTGTTCAAACGCGTGGTGAAGCTTAAGAAAAGACTTGCATGGGCAGCCAGCACTTCTCTCTCATTTTTTTTTTGCTACTGCAGATTCCTTAATTAATAGAATGCAGCACTCATTAATCGATTTTTTTATTTATTTATATAGCCGCTTATTTTGCCTTTTACATGTAGATTCTCTTTAGTTTGTGCTCATGTCATGCCACCTTCTCAAGGTTGGGCACATGGGTACAATCGAATCAAATATTGAGCACACTGTTGTACAGAGCTACATGTAGTGTAACAACATCTTGTATAAAATTGTTTGCGTGATCCAAAAATTACAGAATAAGAAGTACATGTTCCTTGAAAGAAGAGCTTGTTGCTTTCAAGATGAACATGGTGGTGAAGCTGTCCATTGGCTGTATCAGTGTTCCTGTAACAAAGGATATAGTGATAGAGTGGCAGCATCAGGACCTCACATCAATATGTTACATGAAGGTGGGTGGTGTCGATAATGTCTCATAGTTACGAACATTGCAGTACAAGTAGGCTTTAGTGGGATGTGAACCGGTAAACCTGCTTTAGTGGTGTATTGTTCTATCCAACTTCAGTTATGAAATTTATAGACTTAAGTATGTTGATATGTAATATACCCCAAGTAGCGTTTTACTTCGTATACTATATTTTGCAGAATAATGATTTAACACACTCTCGCAGTTATGTACACTGAACTGAAGTAGCTGTGAGGGTATATTCCTCTGTTTAACAAGGATAATGGTATAGGAGTTATTTTTTGTTTAAAAAGTGGTATTAAACCTAGGTTTTCATTCCCAATTTTCTTAGCATACATGTTATAAGTTATTTAAGGGCTAGGAGACAAATTGGTAACATTTTTCTGTAAAATAACTGTTTGTTGCCTAGAAATTTTGAAAACTTGAGAAAAGCTAAAAATTCCACACGTCAAAAATATTCAAAAGTTTTCAAATAGCTCTCAACAACGATTTTCAGAGGTTGTGTTATTCCCATTAATAACACCAATACACCTAACTGCAGTAAGGTTGTCATAGAAAAAAGCAAAAAAGCAAAAAGCAAAAAGTCAAATAAGAATAAATTAGCATGTAGTTGTCATAGCTTGCAACATTCACAACACACACGCATATAGCTGAATATTAATCACGTAATATGAGAGAAATCATTTGCATCAGTTTCTTGGTGTCATTCTAATGCAATTCGAGGCTGATTCATCTCGCGAATTTCAAAAGTGCTCGAATTACAAATTAAAGTACATCGAATAACTATTAAAGAAATAATGGCTCCATTTTTTTTTTCAATAAATATGGCCTGGGGTAAATTCCACGAACGCGACGCGTCTTTTAGTTTAGTGCTAAATAGAAAAGCCAGTCTGCGTATGGTTTGCAGTGCACAACACAATCTGATCACAATTTTCAAGCAACAAATCAGAGGCGGAGAGGGTGAGGGGTCCTCCGCCACTTCCTCACCCGCGCCACAAACCAAGCTTCGTTTGTTAGGACATCATAGATTGGCGACTGAAAGTACGACAACTCAGACATTACATTGCTCGCGTCAATTTACCTTTTTCTTTTTCGAATTGTGCGACTTCTTTTGATGGAGTCTGTTAGCTCTAAAATGACATTGGCGCCTGTCTATCTTGTAGCGCGGAATTACAGAATTATCTCTTGTTATTGTGAATGACTTCTTAAATATTGTTAAATTATTAAAATACGCAAATGTAAATCACATGGCTAATTAATTCCTATTTGGCTTTTTGCTTTTTGCTTTTTTCTATGACAACGTTATTGCAATTAGGTGTATATTACGATTATAGTTAAAAAAAGGTCTCCTAAAAATTTCCGTACAAAGACAAAACGTCCCCTATAATTTTTTAATGAAAACAAGGCTACTTCATGTACTGAAACTTTCCACCGGACCGCCATAAGGGTAGCTAACAGTTTTGGATGACACGAAAAAGTCACCTAAGACTTTTGTGACAACCAAAGTTCCCCTAAGACATCCGCATAAATAAATAGTTTTTAGGGCAACCCCAAATTAACCAAACAGGCTTCTAAAGAACAAAAAAAAACCATTTGAGACACTTCTGGCCTATTTTGGAAACATTTGGTCTGTGGGTGCCCCTGATTTTTGTTAATCTACTTAACTTGTATTCTTTGTTTTCTTATGACATTGCAAAGGGAGCAGGCTGCAATCGTATACCTTGTAGTTAGATCCAAGTATTGTTGTTAAAGAACTCTCAATTTAACAATTTGGCAGCAAGGCAACTTCAAATACCATGTTGGATTATTGTTAAAACAGTTAACTCTCGAACAGTCGAACCCTTGCTATAACTCAAACCAATTTGTCGTTTCATATACCGTAATTTTAATTGCAATAACTCAACTTTCAACAACCTGAACCTTTTGCTTTTTATTTGGGCGTGGCCCCAAATAGAGTAATGCAAACTTGTTTATTTTGTCGCAAATGTGCAATGGGCAGGCAATAAGTGCTCAAACTTGTTTATTATTTGGGCGGGGCCCCAAATAGAGTAATGCAAACTTGTTTATTTTGTCGCAAATGTGCAATAGGCACGCAATAGACCAAAATCCATAAAACATACCTTCGGTATCATGTAAGTGCAAATCATGCAAAATATAGTTTTTTTAAAATCCTCAACACTCGCTGGCGGAATCATAAAAAAAAAAAAAAAAAACTTTTCTACCGTGTTGACACATGCAGAGTTTAAAAATAGAATACGTTCCCACGAGAAACCTTAAGACTTAGACAAAACGTGATCAAACCATGTTCGTACGGCGCCAAAAATATGTAAATAATGTTGCCAATTTCACAATTTGGCCAAAACTGACAGATTGAAATGTGAAACTACGCGCAGAATGGTATAATTTGAAAGCAGCAGGAAGAAGCAGTTTGGATAAAATGTTGAAGTATGTTATCGAGGGTTAAACTTACAAATGCACACACTGTTCGCGGTAGGCTCACACTAAAATAACACCGAGTGTTTTCATAATGGGCTGGTCCGCGAACTCAAAGAAAAATCAAGGAAATTGTGAAGACATTCAAAGACCACATGCATGGACCTCATAGACGCAATGACAATCGGAATATCACTGACGAGTGTACGTGAAAAATCGAGTTTGAACAGGAGCATGTGTATCAGGTTTGAGAGTCGCAAGATTTGTGTAGCTGGTAATTAGTGTGACAATAATGATTTTGATTTTCACAATGCGGAACACAAGGAGTTGCCTTTAATAAAAATCTCTTCCGATGAAGGAAGCTGAGACTGAGAAGATTGTCAACAATTGAAACCAAAAGGGACTCAGGCTTGTTTGGGAACTACTGATAGCGGTAACAATTCTTCTTATTCAGTCAGTTTTGTTTAGCAGAGTGACTGTTAATATACGTGTGCCTTGTATTTTTCATGTGTATATTGTGATGCGGTAAGGTACGGTAATGTGCCGGGCGTCGGGATTTTGCATTATCAGCAAGTTTTGTGTTTAGAGTGTTTTGATTCCAGTGAGGTGACGACAAGAAAAGGTAATAAGTAAATTGTACGGGAGGAAAATTGTTTTGAGGAGGAAATAAAAGAAGTTGAATTGAGATCTCGTCGTGGGAAATTTATTTATAACAAAACTTACAATCCAGTTGGTTTAAATATAAGGTTAATCAATTTTCTCGACGCGGTCGTGCACCTAGCGGACTACCGATGAATAAATTAAAATCTTTCTTAAAGAAAACATGGATAGTGAGACTTTCCCTTCTGTATGGAAGGGAATTCCGAAAAATACACCATTGTCATCTAAAATTCATTGTTACTTTAAAAATAGAAATAGTTTATACTTAAACCGGTACAGTTCTAAGTAACTGTAAGAGTGTGAGGTTTTTACTAAGGGCAAGTCCAAAATTTGTTCCAAAACATGGGAAGGTTTATCTGTCGTCTAAGCAAAAAAGAAGAGGCTATTTAGATGGGGTGAGGTATCAAAATAGGGTTTTCACAAAAAATTGGGAAGAGATATGTCTGTAAATCACCGACGTTAATCGTGTTCCCGAACAAATTTGCATAAGGCTATTTTTTGTTTATTTTTTGTGCTGACCAAAGCTGCAGTTTCGTGGTTTCATCTTCGAAAATGGCGTCCGTTGTGTCTTCCGTCGTGCTTTTGACCGTGTTTGCGAGATGTTAAAAATTCGTCCTCTCTATCCAGAGCAAGAAACTAACAGTAATATATATCCAATGCAACATTCATCTCTTAGTTTATAAGTGAAGGCGTCAAAACCGCCGAGTAATAGACCTTGACCTGTTGACCATTAATGGAGTCCGGTAAATATTGTTGTTTTTCGTGTATTTCAGTCCTTTTTCTTTAAACTCTAGCCGAGATTTCAATGAGGTTACAAATTAACCCCAGCATGGATCCGCAACTGTTGAGGGGAAAGGGTATGGAATTCTAGTAACATCAAATGCAATCGGTGACCTTTCTCTTTAGTTATGAACCTCGTGAAGTAAATTTGTCGTGATGTTATATTATTCCCAGCTGTCGCAACTTTGCCCATTCCTACAGGCTTACGACTAACTACACCCCCTAAAGGGGTTACATGTGGTTACAAAGGGTTACAGGGCCTTACAAAGAATTACAGAAATCTGTTTTCTATTTAGAACGTCGTTAGATACTTTTTCTTGGTTTATTTTTTATAGAAATTAAAGTTGAAGAAATTTCCATTTTTTGACGAAAACCATGGACTATCCCCTTTGGAAAAATGCCAATTTCGCGTTTTTTGAAATCCATGTTTTTATTGTCTAGAAAGGCTTGTTTTCTAACGAGAAGGTCAGCAAATAGTTTTTTGGGTGTATTTTGTATAAAACAAAAGGTTAACAAAGTTTCAAATTTTTCACCACAACCATAGACTAACCCCTTTGGAAAAATGTGAATTTTTTGCGATTTTAAAAGCAATGTTTTCATAGTCCAGAGATGCTTGTTTGCTACTAAAAACGTCGAAAATCGGTTTCGCACAACTTATTTTCGCGATCATTTACATGGAGATACAGGGGATTTTAAGGGGTTACAGGGGGTTGGAAGGGGTTACAGGGGCTTACAAGGGGTTACAGGGGCTTACAAGGGGCTACAGGGGCTTACAAGGGATTACCGGGGCTTACAAAGAATTACAGATACCTTTTTTCTAGCTAGAACGTCGTTAGATACTCTTTCTTGGTTTATTTTGCATAAAAATCAAAGTTGAAGAAATTTCCAATTTTTGACGAAAACCATGGACTAACCCCTTTGGAAAATTTTCACTTTTGCGTTTTTCATGAACAGAATGATGTTTTTATAGTCTTTAAAGGCTTCTTTTGTATCTAGAACGTAAGCAAACACTTTTTCTCGATCTATTTTTGATAAACTCAAAAGGTGAAAAAACTTCAACTTTTTGACCAAATTCATGGACTATCCCCTTTTAAACAATGCCAATTTCGCGTTTTTCCAAATCCATGTATTTATTGTCTAGAAAGGCTTCTTTTCTACCGAGAACGTAAGCAAATACTTTTTTGGGTGTATTTTGTATAAAAAAAAGGTTAACCAAAATTTCAAATTTTTCACCACAACCATGAACTAACCCCTTTGGAAAAATGCGAATTTTGTGCGATTTTGAAAGCGATGTTTTCATAGTCCAGAAATGCTTGTTTGCTACTTAAAACGTCGAAAATCGTTTTTGCACGAGTTACTTTCACGATCTATTACATGGGGAAACATGAGGATACAGAGGGTTACAGGGGGTTACAAGGGGATACAGGAGGTTACAAGGGGTTACAGAGGGTTACAAGGGGTTACAGGGGGTTACAAGGGGATACAGGGGGTTTCAAGGGGTTACAGGGGGTTACAAGGGGTTACAGGGGGTTACAAGGGGTAACAAGGGGTTACAGGGGCTTACAAAGGACTACAGAAGCCTTTTTTCTAGCTAGAACGTCGTTAGATACTCTTTAACGGTTTTTGTTTGCATAAAAGTAAAAGTTGAAGAAATTTCCAATTTGGAAAAATGCGAATTTTGTGCGATTTTGAAACCGTTGTTTTCAAAGTCCAGAAATACTTGTTTGGTACTTAAAACGTCGAAAATCGTTTTTGCACGAGTTACTTTCGCGATCTATTACATGGGGAAACAGGAGGATACAGGGGGTTACAAGGGGATACAGGGGTTACAAGGGGTTACAGGGGGTTACAAGGGGTTATAGGGGGTTACAAGAGGTTACAAGGGGTTACAGGGGGATAAAATGGGTTACAGGGGGTTACAAGGAGTTACAAGGGGTTACATGGGGTTACAAGGGGTTACAAGGGGTTACAGGGGGTTAGAAGGGGTTACAGGGGGTTACAAGGGGTTACATGGGGTTACAAGGGGTTACAGGGGGTTATAAGGGGTTACAAGGGGATACAGGGGGTTACAAGGGGTTACAGGGGGTTACAAGGGGTTACAGGGCCTTACAAAGAATTACAGAAATCTGTTTTCTATTTAGAACGTCGTTAGATACTCTTTCTTGGTTTATTTTTTATAAAAATTAAAGTTGAAGAAATTTCCATTTTTTGACGAAAACCATGGACTATCCCCTTTGGAAAAATGCCAATTTCGCGTTTTTTGAAATCTATGTTTTTATTGTCTAGAAAGGCTTGTTTTCTAACGAGAAGGTCAGCAAATAGTTTTTTGGGTGTATTTTGTATAAAACAAAAGGTTAACAAAGTTTCAAATTTTTTCACCACAACCATAGACTAACCCCTTTGGAAAAATGTGAATTTTTTGCGATTTTAAAAGCAATGTTTTCATAGTCCAGAGATGCTTGTTTGCTACTAAAAACGTCGAAAATCGGTTTGGCACAACTTATTTTCGCGATCATTTACATGGAGATACAGGGGATTTTAAGGGGTTACAGGGGGTTGGAAGGGGTTACAGGGGCTTACAAGGGGCTACAGGGGCTTACAAGGGATTACCGGGGCTTACAAAGAATTACAGATACCTTTTTTTCTAGCTAGAACGTCGTTAGATACTCTTTCTTGGTTTATTTTTTATAAAAATTAAAGTTGAAGAAATTTCCATTTTTTGACGAAAACCATGGACTATCCCCTTTGGAAAAATGCCAATTTCACGTTTTTTGAAATCCATGTTTTTATTGTCTAGAAAGGCTTGTTTTCTAACGAGAAGGTCAGCAAATACTTTTTTGGGTGTATTTTGTATAAAACAAAAGGTTAACAAAGTTTCAAATTTTTTCACCACAACCATAGACTAACCCCTTTGGAAAAATGCGAATTTTTTGCGATTTTAAAAGCAATGTTTTCATAGTCCAGAGATGCTTTTTTGCTACTTAAAACGTCGAAAATTGGTTTGGCACAACTTATTTTCGCGATCATTTACATGGAGATACAGGGGATTTTAAGGGGTTACAGGGGGTTGGAAGGGGTTACAGGGGCTTACAAGGGGTTACAGGGGCTTACAAGGGGCTACAGGGGCTTACAAGGGATTACCGGGGCTTACAAAGAATTACAGATACCTTTTTTCTAGCTAGAACGTCGTTAGATACTCTTTCTTGGTTTATTTTGCATAAAAATCAAAGTTGAAGAAATTTCCAATTTTTGACGAAAACCATGGACTAACCCCTTTGGAAAATTTTCACTTTTGCGTTTTTCATGAACAGAATGATGTTTTTATAGTCTTTAAAGGCTTCTTTTGTATCTAGAACGTAAGCAAACACTTTTTCTCGATCTATTTTTGATAAACTGAAAAGGTGAAAAAACTTCAACTTTTTGACCAAATTCATGGACTATCCCCTTTTAAACAATGCCAATTTCGCGTTTTTCCAAATCCATGTATTTATTGTCTAGAAAGGCTTCTTTTCTACCGAGAACGTAAGCAAATACTTTTTTGGGTGTATTTTGTATAAAAAAAAGGTTAACCAAAATTTCAAATTTTTCACCACAACCATGAACTAACCCCTTTGGAAAAATGCGAATTTTGTGCGAGTTTGAAAGCGATGTTTTCATAGTCCAGAAATGCTTGTTTGCTACTTAAAACGTCGAAAATCGTTTTTGCACGAGTTACTTTCACGATCTATTACATGGGGAAACATGAGGATACAGAGGGTTACAGGGGGTTACAAGGGGATACAGGAGGTTACAAGGGGTTACAGAGGGTTACAAGGGGTTACAGGGGGTTACAAGGGGATACAGGGGGTTTCAAGGGGTTACAGGGGGTTACAAGGGGTTACAGGGGGTTACAAGGGGTAACAAGGGGTTACAGGGGCTTACAAAGGACTACAGAAGCCTTTTTTCTAGCTAGAACGTCGTTAGATACTCTTTAACGGTTTTTGTTTGCATAAAAGTAAAAGTTGAAGAAATTTCCAATTTGGAAAAATGCGAATTTTGTGCGATTTTGAAACCGTTGTTTTCAAAGTCCAGAAATACTTGTTTGGTACTTAAAACGTCGAAAATCGTTTTTGCACGAGTTACTTTCGCGATCTATTACATGGGGAAACAGGAGGATACAGGGGGTTACAAGGGGATACAGGGGGTTACAAGGGGTTACAGGGGGTTACAAGGGGTTATAGGGAGTTACAAGAGGTTACAAGGGGTTACAGGGGGATAAAATGGGTTACAGGGGGTTACAAGGAGTTACAAGGGGTTACATGGGGTTACAAGGGGTTACAAGGGGTTACAGGGGGTTAGAAGGGGTTACAGGGGGTTAGAAGGGGTTACATGGGGTTACAAGGGGTTACAGGGGGTTACAAGGGGATACAGGGGGTTACAAGGGGTTACAAGGGGTTACAGGGGCTTACAAGGGGATACAGGGGGTTACAAGGGGTTAGAGGGGGTTACAAGGTGATACAGGGGGTTACAAGGGGTTACAAGGGGATACAGGGGGTTACAAGGGGTTAGAGGGGGTTATAGGGGGTTACAAGGGGATACAGGGGGTTACAAGGGGTTACAGGGGGTTACAAGGGGTTACAGGGCCTTACAAAGAATTACAGAAATCTGTTTTCTATTTAGAACGTCGTTAGATACTCTTTCTTGGTTTATTTTTTATAAAAATTAAAGTTGAAGAAATTTCCATTTTTTGACGAAAACCATGGACTATCCCCTTTGGAAAAATGCCAATTTCGCGTTTTTTGAAATCTATGTTTTTATTGTCTAGAAAGGCTTGTTTTCTAACGAGAAGGTCAGCAAATAGTTTTTTGGGTGTATTTTGTATAAAACAAAAGGTTAACAAAGTTTCAAATTTTTCACCACAACCATAGACTAACCCCTTTGGAAAAATGTGAATTTTTTGCGATTTTAAAAGCAATGTTTTCATAGTCCAGAGATGCTTGTTTGCTACTAAAAACGTCGAAAATCGGTTTGGCACAACTTATTTTCGCGATCATTTACATGGAGATACAGGGGATTTTAAGGGGTTACAGGGGGTTGGAAGGGGTTACAGGGGCTTACAAGGGGCTACAGGGGCTTACAAGGGATTACCGGGGCTTACAAAGAATTACAGATACCTTTTTTTCTAGCTAGAACGTCGTTAGATACTCTTTCTTGGTTTATTTTTTATAAAAATTAAAGTTGAAGAAATTTCCATTTTTTGACGAAAACCATGGACTATCCCCTTTGGAAAAATGCCAATTTCGCGTTTTTTGAAATCTATGTTTTTATTGTCTAGAAAGGCTTGTTTTCTAACGAGAAGGTCAGCAAATAGTTTTTTGGGTGTATTTTGTATAAAACAAAAGGTTAACAAAGTTTCAAATTTTTCACCACAACCATAGACTAACCCCTTTGGAAAAATGTGAATTTTTTGCGATTTTAAAAGCAATGTTTTCATAGTCCAGAGATGCTTGTTTGCTACTAAAAACGTCGAAAATCGGTTTGGCACAACTTATTTTCGCGATCATTTACATGGAGATACAGGGATTTTTAAGGGGTTACAGGGGGTTGGAAGGGGTTACAGGGGCTTACAAGGGGCTACAGGGGCTTACAAGGGATTACCGGGGCTTACAAAGAATTACAGATATCTTTTTTTCTAGCTAGAACGTCGTTAGATACTCTTTCTTGGTTTATTTTTTATAAAAATTAAAGTTGAAGAAATTTCCAATTTTTGACGAAAACCATGGACTAACCCCTTTGGAAAATTTTCACTTTTGCGTTTTTCATGAACAGAATGATGTTTTTATAGTCTTTAAAGGCTTCTTTTTTGTATCTAGAACGTAAGCAAACACTTTTTCTCGATCTATTTTTGATAAACTCAAAAGGTGAAAAAACTTCAACTTTTTGACCAAATTCATGGACTATCCCCTTTTAAACAATGCCAATTTCGCGTTTTTCCAAATCCATGTATTTATTGTCTAGAAAGGCTTCTTTTCTACCGAGAACGTAAGCAAATACTTTTTTGGGTGTATTTTGTATAAAAAAAAGGTTAACCAAAATTTCAAATTTTTCACCACAACCATGAACTAACCCCTTTGGAAAAATGCGAATTTTGTGCGATTTTAAAAGCAATGTTTTCATAGTCCAGAGATGCTTTTTTGCTACTTAAAACGTCGAAAATTGGTTTGGCACAACTTATTTTCGCGATCATTTACATGGAGATACAGGGGATTTTAAGGGGTTACAGGGGGTTGGAAGGGGTTACAGGGGCTTACAAGGGGCTACAGGGGCTTACAAGGGATTACCGGGGCTTACAAAGAATTACAGATACCTTTTTTCTAGCTAGAACGTCGTTAGATACTCTTTCTTCGTTTATTTTGCATAAAAGTCAAAGTTGAAGAAATTTCCAATTTGCAAAAATGCGAATTTTGTGCGATTTTGAAACCGATGTTTTCAAAGTCGAGAAATGCTTGTTTCCTTCATAAAATTTCGAAAATCGTTTGTTCACGACTTATTTTCACGATCTATTAAATTTGGATGCATAGGGATACCAGGGGTTACAAGGGGTTACATGAGGTTACAAGAGGTTACAGGGGGTTACAAAGGGTTACAAGGGGTTCCAGGGGGTTACAGAGGGTTGCAAGGGGTTACAGAGGGCTAGAAGGGATGACAGGGGCTTACAAAGGATTACAGAAAACTTTTTTCTAGCTAGAACGTCGTTAGATACTCTTTCTTGGTTTATTTTGCATAAAAATCAAAGTTGAAGAAATTTCCAATTTTTAACGAAAACCATGGACTAACCCCTTTGGAAAATTTTCACTTTTGCGTTTTTCATGAACAGAATGATGTTTTTATAGTCTTTAAAGGCTTCTTTTGTATCTAGAACGTAAGCAAACACTTTTTCTTGGTCTATTTTTGATAAACTCAAAAGATGAAAAAACTTCAACTTTTTGACCAAATTCATGGACTATCCCCTTTTAAAAAATGCCAATTTCGCGTTTTTCCAAATCCATGTATTTATTGTCTAGAAAGGCTTCTTTTCTAACGAGAACGTAAGCAAATACTTTTTTGGGTGTATTTTGTATAAAAAAAAGGTTAACCAAAATTTCAAATTTTTCACCACAACCATGAACTAACCCCTTTGGAAAAATGCGAATTTTGTGCGATTTTGAAAGCGATGTTTTCATAGTCCAGAAATGCTTGTTTGCTACTTATAGGAGAACTGAAGTAAAATATCCTTCCATTTTTGTATTTTTTTTAGGTGGCCCTAGGTGTAAGAAATCGAGTTTTGCTCTTTCTTTTGGTTCGTTTATTATTTTTTGCTCCAAAAATTGGTTTGAAGTCTTGGTTTTCGCGCCTTTTGGGCCTGATCATCGTGGGCTCATTCTTATTGTCAGCGGCACGTTATGACGTAAGGTATGGGGAAGGCTCGCATTCGCACAACAAAGCGCGTACTTTACCATCAAGTTTTCGATCTCTTCGCAGCATCTGTTTGAATAGAAAAAATCGATTTAGCGAAGTGAACGGAGTTCAGCCATTTCAGTTTGAACCCACATATCCTCCTGGCCAAGAACCAGTCGATCTTGAGGATGAAAGTGAGTCAGGTGATAGAAATCAACGAGATTCGAGAGGAAGAATCGGCAGCACCGAATGGTGCTCTTGCGAAGAGTGCGAGTCAATGACAACGGAGGAAGAGTGTTTTTGTTGCCAAGAACTTGTGGAATTGAATGAAAAGTTCGATGAATCAGGTTTGTTTTTCTTTTAGGTTGCTTCTTTTTCCTCGATGTATACACCAAGAATACTGAGAATGAAATCGCGCTCAAAAGGATTATTATTTGTTTTTGTCTGTTAGGAGTTGGATGTATTACGGGGCACGCCAAATTCAGGATTGTTTGCCTTGATACTGGCGTGTTAAATACCGCTCTCGTGGCAATTCACAACATACGCTGTAATCCCTTGCCGGATCTCATTGAGAACTGGTGAGTTGTAGGTTTTGTCTTTTGGGGGGGCACGAAGCATCGTACCAGCAAGCATGTACTCTGTAATTAAGCTTATTGTGTTTACTTTTCCTAGAACTTGGCGCTTAGCAGCTTATCGCCAGTTTACATGGTGGGCACATGGCGCCTTAGGAAAAAAAAAATCGGCGAGTGATTCCAGCGTGTGTTGTGAAAGCCATTCGACACGAGTTTCCTGAGGAAACTGGGCAATATGCCGGGTTCAAGGAAGCAGAACTCGAGCTAAGTTAGTTTCAAGGTAAATAATCCTGGTCTTGGCGTGCAAACATTGTTTGACCTTATGACAACTGGACATAAAAATCCTTGTAGATCGTTTCATCCTTCACAAATGCATGTACATTGTCTAACTAACAAAATAAAAATTAAGCTTATTTGTTTCAAAAGTGTGATGTTTTGCTTCAATCCATTTTGTTGCATCTCCTTTTACATTTAAAGTAATTGATTATTGAATAATTACAATGTTGCAAAATAGTAATTGAAATATTTCAGGGAGTTTTAACAATAACATTCAGTATTTTTCGAAAAGAAAATCTTGACCGGACAAGCAGCAAATTTCTCCAGGTACAACTGTTTACTGGTGAAAATAAGTCCTTTTTTGTGAATTGACATATTTGAGTTTGAAAACTTTTGGAGTAGAATTTGGCCACTCCCAGGAGGGTAAGGATTAAGATTGACAGAAAAACCAAATAATATGATTGAATTCAATCAAAACACTTAAAGCTAACCTGTATAATACATACATTGTACCTTGTGATATTACAACAATAAAATATATATTTCTGTGTTTATATAGAATCAGGAAATCTCGATGTATGCTTTGGAATGACGTCTGCTTTGGCAGGCCGAGGTTTTGTAGCAATGTTGCTTGGGATGTGAGGTGCTGTGAGTATTGCGCTCCGATCAGCAGCATCTTGCAACTTCTTTTCCACTATTGAATCAAGTATGGGTTTTAAGTGTTCTCTTGTTGTCTTCTCCATGATAGGTTTTGCAACCCATTCCTTCGTTTGCTTTGGGAACACTACCTTGTACCTCAGTTCCCCCTCATTCTCACCCCTTGAAACAGTAGCTTGCTGCCTCCCAGTGTTAGCATTGTGATCGAGGGCTGCTAACTGTGTGCGAGCAACCATGCCCTTGTATGAGAAGTGCTGCCTCTTGGAAAGGTATTTCAGTTGTACGCTGTGGTACACTTCCAGTGTTCCAGTGTGGCAGTTTAATGTTAATTGCTCAATGTCCTTAAGGAGGGTTTTGTCAAAAACAACCTCCTTAAGAGCCTCATGTGCAGGGGAACCAGGGCGAAGCCACTGCTTTGTTCTTGCCTCCTCCCTAGGGATGGGTGGGTGGGGACATTCATGGTACAAGTCAGCACTGTCCCATGAGTGGATGTTGGCTGAGTGGTGGACAATGGAGATCCACTTCTCACGTAAGAGATTCTTATCCCCCTCACAAGTGTCTGCACACCACCAAAGATGGTTAGAGACTGACTTGATCCAGGGGAAAAGTTCACTACATTCTTTCCTCTTTGCCTTTTCTGTTAATTTTTTGGTGACACTTTTTGCCACATGCCAAACATCAAACTGGTGTTGCACATGTGGAAAATTCTTTCTCATGTCAGACCGTATACTGACATGACGATCTGTGGCAACAACTTTAACATTGGCTCCTCGTTCATGAATAGTCTCCATACACCTTTTGAACCCCTCCCTTTCCATTGCGTTGCTGCTGGTCACCTCTCTAACCTGAACAATTTGAAAATCAACTATCTTGTCACTGAGTTGACCAATCATGGTGTATGTCCCATATTTAGCACTGTGTCTGGGACTGTCACATCGACCATCTCCAGACAACCACAGGTCTTCAATGTCAAGCTCACTTAAAACAGAATTTTGTTCCACCTCCCAAGCCTCATTAATTACAGGAAATAAGTACGTGTTTTGAATGTTGTAAAAGGTCTTTTCACTAAAAATTTTCCAGTTCAAAATTTCAGATAAAGATGCTATTTTTGTGTATGTTGCTCCACTTAGTAAAATTGCTGAAGCCAGTAATAAGTTTCCAGCAGCCATCCCTTGGAGCATCGGTTGACTCTTCCAAATTTTTATGTGCCCATCTTTACATTTTAAGGTAATACATAGTTGACTTCCCCGAGTGGACGTTTCTCTTTTGCTTACTACTGCCCCACATGTAGGGCATCGATGCAAAAGTTCATCCAATTGTTCCATAAATACAAGAAATTTGCCATCATTTTGGGGAGTTTGAGGTTTCAACTTTGATGGTACTGCCATTGAAACTTCTTCCTCCTCATCATCATCACTTTCATCACTTTTAGAGGGGATATAAGATGGGTCTTTGTGAGGGGATAAATTTTCAACACTCTCATTTTCAGTGCCTGGTTCTTCCTCAGTGTTAAAGAACCAGGCTTCCCCATCAAAAAGGTCTTGTTCGGTCTGAGTGTACTGGTCACAAAGACCAAAGGAGTCAGGTGTTTGGGTCCCTACTGATTTCAGCAGAAGTCTCTCTCCTCGAGTGTTAACTTGACATCCAAACTCATGCGTCTCTATAGGCGAGCTAGTAGGAACCGATGCCATTTCTACATTCTCAGGTTCCTCAAGAACTTGTTCACTGGGGCTGGCAGTTTGGTCACATGCACTTGAAGTACTAGGGTCTCCAACAGCAACAGGTAGGGCAGGGTGAGAGGATAACACAGAGCTAATCAACTGCAATAGAAGGAATTAGCCTCTGTTACCACCCCAGATTTAGAAAATGATTAATATTCCAATGAGAAAATACAGCAAAGGGCCTTTTCATTATTGCAGGTTTTGACATTGCATGACCGTGTTTATGAACATCCGCGGATGTACCATAAGATCTGCACGCAACTTTTTTGTCAATATGAATTGACAATCCTTACCTCTTGTTTGCATCTTTCCTGGAGGCGCCTCTCAGATGATAGTCTCGGCTTCTTTTTCGGACGATGGTCGAAAATTGTTGGCACTGCATCTACCTTCAACTTACGTTTGGTAGATGTAAGTCCAAGAAGTTCAGCTTTTAGGTCACGCTCAAAGCATTCAGGTTCGAAGTGAAGCGAACATACCCTGGAATCTTTTGTAACATCAAGATCTAGCCGGGATAATTTCGCCAGCCACTCTTCCAAGAGCTTACCATCAGTGGGAAATTTGTGGTAGCTTACCCCTTGCTTACTACCAACATATCGAGAATCATTATTGCAACCCACAGCGCTACAATACACCATGATCGAAGAATTAGAATATCCCGACAACAGGCTAACTACGAAAGACACACGAACACTTCGATAGAAAGTAAACCTTGTGCAAGGAATTGCTTTATTTGTACGGTTGGCGTTATGCAATACCGGAAAGTTTCTCCTAGTTACTCACAGAAATTGCGAAAGGTTGGACTCCTTTATCGCCAAGTTGCGCCATGTCCAAACAAACGTGCTCTGTATAATAGCGCCCCGTCATCGTGCCCTTTGAGCTGATCGAAAATAACAGAGTACCGTAGTCAAAACGATCCAGTTTCATACTAAATACCCTCTGTTAAAAAGTTCCTTTATCGCAACTTCTGCCGGTGCGTCTAGAAATAATAAATAAATGCTACCAGCGTGTAAGTTTGTAAGCTGTACAGCTTGTAACAGCTTGTAATGAAGGGAACACTTTAATTGACCAAAGTCAGAAAGGAAGAGACTGTTTAATTACAAAATAAATCGATGCTTACAAGTTGCTGCAACTAATTAAAATCCTTGATGTACAAATGTCATATTTTTTTACTTTGTTAATATTTCTGCTACACGTATGTCTTTCAAACAGATGTACAGTAAACCTAAGTTACCTACGCGGTTCTTGTTTACAGTGTCGCGCTAACGCCGCGTCATCCACATTTTTATCCGAAGGAGATCTCCGAATTTAAAGATTAAGCCTATACAGTAAAGAGTGTGGCAAACTGTAAGAATAGGTCATCTGTGGCATTTTCGGTACAATTTCCCCTTGAAGACACCTGGACATCGTGCTTGGGTTCTTCAGCATAAAAGACTTTCAGTAGGCTTTTCGTGGAACATCGCCTTTCTTCCCCATACGTGACGTTACACGCTTCGAAAACAACCGCTGACGGGCCGATTCTGAGCCGCAATGCTAAAGGCCCATAACGGCGAGCAAAACAATTTTTTCGAGTGGGAAAAAAGGCAAAAAAGCACAAAAAGAAAGTCAAACATTGATGTTCGGGTCTTAAGCATTAACTAAAAAAATGGTTATTTTTTTACTTCAGTTCTCCTTTAAAACGTCGAAAATCGTTTTTGCACGAGTTACTTTCACGATCTATTACATGGGGAAACATGAGGATACAGGGGGTTACAAGGGGTTACAGAGGGTTACAAGGGGATACAGAGGGTTACAAGGGGTTACAAAGGGTTACAAGGGGTTACAGGAGGTTACAAGGGGTTACAGGGGGTTACAAGGAATTACAGGGGGTTATAAGGGGTTACAGGGGGTTACAAGGGGATACAGTTGGTTACGAGGGGTTACAGGGGGTTACAAAGGGATACAGGGGTTTACAAGGGGTTACAGAGGGTTACAAGGGGATACAGGGGGTTACAAGGGATTACAGAAACCTTTTTTCTTGCTACAACGTCGTTAGATACTCTTTCTTGGTTTATTTTGCAAAAAAGTCAAAGTTGAAGAAATTTCCAATTTGGAAAAATGCGAATTTTGTTCGATTTTGAAACAGAAGTTTTCAAAGTCCAGAAATGCTTGTTTGCTACATAAAACGTCGAAAATCGTTTTTCCCGACATATTTTCACGATCTATTACATGGGGATAGAAGGGGTTACATGTGGTTACAAAGGGTTACAGGGGGTTACAAGGGGTTACATGGGGTTAGAAGGGATTACAGGGGCTTACAAAGGATTACAGAAATCTGTTTTCTATTTAGAACGTCGTTAGATACTCTTTCTTGGTTTATTTTTTATAAAAATTAAAGTTGAAGAAATTTCCATTGTTTGACGAAAACCATGGACTAATCCCTTTGAAAATTTTCACTTTTGCGTTTATAATAAACAGATGTTTTTATAGTCTTATGGTCTAGTTTTATAGTCTGGGAATACAGGGGGTTACAAGGGGTTACATGGGGTTACAAAGGGTTACAAGTGGTCACAGAGGGTTAAAAGGGATTACAGGGGCTTACAAGGGATTACAGAAACCTTTTTTGTAGCTAGAAGGTCGTTAGATACTCTGGGGGTTACAAGGGGTTACATGTGGTTACAACGAGTTACATGTGGTTAGCAAAGGGTTAGAGAGGGTTACAAGGGGTTAGAAGGGATTACAGGGGCTTACAAAGGATTACAGAAATCTGTTTTCTCTTTAGAACTTCGTTAGATACTCTTTCATGGTTTATTTTGCATAAAAGTCAAAGTTGAAGAAATTTCCAATTTGCAAAAATGCGAATTTTTTGCGATTTTGAAACCGATGTTTTCAAAGTCCAGTAATGCTTGTTTCCTTCATAAAATTTCGAAAATCGTTTATTCACGACTTATTTTCACGATCTATTAAATTTGGATGCATGGGGATACCAGGGGTTACAAGGGGTTACATGGGGTTACAAGAGGTTACAGGGGGTTACAAAGGGTTACAAGGGGTTACAGGGGGTTACAAAGGGTTACAAGGGGTTACAGGGGGTTACAAGGGGTTACAGAGGGCTAGAAGGGATGACAGAAAACGTTTTTCTAGCTAGAACGTCGTTAGATACTCTTTCTTGGTTTATTTTGCATAAAAATCAAAGTTGAAGAAATTTCCAATTTTTGACGAAAACCATGGAAAAATGCAAATTTTGTGCGATTTTGAAAGCGATGTTTTCATAGTCCAGAAATGCTTGTTTCTACTTAAAACGTCGAAAATCGTTTTTTTACGACTTATTTTTACGATCTATTACATGGTGATACATGGGGATACAGGGGGTTATAAGGGGTTACATGGGGTTACAAAGGGTTACAGGGGGTTACAAGTGGTTACAGAGGGTTAAAAGGGATTACAGGGGCTTACAAGGGATTACAGAAACCTTTTTTGTAGCTAGAAGGTCGTTAGATACTCTTTCTTGGTTCATTTTGCATTAAAATCAAAGTTGAAGAAATTTCCAATTTTTGACGAACACCATGGACTAACCCCTTTGGAAAATTTTCACTTTTGCGTTTTTCATGAACAGATGTTTTTATAGTCTTTAAAGGCTTCTTTTGTAGCTAGAACGTCAGCAAACACTTTTTCTCGATCTTTTTTTGATAAAGGCAGAAAAAGAAAAAACTTCAACTATTTGACCATATTCATGGACTATCCCCTTTGGAAAAATGCCAATTTCGCGTTTTTTGAAATCCATGTTTTCATTGTTTAGGAAGGCTTGTTTTCTAACGAGAACGTCAGCAAATACTTTTTTTCGGTGTATTTTGTATAAAACAAAAGGTTAACAAAATTTCAAATTTTTCACTAAAACTATGGACTAACCCCTTTGGAAAAATGCGAATTTTGTTCGATTTTGAAACTGATGTTTTCATAGTCCAGAAATGCGTGTTTGCTACATAAAACGTCGAAAATCGTTTTTTCACGACTTATTTTCACGATGTATTACGTGGGGATACAGGGGGTTAGACGGGGTTACATGGGGTTACAAGGCGTTACAGGGGTTTACAATGGTTACAGGGGGTTACAAGGGGTTACAGGGGTTTACAAGGGATTACGGGGACTTACAAAGGATTACAGAAACCTTTTTTCTAGCTAGAACGTCTTTAGATACTCTTTCTTGGTTTATTTTGCAAAAAAGTCAAAGTTGAAGAAATTTCCAATTTGGAAAAATGCGAATTTTGTTCGATTTTGAAACCGAAGTTTTCAAAGTCCAGAAATGCTTGTTTGCTACATAAAACGTCGAAAATCGTTTTTTCCCGACATATTTTCACGATCTATTACATGGGGATAGAAGGGGTTACATGTGGTTACAAAGGGTTACAGGGGGTTACAAGGGGTTACATGGGGTTAGAAGGGATTACAGGGGCTTACAAAGGATTACAGAAATCTGTTTTCTATTTAGAACGTCGTTAGATACTCTTTCTTGGTTTTTTTTTTTATAAAAATTAAAGTTGAAGAAATTTCCATTGTTTGACGAAAACCATGGACTAATCCCTTTGAAAATTTTCACTTTTGCGTTTATAATAAACAGATGTTTTTATAGTCTTATGGTCTAGTTTTATAGTCTGGGAATACAGGGGGTTACATGGGGTTACAAGGGGTTACAGGGGGTTACAAGGGGTTACAGCGGGTTACAAAGGGTTACAGGGGGTTACAAGTGGTTACAGAGGGTTAAAAGGGATTACAGGGGCTTACAAGGGATTACAGAAACCTTTTTTGTAGCTAGAAGGTCGTTAGATACTCTTTCTTGGTTTTTGTTCCATAAAAGTGAAAGTTGAAGAAATTTCCAATTTGGGAAAATGCGAATTTTGTGCGATTTTGAAACCGATGTTTTCAAAGTCTAGAAATGCTTGTTTGCTACATAAAATGTCGAAAATCGTTTTTTCACGACTTATTTTTACGATCTATTACATGGGGATACATGAAGATACTGGGGGTTACAAGGGGTGACATGTGGTTACAAGGGGTTACATGTGGTTACAAAGGGTTAGAGAGGGTTACAAGGGGTTAGAAGGGATTACGGGGGCTTACAAAGGATTACAGAAATCTGTTTTCTCTTTAGAACTTCGTTAGATACTCTTTCATGGTTTATTTTGCATAAAAGTCAAAGTTGAAGAAATTTCCAATTTGCAAAAATGCGAATTTTTTGCGATTTTGAAACCGATGTTTTCAAAGTCCAGTAATGCTTGTTTCCTTCATAAAATTTCGAAAATCGTTTATTCACGACTTATTTTCACGATCTATTTAATTTGGTTACATGGGGATACCAGGGGTTATAAGGGGTTACAAGGGGTTACAAGAGGTTACAGGGGGTTACAAAGGGTTACAAGGGGTTACAGGGGGTTACAAAGGGTTACAAGGGGTTACAGGGGGTTACAAGGGGTTACAGAGGGTTATAAGGGGTTACAGAGGGCTAGAAGGGATGACAGGGGCTTACAAAGGATTACAGAAAACGTTTTTCTAGCTAGAACGTCGTTAGATACTCTTTCTTGGTTTATTTTGCATAAAAATCAAAGTTGAAGAAATTTCCAATTTTTGACGAAAACCATGGAAAAATGCAAATTTTGTGCGATGTTGAAAGCGATGTTTTCATAGTCCAGAAATGCTTGTTTCTACTTAAAACGTCGAAAATCGTTTTTTTACGACTTATTTTTACGATCTATTACATGGTGATACATGGGGATACAGGGGGTTATAAGGGGTTACATGGGGTTACAAAGGGTTACAGGGGGTTACAAGGGGTTACAGGGGTTAGAAGTGATTAGAGGGGCTTACAAATGATTACAGAAACCTTTTTTCTTGCTAGAACGTCGTTAGATACTCTTTCTTGGTTTATTTTGCAAAAAAGTCAAAGTTGAAGTAATTTCCAATTTGGAAAAATGCGAATTTTGTTCGATTTTGAAACCGAAGTTTTCAAAGTCCAGAAATGCTTGTTTGCTACATAAAACGTCGAAAATCGTTTTTTCCCGACATATTTTCACGATCTATTACATGGGGATAGAAGGGGTTACAGGGGGTTACAAGGGGTTACAGGGGTTTACAAGGGATTACAGAAACCTTTTTTCTAGCTAGAACATTGTTAGATACTCTTTCTTGGTTTATTTTTTATAAAAATTAAAGTTGAAGAAATTTCCATTTTTTGAGGTAAACCATGGACTAACCCCTTTGAAAATTTTCACTTTTGCGTTTATAATAAACAGATGTTTTTATAGTCTTATGGTCTAGTTTTATAGTCTGGGAATACAGGGGGTTACAAGGGGTTACATGGGGTTACAGGGGGTTACAGCGGGTTACATAGGGTTACAGGGGGTTACAAGTGGTTACAGAGGGTTAAAAGGGATTACAGGGGCTTACAAGGGATTACAGAAACCTTTTTTGTAGCTAGAAGGTCGTTAGATACTCTTTCTTGGTTCATTTTGCATTAAAATCAAAGTTGAAGAAATTTCCAATTTTTGACGAACACCATTGACTAACCCCTTTGGAAAATTTTCACTTTTGCGTTTTTCATGAACAGATGTTTTTATAGTCTTTAAAGGCTTCTTTTGTAGCTAGAACGTAAGCAAACACTTTTTCTCGATCTTTTTTTGATAAAGGCAAAAGAAGAAAAAACTTCAACTATTTGACCATATTCATGGACTATCCCCTTTGGAAAAATGCCAATTTCGCGTTTTTTGAAATCCATGTTTTCATTGTTTAGGAAGGCTTGTTTTCTAACGAGAACGTCAGCAAATACTTTTTTTCGGTGTATTTTGTATAAAACAAAAGGTTAACAAAATTTTAAATTTTTCACTAAAACTATGGACGAACCCCTTTGGAAAAATGCGAATTTTGTTCGATTTTGAAACTGATGTTTTCATAGTCCAGAAATGCGTGTTTGCTACATAAAACGTCGAAAATCGTTTTTTCACGACTTATTTTCACGATGTATTACGTGGGGATACAGGGGGTTAGACGGGGTTACATGGGGTTACAAGGCGTTACAGGGGTTTACAATGGTTACAGGGGGTTACAAGGGGTTACAGGGGTTTACAAGGGATTACGGGGACTTACAAAGGATTACAGAAACCTTTTTTCTAGCTAGAAGGTCGTTAGATATTCTTACTTGGTTTATTTTCAATAAAAATCAAAGTTGAAGAAATTTTCATTTTTTGACGAAAACCATGGAGTAACCCCTTTGGAAAAATGCGAATTTTGTGCGATTTTGAAACCCATGTTTTCATAGTCCAGAAATGCTGGTTTGCTACATAAAACGTCGAAAATTGTTTTTTCACGACTTATTTTCACGATCTATTACATGGGGATACATGGGGATACAGGGGGTTACAAAGGGTTACATGGGGTACAAAGGGTTAAAAGGGGTTACAAAGGGTTACAAGGGGTTACAGGGGGTTACGAGGGGTTACAGGGGCTTACAAGGAATTACGGAAACCTTTTCTCTAGCTAGAATGTCGTTAGATACACTTTTCCTACCCTATATTGCCAAAAGAAAAATAGTTGGAAAAATGGCCAAGTTTAGACAAAAACCATGGACTAACCGCTTTGGAAAAATCTCAATTTTTTGACATTTGAAACTTCTTTGTTTTATAGCCTAGAAAGTTGTTTATTCGTTGTAGAGTATCGTAAAACACATGTTTTAACCATATCACTAGGGATATATGTTTGGGGAAATACCTATCATTAGGGATGTGTGTTTGGGGAAACATCTATCACTAGGGATATGTGTTTGGGGAAACAGATATCACTAGGAATATGTGTTTGGAGAAACACATATCCTTAGTGATAGGTATTTGCCCAAACATATATCCCTAGTGATGTGGTTGAAAAATGTGTGGACTAACACCTTTTTCCTACCCTATATTGCCAAAAGACAAAAAGGTGGAAAAATGACCACTTTTGGACCAAAACAATGGACTAACCCCTTTGGGAAAATCTCAATTTTTCGACTTTTCAAGCTTCTTGTTTTTATAGCCTAGAAAGTCTTTTTTCGTTCTAGAATATCGTAAAACACATTTTCCTACCCTATATTGCCAAAAGAAAAAAAGCTTGAAAAATTGCCAATTTTATTCAAAACCATGGAGTAAACCCTTTATTAAAATCTCAATTTTTCGGCTTTTCAAACTTCTTGTTTTTATAGCGTAGAAAGTTGTTTATTCGTACTAGGATATCGTAAAACACGTTTCCTACCCTATATTACCAAAAGAAAAAAAGGTGGAAAAATGACCAATTTTGGACCAAAACAATGGACTAACCCTTTTGGGAAAATCTCAATTTTTCGACTTTTCAAACTTGGTTTTATAGCGTAGAAAGTTGTTTATTCGTTCTAGAATATCGTAAAACAGATTTTCTTACCCTATATTGCCAAAAGAAAAAAAGGCAGAAAAATGGCCAATTTTAGACCAAAACCATGGACTAACTGCTTTGGAAAAATCTCAATTTTTGAACATTTGAAACTTGTTTGTTTTATAGTCTAGAAAGTCGTATATTCGTTCTAGAATATCGTAAAACACATTTTCTACACTATATTGCCAAAAAAAAAAAAAGTTGGAAAAATGACCAATTTTGGACCAAAACTATGGACTAACCCTTATGGGAAAATCTCAATGTTTCAACTTTTCAAAGTCCTTTTTATAGCGTAGAAAGTTGTTTATTCGTTGTAGAATATCGTAATACACATTTTCTTACCCTATATTGCCAAAAGAAAAAAAGGTGGAAAAATGGCCAATTTTGACCAAAACCTTATACTAACCGCTTTGGAAACATCTCAATTTTTTTACATTTGAAACTTCTTTGTTTTATAGCCTAGAAAGTCGTTTATTCGTTGTAGAGTATCGGAAAACACATTTTCGAACCCGATATTGTCAAAAGAAAAATGATTGGAAAAATTGCCAATTTGAGACCACAACCATGGACTAACCCCTGTGGAAAAATCTCAATTTTTCGACTTTTCAAGCTTCTTGTTTTTATAGCGTAGAAAGTTGTTTATTCGTTCTAGAATATCGTAAAACACATTTTCTTACCCTATATTGCCAAAAGAAAAAAAGGTGGAAAATGGCCAATTTTAAACCAAAACAATGGACTAACCGCTTTGGAAAAATCTCATTTTTTCGACATTTGAAACTTCATTGTTTTATAGCCTAGAAAGTCGTTTATTCGTTGTAGAGTATCGTAAAACACATTTTCGAACCCTATATTGTCAAAAGAAAAATGATTGGAAAAATTGCCAATTTTAGACCACAACCATGGACTAACCCCTTTGGAAAATCTCAATTTTTCGACTTTTCAAACTTCTTGTTTTTATAGCATAGCAAGTATTTTTTTTCGTTCTAGAATATCGTGGAAAAATGACCAATTTTGCACCAAAACAATGGACTAAACCCATTGGGAAAATCTCCATTTTTCGACTTTTCAAAGTCCTTGTTTTTATAGCGTAGAAAGTTGTTTATTCGTTCTAGAATATCGTAAAACAGATTTTCTTACCCTATATTGTCAAAAGAAAAAAAGATGGAAAAATGGCCAATTTTAGACCAAAACAATGGAGTAACCCCTTTGGGAAAATCTCAATTTTTCGACTTTTCAAACTTCTTATTTTTAAAGCCTAGAAAGTATTTTTTTTTTCGTTCTAGAATATCGTAAAACACATTTTCCTACCCTATATTGCCAAAATAAAAAAAGGTGGAAAAATGACCAATTTTGGACCAAAACCATGGACTAACCCCAATGGGAAAATCTCAATTTTTCGACTTTTCAAGCTTCTTGTTTTTATAGCGTAGAAAGTTGTTTATTTGTTCTAGAATATCGTAAAACAGATTTTCTTACCCTATATTGCCAAAAGAAAAAAAGGTGGAAAATGGCCAATTTTAAACCAAAACAATGGACTAACCGCTTTGGAAAAATCTCAATTTTTCGACATTTGAAACTTCATTTTTTTATAGCCTAGAAAGTCTTTTATTTGGAATTTTGCGTTTTTCATAACCAGATGTGTTTAAAGTCTTTAAAGGCTTCTTTTCTATCTAGAACGTCAGCAAACACCTTTTCTCGATCTATTTTTTGATAAACACAAAAGATGAAAAAACTTCAACTTTTTGACCAAATTCATGGACTATCCCCTAGCTTCGGAAAAATGCCAAATTCGCGTTTTTTTAAATCCATGTATTTATTGTCTACAAAGGCTTGTTTTCTAACGAGTACGTCACCAAATTCTTTTTTTCGGTGTATTTTGTATAACACGAAAGGCTAACAAAAATTCAAATTTTTCGCCAAAATCATGGACTAACCCCTTTGGAAAAAGTGCGATTTTTGTGCTTTTTTGAAACCAATGTTTTCATAGTCCAGAACTTTGCAACGTCGGGTCCAAATCACTCTGGATAAAAAATTTGAACTCAATGTTTTTGCTTTTCGGTTTGTGCCTCTAAACTTTGCAATAATCCTCCAAGCACATAAATTGAACTCGTTCTATTAGCCTTTATCTTAAAGTCTTTTGAAAAAGGGGTTTTTTATTCATAAATTTGTTTTTCTATTATCCTACCTTGTAATGTAGTAATTGAATTGTAATACCTTGCAGTTTAAAATCTTTATTGTGAAGCGCCCTCTGAGCTTTATAGAGAGTTATACAAATACTTCACTAGGTTATGAAATCAAATAGCTTAGAGTGAACTAAGGAAACAATGTCACTTTCGTTCTGTTAAATTCCAATAAAACTTTCTTCTAATTTCCCGAGTACGTCGTTTGCAATTGATTAGCCAGGTATCAAGCTTCATGAGTGAAACATTACGGTCATGAATTTTGACATGATCTTTGTATCAATAGTTCCACACCCTCGAAAGTTCACATTGTTTTGAATTTTCAACAAAATACCGGTTAGAATCCTTCTTGCTGTTAAAAATATCGCTGTCTTTAGGCTTTCCATGGAGACTTTTAAACGAGGCAAATATAAAATGTGCTGTTGTATGTTTTGTTACCCTTTTGTTATTGAGCTGCTTCTCTGCAATCCCGCATCTTGCTGAGGACTTTATCTTGCCGTTTTGAGAGTTCTTAGGTATTGCCTGGGTCCAGGCCCTGGGTCTTTCTGTGGCTGTGCCGAAAGTTCACACGGAGCCAAGAGCAAGAAAAGTAAATAAAATAAACAAAGATAATACCTACTGGATCTACTTTTGCTAGCTTGCTAGTGTAGACGCCTTTTCGGCTGCTGGTTGAACAGAGCTCTTTTCTCGACGTATGGAACTCAGTAAAGGCACTGCTTGCCCCGGGGGGGGGGGGGGGGGTACTCGACCAATATTTGGTTATAGGTGAGCCGCAGGGGGTTTGAAACCCTGACCCTGTTTAGGACAAAAAATGCCTAAAATACATGCCCTGTTTAGGACAACTCCTAAATCGATCGTGCATGAAACACCCTGTTTATAATTAGAACAGCCTAGCACAAATCATGCACACTGTTTGGGACGGACTTGCGCAAAATTGTATACCCTGTTTAGGACAGACTCGCGAAAAACTATATACCCTGTTTAAGACAGAGAGGACGGAAACCACACCCTGTCCAGCGGCACATTTCCGTATATGCCATGCACAAAAGGAGAACCGCAGAGAACCGCGAGGTTTGGACTGGGAACAGCCAATCCTATGTCAGCGGTTAATCCCATTTTCTACATATCCTGGTGTATTCCAGCAAACAGAATGACGTGACACGGTTCTTTTTATTACACGGTAAAGACTAAAAGAGAAGTACGAAGGGGTTAATATTTTCTTTCTGTTCTTCATTCAGTTTATCTAGCAAACCAGGAACGATGAGAATCTTTGCATTGTATTGCATTCTCTTCGGATAAAACAAGTAGCATTTTTTCTGACGCGGTGTGATGCCGAATTTGGCCAACCCGGTTTCATCGCTTCGACCGCAGCCAAGGCTCGACTCAAAATGGCTCAAGACTGACATACAGGTTGGTTGAAATCAAAATAAACCGGTTGTTTTGTGTTGTAATTGAACGTTGGCGGAACTTGAGCCCAGCAACAGTCATTACCCTCGTTCTGTGCTTCAATTTATTGCATTGAATTCCGCGATTCGACCATTTCGTGTTTTTGGGTGCAAGTTGGCCAGTTACAAAAGCTTCAGTGTTCAGTTGGAGCTTTTGTGAAAGCTTACAACCTTCATTCTTGGCTGAAAGTGTTTACCCTTAAACAGGTTTAAGATCCTTTCATTAAGAACGTGAAGGCAGTAGCAGAAACGTGTTAGTCGAACGGAAGCTTAAATTTAAAGCTAGTTAGCAGCCCAACTATAACAAGTTTATCCAACTGTCCCCTAATACTCTTTGTTGTGAGCTAAGAACGTTGGAAATTTATGTTGGATGTAAATATGCCATGTCTGACTTTTATCACATGATCTTGTGTGTTGTACATGTACCTGTGTTTTGTTTGATTTCTCGAATTCACAGAGTCAAATGATAACAATAATGTGCCGGTTAGCGACTCCTAGCTAACAGCGTCACAGAATTATGTTATAGATGCTTGCAGTTTTATTATTTTTTGTGCCTTTATTAGTGGGACAGATGTCAAGATATATGTTATGCCAGTACTAACTGGCAAAACAATTTACTTGTCAGTGTACTTACAATGTACATGCTTTAAACATAATGAGAATAATTTATCTGGCCAGCTAAACTTATTATGTTGTTATGTGAAATACGTTAAAAATTTAGCATGGCCCTCTGTGCCACTTTTCAACTTAAGCATTGGCTCAGTTTTTATTAATTCCTTTTCTTTGTGTGATGATGTACCCTGCATATGACTCAAGTCTGGTTCTCATTTGTGGTTGACCAACCTACAAAATGGCTGCCGGTACAACCTGTAGTACTTTTCTGATATGAAGACAGAAATGGCTGGCAACATAAATTATCCCAGTCTTTACCACCAGCATGCTTGTATAATTGACTCGGGTTCAACTTTACAGGCATGCCAACTGGGCAGTAAGGCCCTGCAATGGCCATATATTGTTGCCGGAAGCGCTTGTTCTCATTCTTCCAAACAGTATCCCAGGCAGTACCAGTGGCTACGTTGCAGGTACATCAGCGGCATGTGATAAATAGGCTTTACTCTATCACGTTTTCACAATAAAATGCTGGGAGCTGAATAAGTGCAAATTCCCAGTGCCAATTGTTCTTTGCTTTTTTCTATGTGTATTTTTTACATTTATTGAACTTGAAAGTGCCCCTATGGCTATGATAGAAGTTTTTGGGATCTTGGTAATGCTGACAATAATTAGGACTAGCATACTCTCTTAAAAATAAATCCCTCTGTTAAGCAGGAAGTTATAAGCATGTACATGTAGAATTTTGGTGAAGACTGCATATTTTATAGTCAAAAGTGCATGTGGCTTTTTTAGACAGGAAATAAGTGTTTGTTAAGGTTACATAATTCATGACCCCTTTATTATTTTGATAAAGTGATTTTATCTCAGGCCAGTTTTTTTACTTGTTTGTAAAAATCACTTATTCAGTTCATTTTTATTTCTTTAGTGTATTGCAAGAAACGTTTACTACATATTTATTTAGACCAAATGTGATGACAAGACTACTGTGTATTTCTCTTTTTAGACTGCATTTTCAAATGAAGGTCTTAAAAGGCTATGGAATGAGTTAGTAAAAGATGGGGAAATTCCTAGTAAATCCTCTGATGTAAGGATCAACAGTGATGGTGTGCCTTCCCAAAAGGGTGAGACTAGCAAATTTTATTGTGGTCGTCGCATTTTAAAATGTATGTGCTGTGATGGACATTGTGGACCTAGAAATGGATGTAACTGTGAATCATGTCAGAAACTGGACCAAGAAGATAGGGAACAAAAAGAAGAGGAGGAGAGAGCACCTCCAGCTGCAGGTCCCTTGATGGACTCATGGACTTGGGGGGACCAGCCAAGCCCAGACCAGCTCAGAGAAGTTCTCCAGGGCCTTATTTTTGAGCAACAGGAGCTTGCAAGCCAAGCTGCAGGAACAACCCTGTCTGCTATGAGGCTTCAGCAGAGGCTGGCCATTTTGGGACGTTATTTTATTGCTCTGTCACGTGAGAGGGAAGCTAATACAGTAACTGCCAAGAGTGTGAAAAGGAAGAGTGTAAAAGAAGAAAAACAACATGTAATTAAAAATCGTAGGAACCGTGCTAACTCTGAGCAGGCGTCATTGGGTCTAGCTAGAATTGGTGCTAGAGCAGCATTGTCATTTGCATTTGCTTTTCTACGTCGTGCATGGAGATCAGGGGAAGATGCAGACTTATGCCGTGAGCTTCTTGATGAAGCTCTGGAAGCTTTGCAGTATCTTCCTGAAGCGACTCTTTTTGATGAAGGGTCAGTTTCACCAGTGTGGCTTGAAGTGGTTGACCGTTCAACAAAATTTCTTAGATCAGTGGTGGCAGGGTAAGTTTTATAGTAGTTAGGCAGTGGTTTTGTTACCTCTGTGTCCTACTTCCCAGCGAACATATAAACATGCCCAAAGATGTAAAACAATTCATGGAATGCGCCCTGCTGAGGACACAGAGAACAACTAATCAATTTAATAGAATATCCTGTTCATGTGATTTCTGTGGCTGTTGTTTAAGAGATGCATATTTGTTTTAGTCTTCTTGTGCTTTTAATAATATTAATTGTAGAAGGGCTATATTTTAATTTCAGAGTTTTGGCATCTGTCTCTAGATTAATTGACTGGTTACATACACTGTAAAGGCATAAGTATGTTCAGTTTAGGTCATGTATGTACATGTATTTAATTTTATCGATCAATGGGCTCTTAGAAATGTGGCTTGGGCTCCTACCATTTTTTATTTTAGGAGGCCAAAGGGCTCCCAAAAATCTGCATTTTCTTCCTTAAAAGCAACATGATGAGCATCCCCACTATTTTCATATGGGAGTCAAGGGGGGAAATCTTATCCCAAAGTACCTGCAATTGACAATTTATAAAGCATGAAGAATTGCAACACCAACATTTTTGTTAACCTACAAGTACCAGACAACAGGTAGCGCGGTACAATGTACATGTACATGTAGCAAGTGATTAACAAATTAATTCCCAAGTGTTCTCACCAGATTTTGGGATTTGTGGTTCAATGACCCCAACCTTGAAGCTTTTGGGTCATTTAAAAGAAAGATTGGGTCACAAGGGTTAACTCAGTTTGAATTTGCCAATTGTACATGTAGTTTGTTTAATTAATACTACAAACACTGGAATAAAATGAAGCATTTTAACCGAATATTGTTGTTTGCAGATGCACTCTAGAAAACAACATTTCCTAAAAAGTTCATGAATCCCACAATGGCACACTGTCTGATGAGAACACTGCCTCCTCCTCCCCCGTTAGTTTTTCCCACCCTGTGACATAACATGCAGCTTCTCACCAGACCATTGTTTTGCCAACTCCTGTGTTATAAACAATGCTTGTCTGTACAAAGATTTGTCAATTTTCTTGCCCTTTACACAAATTGTATAAAGAAACACATGATATTAATCTGGCCAAATTGCTGGAAACTGTATCCAACCACCTGAAAAAGTCATTGACAGTTATGATGTACACTATAACGGTCAGTATAAAACACGGACTGCGGACCATGGACTACGGACTGGGTATAAAACACGGACTAGGTATAAAATGCGGACTACGGACTGAGTTTAAAACACAGACTACGAACTATGTAAAAAGGTAAAACTGAGAGAAACGGAAAGCGGGCTTGCATAAATCAGTAGTTCCAGCTCCTTGCCTCACACAAAAACATTCCGTAAGCCGGTCCGGCAGTCTATATTCTCCTGATGTGGAGAAGGAAAGCAAACTGCATGGACAAGGAAGGTTACGCCGCTACTCAAGGCAACTGAAATTAAACCTGAATTTTATTAAAAGAAGGAGTTAGAAGAGAACCGATCAAAGAAGCACCAAATAAAAAGAATTGATAGTATTAGTGTTAGCCGAGTCAGAGTAAAATTTTTAAAGATGCCTCTATTCCGTTTCAAATAAAGCCTTGGGGATATGAGAAAATGGAGAAATCAGACGAGAAGGTCAATATAGGGGCATTCCGTGAAGTAAAAAAGCAGTATTTAGGGGGGAGGGATTACTCAACTATACTTGAATAATAACCGAAATTTGAATCATCCAACCCAACGTTATATTCTACGCGATGATTATGATGACATGATTTACACCCTGCTCTTGAACTCCGGAAGGGGTACTCCTAGGAAATTTTTGGTGGGGTTCTGCTTCCTGGTTCTCTAAATCCTTACCCTGTTTCAGACGTGATCTCTAAAATCCATACTCATGTACAGGCCTGGCCTAATTTAGCCTGTTCCAGGCTCTCAGATATAGAGGAGACTACCTAGTTTCCTCCCGTTTTATTTTCGCGCTTTCTCAACCCTTCAGTGGACCCAACTATCTCGGAGCCTGGAACAGCCTAGGCCTGATTAGGCAGAAATTATGTCATCATTAAATATTACAGATTAGAGCATAACAGTAGATCATTCTCTTTTGAGCGCAAACAAAAAATGCTTCAAATGCATTTCAAATTCGATCGCATATTTCTATTTCGTTCTTATTCATTTAGAATTGAAAACGATAAATTTTTGTCAGGCTCTTGATTCAGAAACCTCCACCAAGAATTGCTATCTTATACCCAGTCCGCAGCCTGCAGTCCACATTTTATACCTAGTCCGTGTTTTATACCCAGTCCGTATTTTCCAGTCCACGTTTTATACCTAGTCTGTATTTTATACCCAGTCCGCAGTCCGTAGTCCGCAGTCCGCAGTCCGCAGTCCATGTTTTATACTGACCGTACACTATAATGTGTGAGAAAGTTAATGCGCTGTTTTGAAGTGTACCCATGAAGAAATAACATTATGGTTGATACTGAACTTTCTATCATGGTTTTATTTTTCTTTTTTGCTGTTCTGATAGGAGGGGAAATGAAGACAGAGTGTACTGCAAACCACTTGATTCTGTGCCTGTTTCTGACCAACATGTGGCTTTAGGAATACTGCTAGAACTTGCTGTGCAGCGTGGCTCCCTTCAACACATGTTGGAAGCTATTTTGCTGTTGTTAGAACTTTGGGACAGTGGACAAGATAATGACACTGATTCTTGTTTTACATCTGCACCTCTTATTCATTTGCTGCAGAGATTTGAGGAGATAAGTGGGGCTTCTCAAAAGACTCTAGAACCTAATAAATTAGCTGATGAGGTAAATAATATATTTATACTTATTCTTGTAATAATATACATATACTTATTCTTGTCACCTACCATCTGTAGGTGACAGTATAGTAGACTAGGGCACTGGATTTTATTGTATTGCAGTCTCTCAGGTTTAAATTCTTGCTCAGGTCCTAAGAGTTCAAAATGTAATATACACTGTACTAAATTATTATGTTACAGATCAAATTAAATTTGGCTTAAAATTTTTGATTCATGAATAATTTAGGGCTAGGAGACCAAGAAAAATTGAGAATCAACCTACAATCATCGTCAAAAATGTTGGGAAGAATGCTCTTTTTACCTCTTCTTTTCCTTCCTCCCCCCGCCCCTGGCCCAATGTTGATCAAAACGTTAATATTTTTGCTCGTAATTGTTCTGTTATATCCCAACATTGAATAGAGGGGACGGGGGATATTTAGCAAGAGAGAAAACTCTCTTTTTTCAGGGTTAAAATGGACTACTGTTAAGTTGCACAACCTTCCCAACTACTTTTGTCTGTGATTGAAACCTGAATTTAATTTTGACCTGTAACATACATGTACAGCTGTACATTTATATAGTGATACTCACACTGAGGTCGATCACTTACTGATTTTAATGTTCCAACCAGAAGTGCAGTTTGTAAATGCTGATGTCTGCTATATATATTTTACTCCATAGGTCCTTTCATCCAGTGTGCCTAAAGTGAGTCCAACAGAATCATTTCTACGTTACCTAGCCCTCCCTGAAGATGAATCAGAGTTTGTTGAACTGCAGCACTGTGCCGTTGTTCTAGTTTCACACTTGGACAGATTAGCTGCCCCTTATCTGCCACTGTCATCAAATCAAAAGGTACATTGTAGATACAGTGCATGTAATCTTTACTAATAATTTAATAATGGAAACTTTATTTGTGTTTTTGACTGTACAATTGTTAATCTCGCTACGTATAGGCAATTTACAAATGCTGCTTGAGACTGAATTATTAAAAAAAAAAACAAACAAACAAACAAACAACAAAAACAAAACAAAATCCAAAAAATAAAAATTAAAATCAAAAAATCAAAAAAAAAAATCAAAATTGCATTAAGTCAGGGCTATCCCAGTTCCTGTTTCTACATCAAAAGATGTAATATGTTGCTCTAATGGCTATATTTATCATTTTTTTGATTATATAACGTTGCTGCTTTTTGTCAATGCCAATGTCATTCATCATGTCTAAGAACATGGAGCATTCATCGGAGAAAATGCCAAGGGAACTCTTGGAGAGATTTACAAATCTCACACATCTGTAATTTCTACTCATTTCATTGATCAAGTTCACATATTTTTCTTTCTTACGCACTGCATAATGATAATAATAATAATCATAATAATAATAATAATAATTTAGAATTTATTTTGTGCGGATTCCCTGACAAGAAGATCAACTGCGTTACAACAATACATAGAATAAAAATAACTAAATAATTAAATAAGAATTACATCATGTGTTGTGTATAATATTTTAAAAAAATCTAACTAAGAATAAAAGAGCCTTAAAATTTAAGGGTATGCCTATAAAAGTTTTGCTAAAAAATAAATAAAAATTACATTACATGTTTTGTAAAAGGATTCTAGTACTTTGATTAGGTGTTCACCTTGGATTGGGGATACCTGGAGTAAGAAGCTAAGGGGAAATATATTTTAGAGTATAAAAAAGAGAAGATGGTGCATGGGTACTGTATTTCCTCAAATAAGTGACCTCCACTAAAGAAGTACCGACGGTCCCCTAGGCTATAACATCAAATAAGTGCCTCCCTGCCCTCCTCCTCCCCCTCGTCCTTGTTCTCAGATCTAAAGCTTTCTTGACTAACATTTAACAATTACAAAAGTAGGTTGAGTTTGATCGTCCGGGTGAACGTAGTCTTGAATAGGACTGTTGTTGTTGACAGTGACTGACGTTTCGACAACCTGTGCGGTAGTCATCTTCAGAGTCAAAGTGAGTTGTATCACGTCAGTAGATGGTATTATATACTCTGGTTATTGATCTGATTGGTCAATAAAGTCAAGATGTTATTGGTCGTCTGTCAGTTAAGCCGCAGTGATTACGAGTCTTCACACTGCGGCTTAACTGACAGACGACCAATAACATCTTGACTTTATTGACCAATCAGATCAATAACCAGAGTATATAATACCATCTACTGACGTGATACAACTCACTTTGACTCTGAAGATGACTACCGCACAGGTTGTCGAAACGTCAGTCACTGTCAACAACAACAGTCCTATTCAGGACTACGTTCACCCGGACGATCAAACTCAACCTACGTTTGAAATGACTCCTGGGTTCAAACCTTTCACCGATTTAACAATTAGTCGCTGAAGGCGACGTGAATATCGGCGAATAGTCACCGAGACGAAGTCGAGGTGACTATTCGCCAATATTCACGTCGCCTGAGGCAACTAATTGTTTTAGTATAATTGCATTGATGATCTGGCTGCCATTTTGAAAACTGTTAGCCTTCAATGCTGTAATCACCGCACGGTGATTATTGCGGGATAGTGCGAAGCTCTTAGCCAATCACAGCGCTCTATTTTCGATAGTCATCGATGTAATTATACTAACATCAAATAAGTGCCTCCTTCCCCCTTACTTTCTTGAATATTAGGAATACAATGAAAACTACATGTAGCTTCTTTTGCCAATTTATTCTGAATTTTTTAGGTTTCTACTATAACAGAATCAGCAAAGGAGAATAGCTTCTTTTTCGTTAAGTCACATCAGTTATTTCTATATCTACTATGTGTTTACAGAGTTCCTCTATAATAAAATGTGTTGTCTCCCTTATTACTGTAAGTGTCCTCTTTTGAATAAGCACTTGGTATAATGAACAATTAGACCCGTAGCCCGCAAGGGCTACGAGTCAATAGGCCATGAAAGCCTCATGGGCTATTGACCCGTGGCCCTTGAGGGCGAAGGGTCTAATTGGTTTAGTATCACCCAACTAGTCGGACAGAAAAGGCAATAATAAAGTTAGCAAAGGCAAGTTGGAGAAATATTTACTTGGGAATAAAACGAAAGAAAGCGTCACACTTGGTTGCGCCAAATTTGCATAAATTTACATAACTGTCACGTTTTTGAAACACGTGATACAAAAGCGTAGCTTGTGAAAATTCATTTATTCACTCAGATGTGAAGTTGGTGAAAATCCAACCAAAACTGTTCATAAAAAAACGTCTTTAAAGTAGTGCAATGACCCGCAATGCTTTTATGAACTGCAAGGAAAGTTCAAGTGAACTAGATCAAGTTGGCGATTGATAATTGGGCCAAGTTTTCAACAGTTTGTTGATTTTTAGTCCATCGCATGTAGTTGTTCTTTACGACGGAAACAGAGCAGCCATGAAAGCTGAAAGACTGTGGCATTCGACAAAACGCGAAGTGGCCGCCATTGTTTTGGTAGGTTTTCAAAACCGGCGAATTGCGGTACTCGAGGACTATTAGTAATAGTCCTCTAGTAGCGTAGCCAATTAAAATGCAGGATTTGCATTATTTCACTAGTTGGGTGATACTAATGGCTCATATGCCATGATGGCTAAGCCAATCAGAACTCTAGAATTGCATTATCCAATGATTCAGTTTTTAATAATAATACCTATCTATTTTAGACCCCAAGCGTTGCCCTTGTCCAAGAAGTGTATGGGTGGGGTTGGCTCTCTTGGGGGAATGCTGGTCATACCTTGGGTCCAACTTCATTGAGCAGCTTGGTGGAAATTATTGGCATTGCTCAGATTTGTTGCGCAGAGAAGTGTTTTCTGGCACTGACTAAAACAGGCAAAGTCTACACCTGCCATTACATGTCTGAGGGACAAGTGAGTGTTTAGTTTTATGTTCTTGTTATTAATTTTATCAACAGCAAATACAACTACATGTACAGTTGTGTGTAATATGTACAATGTAGGCTGTGCACATTTTTATTTTCTTGGTTAAGTTACTATTAATAATAATTATTATTATAATAATTATTTAAAGTGAATTATACACTTATATAGGGAATACGGCAATTGCCGATATTACAGTTCTGCACATAGTGCAGTACAAATATGCTGTATACAACAGGGTGTTCATTAGGCCTCAGAGGTCAGAGAATTCTCCGTTTACCACGCAGAATTCCCCGCAAATGGTCAATAGCCTATGACTATTTTTTAATCAGATGTGGAGCCTCTTTAAAAAATATTCTCCTGCAATGTTACACCTTTCTCCTGCTACCAGAATTCTTAATGAAAACCCTGATACAGATATTGAAGGGCTTACATGTAGTATACAGTATATTAATACTAACAAAATTGGAGACTATTATTATGCTAAATTTAAGCAAGTGCTAGCTGATTTATTGCCAAACAAATACTGCCAAATTTTTCATGGTTTTTGTACTTGTACCTAAAAGAAAGACACCAGTCTGATACTAGTAATTGATGGCTGTGCATTAAAATTTTAAGTGACCTTGATTAAAATGTATGTATATGTCTGCAAATCAGCTATTGATCTTTAGTAACTGTACGATTTGTTCTACAGGGCCCTATGCTCATAGAATCTCTAGCCAGAAGATGTGAAATCATTAAAATTGCTACAAGCCCAGAGTGCAAACACTTTATGGCTCTTAGCCGTGAGGGTGAAGTATATTCCTGGGGATCTGGAGATGGTGGCAAACTGGGCCACGGGGACAACAAGTAAGAATTTGAAGTGTGAAAAGAGAGCTTGTTGATGCCAAAAGTTCCTTTGAAAGCAGTTTCTTGGAATTAGATCCCCACTAATTATTTTATCTTCGTACATAAACATGTGAACATGTGGTTTTTATTCATTATGTGACTTTGTCATTACACTCACATGTCCTTAATCCTTTCCTTTGTTTTAATAATTGTTATTTTTATAAATTATTGTGGAATCTCAGGTTTGAAAGGTTTACATTGCCTGGTAAATTACCCCCAGGAGCGAGCAACTACGAGTTCCTAAAGGTCCCAAAGGAGTCCTTACATTTGAGTCCCTAAATAGCCAACACTTTCTGTAATAGTCTATCTGGTCTCAACAGAGCCTCTTTCTAGATCGCTGAGAGTCTGATAGTAATGTTTAGCTTTCCCACATATTTCTCAAACATAATTATGGGATACAGCTCCCAATGCCCCAATCTCAATTGGCACAACCGTCATTTTCTTCAGCTTCCACAACTTTCCTATTTCTTCTCAAAGAAATAAGTACTTCTCTATTAATTTTCTCCATTTCTTTGTCTTTTACTCGTGCATCTCCAGGGATAGCGATGTCTATGATCTTAGCCTCCTTTGCCTGCTCATCAACGAACATGATGTCTGGCCTTCTTGCTTCAACCATCCTATCAACCATCCTATCACACTGTACATTAGAATCCCATAGACATTTAACACCTGTATTTTCTACCACTTGCTCTGGGGTATGTTTGTACCACTGTATGTTTGTTCTACCCATTCCAGTTCGGCCTTCCCACACAGTTTGTCAATGCACATACCACGCCACATTGTGCTATAGCCTCTATTACTCACATTGTTGGTTGACTTAAACTTTCTCCTTTCTCTCAGCACATCCTAGGTCATTAGTCTAATTATCATTATCATTAGTCTAATAATTAGACTACTACTAATAATGATGGTTTTGTGGTTTACTGTGGTAGTTTTTGTGATGAGCCAACCTTGATTACTGGTCTTGCTGGGAAGCAAGTTGTTCAGATTGCTTGCGGAAGCAGTCACAGTGCTGCTGTGACATCAGAAGGGGAGTTGTACACCTGGGGCAGAGGAAACTATGGCAGACTTGGACATGGTACAGTTGCTTTATTCAAATAATGTGATATGACCACAAATTGTGGTTTTAGTTGACAGTTAATGATAAAAAATTATGATTATGGATAGAAAAATGTAATACAGGGTGTATTAATTTTTGTGCTTTACCATAATTCTCAAAGCTGTAAAAATTAATTAAGAGTTCCCTTAACACTTAACTATTAAAGAGTTGTATGTACTCGACAAATGCATTAATTAAATCTTTGCTTCTGTGGTCACTACCTATAGGAAAGGGACTGACACCAAGGCAGGTTTAGCAATGTCGCATAGTTCAAAGCAGTCATTAATAGCAAAATTATCAGCAAAAACAAGTTTGATATACCAGAGGTCATGTCAGAATTTGTCTCGGCAAATTGCAAGTCAGCAAAGCAAAAGGGCAGTAAGAATCAAGGGGAGCTGTGTCCATCTGTCCAATTCTTTCTCCTTCTCTCCAACCCCCCCTCCCCTTCTCTGTGCTAATATCAGTCTCTTAGTCCCTACTGCTCTCTAGTCTCCTCTATTTATCAATAACTTTATTTTTGTTTTGTGAGTCATATTCCATCTTGGGTTTAGTATTTCTGTATTTTTACCTTTTTTTCTAGGAAATAGTGAGGACCACCTTGTTCCAGTGCTAGTGAGTGGTTTGCGCGGGTACCATGTCATAGATGTAGGCTGTGGCAGTGGGGATGCTCATAGCCTTGCTGTTGCTGATGATGGTAAGAATCTCTACACATTGGTGTCTTCCCCCCTTTACGTAGTTGTCATTGATGTAGAAAATTCCCTAAAATTCCAAAATAATAATTATTTTTTTGCAAAATTCTAATAAAAGTTAAGTGCAGTGCAGAAGCATTGTCATGCTTATTTAGAAGTTTGGGTAAAGCTGTTGTTGCTCTCAAAGAAAAGGTTTTATTATTTGGGCATGGCCCAAATAGAGTAATGGAAACGGCTTGTTTTGACGCAAATGTGCAATAGGCACGTAATACTTGCAAACGTAAACAACGCAAGTAAACAAGCGAAGCGAGGCGAATGTCTGCCATGCGAACGTCATTCAACACTACATATTCTCCATTATCGTTTTTGTAAAGTAAACCAAAATCCATAAAACGTGCCTTCGGAATCTCACGCAAAATGTGGGTTTTTTAAAACCTCAACATTCGCTGACGGATTCATGAGAAAATACTCTTCCAGCACTCCAATTTGAACGTGAATTTGCATCACCATGTTGAAACATACAGGGTTTAAAAATAGAATACGTTCCCATGAAAAACCTGAAAACTTAGACAGCACGAGATCAAAACATGTTCGTATGGCACCAAAAACTGTTGTCAATTTAACGACAGAGACTAACCGACAATCTTTCATTGGCCAAAACTGACAAGTAATCCAATGATATAGTTTCAAAGCAACAGAAAGAAGCAGTGTGGATGAAATTTGGCGACGCTGTTTCCAGGAACGCATTGTTGAAGTATGTTATCGAGGGTTACACTTACAAATGCACACTGTGCACGGGAGGCCGACACTAAAATAACACCGAGTGTTTTCATAATGGGCTGGTCCGCGAACTCAAAGAAAAATTAAGGAAATTGTCAAGACTTTCAAAGACCATGGACCTCATAGACGCAATGACAAATCGGAATATTAGGAGTGTACACGTGAAAAATCCACTTTCTCAAGAAGAATGTGTATCAGGTTTGAGAGTTGCAAGATTTATCTAGCTGGTAATCAGTGTGACGCGAGTGATTTTAATTTTCACATTTTCCTTGTTACCCTTTGTTACCCTTGTTACCCCTTTATTACCCCTTGTTACCCCTTGTTACCCTTGTTCCCCAATGTTACCCCTTGTTACCCTTTGTTACCCTCGTTAACCCATGTTACCCCCTGTTACCCTTGTTACTCCTTGTTACCCCTTGTTACCCTTGTTACCCTTCGTTACCCTTATTAACCCTTGTTACCCTTGTTACCCTTGTTACCCCTTGTTACCCCTTGTTACCCTTGTTACCCCTTGTTACCCTTGTTACTCCTTGTTACCCTTGTTACCCCCTGTTGCCCTTGTTACCCCTTGTTACCCTTGTTACCCTTCTTACCCTTTGTTACCCTCTGTTACCCCTTTTTACCCCCCCCCCTTCTTACCCCCTGTTACCCTTGTTAACCATTCTTACCCCTTGTTACTCCCTGTTACCCTTGTTACTCCTTGTTACCCTTGTTACCCCTTCTTACCCTTGTTACCCCTTGTTACCCTTGTTACCCCCTGTTACCCCCTTTTACCCTTGTTACCCCCTGTTACCCTTGTTACTCCCTGTTACCCTTGTTACTCCTTGTTCCCCAATGTTACCCTTTGTTACCCTCGTTAACCCTTGTTACCCTTGTTACCCCTTGTTACCCTTTGTTACCCTTGTTACCCCTTGTTACCCTTTGTTACCCCTTGTTACCCTTGTTACCCCTTGTTACCATTTGTTACCCTTGTTACCCCCTGTTACCCCTTGTTACCCTCTGTTACCACTTGTTACCCCCCCTTGTTACCCCCTGTTACCCTTGTTAACCATTGTTACCCCTTGTTACTCCTTGTTACCCTTGTTACTCCTTGTTACCCTTGTTACTCCTTGTTACCCTTCTTACCCCTTCTTACCCTTGTTACCCCTTGTTACCCTTGTTACCCCCTGTTACCCCCTTTTACCCTTGTTACTCCTTGTTACTCTTGTTACTGCTTTTTACCCTTGTTAACCTTGTTACCCCTTGTTACCCTTGTTACCCCCTGTTACCCTTGTTACTCCCTGTTACCCTTGTTACCCTTGTTACCCCTTGTTACCCCTTGTTAGCCTTGTTACCCTTGTTACCCCCTGTTACCCCCTTTTACCCTTGTTACTCCTTGTTACCCTTGTTACTGCTTTTTACCCTTGTTAACCTTGTTACCCCTTGTTACCCTTGTTACCCCCTGTTACCCTTGTTACTCCCTGTTACTCTTGTTACCCCTTGTTACCCCTTGTTAGCCTTGTTACCCCTTGTTACCCTTTGTTACCCTTGTTACTTGCTGTTACCCTTGTTGCCCCTTGTTACCCTTGTTACCCCCTGTTACCCTTGTTACTCCTTGTTACCCTTGTTACCCCTTCTTACCCTTTGTTACCCTAGTTACCCCTTGTTACCCTTGTTACTTCTTGTTATCCCTTGTTACCCTTGTTCCCCAATGTTACCCTTTGTTACCCTCGTTAACCCTTGTTACCCTTGTTACCCCTTGTTACCCTTTGTTACCCTTGTTACCCCTTGTTAGCATTCTTACTCCTTGTTACCCTTGTTACCCCCTGTTACCCTTGTTACTCCTTGTTACCCTTGTTACCCCTTGTTACCCTTCTTACCCTTTGTTACCCTTGTTACCCCTCGTTACCCTTTGTTACCCTTGTTACCCCTTGTTACCCTTGTTACCCCTTGTTACCCTTTGTTACCCTTGTTACCCCTTGTTACCCCTTGTTACCCTTGTTACCCCCTGTTACCCTTGTTGCTCCCTGTTACCCTTGTTACTCCTTGTTCCCCAATGTTACCCTTTCTTACCCTCGTTAACCCTTGTTACCCTTGTTACCCCTTGTTACCTTTCTTACCCTTTATTACCCTTGTTACCCCTTGTTACCCTTTGTTAACCTTGTTACCCCTTGTTACCCTTGTTACTCCTTGTTACCATTTGTTACCCTTGTTACCCCTTGTTACCATTTGTTACCCTTGTTACCCCCTGTTACCCCTTGTTACCCTCTGTTACCCCTTTTACCCCCCCTTCTTACCCCCTGTTACCCTTGTTAACCATTGTTACCCCTTGTTACTCCCTGTTACCCTTGTTACTCCTTGTTACCCTTGTTACCCCTTCTTACCCTTGTTACCCCTTGTTACCCCCTGTTACCCCCTTTTACCCTTGTTACCCCCTGTTACCCTTGTTACTCCCTGTTACCCTTGTTACTCCTTGTTCCCCAATGTTACCCTTTGTTACCCTCGTTAACCCTTGTTACCCTTGTTACCCCTTGTTACCCTTTTTTACCCTTGTTACCCCTTGTTACCATTTGTTACCCTTGTTACCCCTTGTTACCATTTGTTACCCTTGTTACCCCCTGTTACCCCTTGTTACCCTCTGTTACCCCTTGTTACCCCCCCTTGTTACCCTTGTTACTCCTTGTTACCCTTGTTACCATTGTTACCTCTTCTTATCCTTCTTACTCCTTGTTACCCTTGTTACCCTCTGTTACTCTCTTTTACCCCTTGTTACCCCTTGTTACCCCATTGTTACCCCCTGTTACTCCTTGTTACCCTTTGTTACCCTTGTTAACCCTTTTTACCCTTGTTACCTTTGTTACCCTTGTTACCCCCTTTTACCCTTGTTACAGCTTATTACCCTTGTTACCCTTGTTACCCCCTGTTACCCTTGTTACTCATTTTTACCCTTGTTACCCCCTTTTACCCTTGTTATGCCTTATTATCCTTTTTACCCCTTGTTACCCTTTGTTACTGTTGTTAACCCTTGTTACCCCTTGTTACCCTTTTTTACCCTTGTTTCCCCTTGTTACCCTTGTTACCTTTGTTACCCTTGTTACCCCCTTTTACCCTTGTTTCTGCTTATTACCCTTGTTACCCTTGTTACCCCCTGTTACCCTTGTTATTCATTTTTACCCTTGTTACCCCCTTTTACCCTTGTTACGCCTTGTTACCCTTGTTACCCCTTGTTACCCTTGCTACCCTTTGTTACTGTTGTTAACCCTTGTTACCCCTTGTTACCCTTTGTTACCCTGGTTACCCCTTGTTACCTTTTCTTTACCCTTGTTTCTTTTTGTTAGCCTTGTTACTCCTTGTTGCCCTTGTTACCCCTAGTTACCTTTGTTACTCCTTGTTACCCTTGTTACTCCTTGTTCCCTTGTTACCCCTTGTTACCCTTGTCACCCTTTGTTACTGTTGTTAACCCTTGTTACCCCTTGTTACCCTTTGTTACCCTTGTTACCCCTTGTTACCCTTTTGTTACCCTTGTTACTCCTTGTTACCCTTGTTACCCCTTGTTGCCCTTGTTACCCCTAGTTACCTTTGTTACTCCTTGTTACCCTTGTTACTCCTTGTTACCCTTGTTACCCCTTGTTACCCTTGTTACCCTTTGTTACTGTTGTTAACCGTTGTTACCCCTTGTTATCCTTTGTTACCCTTGTTACCCCTTGTTACCCTTTTGTTACCTTTGTTACCCCCTGTTACCCTTGTTACCCTGTGTTACCCATGTTACCCCTTGTTACCCTTGTTACCCTTTGTTACTGTTGTTAACCCTTGTTACCCCTTGTTACCCTTTTTTACCCTTGTTTCCCCTTGTTACCCTTGTTACCTTTGTTACCCTTGTTACCCCCTTTTACCCTTGTTTCTGCTTATTACCCTTGTTACCCTTGTTACCCCCTGTTACCCTTGTTATTCATTTTTACCCTTGTTACCCCCTTTTACCCTTGTTATGCCTTGTTACCCTTGTTACCCCTTGTTACCCTTGCTACCCTTTGTTACTGTTGTTAACCCTTGTTACCCCTTGTTACCCTTTGTTACCCTGGTTACCCCTTGTTACCTTTTCTTTACCCTTGTTTCTTTTTGTTAGCCTTGTTACTCCTTGTTGCCCTTGTTACCCCTAGTTACCTTTGTTACTCCTTGTTACCCTTGTTACTCCTTGTTCCCTTGTTACCCCTTGTTACCCTTGTCACCCTTTGTTACTGTTGTTAACCCTTGTTACCCCTTGTTATCCTTTGTTACCCTTGTTACCCCTTGTTACCCTTTTGTTACCTTTGTTACCCCCTGTTATCCTTGTTACCCCTTGTTACCCTTGTTACCCTTTGTTACCGTTGTTAATCCTTGGTACCCCTAGTTACCTTTGTTACCCTTGTTACCCCCTTTTACCCTTGTTACTGCTTATTACTCTTGTTACCCTTGTTACTCATTTTTACCCTTGTTACCCCCTTTTACCCTTGTTACGCCTTGTTACTCTTGTTACCCCTTGTTACCCTTGTTACCCTTTGTTACCTTTGTTAACCCTTGTTACCCCTTGTTACCCTTTGTTACCCTTGTTACCCCTTGTTACCCTTTTGTTACCCTTGTTACTCCTTGTTACCCTTGTTACCCCTTGTTGCCCTTGTTACCCCTAGTTACCTTTGTTACTCCTTGTTACCCTTGTTACTCCTTGTTACCCTTGTTACCCCTTGTTACCCTTGTTACCCTTTGTTACTGTTGTTAACCGTTGTTACCCCTTGTTATCCTTTGTTACCCTTGTTACTCCTTGTTACCCTTTTGTTACCTTTGTTACCCCGTTATCCTTGTTACCCCTTGTTACCCTTGTTACCCTTTTGTTACCCTTGTTACTCCTTGTTACCCTTGTTACCCCTTGTTACCCTTGTTACCCCTAGTTACCTTTGTTACTCCTTGTTACCCTTGTTACTCCTTGTTACCCTTGTTACCCCTTGTTACCCTTGTTACTCATTTTTACCCTTGTTACCCCCTTTTACCCTTGTTACGCCTTGTTACTCTTGTTACCCCTTGTTACCCTTTGTTACCTTTGTTAACCCTTGTTACCCCTTGTTACCCTTTGTTACCCTTGTTACCCCTTGTTACCCTTTTGTTACCCTCGTTACTCCTTGTTACCCTTGTTACCCCTTGTTGCCCTTGTTACCCCTAGTTACCTTTGTTACTCCTTGTTACCCTTGTTACTCCTTGTTACCCTTGTTACCCCTTGTTACCCTTGTTACCCTTTGTTACTGTTGTTAACCGTTGTTACCCCTTGTTATCCTTTGTTATCCTTGTTACCCCTTGTTACCCTTTTGTTACCTTTGTTACCCCCTGTTATCCTTGTTACCCCTTGTTACCCTTGTTACCCTTTGTTACCGTTGTTAATCCTTGGTACCCCTAGTTACCTTTGTTACCCTTGTTACCCCCTTTTACCCTTGTTACTGCTTATAACTCTTGTTACCCATGTTACCCCCTGTTACCCTTGTTACTCATTTTTACTCTTGTTACCCCCTTTTACCCTTGTTACGCCTTGTTACTCTTGTTACCCCTTGTTACCCTTTGTTACCTTTGTTAACCCTTGTTACCCCTTGTTACCCTTTGTTACCCTTGTTACCCCTTGTTACCCTTTTGTTACCCTTGTTACTCCTTGTTACCCTTGTTACCCCTTGTTGCCCTTGTTACCCCTAGTTACCTTTGTTACTCCTTGTTACCCTTGTTACTCCTTGTTACCCTTGTTACCCCTTGTTACCCTTGTTACCCTTTGTTACTGTTGTTAACCGTTGTTACCCCTTGTTATCCTTTGTTACCCTTGTTACCCCTTGTTACCCTTTTGTTACCTTTGTTACCCCCTGTTACCCTTGTTACCCTGTGTTACCCATGTTACCCCTTGTTACCCTTGTCACCCTTTGTTACCTTTGTTAACCCTTGTTACCCCTTGTTACCCTTTGTTACCCTTGTTACCCCTTGTTACCCTTTTGTTACCCTTGTTACTCCTTGTTACCCTTGTTACCCCTTGTTGCCCTTGTTACCCCTAGTTACCTTTGTTACTTCTTGTTACCCTTGTTACTCCTTGTTACCCTTGTTACCCCTTGTTACCCTTGTTACCCTTTGTTACTGTTGTTAACCGTGGTTATCCCTTGTTATCCTTTGTTACCCTTGTTACCCCGTGTTACCCTTTGTTACCGTTGTTAATCCTTGGTACCCCTTGTTACCCTTTCTTTACCCCTGTTACCCCCTGTTACCCTTGTTACCCTTGTTACCCCTTGTTACCCTTGTGATGCCTTGTTATCCTTGTTACCCCTTGTTACCCTTGTTACCCCCTGTTACCCTTGTTACTTGTTGTTACCCTTGTTGCCCCTTGTTACCCTTGTTACCCCTTGTTACCCTTGTTACCCCTTGTTACCCTTTGTTACCCTTGTTACCCTTGTTACCCCTTGTTACCCTTGTGACGCCTTGTTACCCTTGTTACCCCTTGTTACCCTTGTTACCCCCTGTTACCCTTGTTACCCTTTTGTTACCCTTGTTACCCCTTGTTACCTTTTTATTCTTCGTTACCCATTGTTACCCTTGTTACCTTGTTACCCATTGTTACCCTTTTTCCCCATGTTACCCCTTTTTATGCTTGTTACCTCTTGTTCCCCTTTGTTACCCGTTGTTATCCCTTGTTACCCCTTGTTACCCTTGTTGCGCTTTGTTACTCCTTATTACCCCTTGTTACCCTTGTTATCCCTTATTACCCCTGTTCCCCCATGTTACCCCTTGTTACCTTGTTACCTCTTGTTACCCCTTGTTACCCTTGTTATTTTGTTACCTTTTGTTACCCCTTGTTAGCCTTGTTACCCCTTGTTACCCTTGTTCCCCTATGTTACCCCTTGTTACCTTGGTAGCCTTTGTTACTCTTGTTACCCCTTGTTACCCTTGTTACCCTTTGGTACCCAAGTTACCCCTGTTACCCCCTTGTTACCCACAGTGTCTTTTTTGAATTGCAACACTATGGGATTTCATCCATTTAAAGTGAAGAACATGATCTTCTCCCCATGCAGTTGGGTTAGATAGTTGTCTTGTGTAAAGTGTTGCCTCTTTCAGCCGGGAAAGAGTGGAAAGTGTCGCAGCCGGGATTGATCGCTACTAGGAAAAAAGAACAATGTAAAAACATTGGCCAAGATCGCCAATCATGCTTGGTTCCACAATCACGATATTGATTTTGACAATGCCTTTGTTATTGACAATGGCAACTATCGTGCTAGAAAGTTTTTGGAATCCTGGCACGCTACGAAAACACCTAATACAGACAATACAACTGTAACTCTTGCCTTTTGCCAAGGCAATATAGCATTCTTCTGTACACGAATTCTCAGTGAATTCCGTCTTAATTTTTATTTTATTGTAATTTTATTCTTTTACATTTTTATGACACTATATTATAGATTTTTTTTTTCATTTTGAAATCCTTTTGCTTGCTGAAGATTGTAGTTCAAGTGGCCAAAAGCTTGTATTTTTAAAACATTTTTATCCAGACAATGTTATTGCGTCGACGAAGCAGGCGCTTCCTTATTGAGTCGTTGGTTGTTCTGTGTGTTCGTGGGTGGCCTGTGCATGTTCTAAGCGCGAGAAATCGAGAAAAGAGGTTGTGGTTTGGTTTCGCAACCCTTGGATCTTTGCTTCCTCGTGGTTTTGCAGTTCAATTTGGGATCTTTCTTGCTTCTTCGTGAATTCCACAAACTTCAAGGCAAGATCAATCTTTTCTTTTCTAAATCTTTTGTACATCAAAGATTGATCAGGGAAGTATTCACTATATGGAGCTTTTGCGACACCTGATGTCTAAACGGCATATTCTATCATATTGCTGCTGGCACAAATCTTGAAAATGAAACTACTCAATCAAATAAAATGAGTCGTACTTGGCACAAATGAACTGAAACGAGTCATTTTACTCAATCAAAAGTAACGATTTCTCCTACTCACTCAAATGAAATCAGTTGATCAAATGAAACAAGTCGTTGTACTCGCTGACCATTCCAGTAGAGAATTGAGCACAATGACCTATTGTGGTCACGCAAGTACGAATTGAATGGAGTTCTTGCACTCGCACTCTGACCCATTGCGGTCACAAAGGAAATAAACCGAGTCGGTGTACTTGCGACAAACAAATGTTGTTGTAACAGACATAGTTACCTCCTTTGTCAAACCAGTAAACGGAGCTTCATTAGAGAGAGCCTAGGGCGACGCACTATAATCTATGATTACTGCTAGTTTAACATTTTAATGTTATCACAAGCTTTAATTTGCCTTTTTGTTTGTGACAGGTACGGTTTGGTCATGGGGGGATGGTGATTATGGCAAACTTGGTCATGGCGGTAGTGATGCATTTAAAGCTCCTAAAATTATTGACAAGCTACAAAGCTTTGGTGTTGTGCGTGTTTTCTGTGGATCCCAGTTTTCCGTGGCTTTGACAAGGGATGGGCAAGTGTTGACATGGTAACTATTGTTTGTTGTTTGACCCACGTGCCCTAAGTGTTAATGTGTGTGTGTGAAAATTGTCCATGTTGCAACTTGTTGAGCCACAACTTTTGTTGATCAACAAATTTTAAAACACGCATCAAATATTTTTTACAGGGGTAAAGGGGATGGTGGCCGCCTTGGTCATGTCGCTGAAGACCACATGCGCCATCCCAAAGTGATTGAAGCGTTCTCTGGCAAAAAGATAGTTGATGTTGCGGTAGGATCAGTGCACTGCTTGGCAGTCACAGAGGATGGGGAGGTATACAGTTGGGGCAGAAATGAGCAGGGACAGTTGGGTGACACTTCTAATGTTGCCAGAACAGAGCCTACCCTTATTGCCGCATTAGACAGCAAGGAAATAACTGGGGTGGCCTGTGGTCCTTCACAGGTGAGAATTTCTTTTTACATTTGTAGATTAAATTACTGAGAGGTTCACAAATGCGACATCTGTGCCATCAAACTATCAAAACAAGTCAAATACAACCAAAAAGTTGCTTTCTATCAAGAAGTTGCTTAAACGTACAATGTAAATCATACTGTAGTTATAATGTAATTATTAGTAGGGTAATAGGAAGCTGCTGTACTGAAATTGGTTGGTGCTTGTAGTTGTAATAACTTTCGGATAACGTAATGTGAGCATAATTTTTGTTAACAATGATATCATATGACGCTGTAGTTATTCAGGGGAAAAAAGAAATGTAGCAAAAGTGTGACACATGTGCAGAGTTCTTGTTTGACTTGTTAAGATTTTGTTGTTGTTGTTGTTTTTCCCTGTGTGGGCTTTCTTTCCTGGATGAAATAATGAAAGTACTTGTTGTTATCACAGATACCAAAACGAGTATGATATAAGAATTTCTTGGTATTGAATCATGCAATGTCACACATATAATTCGTTCCCCTAGAGTTTTGCATGGTCATCAGCTGGTCACTGGAATGTTGGTCTGCGTCTTCCGTTTTGTCTTGATGTTTGTAAGAAGACATTTGAATATCTTGATTCACTCTTACGGCGTGTTAGTGAAGACCTAACAGGAGCACTAGATTGGCCCCCTCCTCCCCAAGAGAAAGAATGTATCGCGGTAGCAACACTAAACCTGTTGAGACTACAGGTAAGTGATCAATATTTATTGGTTTCAGTTAGATGTACGCAGTGATTTTGTTACAAATAGTTTGTGAAAAATCATGAGTCCCAGTTCAAAAATCAACCAGTCCTAAATTGGAAATGCTTGGGCCTTTACATGTATGTAACGAGGCAGTTAATCTGAAGAGAGAGTCCAAAACTCTGGATTACAGTTTACTGAAATTAAAATATAAGTGTAGTCCTTCTATTTAAAGCACAGTAAAATAAATATGCATCGTTACACAACAGCCACAATAACAGCCACAGAATTCTAACGAACAGGATATTCTACAAAAGCATCTTCAGATTGATGGATTGATCTTTGCGTCCTACGGGACGCATGCCATGAGTTATTTTGCGTCTTTGGGGATTTTTAACCCAGTTTAACCCAGAAGGCGTTGCATGTTTCGAGAAAACTTTTTTCCCATCATTTCAGCGCCGTAGCTTTTGTAGCTTCTATTTAACGGTTGCCTTTTCATTTCTATAGTTCCTTCCGTTTAATGCATCAGCGTTGTGGTTCGCTTTGCCTTATACGGCCCTTTGTTACTTTTTAATTTCCCTTATGGCCGTCCATCTTCACAGCACTTGCACACCCACAACTGTGTCAACGCTGACAGCTATTCTTCTCCATGCGTATTTTGCTTTAATAAATCTGACTGTTTTGTTTTGCTCTTCAGCTTCATGCAGCCATTACGGGAAATGTATCTGCAGATGATTTAGGCCTTGGAGTAGGAAGCAAGCTTCTTCAGTCCCTCAAACAACAAGTGGTCACACTGGCCAGCAACAAGGGGGTTTTAAAGACAGTGCAATCTGCAGCTCAAGGAGCTCTGAGAAATGGCTGGGTCTTATTACTCCCAACACCAGAGGAAAGAGCAAGAGCATTAACTGAACTACTTTTTGAAAGTAAGTCGTACAAAGAATGTTTTTTTTTTTATCTGCCCATTTCTTTTCTCTTCTCCTCTACCAGGTGATCTGTGACGTCACTGCGGGGGCCTGGGGAAAGAAATTTTAATGCCGTATCCCATAAACCAAAGCTGACGGGAACAGATTGAATTGAATTGAATTGGTGCGCGCGCTGGTTTATGGGATACGGCATTAAAATTTCTTTCCCCAGGCCCCCGCAATGACGTCACAGATCACCTGGTACCTTCCCTCCATATTTTTTGTCCCCCTTGTGTCATCCTTCCAACCCGCCTCTCCGACATTCAGTAGTTATACTTGCCATTCCATTGCCCATCTGTCCATCGCTACCTCTATCCCTTCATTTAAACAACTGTCCACCCAGCTGTCCATCCATCATTTGACCTATAGCACCGCTCAAAATTAAGTTAACATTTTATCTTTCTTGTGCATCGAGAGTCACACTAGGCATGTCTGTCCTCCATCTCACCATCCACCAGTTTGTCTCCCCTCCCTTGTCATTAGCTCTGACCTCTCCTCCAGTTCTATCATCGTATCCACCCAACTGCACCATGTGCAAAGCAAATCATGCAAGCTTCTTTCTAACTAGAAGTCTCCTTTCTGATTTTTCTTCTGATTCTCTGGCAACAGCATGCGACAAACCAACATCTTCGCCAGCTGGAAGAAAGTTCATGTCAGACCTGCTCATTAGCAGCCTGATGGCAGAAGGCAGTTTAGAATCTGCTCTTGAGACAGCAATAGAAAATGAAATAAAAGAAGGTATGGGGAAAAATGACAAGGAGAAAACGTCTGAAACTAAGGACGAGGTTGTTGACGTTCCTTTACTGCATCTAACGCAACAACTGCTGAAGACATCTTCTGGGCACGTTTTAAGTGAATTTCAGCAGTTAAACCTCAAGCCACCTATTGTTCAGTGGCCGTACACTCCGCCACCTCGTCCCATGACTGTGGAGCTGCTGTTAAAGTTACAAAGACTTCTTATAGGAAGCTTCTTTTTACATCATGAAGATGATAGACCTTGGTATTTGTTTAAAGGTTAGTCTGTGCCAGGTGATCTGTGACGTCACTGCGGGGGCCTGGGGAAAGAAATTTTAATGCCGTATCCCATAAACCAAAGCTGACGGGAACAGATTGAATTGAATTGAATTGGTGCACGCGTTGGTTTATGGGATACGGCATTAAAATTTCTTTCCCCAGGCCCCCGCAATGACGTCACAGATCACCTGGTGAGATTATTTTGGTCAAGTTCACTTTTAGCATTATCAAGTCAAATCTTTTAGTTGTAGTCCCTTGTTTTACCTCCGCCATGAAATACGTTCCTGATACATTTGTATTAAACCTTAAAATTAAAGCAGACACTTAGCCTTCCCCCTTAGATTGTTTAAGCAGTAGTTGAAAGGGAGAGCAACGCCTGCTATAGAATTTCATCACATTACTTTGCATGAAGTGCCTGCGTGTATTTCACCACTTATAGATTTTTAGATTCCACTATCCCACCTTTGCATCTGAGCTTATATCTTCACATTTAAATGCCTGCATGAATAAGGTGCTTGCTCACGGCCACTAAGAAGCAAATGTCTGTTATTTATTTTCGAAGGTGAAGAGAGGGCTCTGAGTGCTAAGCAATATGGAGCTGCATTACTGTTACATAAGTATGCTACTTTGCTCTGCGCCCATGTTGGTGAGATTCTTCCTGTAGCCTCTTCGTTGGCATCAAATGGTCCACGGCACTTTGTAGTGTCTTCCCAGATAATCCAACGAGAATTTACTGGTGTTTTACTACCTGAATTTCTGAGTGCCATGGTCTTGCTGCAGACTTGCATGCCAAGTGTCATGGACTCATCTAGAATAGTTCCTCTCATTAGTGGTCTGCTGGACTTGCTAGACAAGTTTAACACGCTAGCCCCTGGCGTGCAAAAGGAAGACGAGGAAGATTTAGCCTGGCCTGGCGGGATAGGAAGCCCAACACCAGCTCGACGGAGAGCTGATGGTGATATAACATTTATCAGGCCTGAAGACCTAGAAAATCATAACAAAGACGGTGGTCTGTGGGTGGTTATTCATGGAAAAGTTTATGACCTTCAAGATTTCAAAGATCAGGTACTTTGACTATTTTGTAAGTGTGTAGAACAGTTGCTTAGTGAAAAGGATGGCTGTCAAGTTTAAACCAGGATGATTTCAACACTGCAATGGAAAGGCATACCTAGCCAGTGCCATTGCAAATGATGATGTTGTTTCTGTTGGTGTCGATGGTGATCGTGGTGATGATGACAATGATGCTGATGATCATGATAACGATGACGATGATGACTACAATGTTGATGATTTTGTTCATGTGAAAAGTGACGATAATAAAAATGTTAATCATTACTGTCTATTTTTTTATTCAAGGCCCCGTGCGGAAAAGAAAGGCTTCAGTCATATGCAGGTAAACATTTCTTGGAATGTTGGTACAAAGTTTTATGATGATTTTTTTCGACTCCCCATAGCGATATGATTTGCAAACCCGCCAGCTAGGATCATTTTTCGCATGCAAATGGTTGGGTAACGAGGAATTAATTGTAATTTCGTTATCGATTGAACGGATCTTCAGACGCGTATTTGACATCCCCCTAGATTTTGCTTGGCGATCAACAACTTCCAAAGGAGAGAACTCTTATATAGAGATCGGTCAAAATCACTGTAATCTTTGATTATTACTGCTAACCAAGGTCCCCTCTTCTGTCAGGCAAAGTGGTTCATGTCGCGCTGATTAAGAAAAGTACGAAATCAAATAGTCTATGGTATTCTCGCGAAATCAATTCGCTGTAATTGATTCCAAAATTTCCGGTTCGATGATTCTCGCGCTACGAGTTTCTCGTCGCGCGCGCAGGAAACTAGATGCGACTGGTAACTTACTGTTGAGCGGTACTGTGAGGGTGGGCGTTTTACACATGTTGGTTTAACATGTAATATATAGATTTAGCCAGGGCTAAAAGCGAAGCTCCATTAATAGATTTATAATTTAAACAAACAATGAATTTGTAATCCACAAATCAGTTAAATTAAGGGTACATTCGTGTGACTTTTGAGGGACAGGCTAAGTGATTTTAGAGTGAAACAAATCTTGCATCGAGTTTGATAGCCTTATATGTACACCCAAAAAATAGCACTGGCAATCATCTTCGGTCACATTTTAGAGCAATAATGGCTCTTGATCACGGTAGATTAGGCGTGGAAAACAAATTCTTGGAAAACAAATCAGGCCGAATTTTTACGTTCGACAAGTTTACTTTAGAAAATCTTGCCAACAAATCTGGGTGCGTGCAAATCAACCTTTTATACTTTTTATACATCACATCTGAGGTGAAAGAGTACTATGAGGCGCTGTTTTTATCATACAGACCGCATAACTCAGGCTTAACATATTTCGAGATGCAGCTCCTGAAAGCTATCAAGTAAGGCCTGAATCGCTTACGCATCCAGCAAGGTGAAAAACAAAAACGATGCCATCCGAAATCGGATTTCCGACTTTGACAAGCAGCGCATTTCTCAACCAAAAATTCAATAAACAAACCAGCCATGAATAACGTTAACAGAAGACTCTTGGTAGCAGCTAAATTTCATTTTGTACATCCAGTGAAAAAGACAGTTATTAAAAACATCACAAGTTGACACAAAACTCTGTCAGCTTCCGTCAGCTGTTGAAGCAAACAAGTTTCAAGATGTTGTATGAATTTTCCGCATGAACTCACCTGTCAAATTTTGACCAATCAGGGCATAAAAATTGGACGTGGAGCGTGACCAAAGCGTGACTATCCTGAGAAAAATGAAAACCATCTGTTTTCCCTTCTTGCATTTTTAAATAACTGGCTGAATTTTCGCTTCCGAGGTCAGTTTGAAATCAAAGTGTTAATAGTGCTGGGCCATAATGATATAAACACAGCATATTTCATATGAATTTAAAAAAAAATTGAGCCTGCTATCATCTGAAAACTAGTAACTTGTCAGCGGATAACTTCCAAAAAATACTCGCCCTGGATGGGTCGACACCTGAGCGCGCGATACGGCCAGGTGATACTGGTCAGCGGATACCTTGTCTTGACAGCTGTCAATTGATCACAACATTGATAGTTTTCTCCTAGGCTCCCTGGGCTCCCAAACTAGCTAGAAAGTGTGAGATTGAACATTGGTTTCCCTGTGGTGCGGACGGTCGGTCGGTCGGTCGCTCGGTCGGTCGGTCACGTGATTACCAAATTATCTGGGATGGGTAGATTACCTTAGCTATGGGGCTGCGCCCACGCGCGCGCGCGCGAGGAGCTCCGCTATCATTGGTTTATTAAGGTAATTCCCTTGTTTTGCACTGCGCACTCGCTACTGCGCATAACATTGCGACATCCAAGGTGGCGGCGGTTCTTCCCACTAGCGCGAAAAGAACCAAAAAAGGCCGCTTTTGCAGAGCTAAAGCTTTTATTCGCAATAATAATGCCGCAGATCGGCTGACAGCTTCCTGGTTTGCTATCGAAAAACAAGAAAATGAAAGAAATGTGCGTGATCCCGAAGTCTGCAGTGGTTTTTCACTTCGCGGCCGTCGAGTTGTGGAATTATTAAAATGTCATGGCTGAGGCTTTGGATTATGGGGGCTGTGAAGCCTGTGGGAGAGCTCTACGGCTCTCCAACTGCATTAACGAGCCAGTATCTGGCCTGGGATCGCTACTGTACATATCTTGTTCAAACTCCGAGAGTGGAGAGACGAATATTCCTGGAACAAATAAGACCCACCGTAGTACCAGAACCACGCGAGGTAGACCAATCTTTGATGTAAACGCGAAGTTTGCTGCTGAATTCACATTTTGCTGTGTATAGAAACCAAACAAGCGAACATATGAAGAATAGGAATCAATAGTCTTTTCTTCAAGTTTCTTTGTCAAGCATTATTGTGCAAAAGCAAAAAAATCGAACCCTAGGACTGGAATTAAACAGAACTCCAGCGCCACAAGTAGTCCAAAATTAAGATTCATAACTCCAAAATCTCCTCAAATCTTGACTTACCTCCTTCCTTGGTATTTAATGTACTCTTTTTAAGTTTGAATTCCTGTGTTGGCGATATCAAACACATAAAAACAACCGAAAACAAGCTTGATCTCAAGTACATACTTCGAACACGATGGGCATTATTTTGTATCTCGCCCCAGTCCCCGCCAAGCAAATTATCCATCCAGACTGCGATCTCAAAACCATGCCCACCTTTCACAGCAGTTAGTGAGGAAACAAGCACGGTGACCCCCGATTTTTTTCCCAGGTATTTGCTAAGAACAGTCTAATAAAAAACATATTTGAAGAAGAAAAAAAGTTTGATAGTAGAACATGATTTTTTGAGGAAAATAGTTTCGTGTTTGCTGTATTTGGGTCAAGACGAGGACTTCAAGCTAACCACGGAATTCTCCGAAAAAGTGCAATACCCCACAACCAGGCAATCAAAAACGAATTAAATGAAGCAATAGTGCTTATTTGAATAAAAGAAGCTTTATGTTGAAGATAAAATTTTGTGTGTTTCAAGTAACAAAGACTTAATTCCGTAAGAAGGGGATTCGAATGTTTAACGCGCAACCAGTAAAAATACTCTAGTTTAAGAGCCTGCGGACGCGTAAGCAAGCACGGTAACCCCATCTTTTTGTTGCATTTTTTTAATGTTCATATCATGAATGTTCATTATGCCAAGTTTCAAAAAAAGTTTAATTGTAGAACAGTTTCAAGGGAATTACCTTAAGCTGGAGAAAGTTAAACAAGGTAGTTAATGGAATTGTTCTTTTCTGTTTTGCTCAGCATCAGATGCCACTCAAATTTTTGAGGAAACCAAGCATTCATTGGAAGCAAGAGAAATGATGCAAGCTTTCTTTGTTGGGACTTTTGTTGAAGTGAGTGGAAGGAGAAATAAATAGTGTATTTCATAGAGCGATTTTCGTATGACCTTGAAAAATGGTTTCGGTAAGTGTTCGTTCTTTGTTTCATCAGCCAATGGATGAAAAGATCAAAACATGGCCTTTTCGTTTTCCCGCCAAAGAAACCCTAATATGGAGAAGGCATTGTTCGATTGGCCAATCGTGTTGTAGTATGACGTCAAAGCGAAGTATCAGTGGATTTCTAGAAAGTTCTCGGGCATGAAGTTTTTTCACCTGAGCGTTCGCTTAACCAATGAAAAGCTAGGCGCGTTTGTCTGTCCGTTCGATAAACCAGTCAAATCGCTCTATTTCCGTTCGTTTGTCGTTTCTGTTTTGTTCGCGCGCTTTCATTTCAAGGTCATACGAAAATCGCTCTATCTGTGTATGTTGAGTGACTTCGTCTTCCCTGAAAGATGAGCGGTAGTAGACAAACTGCATCGCATTATGCCATTTGTAATTACTTTTGCCTCTTTTTTTCAGAGCGATTTTTTGTGCGTATCCTTCATGTGAACCTTGCAGATCATTTATACACATGTTAAACTTATTTCCAAAAAAATTGAAGAATATATGATCTGCCACATGAGCCCTTTTCTTTTCATGAATTGATGCAAACGTGCGCGTTTACGTTTACATCTGTCCACTCAAGGACGAATATCCAGTCTGTGCTCGTTTCTTTCGCGCACTGGGCTGGGCCGAAAAGGCTGAAGTTTGCACGAGTTCTGAAAGTTAAACTAACCAATGTGGACATATCCTGAAAGCAATTCAGAAATGGACTATTCATCCATTTGTGAAGGGGACTTTACCCTCTATTTCACAGAATATGGAGAAAATAACACAAACTTTCTGTTTCTATCCAATTATGCATTCATGATTTTATTGATTTTATTGCAGCCTGATCAAGAGCTTGCCTTGGACAGTGCATTATCAGTATCGTCACCACTCATCGATTGCGAACGCACTCTTGGTCTACTACTTGGCCTCTATGCCTGTCACCTTGCCCATAGTACCCCAGTCACTATTGAAGAAGATGAATACGACAGATGGTTAACTGCAGATTTCTTCTCAGGTGGAATGGAAGCTTCTTCTGCACCTGCCTATGCCAATGTTGGAAAGTGAGTTTTTTGGAGTGGGGGAAATAGCAATCACCCCCCCCCCCCCCCCACCCCCCAGCTTATCTCCCGCCGGACTCCTCAAACATCAAACTAGATCAAGCTTAAGGAACTAAAAAGTGCGTCGTTTTGTCGTTGTCGTTTTTTGAAAGGCTCTTAGGGTCTGAATAGGGAAACAACTTCTTATCAGTGCCTTCTAAAAACACCTTTTTCTGGACGAGAAGCGTTCAGCATTTCGTTTAGGTTGGATAATTGTCCCAACAGGAGGAGGAGCGAGAGCATTTAAAGAAGCGAAGAAAAGTTAGTGCTCTCAAGTCTTAAGAGTTCCAAGTAAAAATTCTAACCTTTCTTACCAGGAGTAGATCCCATCACCTATATGTACAAAGGTAATTTTGACACCCTTCACTTTATCCCGTTCTAAACGTATCTCTTATTTATTTCATCTTGCAGAAAGGAGAAGGAATCTTCAGGAGACAAGACTGAACCTTTCGCTCGGCAGAACTCGCATGGTGATCCCGCTAAACCGTTTTTACAGGCCCTGGCTGAAAGTAAAGTGGAGGATGATACTGCCTTGAAATTTCTTGCCGCCACTGAGCGATTCTGTAAACAAAAACGAATTGTTTTACCAATTGAGTTCCCTGCAGATCATCCTGTGGAGAAAGTCGGAAGGATGCTCATGGCTTGCCTCTTAAAACATCAAGAACTTGGTAATATGGCTAAAAACTTAGACAGTCCCTATAATTGGCATTGAATCCTCCTTTTGTCTGTCTCCTTGGCATTTATTGGCCTTTTTGGGCCGAGGTTGTGTGTCAGATTGGATTGGTGTGTGTCAGGTCGCTTCATTCGACTGTTTGTGGGCGCTATCACTTCTGCTGCCCATTTCCAAGTTTCGTGAGAAACTGGTTAGACTTTCGTCGCCCTGCGCTGTGTGGGATACTCTCTGCATAGGTTGTCATTAAACTAATTGATTCGATGGATATCTATATAAACGGACATTACGACAAGCAGACAAAGACAGACAGACAGTGACATCAACAGAAAGTCAGTCAAGAAGATGTAACCAGTTCTGGGCCAGACCTTTTTTGCGAGACATCTGTGTAACCTCTCCTAACTCATTGACCATTTTCGAATCCCCTATAATACTTTCTGTTTGCCCCAAGATAAGTTTGTTTTAAAATGCTGTTAGTTCTCCCAGACACATACAAGAACACTAGTTTATGTAAAATTTGGGGTCGAACAAGTAGAGAACATGTCTTCTCAATTGTACCAGTACACTTTTCTTGTTTTGTAGGGAATGCTGCCCTGAGCATATTAGATGGCGACGTTTACTTGCCATCCACGCCTGCGTTAGAGTCGCCTCTGGATGTACTAAGCCCTACTTCAGAGAGTTTTCTATCACACCCCCCTCCCATTATCGTACCCAGACCTGTCAGTGAAGTCCTCAAAATTGTGTACCAGACAAAGTGTGCGCTGTTGAGGGTGAGTTGCATTCGCACTATAAGCCTCGGGCTCCTTCGTTTTCGTGAAAACAATGTCAGTGAATAATGAGGGGTGCTCACTTGTAAACACAAACTCTGAGGGAAAATTTGTGACATTTGAAGCCCCATTTAATTACCTTTCTTGTTTTCAATGTCCTTAAAGCTTGATTATAAACTGATTATTAATCTCGGGATTGTCAAGTTTTTGAAAAAAATTATCGAGCGGTTTTTAAATAACCGTGAAATTTGTAGGCGTGGGCCAAATTATATACAAAAATGGTAAAGAAAGCAGCCAATTGTAGGCTAATCAAATTCTTCTTTCTCTCAATCGGCCAAAGCAATCCCCTTCTTTTTTCGTACAATGTTTGTATAGGTAATAGCATGATTAGTAGTGATATTTGGCATAAATACCACGAGTGATATTTCCAAATTGTTATACGTAATTTCACGAGCCGTTAGGCGAGTGAAATTTGAGACAATTTTGAAATATCACGTACAAATCATGCTATTATTTGTTTATACTACTACCCGCAAAAGGTTTGTAATTTTCACATGTAGGTATTTCAAATTAAGCTGAAATACCACTGCTCTAAGCCAATCAAATTGCAGAAATTTCTCATGTAGTAGTATAACATATGAAATCAAACCACTATGAGATGAAACTGCATTTCCAGACCTCATCATTTTCTCTAGATTTTAGCTAATTATGTCGATTGCATGTTTATTTACTGTTTTTATGACCCTTAAAACTTTGTTTCAAAGTATTTCCAAAATGCTCTCATTGAAGTTGTTCAAACTTTGCCATAACCAAGGCAACTAAGGAAGGTGCATGCTCCCCTAAGCGATTTCTGAAAAAAAAAAAAAACTCCTTGTACCGAGAAATACAAAGGCAAGTAAAAAACGTAATGGCGTCATTATGTTACCATGGTAACTTTGATGTCAATAAAACATGGATCATAACAAAATTTCATCTTTATATAGTGCAGCTGTGGTATCCACCTTAAGCGAAATAATTCTTAATAGGATTTTGATAAAATAATAATAATAATAATAGGCAAAGACATGACCTTTTATTGATAACAAAACTACTATTAAAACCTATTTACAATTAATTTCACTGAAGAAGAAGAAAAAAATTCAGACAAAGCACTATTTACAAATCATTTCATTTCACTTGATTTCGATTAAAAAAATTGATAGATATTTATAATAACAATAATAATAGTAGTAATTATTATTATTATTATTATCATCATCATCATTATCATTTCGGCAAAGAGTGCTAATAGGTTGATTTCGTTAAATTGAGTTCGTTCTGAATGCCATTGTTCTGTCTCCTGCGCACATGAACATACCACCCTGTTACCTGTTAACGTTCTAGGCTCATCAGGAATCGTCTCGCTCGTACGAAGAGGTCTGCTCCCCAGCGCTGGAGAGGTGCCAGTTCCTTTTCACAGAGCTTCATCCTGCAATGTCCAGTGAGGTGTCCACTTTGTCCCGACTGAGGATACGAAACACACTACCTCGCTGGGCCCGAACTGTTCGGCAGATGATCCAGAAAAAGAAGAAAACAGAGGAAAAGGAAAAACCCGTCATTGGAGAAGGACGAGAAACTACTCATAGTGATGCTGAACTCCTAGAGGAGAAAGCTGTGAATGAAAAGGAAAATGATGAGCGCAAGATCAAACAAAAGGTAACCTAATTTTGAAGGAAATAACACTGTATGGCAGTGAATAACCCTGAATACCTCTGCGTTATCGTGTTAAGCAGTACACAACTTTGTTTAGCGGCGAAAAGCCGTGTGTATCTCTTGTGTACACTAGTTTTCTTCACAATGTCAATAGAATAATTGACCATTTCCTAAGGTTATCTGATGGTGAAGTTAACTACTTCACGATCCACGTCCACTATTATTTCGTGTGAGGTACCTCTTCTGAATCCTTTTGGCGCTTTCCTGTTCCATTATATCGAGCATAGGTCTATTAGTTTAATCACACGGAAGTCTCCCTGTGAGATCTGAGCAGCAGTTAATCATCTGTTAGTTTGCTGGAGCGTTTATCTTTGGTAGGCCATTTCTCACTGTTGCAGATAAATAATTATGTGAACAAAGAAACAGACAATCGGTTTTGCTTGCGGTAATTCAGAACAAAAGCGGAGCAAACATTTGATTTTTGATGATATAATATTAAAATTCTTTTTTTGTGGCAGGTGGACCACACAGCTTTAAACACCTCACTATCAAGTGTCCGTAAAGTGAAGTGGCTTCGTGAGCGAATGATTGGCTCCTCTGTAAAGACGCTGTTAATGAATCACATTAAAGAGTTTGTCCTTCATGATGAGCCAGTGGATGTGGATAAGCTCCGGAAATGTCTTCACATGCAGGTTAGTGTGTGGTTTATGTTTTTTTTTTCCTGTCAGCTATTAATAGCCTACTCTACGGAACTTACTTGCCCTGTTTCCTCCTTGGACTTTTCCGCACGGCAATATATATGTATGTAAAGACACAAGGATGTTGTTGTTTTTTCTATACCTTTTGTCATAATCACCACCACCACCTCCTCCACCACCATCATTGTCGTCGTTGTCGTCGTCGTCGTCAACATCATCATCATCATCGTCATCATCATCATCACCGTGATCATCATCATCATCATCATCATCATCATCATCATCATCATCATCATCATCACCGTCATCATCATTATCATTCATCATCATCAAAGTTGATCATCATTTTTGTTTCCAAAATAGCAGCAGTTGCATCGCATAGTCGTTATGTTTTACCATGTCGTCTTTATTCTCATAATTTGAAATAAACTAAAACGAACATTTCAAAACGTGTCTTTTGGATGTAGCGAGACCTTCATTGAACTGAGAACGGTTTGCGTGTTTTTAACACGAGATCTAGTATTTTATCCGTTGTTCAGCCACCGATAGGTAAGTTGAGGAAACGAGGGACCGCCAGGTTTTTTGAACGACTTCTAAGTGATTGGACATCGGATGATACAGTGTGTCAATTGCTGTATACATGTGTCACGGTAGCAATTGCGTTGTTCTCGTAATGAATTAGTAATGCGTTGTCTTATATTCTTTTCTTCCTTTTGTTTTCTTTTTTTATATACATCTAGTTTGAGAGAGGTCAACGCAGGCTGGAAGGAGCAGAAACTCTTCTTTCTCTTGTGTCCAAACAATATCTAATCCCGTCCGTTCGTTACTCGATTTTGTGTGGCTGGCAAGGTCTTCTCTTGACTCACTCGCAAGCGCAGTAAGTATCAAGCCCTTTAAACTCTAATATCAGCTTGTGTGATCTTGTGTATTTCCTATAGTCATTATCATCATCATCAACAGCAGCATTTATTTGTCATCCTTTTCACCTCCCCCAGTATCTTTAGGATTAAGCTAGCCTCGTACTGATTCAAGTATATTTATATTAAGGACTTTAAGATCTAACGACGCGACGGCAACGAGAACGTTGTGTAAAAAGTGAATTTACCTTCTTCCAGTCTTTATTGCGATTACTCCTACCCACTTACTTTGTCGAAAGTGCCTGTAGGCGAACCGTCATGGAGTTGAATGTGTAGGTACCATATCCAAGTTCAGAAAGGAAGATAAATTTTGTCGTTGCGAAATTAGACATTTTCACATCGTAATCGTTCAAAAACGGCAAAGAAATGTACAAAAAAGTGTGATGCACGTGCAAAGTTGTTGTTTTGCTTGTCAAGCCTATTTTGTTTTTGGCGTTCTCGTTGCCGTCGCGTCGTTGGATCTTAAAGTCCCTATTGATGTTCTGTATGTTGATGTTATGTTGGTTCGTTTTAGCAATGCTGTTCCGCACTGCACGGCTGATGTTGGTCTCATTCCACCCTACGATCGTGTCATCCTCGAAACAGCTTTTAGCAGGATAAATAGTTGGGCTGTCAACACGCTGCGTGAAGCGATTATCTTTGCTGACAATACCTTTAAGAGAGCGGAATCAAAACCTGACGCTGCCCGTAATGACTTTCATGGTGGTTTATCGTTGGGTGCTCTCCCTGTGGCGAGGTTTCTCTTGGCCACACTGGGTATTCTCACCGCACAGCATAACGCGAGTGACATGAGTCTCATACTGAACTCGGGAACCTTCGGCTTGACTCAGACCGTTATGCGCCTGGTAGGACCCTGTGAAGCTGCAGAGGAAGAGGAGTCAACCCTGGCCGCTATCATTGATGAGGCTAAAGCTACAAAGAAGGTTCCTACTATACCAATCACCGGACCTGAAATGGCGAAAAGAATGAAGATTGGTACTCGTGTGGTGAGAGGTCCAGACTGGAAGTGGGGTGATCAGGTACACGTATAAACCAGGGTTCTATAGAAGCTCCCGAGTTTACTGAATACGTGATATAAAATAAAGCAAATATGGCATGGGTCATTAAAGTTGTCATATTCGTGGTTAAAATTCGTTCCGTTAAAATTGTTCTCCGTCTCCGGAGAGTCCCCTGGAGCCCTGTAATAAAGGGAGGGGGGAGGGGTGATACCCCCTTCCACACCTCCCCACAAGAACACTTTTCTATCCAATGTGTTGTTGCCGCCTACATATATATTTTGTTTTCCTTTAACTCTAAGATTGCCTCTAAGGACCTACATCAAGAACTGTTGTTTTGGTCTTAAAATATTAAAACTCCCACAATTTTCCCGCATTTATGACATGGGCACCTCTCTATTAAAATGAAATTAATCAGTAAATAAGTGAATTTCTATTTAGTGGTAGCGCATCCAAGACGCGTTTATTCGTTTACCATTTCGGATTGAGTTGAATTTGGAAATGTTGGATTTTGAGGGAAGCGGAAAACCGGAGTACCCGGAGAAAAACATCTCGGCGCAAGGAATAGAACCAACAGGAAACTCAAGCCACCCGTCATGTGTGTGTTTTATATGTTCTGGTTAATTACTGCAAAGCCAAAATAATCTCCTAATAAAGTTACCCTCTAAGAGATGATCAATCTCACGGAGAATAGCTCTGCATAGGTTGGGCCTCTGTATGGGTATTTCCGAGGAAATCAAAGTCGCGACGATGGCCAATGATCAGAATGCCATTCCAATCGAGGTCGACAACGCTAGTCGTGCAGTGACGGCAAAGAAATCTGGCAAAAAGTGTGCTGCACGTTCAGAGTTTTGTTTTGCTCATAAAACCTGTTGCTTTTCTGGATTGCTCGTTTCCGTCGTCTTTGCGGTTGCGCTGAGCTCGCTAGTAGCGTTACCACTGAAAACAACTCTTGATATGCGACGACTTTGCCTGACGCGCAACGAAATTGAAGTCCGCAGGTAAACGCATTCGAGCTGAATATAAACAGCATTGTTCTCCGTGTTTTTTGCAGGACGGACCTCCACCTAGTGAGGGCCGTGTTATTGGGGAGCTCGGAGAAGATGGCTGGGTGCGTATTCAGTGGGACACTGGCAGCACCAACTCATACCGCATGGGCAAAGAAGGGAAGTATGATCTAAAGCTGGCAGGACCACCTCCTGTGCCAGAGAGCAGCGAAGAGGAGGAGGAAGACATGAAAGGTAGGCAAAACTTGTCGGTTATTTCAGGACTGCAAATTAGTTTCTTTTAACCCTGTAAACTTTGAGATCAAAATATGAATTCTCATATGTTACCTCTATTCATTTCTCACAGAAGTAGTGGGGAGAAGTTGATAAAATATCAAGCAAATTCATCTTGTGTGATCATGTCTGTAATTCTCATGACCTGACTCTGTTTTACAAAGCATTGATATTACGTTGAGAAATTTGATGCTAATCGCTCTTAGAGCTTAAAGGTGAAATGATATGACCTGCCAGGTCACTATTTTAGTCGAACAGAACAGAAACTTAGTAATATTCTTAAGTGTTAAATCCGTCCGGGCATCGTGTGCAACGCTAGGTAAACGGTAAGTAGCCACATTATTAGTTTCTCCTTTTTTGTCAGATGATTCAAAGAAAGAGAAAACAGAAATCCAATCCACCCACCCCACCGTCCTGATACGTCACTCCTGTTTGTGTCTACTGCAAGCACTGGCCATTGGCTGTGGTCTCCATGCCAACAGTTTGCAAATAGAAAGCGTCAGAACTGTTAGCAGTCTTCTGCGTAATCTGCTGGATGCAAGTACAACTGGTTAGTATCTGTTGAAACCATACGGTAGTGTCTATCTTGATTAACTTTAGGGGATGCTATTTCAAAATAATTTCCGAACTAATAAATATTCCACGGTGAGAAAAATTTGAAGTTTGAAAATCGAACCGAAATAACAATCAAGTGTTTACCAACGTTAACGTTGAATTTCTACAGTAATCATTGTTCATTTTGAGAAGCCATATCAAACACTCCACTCGGTGTTTCATGCGACATCCAGACACTTCGAAGTTGGTGTTTGAAATAACTCTGCGCTTTTTAATTAATATCTCATTGCCTGCGTAAAAGATAAAAGCGCCGAGTTAAGTGTTCTCTCTTTTAGGCAACTGAATTATCGTTTTTATAATTCTACGTATTTGCCTTTTGATTTTTCTGACCTGACTTGTCGAAACAAAGTGATGAAATATGTTAAAACGTAACAGTTAGACTGGAGATTGTGCCACGGCTTTTCAACTGGAAGGTATCCCAGCACTCTTCAAGGGATTATCACAAGACAACCTCAGCTCTAGTTACTTTAAGGCCCGTAAATCTCTTCCTCCTTGTCAAAACCATGTGTTATTTTGGAATGGCTTTTCTAACACTGACAATTGCTTTCTGTTTTATTTCCTTAAAAGGCGAAGGTAGTAGCGTTGTCATGGCTCAACAGCACAGAGACTGGGCCAAGCTTGGTTTCATACGGGGTATTGCAGTGTCACCGGTCATTTGCTGCTCCCTCAGTACCCCTCAGTGGGTAACTCTTTTGCTCAGGGTGGTGAGGGGATCGCTTCCTGACGAAGAAACGCTACTTCCTCCGGCATCTACAGCCAATTTGCCTCGGCAGGTAAAAACTGGGGGATTTATAGAGGAGGTGTTTTCTTAGAAATGCATACACCGTGAAATATTGCGGGACTGTGCAGCAGTTTTTTTTAAACCAATGATTAGTTATTTGGATTCTTATTAAATGCTCTGTTTCAACGGTTCGAAAATTTGTTGAATTGTAAGTAATTTTTGGAGAAAAAGAAGTGAAACGTTTGTTAAACAGTTGAAAGAAACTTTTGAATTTTAGAGGGTGTCAGTTTTTTTTTATTGAAATGAAATGTTTTTAATTCGAATAATCTTTTCTTAGTTAAATTAACTCTTTCTAAACTAAATTAAGTGCCTTTTTAAATTGACAGGAATTGTAAATAGGGTTTGAATGAATAGTTTTTTTTTTCTTTTTTTCAAGCGAATTAATTGTAAATGGGATTTTAATAGTTAGCTTTGTTACTACTATGTACAGAATATTGAATTTTAAGCCGCTTGTACTGTCTTAATGTACTGATACAGAGAACTTTTTTTTCCTTTTCTTGTTTGCTATTTTTTCGCAGTTTAATATTTAAACAAACGGCAGGTTGAGCAAGATATCGTGATTTGTCAGTGGTTAGCCGAAGGCTGAGGCAAATAATTCACGATATTTTTCGGTAACCGAGTTCAATACTTGCTTTATCATTCGATGACCGAGTCGTTATTTAATTATTTGCGAAAAGATCTGCCATTTTCACGCAAGAGCGATCGTAAGAAGGAGAAAAGCGCGGTGTCATTTACACATGAGCAGAATATTATTTGCAGCCAAACACAGTTGGACGACATCGTGCATGAGCAGACCACTATTTGTAGGCAGTTACTGGTAGGTCACGTGGTGGGCTCTCGTCCAATGAAAAGGAAGAAAAATTTGCGTCGAATGATAACTTGATTCTTGGCTTCCATCAACAGATTCTTGCCATGCGGTTGCTGAGAGCTGTTCTGCCTTCATGGGATGTAACAAAGGAATCATCCAGGATGTCTGAAGTTGTAGCTAAACTTTTTGCTTTGCTTGGAAGAGTCTTGATGACTTGTCACGGTAGTCTGCCTATTCAACCTCCTTCAGGTTTGTTTTGCGTCTGGCTAGAATCATGGATGCTTACTATTTACAAAAACCAACCGGATGGAAATTGTGTGCAGAAACAAAAAAAAGATATAAATTTTGACTTGGTAGGAGAACGACCTGCTGTCCAAATCAGCTGAACAGACTAAAAAGAGTGCAAAAATTGCATCCCTCAATCACAGCCCATGTTTTCTGTGGTTCCCCAAACGGAATGGCGCGAACCATTTGATTTCCCATCCAGAATTTCCGGATTCCCCATGAAAATGGCAAGCACCCGATATCTCACTTTAATCTCCTTTTCTGACCGAGTTGGATTTGGTCTTGTTTTGATAGGTAGTGGGTAGAGTCAGCGTTCGCCTTGCAGACACCGCGCATTTGAGATCTTTAGATTCTAAGACGAAAACGACTACGAGAAGCAGATTTTCTCAATACCTTGTAGCTCAGGGTGTCTATCTCGGCCTCGCAGTCGTCCCCTCCTCGATTCTAAAGGCCTCTATTTGCAGGGCCAATACGAACAGATGCATAAGTTCATGCCAAAAATTCACATGTTTGTCCCACTCTGACGGGCTGTCACCATCATTGACAAATTTTTGGAACTTGAAAGACCAGTTTTTTTGTTGAATTTCCTTATAAAGGTAGTCGAGGGGCATCTTTGAACATTTTTTAAGACAATCAGAATTTATTTTTCCGTTCTGTATATTCACCTTTGCCCTTTGCGAAGGACACCAACGCCAGCTTTGTAACCTCTCTGAAGTGGTTGAGTTTCCCCTATTGTTCCAAGGATTTCCCACGCTGGAATTGGTTCCACAGGCAATGAAAATGTCTACATATTTATCCCTCTGGTGCACAGTTAAAAACCTTCTCATACACTGCTACTAAGGATTCTCGTTTAGTGCGTATGGACACTAGTCTGGAAATTGATTGCATGATTCATTCAGTGTCAGTCGTATGTTGTTGTTGTTGTTGTTATTGTTTCCTATTTTGTTGCGTTTAAGTGGTCTAAAATATACGTGGACACTTCTAATATATCTTTCTTATGTGTGCTTTTCAGGAGAAAAAGGTCGCAAAAGTAAGCGAAAGCCAAGGATCCCAGCCTCAGTTTCAGCGACATACAGTAGTACCGTAGCGGAAGAGTTAGTGGCGCTAATACGCAAGCTCCACACTTTAGAGGCCTGGAACCCATTAGTGAACGAGTTTATCGGTGCTCAGCTAAAAAGTGTTGTTACTATGGTAACGTCAGACGAGTCTGTTCGAGAGGAACAAATCACACAGGTTTGCATTTCTTGCCTTTTGTTACGTATTGTGTACTGAAATTGCACATGTTAGCTGTAATTCACCATGTCAAGTGCATCTTGTCCACAACGTGGCGTCTCCATTCAAAACTATGGACTTAGTTTAAGTATTTTTTCGATGATTTTTCGCGCAATTTGGCCATGTTCGCGTTCGAAAAAAATCCCGCTAATAAGACATCGAACTAATGATTTATTGAAATTTTTCGCTAGAATTTTTTTAGTTCAGGATTTAATGTTAGCGAGACGGTTTGTTTTAAGTCAAAGTGGTCTTTAAGGACCCTCTTGTCAACGGAAAGCTCTGGTTGCTGTCGCCTTAACAACAGCCCAATTGAACTTCCGCATTGTGCGTTTTTTTCTTCTGCTTTCCGGTGTTGCCGCCTGTGAAAGTCTTGAATATATTTGTCTTCATTCGTCTCTTTAGTTGCTGACTTTATATGTTTGGTTATTTCGATTTTTATTTTGTGGCATGACACTAAAAACCAGCATTAAGGAATTAAGGAATCCTGTGCTGTTTTGTCTTCAATGCAGGATTCTGAGAAGGCAACAGAGGAGCCAGTGAACCAGGGTCCAGTGATGGCCGTGTTAGCGGTTATCGGTGGCGTGGACAGTAGGCCTAGGCTTGGGGGACTGGTGCAGCATAAGGAGTGGGGATCTGGGACAGTTTGTAGAATCGCTCCCAATGGAAAAGTTACTGTGCAGTGTGAAGGTCAACAGAAGGCTAAGATATGCTCCATATCACAGGTTAAACCGGTAAGGAAATAAGTGACCGCCAAATGATGTGGATCATTTCCAGGAGTTCGCCACGAACGTTTGAAACACAACTAAGTGTTGATTTCCAGTGTCGCGTAATTTTTACGTGCGTGGATGCGTAAAATTTACGTTCGCAAATAAAGTAGAGGCAATGCATGAAAGGTCGCTCGTAAGCGTAAAAGTTGAACCTCGCTCAACTTCTCGTTTAAGCTCAGCACTTTTTATCTGGCCTCTATTTTATTTACGTGATTAAAATTTACGTGCGTTAACGTACGTGGCCAAAAACGCGTCAGTGGAAATCAACCTTTATTTTCTGTATTTAATTCAAGCGCCACTTACAACATAGAACTGTACCGTTCATATTACATCAAACCATTAATATTTAGAGGGATTTCGTGGTGCTGCTTTCTGTCAGCAAGCAAGCTTGAGGTGCTTCTTAAATATGAGGAAACCCAAAAATAAATCTTACAGTTGTACATAAACTTCTAGCAGAAACACTCGACACCGCCTTCAAAGGGTATAACTTAGGAGAAACATTTTGCTCAACCTTTGTCGTCACCTGTGGGGCAGATGAGACGAACAATCAAGGACAACTAGCTGTTGTCTAGTGTGAGAAAACCGCGGACATTTCTTGACGCAGCCACCCTGCGAGTCTGGTTTACCCGTGAAATGACGTCTGAGGAACAAGCGCAGAAATTCCATTCTTATTATGCGTCACTACCCAGATCTGAATAGTGCTTCCTATTGGGTGAAGTAAATTTCAACCAATCAGAAGCACTACCCAAACTGTGTAGCAACGCGTCATCAGTATTGAATTTCTGCGCTCATCCACCAGTGGTGGCGTCGCGAAATGTTGGCGGTTTTCTCCTGTTAAAATTTTTCAAAAGAATATTGGCGGAATGATTAAAAGAAAATTGTGAATTGTGTTCTTAGCTGAATACTAGCATTTTATTCATGGGTGTGCGTGTGTTTTTCCCTTGTTTTTTATCTTTTATTTTGGCAATCTTGAAAAACAAATGTAATTTGTGTATTGTTCATTTACATCGAAATTAGTTGTACCGCGCTGTGCGTTTTGCAAACGTCCGAGGAATTTTGGGTTTTTCTGTTCCATCAATCGTCTTAGCGGACCTCTTAGGGAACACATGTTTACTGGCACGAGTTCAAAAGGTCATTGTTTGTGATTCGTGATTGGTGGATTTCGATCCGTTTTGTTTGTTTAGTGTTTCAAAGTTCGTCGGACAATAATCGACTAGTTGAGTTTGCTTCGCAGTTTTTTCTGATCTTTCTTATTCTTGTCACTTGAAAGAATAAAGCAACGTCTGCCTCCTTCCTGCGACAAAAAATCCACTCACCATCGCGATTTCCTTCGCTATTCTTGAGCAGTCTAAAGTCATTCTCAGCCGAACCGGGCGAGCACGTTACATTGTGATTTTCATTAACCCCACCTTCACTCAAATGATTGACGGAACAGATAAACCAAAATCCCTTCGAAGTTTGCAATACTTGCAGCGCGATTTAACGAATTTCGCTGCAAGGTATGCTTTATTTTGCACAAAATTGTCCTTTTAGGTCCCAGTTATCCCGTTCTCAGCAGATAATCTTCCAATGTCAGATGCGTCGCTGGGGATCTGGGCCTCACTTGTGAGACTGGCTGGGACAGGGAAGAAAAGTGCGGAAACAGATCACGAGGACTTCCAGCTGCCAGCAGTGCCAGGAGAGGGTGGAGTGGAGGGATTTGCGAGGTGTCCCCCTGTTAGACCACTCATCCCCCCTAAAATGGGTGGTAAGTATACGATTATAGGGAAAAATGACTTTCTCTGAGTGTCGCTTTTAAAGCACGCAGAATAACAACCGAAGATTGAGTTAACAGTGCTCTCTTGTTGTACTTGAAGTCACGGATGGACAAATTAAAGAAGATTGAAATGGATCAATAATTTAGCTTTTCAAAAAACCTGTTAGCCTAACAGTTTTCCAAATTCCATTTTTGGTGTTTGCAACGTTGGATATAAATAATGCGGCCACTTTCCTTAACTCCGAGGGTAGCCGCATAATGAAGATTCAACCGTATTTCACTTTGTTCCTGTTTAGGCGAAGATGTGGACAAGACACTGCTTAGACAGCAGCAGATTACCCTTGGTCTTCTGAAGGCTGCTCGTGTGCTCTGCAGTAGGCAGGACAACTTGAGACAAATCCTTAATCATCAGGCTGAGAGCTCAGATGGTGGCAGCAGCACATTCTCCTTGCAGCAACTTATGTGTTCCGCTATCAAACCTTCACCTATCAAGGCCCTCTTCGATAGAGAAGAGTTAGAGGTACATTTCAGCCTTAAGCGTTTACAGTCGACTCACTCTTAACGGACACCTCGGTAAAACGGACACCTAGATTTGGTCCCTGTCTTTCTCTTCTTCCTTTATTTGACTCTCTATGTAAGACATACACTTAGTGCCGTTCCGAAAGGTGTCCGTCTTAGACAGAGTTGGCTGTGTCCTTTAAACACCAAGGATAGGTTATTTGAATGAAGTCTAACTTTGGCCGCGGTTTAAGAAATCTTTGGACCTCCAGATTTCTTCCATAGTGAGTTATTTTAAGACGATGACTGCCTTAATCATAACTATAACAAAATTGTCAAATCTGATTGGCTATCAACTGCCCTGATATCAGCCTTAATTGGACAGTTTAATAGGACAGTACGCGTCATGCCTAAGTAATTGGACAGTACGCGCCATCACGCGCGCGCTTAAATGGCTTTTTTTTCACTGCTAGCAAAACAAAATTTCGAATTTCTTGTGTTTTGATTTAAAAAATAGCCTATTATATTACAAATTTTGTTAAAGTTATGATTAATTGGTAACAGAACTTCGTGTCGTCCAATTCGGTCTGTAATCATACTCGGGATTTTGTTAATCACTCGTATGATTACAGACCGAATTGGACTCCACTCAGTCCTGTTACCATTACTTATAGCCTTTGCTACATGCTGTCATGAAAATGTTGAAGAGAAACGTTGATCAGATAAAAGCGTCGGAAAATTGAAAATGTATAAGAACGCGGTTTTGTTTAACGCTGGCTAAACTCTGTATAAAAACAGTTCCCAAGGGTTGCAGAATTATCTCAAATGTCCATTCTGTAAAATGCTGGGAAAAAGAAAGTTCCATAAGAAAAGACCACACAAGATGTCGCATTTGAATGGCCACCTCGTAGGATTTCGTCCAGACTAATAGCGTACAGCTGCATTACGTTTCTCCTTAATTTACTGACAGAGCTAAAAGTCCATTTGCACGATGACGTCATTCTACTATGACTACCAGATCCCTTCAGATTTTTAATTTCTTGTACAAATTTTTTCGTCCTTATTTAAACCTCGCTGGGATTACTGAATTAAAAGATGAAAGGATAGACGAAATGTTTGTGGGCATCGTAGAAGTTGTCTTTTGGAACAAAGTGGTTTCCTAAGTCATTTTGAGTTTCTAGTTTGTTACGTTTGGCTTGCTACCTTGATAAGTAGCGTAGTATTCTTGCTTTGATAGTCACTAAAGTATCCGTCTCTTGTGTTACTCAATCTGTTTGATTTTGCTTATGAATTAGGCCGCAGCCCTAGCTGCTTGTCAATTCCTTGCCAACGAGGCAAGCCGCCCAGCCCAGCCTCCAACACCAGTTATGTCAGAGACTGGACCCGAACAAGAGAAGCCTCCACCCCAGTCCTCCACCTCAAGGAAAACGTCCAAATCAAAGCATTTGCAGAAAAAGAGGGCCCGAACAAGGAAGCCCACTCCACCCCCTCCCCCACCGTTAGTGCAACAACTGGTAGAAATGGGATTCTCTAGAAGCCGTGCGGAGTATGCACTGAAAGAGCTGGCGGATGAGGAGGAGCCTAGGGCCGAGTTAGTTGTTGCTTGGCTTATTGACCATCCTGATATTGAGGTACGAGTCAATGATTTGGTCATAAATAATAATCAAGGCGATAATGGAAACGCTTTAATGTCGAAAGAAATTTGGTTAAACCCTTGAAACATTCTTCGCTCAGGCAGGGGGAAGACCCGTCTGTTAGGTTTTTAACCCTGAAGCAATAGACCCTTTCATTGTTTTTTCAACTTTTGACGTGGACCAAATAGGGAAAATCTGTCAACACCACTTGAAATAGCCGCTTCAAATTAGTAAAATTGGCAAGTTCGAAAGTTGTACATCTTAACGTGCGAAGATATAGCGAAAAGGTCTACTCATCTAGTGATCAGAGTTGGACTTAACCCGAGAACACCTGTTTGAACATAGTCTCCTAAAGCCAACCTTTAACCTGATGAATGGCCCACTTCAATATTTAATATGGCACGCTACAGTGTTCAACGTTTCTTGCACAAGTATTTCAACTTAAGTTGATCACAAAGTTGAACGCTGTGTCAGATGACTTGCTACCAAGATCTTTGGACGATATATCCGTAAATTTCTAAATGCTGTTTTTGGGGAAGCGAAATTGATCTTGGCTATAGTTGCGAGACAGTAAGTGAAAGCGGGGGATATTTACTATCTTTTGTTATTGTTGCACTTCGTTTGACAGGTTCCCGAGCGCCAAGACCGACAAGAAGCACCACCTGAGTTATCATCCAGCGACGACTCCTCAGACGGAGATGGTGATGGTGATGATGACAGCGACGCATTGTCCACCAGCGACACAGACAGTAGCTCAAGTGGAGGCGAGACTTTTGCTCTGCCTACTGAGTTCAAGCGACGCAGCGATCTGTCCAGTAACGATGAATACGCGCGGTATGTTCGAGACAACATACAGGTGGGCATGATGGTGCGCTGCTGTAGAACTTACGAGGAGGTACACGAAGGAGACATTGGTCGGGTTATCAAGGTAAGTGATACTGTTCTTCACAAAGCGTGCCCCTGGTGTTGGTATTGCTAGTTTTATACCAATTAGGACTTAAACCTGACGGATTTCCGTATGATAATCCGGATCGTCTTCATCGCCTTGGTCTTTCTGGCCGATTGTAACATTAAAGTCGTTCCGGATAATGTTATGAAAACCAATTAAATTCCAAAAGTAATGGTTCAGTAAATAATGATCAAATAATGGTATTTTTTTTTAACACTAACGTTAGGTATTAGAACTTTTTCCTGTCGTCCACTAAGCCCTGCCCCCTCCCCACCCGAATCACCAAGCGGCAGAATAGGATCCTGCGGCAGTCGTTGTGTGAACTGTTTGAGTCTTTGTGTCTTTTATTTCAGCTCGACCGTGATGGTCTTCACGATCTAAACGTTCAAGGCGATTGGCAGAAAAAGAACGGAACGTACTGGGTGAGATACGTACATGTGGAGCTCTTAGGACACGACTCCTATGGTAAGACTCTCCGTGTTTTCAGAGACTCTGAGACTTTGATTTGCAAGGATGTAGGATTGCAGTTTGGTTGTGAGATTCAGATGATTATAAATCTCACTATTTTTGCTCTTTTGCAGCCCGGCGTGAGCTGATAAAAGTTGGTGACCGCGTACGGGTCAAATCCTCCGTCACCACGCCCAAATACAAGTGGGGATCTGTGAACCATGGCAGCGTGGGGACTGTGGTGTCTATCAGTCCAAACGGTAAAGATGTCAAGGTAGACTTCCCACAGCAAACCAACTGGACTGGGCTAATCGCTGAGATGGAAGTCGTACCTGCAACACATCCCCTCATAAGGTGAGAGGCTTGAAACAGACGATGTCCGAGTGTTGTTGAGAACACATTAAAAATATGGCCTCTCTTTTCAGAGTATTTGGCTAATAACCTCAATGGTGCAGCTAACCAACATAGCAAAGTAGAATGGTTATTAGAGGTCGTTGGCGTAAATCGTGGTTCTTTTAAAATGAGCACTATTCGCCCGACTTTTATTTCAAGGTCTGATTAAGTCCCCCCCCCCCCCCCCCCCCGCCCTTTATCACAAGTTATGAGTAATCGCCCACTGTCCACAATCACCAGCTCCAGCTCTGAATGAGTACCTTTCTCCCCCCCTCTTATCATACAGTCTGAATTAGCGATCCTTTCGTTTCTTATAACAGCGATCCTTGAAGGGAAACCGCTCTCTCTTCTTTGAACTGTTTGTCTTAGGTGTGATGGCTGTCATATGGAGCCGATCGAAGGTCCTCGCTACAAGTGCAAGTCATGTCCAGATTTCAACTACTGTGACGCTTGCTTTAGACTGCGCCGTAACCATCGTCATTCCTTCCACCGCTTTGAGGAACCAAGCAGCATCCCGGTCAACGCTGGAAAAGCGGGCCGGGGAAAGAAAAAGATAGTATTCGGGGGATTTAGTGGACCAGAACATATTGTCAAAGAATGGGACCGGCTGGTAAAGAACCTTACGGTCTCCTCGCGGGAAAGCCAAGCAGGCAAATTGATTGACGGTACGGAGTCGTATTGGCAGTCTGCAGGATCCCAGGGAAAGGTAAAAGCAGAAAACGCATACGGCAAACCCTAGCCTGAGAGAAAAGCCGACATTTCGCGACGCCACCAACTTATCAGAAGCACTACCCAGATCTGGGTAGTGACACGCTATCAGACGTCGTTTCGCGAGGAAGGAAGCGAAGCCCGTTGGCGGGGTCGCAAAATGTCGTTCCCTCATGTTAGGCAGGCTCCAGTTTTTTTTTGTTTTTCTTTTGTTTTTCTTTTCTTTTCTTCGCCTGCTTCCTCTTCTTTTTTTTCCTTTTTTTTTTTTTTATCGCAATTCGGCTTCGGATTTCATGCATAGGTTAGTGTCAAATTACAGCTATTACTAGTGTCAAATTATAGCTATTAGTGTCAAATTACAGCTATAATACAGGACAATCTACATCTGTCTACTCCAAAAGTCATCGTACCGATAGCCTGCGAGCAGGCTCGCTTGTGCAAGTTCGGGGAAAATTTTGGTGGCGGCGGCGGCGGAACGCCATCCCGCGAGGAATGTCCTCGCGCGATCGCGGCTCCGCCACCAAAATCTTCCCCGAACGTGCACAGGTGAACCTGCTCACAGTCTATCGGCACGAATTTTGGCAGATACAAAGACGTTCCCCATTCTTTGGTCTATCAGTGGCAGCCCACACCTAAGAGATAGCAAAAGTCTGCTAAGCTCATCAATGCAACGGACAGCCTGCCACGCAGACTTTCTCAGGGCTTCGTCACGCGTTCCTTCCCCACGGAGCGTTGCGTGACAAGCCAAAAGAACGTCTGCGTGGCAGGCTATGCAAAGGAATGCTTGTTACCTCTTGTTTTCACTTACGAATTTATAATTTATTTTGTTTTCTCTTAAACAGCACTGGATACGCATGGAGCTGTATCCTGATCTTTTAATCCAACGGCTGACCTTGAAAGTGGATCCTTCTGACAGTAGCTATATGCCGTCTGTGGTGGTTATTTCAGCTGGGGACAGCATTCAGATGCTGAAGGAAATTAAAACTGTTCATATCAATGCCACAGATTCCATTGTCACTCTACTCGAAGACGCCCCAGAGGCGAGTGTCGTTTTTGTGTTTCTTATTTAAATACTGAAAAAAGGTTCTACTCTTTCCATTCAAAATCATCTGTGATTTGGAGAAAAATTGTTCTGGAAAAAGAGGGTCAACCTCTCAGCTGAGTCGACTTAAGCAAACGTTTATAAGAGAACACATTTGACCCCTTCACTCGAGGCAGCAGCGCTCGCGCATGCTCTGATTGTCTCGCCCTGACCGATTCGACCCAACTGGGCGAGCCAGTGTTTATACGGAGAAACGTTAGTTCAGCTTGGAGGATGACCCTACCGTCGAAAAAGAATGACCCGCCTTCTAGCCGAGCCGGCTTTTTGTTCCCACATAAAAGCTTGCCACGCTTTGTAAGGAAATGTAGTTAAAGTTGGGTCGCTTAAGGTAGCTTGAGTAGGCGAGTAAACGGGGCTTGATTCCCTAACTGTTGATACACTGCAGGAATATCGCTTCTTGGAAATCGGCATCCGGCAGTGTAAGAGTAGTGGTATCGATTGCAAGATTCATGGAATCAGTCTGACGGCTCGTGCTAAAGCGGATGAAGATGACATGGCTGCCAGCTTTTCCTTCCTAGCGTTAGACGAAGAAGATGAAGCAGCCAGACGGAGAAGAGCGCTGAGGAGAAAGCCAACCACTGTGGAACCAACACCGGAAGGGCAAGTCAAGGTGTTTGTGTGGGGTCTTAATGATAAGGATCAGTTGGGAGGTCTGAAAGGATCCAAGGTAGGCGATCGACGTGACGGTACCGGCTTAACGTGCAATGGAAGTCAAAAGTGTTGGGACCTTTCCAGTGATTTCATTTAAACTAGCTACCTCCCCCTCTTAGAGCGAACAGTGTTGAATCTTGAACAAAATGAGTAGAAATGATGCCATTTTTGGGCGCAGCATTCCTGTAGTGGTGAGAGTGGATGAAGGGATGAAGCAAAGCCGATCAAAAAATTGTGATTTGGAGCACACAGAGGCCTATGTAAGAAGCACTCGGAATGGGTTTTTCCACAGTGTCCTAAGTTCTTTTGACCTCTATTGTAGGTTGCGGCTGGTGTAGTAAAGGGCCTACGTAAACTTGAGGGATTGAAATGGTACATAGGAAGTGTAAGTTAACACAGGACACTGCTTAAGTTAATAGAGGACACTGCCGGGAAAATGAAAAACATACCTGTTTTAAATAGGAGATGAAGTGAGTAGTTTTTATGAAGGAGATGACGGGATTTGTACTTTAATGGGACCGCGTAAACTGGCGAGCAGATGAAGAAAAAAATGGAGATGGACATTTTATAGTGAACGAATAAACTATGCGAATGACTAGGACAGGCTTAACTAGAAGGATGTGACTGGAAACACTGAAAAACTTGCAAATGTTTGATTAGTGACTTTATCTCTTTTTAACCTTATTATTCAGATCAAGATGCCATCAGTGTCCGACGTTTTATCGAGTCTAAAAGTCAAGCAAGTCAGTGGGGGCTCAAAAAGTTTATTCGCTGTAACCTTGGAAGGCAAAGTGTTCGCTTGTGGAGAGTCCACTAACGGCCGTCTAGGTCTTGGACCCATATCCGGTAACGTACTTGTACCCCGACAGATTGACACTTTGAGTCCGTTCGTGGTAAAGAAGGTTGCAGTGCATTCTGGGGGACGGCATGCCATGGCCATCACAATCGAAGGCAAACTGTTCTCTTGGGGAGAAGGAGAAGATGGAAAACTTGGACATGGAAATAAAATGTAAGAAGCTACGTTAATATAAGTATACGGGAAAAGTTAAACACTTAGCCTACGGTTTGTCATTTTCTTCAATTGACAGGTTATTTTTGTTGCTGTTGAGAATTGCATTGAGTTTTGTTTTTGTCTCGAAAACTGCGATGATTGTTCCACTGATTAATTGATTGATTGATTGATTGGTTGGCTGGTTCGTTGGTTGAGTGATTGATTGATTGATTGATTGTCATTGATTGATTGATTTGTACGTGCCTTCGTTCATTTATGTATTTCTTGATTAATGACCAGTGGATTGACATACTCCTTAACACAGCCTTGACAATTAGCGCATTTGTTGTTCTCCCTGTAGGCACGCCATTATCTCATCTTGTTTCTTCGTTCTTGTTTAGTTACTGCTTCGTTACCACTCTTCCTTGTTTCAAATAAGATTTCTTTTTATTTTGTACCCCAGAAACTACGACCGACCGCAGCTTGTTGAGGCGCTTAAAAGCAAGTTTGTTCAAGAAATTTCTTGCGGTAGTTCACACAGTGCAGCTGTCATGTCAACGGGTGAACTCTTTACCTGGGGCCTTGGTGAATATGGCCGTTTGGGGCATGGAGACAACCAAACACAACTAAGGCCCAAACAGGTAAGGTGTGTGCAAATCGGAACGGCCTTACCATTCTTTTGTTTTCAGAGCCGTTCGGCTTACTTCCTCAAACTCTTACGAAATACAACTGTAAAGACTGTAGCTTATTTGAAGGCTGCCTTTTAGAGTCGTGCTTTGAAGATGTGCTTAAATTTAAATTCTTAGTTTGATTTCCTTTTTTGTATCTATTGCGCTGATTGTAACTGTTACTAAACAACCATTTTGCAATGGAGAGACTAACAAAGCTATAACGATGAAGATCTCTTTTTAGTGGTCCATAACTCTGTCTTGTTGTGTATAGCTGTATATTGCTTCGAAAAAGCGAGGTGTAGCATAGTATAACGGTTTATGCCTAAGTAATTTTAGGATTTTCACAGGCGATTCATTTCGGATATTACTCAATTTACACTTTACCGGGGTATTTTCAGGTTCGCTCTCTGTCAAATCAGCATGCAATAGACGTTGCCTGTGGAAGCCGTGACGCCCAGACCCTCGCGCTCACCAGCGACGGTTGCGTTTGGTCGTGGGGAGATGGAGACTTTGGAAAGTTGGGGCGAGGTGGAAGTGAGGGTTGCAGTGTACCCCATGTAGTAGAGAAACTCAAAGGTCAGGGTGTCTGTAAGGTTCTGTGTGGTGCCCAGTTCTCTCTCGCCCTCACAAAGTCCGGACAAGTGTGGACCTGGTAAGGAGTTGAAATGAGTTGTAAATTTTAGTGTAAATTTTCGTTTTACACTCTGAATTTGCGTGGAGTGTAATATATCCATCCGGTCCTGTACTCTTAAGTCAATGACGCATGTTTTTTTGATCAACAAGTGCTAAAGTAGAGCCACTGTCTTTTTAATGTCGAACAGTGTTAATGAATCTTGAGATTGACCAGGCTCTGCTCTGACTAAGGAGTGAGATTTGTTATACGACAAAATTCAAAGCTTTCCTACAGAACAAACTACAAGAAGGATATTGAACCTTTTATCATTTACTAAATTATTCATTATTTCCTCTGGCCAACATACTTAGTTAAACAAAAGGTTTTTTTTTTTTTTTCAACTCGGCATATTTACTTCATTGCGGCTAGCTGGCTACAGTTCGTCTCTAAGTCTAGTAGATGGTAACCATTATGATCGAGGAGAGCTATGCAATATCAGACACTCTTAGTACCCGTGCTGTTACATTTTTGTAGGGGTAAGGGCGATTACTTTCGCCTTGGCCACGGCAACGACTCCCATGTCCGTAAGCCTCAAGTGGTGGAAGGTCTTAAAGACAAGACAGTTGTGGATGTTGCTGTGGGAGCTTTACATTGTCTGGCTGTTACAGAGCAAGGACAGGTGAGTGAAATATATGATTTATTCCTATAGATAACTAGCCCGGAGATACCACCTTCCCTCATTAAACTTGCTTAGCGGCGGTGCATTGAGTAGTAGTAGCATTACAATAGAGCACTGATTGGCATCTACTTTGACTACATGTCTTTTGAGCTGAAACATGAGCAGCATAATTTGGACGTTTTGCTCAATAGCAGGTCACACTGTAGGGTCTCAGTGTCAGATTTTAAGGTGGCAGCCACACGGTAGAACTAACCTCTTCTGATAAAAATACTGCTCAACAGAAAGTCACAAAGAATTATATTACCGTTGACAACATACTGAACGAGATGAAGAGGCCTGATTTCTTTCACGGACACTAGGCGACAAACTTAAAACTCACACAAAACGTTTCCGTAGAAAAGTCGCAAATGAGGGACAGTAGTTTTGTCACCGAAATGTCATCATCGGTAGCATGCTGTATTCAGTAGTTGCATTTTAAAATATTTTTTTTTGCTTTTTATTCTGTTTTGACTCAAGGTTTTTGCCTGGGGTGACAATGACCACGGTCAACAAGGGAATGGTACGACAACCGTTAATCGCCGCCCACAGTTGGTCTTAGGACTAGAAGATTTTAGAATCAATCGCGTTGCGTGTGGCTCCTCTCATAGTATGGCCTGGGCCGAGTCTGACTTCCCGGCACCCACCACGCACGAGCCTGTCATGTTTCCTACGTCCCGAGATCCACTGGGGGCGTCTTGCCTCAGCCCAGACTCTCAAGAGCAGAGTGCTGTAGCCGAAGCAGAAAGCAACGAGTATGGGGAACACAGACACAGACCTTCCCTGGCAAAAATCTTGCTTTCGCTTAATTCTAATTACGAACGCCAGCAGGCGCTTGGCCACATTCTGACTGCCCTGCAAATTATCTACTCGCGTGATGCTGTAGTTCGATCGCTTATGGATCCGCATTCTTTCATTCGAGGCGACTCCAAACCTTCAGATACAGATGATGATGCCGTGTCCTTGGGTTCTGGTTCGGAAGCCTCCCTCGATGACGCTACCTTAACGGCAGTAGCGAGTTGTTCTCGGAAATCGTTTATCGATGGAATGGATGAGTTTACCATCAGCCTTGGTCAAGATGACTCTCGACTTCTGGTGGAGCTGTTGAAGCTTGCTGTAGCTGATCGAGCTGGTGAAAACGGTAGAGAAGTGCTGTCTGGAGTCCTGAGGGCTTTGGCACAAACAAAACCAGAAGTGAGTGATTAACTGTTAGTGAAATTTTACAAAATATGACCTCTGATATAGAACGGTTTCCCTCGGAGCCGTTAGAGCCGAAAACAAACAAACAAAAACAAAAAACAGACTTAACTGACCCTTTTCGTACATTGCTGAGTCAATAAAGGTTGCTTTGGACACTGGGAATTGGCAATAGTTGGCCATTGGGCATTTGGGCATACGGAACTCACTGCCGTTATTTGCTTCAGTGAACACCAAACGATATGTGGCCACTGCGCAATTCCTAATGTCCGAAGCAACCTTTATTGAATGAGCTTTATGTTCGCATTCCCATTCTAAGTGTCCTCTACAGTATTATGTTAGGAAATTGTGATGAAAACTGTTACTTTGACTTGCAGATAGCTTCGATGCTCCTTGAGCTGTGCATCACAGAGCTAGAGGACGTGGCTACAGATAACAGCAGTATACACAGTAACTTCCAACCCGTGGTACAGGAGAGTAGCCATCCGTACACAGACGATACTAACACCACTGGTGTGGTCAAGATACCAGGGGCGGAGGGACTCAGGGTCGAATTTGACAAACAAAGTTCAACTGAGAGAAGGTAGCTTCTAAGCTTCCGTCGTTTCCTCAGCTTTGTTGTAAATATTTAAAAATTATTGAATGAGGTTGAGTAAGAATCGAGAAGATCAATGCAGAACGAGAAGGGCAAATAACAGATGTTTGACACCATATAAAACAAGTAGAACCTAGCCACACCGTTCATGTCGTCTTCGGGGGTCCCATCTCTAAAGTCCTTTACCTTCTAGCGCATATCCTGTCTTTTAACTAATAGATTCCATTTTGAGAGTGAAGAATGTAGTACGACTGTTCGATTCCATTTTGTAGTGCGACTGTTCGATTAGAGATCACAAATGTCCTCAAAATGTTAAGAACCTTCTGATTTCTGATCGACTAGACGGAAACACTACATACACAAACATGAACAGAAAATAAAGAAAACAAACATACCTTTAGCACTTGTTAAACCTTTTCCAAGGCATTTAATTTTACGCCCCGTCCGGAATAATCTCGTATAATGTGAGAACAGTTAAAAGACCGTTCACAAACCAAAGAAAGCGATTCTTCTGTTTCATGGTCATGACCAATCACCGCTTAGGTGGTATTCGGTGCTTTGGATTATTACTAATAACGAAATGTTTCTTTCAGACATGATCCGCTGACCATTATGGACAGCACTGGGCGTGTTGTCTCTGTCCGTTCTGGCCGCGAGTGGTCTGATTGGTCGAGTGAACTGCGCATGAGTGGAGACGAGCTCCGCTGGAAGTTTGTCAGTGACAGCTCAGTAAATGGCTGGGGCTGGCGTTTCACAGTGTATCCAATCCCCCCAGCTGCCGCTCCTTGTGACGTATTATCGGACAGAGCGTTACAGTCGAGGCCTTCTATTGACTTGGCTCGCTGTCTTCTGGGTAAGAAAGTTTTCTTCAGTTTTTTTTTTTTTTTTTTTTTCGTGTTAGACTCTCTCTAAATTCTAGCAACTCAGTCTTACAATGCAGGCTTGCTCGAGGCCGATAAATTAAGCTCTAAGTCAACTTATGATCTGATATTATTAGAAAATAATCATCGCTGCCTTTTTTAAGCGTGTGTCTTTTATTGACTGCTATGAATTCGTCCTGGTTATTGCAAGCGACAGGAGTAGCTCAGTCGGTGGAGCACTTGACTGCAGAGCGGGAGGTCGCGGGTTCAATTCCCGGGGTCGGGCCAATACTCAGGGGCTTACAATAACTGAGAAATAAAGGTACCACCTTTGCACTGCAAGCGGCGAGACCTTCGCGTGGTTAGGATGACCACGTGAAATGGCGGTCTCGTCTCCAATTGGAGATGTGAAAATAGTGTTCCCAATTAGCACTTCCGTCCTAAATACATTGACACTCAAATAATGGGCATTGTTATACTTGACTCACTGAAGGTTAAATAAATTGACTCTGGAATATCAATTACAGAGTTACAACGGTTATTATTGTTATTATATGGCTGCTTCCTCGAGGTGACAAGATGATGCGAATCCTATTTTCTGATTGGCCATTGCACCCAAGAAAACTAGATGGTCCTCCCCTGCCCTAGTCTCTCGATCGCTCGATAAATTTTTCATTGTCCAGGCTGGTTCGGTTTAGATGATTTGATACTGGTGTCGTTCTTTTTTCGTCTCGTTATAAAAGAAATTTATTTGAAACGTTTATATCTCATTCAGTAAAGGATCTCATTCAGCAAAGGTGGATTTGGCAATTGGTCATTGGCGATTGGCATTTGGTTATACAGAACAATGCAACGATTTGCTTGGGTGACCACAAAATAATAAATTTACCGTGCACAATTACCAATACCCAAAGCACCCAAAATTGAGCCCCAATAGATATTTCAGGTATTAAAGCTGATTTAATCAGTACTTGACAATGCAACATGATGTTTTGATTTTCTGCAGATTTTAAACTGGAAACGCTTGGCGATACAGCCCAGATCCCTCGCCTGGCTTCATCGTTATCCGCATGTGCACAACTCAACACTCTCTCCGCTGGCCAAAGGACTTGGGCGCTAAGCCGGTTGAGAAAACTTGTGCTGTCAGAAGTGGGACCATCGATTGACGTACCCAGCCTTTTCGGATACAATCTCACGTACGATCAACCACTCATTAAACTAAAGCAGAACAGTGACCAGCGTATGAGCACGGTAGGTAGTCGTGACTTGACCCTTGCATTCCAAAAAGTATCCCAAATCCAGCCTTGATAATAATATTAAACTAGAGGTAATCATCGATTACGGATCTGCGTTCGTCACTTACAGAAAAATCACGGAAACGAAGTCGAGTCGAAAGGAGTCCAGTTTCCCGGCCGAGGTGCGCCTGATAAAATTAATAGGGCCGGCTAATTTGCAGTCGCCAGTGATAGCTCGAAAATTTCTGCATTAGTGTCACAGGAACACCAGATAGGATGCGTTCTGACGAACGCGATTGGAAGCACTACCCAGATCTCGGTAGTGATTCGTCGTAATTATGGAATTTCTGCTTTCGCTCTTCGGATGTCATTTCGCGGGGAGAGCATTGATGGCGTCGCGAAATATCGACTATTTTCTCAGACTAACTTTTAACTACGGAAACATTTGGCAAAGGGCCAGTGACCATTCGTACTGATTTCCTTTGGTTTTGCTTCTTGCTTGGGCTTATATGTTCCTTGATAAATAGGCACGATGACGTCATTTTACTACTACCACCGTTTCGTTTTTCCTTTCATATTTAAATTTGGTAATCCCAGCGAGGTTTACAAAACTAGAAAGCAAAACCCTGAAGGATTCTGGTCATATTAGTGAAATGACGTCACCGTGCAAATGGCTCATTACATTTTATATGACTCGAGCAGACGTTCGACCAAACTGTACTGAAATGAAACTGAACCTATTTAGATTGTCACATTGATTCGAATACCATCTAATCTCCTTAACGCAGACTGTTAGGCGCGGGTGTATGTTTTTTTTTTTTTTTGTTTTTTTTGTTTTTTTAACAATTTTTATTGAATTAAATTAAACACAAGTCTTACAATGTTATTTAAGAATAAACATTAACTAAATAAATTGAATTTTACAATTCCACTTAAATACATACTAACCAAAAGGGAAAAAGGAAAAGGGATAACCATAACCACGATAAAAAAAAAATTGTAAATATTACAACAACAACGACAACAATAAAGGAAGACAGTGGCATTTTTACGAACCTCTGAGCATCAACTACTATTAAGTGCATTAGATAGCTTCTCCCACTTTTGAAAATGAAAAAGAAGTTTATTTTTCTCCCTGGCGATATGGAGCTCAATATTGAAAACACGCCTTGCCCTAGCAATAAAACCTCTAACTGGCTCTCGATTCTTATTTATTTCCTCAGGCAGTTGCGTCCTCGGGGCTCGGAAAGCTAATCCGTGGACTTCCGGACACTTTAAGAAGACAGTACGAGTACGAGGAACAGCTTGTCAGAGGAGGCAAATACCTTTTTCATAGCGACTTTTTCAAAGTGAGTTATTGTGTTCGATATGTAAAAGTTGTGTTGTATGCTTCGTATAGGTGGTGATCCTGTTCACAAAAAGACAAATCGATTATCTCATTTAGTAGAAGTTAATTAACAAGCAGGCGAAATTACGGCAGGTGTAAGTATTTTTTAGTATTATTATTTTTTTGCCTTCAGTTGTTTTTTTCTTCCACAGGTTCTTGTCGCGTTTGCCTGTGACCTTGGCCTCGATGCTCTTCCATGTTGTGCGGACGGGCACGAGTGGGTCTGGTTCAGACGTTTCTGCGTTGCTTCGCGAGTTGCACAATCGCTGGAGTTAAGGACACCTCTTCCGTCCGACTTTCAGATGGAAGTCAAGGAGAAAATCTCGGAAATAGTTCAGGATGACGACGAAAGCGCCGTAGATTACACAGACCACAAGATGTTTAAACGAGAACATGATGAACAACTTCTGTTGTGGCTTAACCAGTGAGTTTAGTTTGCGAATAGAAATCCTTACTGCCTGAGAGAGAAAAAGGTCGTGTGAAATGCTTTTACTGCGTATTTGTTTTAGTGCACTGTTCTCGTACATACATTAACAAAGTTACGGGCGAAACATTTGTTTGCTCTTCAAATTGTAGGGGAATGAAACTCGTTTTATTCTTCAGTTGGTAGTTTAGGCAAAGGTAGTGACTAGAATGGATCCTCAAAATCTGGTTTCCAATTTCAAGGAAACACTTTAGCATTGTGTTTTAGACTCTGGTAGTTCTACTTTAACAGCAACCGTTGTCGCGAACGCCATTACGGACGACAAGAGAAGCCCGCGATCCTAATCTCCAGGTTGCTGTTTCGCATGCTCGGTACGTATGTAACAAGCATTTGTTTGGACATCCACTAAGAATGAATGGCATTTATTGTACGCCATCTAATCACGCGCGATCAATTGTGCTATCACTCGTAATATGATCACGCGTGCTTTGAACTTCTATTATGCAAAGCACAGCTTTGGAGCATAACCATGTGCATCGATCTCGCCAGCACTCCCAAACCGTCTAGTGTAGTAACTTCTAGCTTGTCTTGTTTTCAGGCGCCCCTCTGATTGGACGGTAACCTGGGGTGGAAGTGGAACTATTTACGGCTGGGGCCACAATCATCGCGGTCAGCTTGGCGGGATTGAGGGCGGAAAGGTCAAGTTTCCACAGCCCTGTGAGGCCCTCAGTGCTATAAGGCCTGTTCAAATTGTTGGAGGAGAGCAAACTCTTTTTGCAGTTACAGCAGATGGAAAGGTTCGTGCTGTTGGAGTCGCATTTTATGTCCTAAATATTTGTATTTTTTGTGTACATAAGCAATTAGACGACGTTTTGGGCGTTTTATGGTGCTCCTAAATCTGTAGTTGGTAAGTCATTGTATTGTCTAGCTTCCATTCTGCTTCTTTTCAATCGTTTATACTTAATCATTTAGTAATCGCATCGGTCCACAACGCTCTAAAACTGCCGGAATTCTCAAGAACATGGGAAGCACCTTAAAGCCATTAACTCTAGCGTTTGTAAACTCTATCTGGCAAATTAAGTTGGGAACGTCACAGATTAAACATTGCTTTTTACCATTTCTTTATAGGTATACGCCACCGGTTACGGACACGGTGGTCGTTTGGGACTTGGCGGAACAGAAACGGTGACGTCAGTGCGTTTAATAGAATCCTTGCAACACGTGGTCATCAAAAAGGTCGCGGTGCATTCTGGTGGCAAGCATGCCATGGCACTCTCCATGGACGGTGATGTTTACTCTTGGGGCGAGGGGGATGATGGGAAACTTGGGCATGGCAGCCGGAAGTAAGTATTTTTATTTGTTAAACTCACGGTCCTTACTTCTGATTAAAAAAAAAATCCCCTTTGCCTGTCTGCTTAGAAGCGGCCATTTGAAATGATAAGTTCTCATTTCGCTGGTACGAGGTCTGAGAAAAAAAATATGTATCTTTAAAAACTGGTCGAACGATCAGATCTTCGAAGAATTTTCAATATTTCTGGCCGTCCCAGACATGGTTCAAGACCTCGCCTTAAATAAGAATCCATAATGCTTTGCATTGTTAAAGGTATGTTTTGTAATTCTAAGTGAATGTGAAGGTCACCGCGGTTGATTTTGTTGTATAAATTGGTTTACTTTGGACAACTTTCCTTCCCCTTTAGGTTTTAATGTCTGCGTTATTCCATTCCTGTGGACAAGTCCATTTGACTGCATGAAGTGTATCTGTCTGTCTATTGTGTTCGGTGTTTTTGTGTCCCTATTTCGCCTGTTTGTTTCAGTCTAGGTTTGTTCGTCCCAGTAAAAGTGCTGTTGAGGTTTAGCTGTTGTCAGTACTGGGCTAATTACTCTATTTCAGTATCAGATTTTTGGGGGGCTGGATTGCTTCGTGTAAACATTCCACACAGTAGTCATCTGACAAATGCCTCTATTTTTCTAGCTCGTGTGATCGTCCGCGTGTTATTGAAGCTCTCCGAGGCAAAGCACTCGTAGACATCGCCTGTGGCGGATCCCACAGCGCTTGCATCACAAGCAACGGAGAGTTGTACACTTGGGGCAAGGGAAGATACGGACGACTAGGCCACGGTGACAGTGAAGACCAGCTACTGCCAAAAGTGGTGGAAGCACTTCGCGGACATCGTGTCATAGACGTGGCATGCGGAAGCGGAGACGCGCAGACGCTGTGTTTGACGGACAATGACTGTGTTTGGTCTTGGGGAGACGGGGATTATGGCAAGCTCGGTCGAGGAGGAAGTGATGGGTGTAAGATTCCTATGAAGGTTGATTCACTCATGAGGGCTGCTGTATGCAAGGTTGAGTGCGGTTCGCAGTTCTCTGTAGCTTTGACCAAGTCTGGTGCAGTGTACACGTGGTAAGTGATGAACGTACTATTACAATCACCAAGGGGCCATGACTAATACTGTATGCTGTATACTGTATTTCCGGGACGCGTTGGAAAATTGAATTGAGTAAAACCAATGACGGTCTGTAAGTAATTTATCAAGCATGAGACGCAGTGTTTCATCACCAGATGAAACACCGAAAGAAGAGTTGAAAATACGACGCGCAGCGGAGTATTTTTGACGAACTTCGAGGTGTGTCATCCGGTTATGAAACACTGTGTCGAATGCTTGATATTACCTCTCAAACAAAATGATTTTAGAAGGAGAAACTAAGGATGCAAAAATGAACAGTTTTCAAACACTCATTAAACATTTCATTGAAATTTACCCTTAATAACTCAAATTCTGGTTCTTGTAACTCCACTCAGATGCCATCCCATTAGCTCTTGTCGTATATGCACAATCGGGTTAAATCACTACAACTAAAACTACAGCAATTTATTTTTAAATGGTACAACAAGCAGATCACGTTTTGTCATAAAAATTGCGCAATCATGTTGCCTTTACAAAAGAAATAGGTAAATCTGCACTGTTCTATACACTGAAGTGCTTACAATCAGTAACTATCAATTATCAACATGGCTTATTGAGTATTCCTATTGTGTTTTTTTCTTTGCTTCTTTCTTTGTTTGCTTGCTAATTTCTTTCAATTTGATCATTGTAAACGTAGGCGTAACTCTTGATTACTATTCCCTTTGAGCCCTTGTAGAACTAGACTGCAAAACAGTCGGGTTTTTTTTCTCAAAATCAGTAAGAAATCGGTTTTCAGCCTCGTTCCAGACCTTTGTTTGACTGCTCGCGTGTAGGTACTTAAATCTTGAACACGCACAAATACGGACTGTTTTGCAGTCTATTGTAGAATAGGCCTTTTTTACTTCGTGCAGGGGTAAAGGGGATTACTACCGCCTGGGTCACGGCTCAGATGATCACGTGAGACGTCCAAAAAGGGTGGCAGCATTACAAAACAAAAAAGTCATCGCCATAGCAACAGGCTCTTTGCACTGTGTGGCGTGTACCGACACAGGTGAGGTGTACACGTGGGGTGATAATGACGAGGGACAGTTAGGAGATGGTTCCACCAACGCTATTCAAAGACCAAGGCTAGTCACAGCTTTGCAGGTGGGAATTCTTTACTAGTTCAAGAGAGAGAAGTCGTTGCGTCACTTTGCCACGGTAGCAAAATTTCTGGATGACCGAAAACATCACTTAAAAGGCGAATTCGCACTGTGTAAAACTTCGACGATCTTACTGAAGTTGTCAAGGCCAAATTTTGTGGGGTCAAATCCGAAAGGACCGTATCTAAGTTTAGAAAAGAAAAGCAAAATTTTGTGTTTTGCTAACTTACTTCGTAAAGCGGGTGCGTGACGTTTCACGTCGCGGTCGTGCAACGACGGCTAAGAGACGTACAGAAAAGCGTGATGGACGTGCACAGTTGTTGTTTTGCTGTTATAAACCTATTGCGTTTTCCCAGTTCTCGTTGCCGTCGCCGGCGGCGTTGCTTAAACTCCCTATTGTTGTGATCCAGAAATTTTGCTACTATGGTAACGTGACGTCACACCTCT
>JBBMOI010000005.1:23087500-23180000 GCA_038088405.1 Porites divaricata
ATAACGTCTGGAACGTGGGAAGTAAAACGTTGTTCCCACAAAGACGTTTAGATAAATCCTTTTACTTTTTCTCTCGATTTGACTTGACATGAATCTTTTCTACCATTAGGTATCGGCGGTTAGAGAAGGCATGGCACGAGTGGTCCCAGTTCCCTTGCTGTCTCTCTTTACCGGTCCTGAACTGGAGACAATGGTGTGTGGCAGTCCCGATATACCTTTGGACCTGTTGAAGTCCGTGGTGACGTATAAAGGGGTAGACGCTAGCGCTCCATTGGTTCGTTGGTTCTGGGATACCCTAGAAAGTTTTTCCAACGCAGAGCGTTCGTTGTTTCTTCGTTTTGTTTGGGGGCGAACACGACTTCCAAGAACTATCGTGGATTTCCGAGGCAGGGACTTTGTATTTCAGGTAAGTGACCTTGGTTCGGTACACCGGTCAAAGGCAAGTCACAGCGACGTTTTTGTCCAGCAAGGGCGATGTTTTTTTATTATTCCATAGTCCCGTGAACCAATGTTTCCAAAGATGCCAAACTTCATACATCTGCTGTATTTTCCACCCCACCTTTGTTGTGTAGACAGTTGAGTCCGTCCATGTCCCTGTTGTGCTATAGGGACTTTAAGATCCAACGACGCGGACGGCGACGAGAACGTCAAAAAACAGTAGGTTTTATAAGCAAAACAACGTACAGCTTTGCACGTGCATCACACTTTTTTTTGTACATTTCTTTCCCGTTTTTGCACGACTACGACGTGAAAATGCCTAATCTCGTGTTTTATGGAGGACGTAAACAAGCAGGGACGAAATTTTATTTCTCTTTCTGAGCTTGGATATGGTCCCTTGAAATTCAGCTTCAGTAGGGTTCGCCTACATTTGACAAAGTAATTGGGTACGAATAATCCCTATAAAGACTGAAAGAACGCAAATACACCTTTTTAAGCGACGTTCTCGTCGCCGTCGCGTCGTTGGATCTTAAAGTCCCTATTGTGGGGGGCGACGCAATGAGTGCATTTTGGTGTTGCGTTGTTTCGATTTGAAAAATTCTAAGAAGTGTTGAATTATCCACGACCTCCACAGGCCCGCCGTCCATAGCAAGCTATGTCGAGGTTTGGGGATCCGATCAGTAAAGAAAAAAACTTCATTTCTTTACTACGTGCTTCAGTTCTCATGCCTATTGTGGGTTTAACGTAATAAAACTATTGCATATAAATGTGCTTCCAGGTACTTGACAAATACTCGCCCCCAGACCACTATCTACCGGAGTCGTACACCTGCTTTTTCCTTCTCAAGATGCCTCGGTACTCTTGTCAGAGGGTACTCTGCGAAAAGCTTAAGTATGCCATCCATTTCTGCAAGTCCATCGACTCAGACGACTACGCCAGGATCGACCTAACTGGAGAGCAAGCTGAGGAGTATGATACTGACGTTGAGGCGTTCTAGAAAATACCGTCACGGGGACTTTTGTTCCTGGGAGACCAAAGTACGTGACTTCTTGCATTTCACGTGATTGGCATCCAGAGTTCACGTGCCATCTGGTAAACCGTCGCATTGAAAAAAAAATTGGCTGTTGGGAAACGGTGTGGAGGGTTTTACCTTCACCACGACTCAGAGAAGCGGCAACTACATTTCTTGTAATACTTGTGCTAGTATTTCAAGGCCCTCTGCTGCCACATTTGCAGTTGATATTACATATTTAAGTTGTGGGTATCCTCGCTTCACAACATTGGCAGAAGACTGATGATTGTATCTATAAATATTGAAAAAATAATGTCTTAGAGGCGAAATCGGCTTAGTCTCTTTAATTTAAAATGGACTGCAGAATTTCGAAAATAGTTTGGATCGCTTTGAAATAAATTATCTTGTCTTTCAAATAGTCTCAGTAACGGTGACCGAGAGAATTATTAGTCTTTTTGTATTATTGAATTGTGCGTTGTTGGTAAAATACGAGAATCGTTTTATTATTGTTATTGTCTCTTCTATCACCGTCTTTGCTGGTGTTCTTTTTTGTGCAGCAGCCGAGCGCAAACCATGCACCTGGAGCATCAGTCACTCAAGTCAATCATTCTGTTTATACACTAAGCACCTTCCTGAGGATTCGCGCAGATCCCAGCATGCAGATCTTTTGAATCTCTGTCACAGTAGCGCTCTCTGATGCTTTCTTGAGGTTTTCTACCATCCCCTTCTTTACTGTACCAAGCGCACCAACAACCACAGGGATCACTACGGTTTTCAAATGCCACATTCTCTGTATTTCTAGTTCTAGGTCTTTGTACTTGCTTTTCTTTTCGATCTCCTTCAGTGCGATGTTTCTATCTGATGGAACAGTCATATCAATCTGTTTGCAGGTGGAATTCACTGATTATTATTATCATTATTACTATTATTATTATTATTATTATTATTATTATTATTATTATTATGTAATATATATTTATTCTTCTTATTATTATTACTATTACTATTATTATTATTATAACTATTATTATAAAAATAGAACAAAAGTTAAGTCGTCTGTTTGTGAAGTACTGAAAACTATTATACCATGTGAAAGTGCTGATGTATGCGCTCTTTTTCATGAATTGGAAATAAGGTTACAAGCGTGATCGATTTTCCAAGCGCGGACACCAAGGGATGACGTCCTTGGACGTCGCCGCTCTCAGCCCAAGGGCCTGCGGATCTGCGAAATTTGAATGCTGGTAGTAAGCTAGTAAACTTGAGCAAACACTTCAAGTGAGGGTCTCAGTATTTGAGAAAGGCTTCCCAGCTTGAGTTAGCAACTTCGTTTAACATTGTTAAAGCTGGGAATGGCTCTCTGGTTTCGGATCATTTTTTCGAGTGAAGGCACTAGACGTTCAATATCCGCAATCCAATATCCGTAACGGTATTTTTTCAACACAATTCTTCATAGGTTTCTTATGGAACTGTTTGAGAGAGTTTGTTCAACCATAACTATATTTCATCTTTGGTGATCATTTAATTCATTCTCATGCCCTGTATGTTTAATCAGGCAGTGTTATTATAAGGAGAAGTTGGATACTGGTCTCTACTGGGGCGTAAAGGGTTAAACCACCTTAAAGTGATCGGTCGACGCAAAAACGTCAACGTTGTAAGAAAATTACCGGCTTCTACCGCAAGTTTACTTAATAAGCCTTTCATTTCTCCGCCTCATGAATCAGGAGTTTGTTTGAAGAAACAAAAAGAGGCGAGCTGTTGTACTGAATTTTTGCTAAACTTATTTGTACCAATGTTATCAGCCAGCAAGATCTGCGATTTTTTTTCTCCGGCACAACAAAACTGGTGATAGACTGTTTCTAATCAGTGCTACCAGTAATAACGAATTTTGATCCACACCCTGAGCTCTTTATGCAGTGGTAAATAAGGCAGGGCGTCCTTTAATATCCTTGCCTGTCTTATTGACTTTGTACGAAAGCACTTCTCAATATTTTTCATTTTGATGAAAACATTTTACGCCCGTGTCAAAAGCCCTACTTCACATTTAACCTAAGTAATTAAGATCGCCTTTTCGGTCAAACGGCCGAACTTAATGAAGCCGAACTTTAACAAAACTGGTCATATTGCTTTGCGGGTTTTCATTTTGATAGCAAAAAAAAGAAAAAGCACGCCCATGACCACAACCAAACTCTTTTTTGTTGTTGCTGTGTTTGACCGGCGGAGTAGTTACTCGTTATTTCAAGTTTTCTGTATCCCTGCAAGTAACTAAGGATTCGGTGAATTTAAGACCCTTTATTAAGTCCTAAGAGTGACCAAAATATGTTTTCTCATAACAGTATCAATAGATAATCAAGAGAAAAGGTTATGAGAATTAATGAAATAATCACCTAAGGGAAAATGCTTTGATCTGCTATCAAATTCTCTCATTTTTTCTCTAAGGAAGTGTATGAAGATCAGTCTGGAAAATTGGGATGTGAATGTCTGTGCTTAGATGGTTAAGGATGCTCTGAGAAGATGAAAGCTTCCTTTGTTTCTTGGAGAAACATTAATAAGCATTAAAACAAACGGAACAATATCTTGTTTGTTTTTCCGAAGCAAGATGTTCCTGGCTTTTAAATTCATGAATGACTTGTTCCACGGAACAATGTGCCGAGTTATTGTCGAGTTTCTTGGCAAACAAAATCACCTAACACTGAAATGGTACAGATTAAGCGCAATATCTTACAATGAATGTCCTTGACTAGAGTTTTCTTTATGGCAAATTTAACTGGATTTATAGCCAATAGTCTAAAAATAGAGCACTATTTATTAGTTTTATCCCTGCATTATTTTTGGAAGCCATGCACCTTCAACAAAGATTTGTTTAGTTTTAGTCTTTTGTAGGATGAAACAACGACCGGAGCTTTTTTCTGCTTGTTCGAGAAGCGTTTTTGGTATCAGTACGTGGTAAATGTCTCTTTAGGAGACCTTGTCGCCAGTCGTAACGTCGTTATTAACATGTTGATTGAGCAATGTTGAAACTACTTTTAATTAACAGTTCTCGTTTTGCGCCTGTTTATTTGCTTGAAGGATTTGGCAACAAAAGTTGATAAATCGTGCTGTCTAATTCATGTCGCTTAGTTTGTTTAGCCTTGGACCAAATGAACAGTGCTAAATGACAGACTTATCAAAAGCTACAAAGACATTTTGTGTTTTGAATAAAGAAGGGTTAGGTATTTGCAAGTACTGGATGGCATAATGGCGGTGTATCCTGTAAAACGTGAATGGAACTTGTTTTATTTATAGGACACTAATCCTTCTAATCGGCGGGTACTTTGGGACAAGATGAACTGAAAAGTACGAAATGCAAATAAGCTTCCGATTATGACAAGTTTATTAAAGTACTTATTGAAATTTCTGCTTTACGCTGCAGATCATTATAAGTAGCTGTGAATGGGATCGACCTTTTTGCCATGTACGGTTTTGATTTGAGAGTAGAAGAGAAACGCATTCACTTTTCGGGAGTGGCGTGTTAGTTGTCAAAGGCCAAGATTGTTTATATATGGATGCAAGTAAAAATAAACCCAAAACCAGGGTGCATAAGCCAGGCGTATCAAGAAACTTTACGGCTGACAGTTATCAACAAGACCCAAGGCGTTGTATTCTTTCAAGGAGGGAATCTACACCAGAACTCGGGGTAAATAGTTTGAATGGTTTGTCGTTTCATCGTGAAAAGAGACCGTTGGATTCTGATAATTCGGAAGTTCCATCTTACAATCTGTGGAAATCTCGTTTTGATAGAAGAAGCTCGTTACCAAATAGCTTGACGTTTCAACAAAGGAAAATCGGGACATCTTCAGGGATCTTCGTGCCTTCGGTTTTTACTCGTGAGGCGAAAGGTTTTCGGGATCATTCCACTTCAATCAGAGGTGCCAAAAAAGCGAGTCATAGCACAAAGGTAGATGAAAAAGCAGTTGTTGATTTCCTCGGTCATGACATAAACAACGTGGTTCATGTTTTACCTTTAGAGGATCCTTGGAAACCAACGTTAAGCAGAGACGATTCAGGAATGAGTTGCAGTTCGAGGTCGCATTGTGATTCCGTTTCTAACATTAGATGCACGAGCACTGACATCCCTGCCGCGACAAGAAATGACAGGATACAGGCTTATTATGGAAAGCAAGACAGTATCCAACGCTGGCTTAGCGAAGTGGAATAGGAACGCCTTGTTTCTATGCAACTGAAAAGTGCGCTGTGTTCTCCCAGATTTTCAAAAAATGGCTAAGTAAAACGTTGTCTATTGCCTTCGGCGTGAAATCAAAGGCAAACTCCGGCAGGAAACAAGAGAAAAGTGCCTTGAAATTGATTACAGATACCAGTAGAAAAACGACCCTTATTTATTAATCGTCTCTTCTTTATTGTAATATTTATTTATTTACTTATTAATCTCTTTTGTTTTTGCATATTCTGTGGCGCCAATTGCTGGACAACCCAAATTTTCGCCATTCTAGTTCTATGGAAGATTAGATTACCCAAAGTAGCGGATACTTTTGACCTTTTTTTTTTTTAAGCTAAACCCTAAAAATTACACTTTTAGCAGCAATATGCGTGGTTTTTTTCGTTGTTGTTGTAGATTCTATTTTAAGACTAATCTCCGTAACAAAACCAAAAACTATTTCAAGAAATCTCGACAAGTCTCGAGTCAAGTTCCATAAACGAGAGTTCCAGTTCAACCTCGTCACATCCCATCAAAACACGTGATAATTGTCAGGATGTACATCATGTAACACAACTCGAAATGTAACTAACAGTTGTTGCTGTTGTTGTTTTTTTTTCCACCGACTACAAAAGTGTGAATAAAGGTTATTGTGCCCAACCCAACCTCAGCCCAGCGGCTTCTCGCCGCAAAGATACCATTGAATCGATGGTATATTACTTGCATCTACAATTTGGTCAACGCCGGCCGGCTTGTTATGAAGAATTAGCTGGGGGATTTGAGCCAATCAGAAACGGCGAAATATTTTGAATGAATGATAAACAACTCTTCTTGATGTTTTGAGAAGAGACAAACAGATTTAGACAACAGCTATTTGCTTGCAGTTTAGATAACGATGTTTTTTTCATAAATCTTAAGGTGCATTACATAGTAACATAATTATCTATAAGCAGCAGACAATACTTGTAACATGGGAAACTTTTGATGATTTCATTTTACTCTATTGTTATTAAGAGTAATTTTTTCCGTATGCATCAGCCTTGTTTGTTTGTTTGTTTTTTTTTTTTCTAATTATGGTCATTTTAGCAGAACATGACTATGCAACAAACAAGTAAATAGACAACACAATTACCCTATTGACAACTAGAAAGTTTACTTGTGCATAATTCATTTTAATTTCCCTGGTTATCACTGTCTTGTAAAGTAGTTGCAGAATGTAGAGAGGTAACTGCACTGAAACAACAAAACTGCGTGACAACCGCCGAATAGAGTTATATATCGGATAGCTGCGCACACTTTACCGGATAGCTTATCTGCCGCCACGACTGAAAATCATAACGAATAAGGCTTCTCTTGACATACAAGAATGGTTGTGGTGGTGCAATTTCTGAGACGGAGCGAAGCTTCGCCGCACAGAGTAGGGTTATATATCGGATGGGTATGCACAGTATATACCGGATGGCTTTTCCGGTATAATGTGAACAAAGCCCCAAAGTTCTTATCCAGGCAATCGGGATCGTGCGATCGTTCCGCATCACATCAGAGATGTTTTTATATGGTAGCAAGCTAGGTCTTGATTGAGTGAACACATGTTGATTTTTGAGACGACTTAATACGATTCCGCGGACGAGCATATGAAAACCACGCGTAAGAATGAAACTAAGCCATGCAGCATAATATTACACTTAAGAAGACTTAAGAAGAGCGTTTTTACATGACGTCACGCCCGCCATGTGGGTGTCTTAAAACTTTAGGGAGCTTAAGCATCAACGACGGCGACGGATACGGCTACGAAAACGTCACTAAAAAAAGAATTCGCGCTGCCTCAAACTTTATCGCGCTTATTCCATCTTGCTTTATTCGTCAAATGTTGGCAATTTTTTGCGGAGTTGAATTCTGAAGGACTGTATCAAAGTTCAGGAAAAGAAAAAGAAAGTTTTCGTCCTGTGTCCCCGTCCTCGCCAACAACGTGAAATTAGGCATCATCACGTTTTACTCGCGGATCGAGCAACGACGGCTAAGAAATGTAGCAAAAAGCGTGATGCACGTGCAAAGTTGTTGTTTTGCCAATCTAACCCTATAGAGTGTTTTCACATGACGTCATGGCGGCCATATTGGTGTCCCTAAACAATGAAACAGCGGCCATGTCGGTGTCCCAAACCAGTGCAGTGGGAGTTGAACTCTTTTCTTATGCAAACGCTTTCTTTTATTTCAATAAATTTGCATAGATGCTGGCCACGTGAGTGAAAACACTTTATTGCTTTTTTGCCGTTCTCGTTGCCGTCACCGTCGTCGTTGCTTAAGCTCCCTAATGAAACGGTGGCCATGTTGGTGTTCCAAACCTGGGGCTCGTTTCTCAAAAGCCCCGATAATTAACGGGCCCGTTAAGCTGTTGTTGTTTCCATGGTAGATGGAGGTTTCAATAGTTTTGCAACTAACGTGATAAAACTACCAGTTAGTGAAACAAAATGGAGTAGTTTGCTAGCCAGGACCGGTGCTTTTATTCTTTATATTTCGATTTGAATATTTGTTTTCGGGCCCGAAAAGTTACCGGTACTTTCGAGAAACGGGCCCCTGTACCCTGGGAGTTGAACTTTTTGTTATGAAAAAACACTCTTTTGTTCCAATATTAAAAAGATTTGCATGGCTGCTGACCACTTGATTAAAAAGGTCAATTAATGTACAGTTGCCATGAATAAAATATTGCAGTGTTAACGCATGGCAAATCAAGGGCTCTAAATCCTAACGCACCCACCATTTCGCCCAGTATTAGCCCTTTTCATTCCCTTCATAACGAAGTTCAGATTATACTTGTGTGATAAGTATTAAAAATAAATGTGGTAAACTATACATTAGGGCCATTTATACGAAAAAAAATAAGATGCGTCTTACATAAGACGCGTCTTAAATAAGACGTGAACTTTCCGTATAAACGGCACATTTCGTCTAAAATAAGACGCGACTTAGCTAAGACGCGTCTTATTTTAGAACAGCCCTTAACACCTGTTCTTAGATAAGACGCGTCTTAGCTAAGACGAAAAAACTTCGTATAAATGACCTTCGCGTCTTACATAAGACGCGAACGCATAGTACGCATGCGTTAATTTTTGGCGGGGAAAATTTGGATTGCCGTTGGATTGCGGGCAACATTCACATGAAAACGAGTCAACAACAGAAATAAGACGCGAACCATTTATACGAGCTGTTGTCGTCTTAGATAAGACATGCTCGTATAAATGGTCCAGTTCGCGTCTTATGTAAGACGCGTCTTTTTTTTCTCGTATAAATGGCCCTAATTGTAACTTTATTATGCGTCGTCATCTTGTTGACAGTATAGTTTCCGTAGCCTTAAAATTCGTTAAACCTTTACCTGCGAAGAAATCATTCCATTTTCTTAGCCGCGCTGCTGTTTCGCTATATTAGGTTTCTTTGGTTTAATAAATTGGTTTCACAGCAGGAGTATAATGGCTAATTCATCCACATTTTAGAGAACTCAACGCCACTTTGTCTTAATTAGACGCTAAAAAATTTGCTAGACAGCTGGAGGCAATTTTTTGGTTCTGAAAAGCACAGTTATCCGTGACGAGAAGAAATGATCTTTGTTTCAGAGGCAGGTTAAACAACAGATTAAAATGAACGCAAAACAGATTAACTCGCTTTACGGTTTGGAACAAATTTCCACAGTAGATAACTCTGTTAAACGATGTGAAGAAGGGAAAAGAGATGTAAATTGTAACGTTGCCGGGGAATGTAGCTACCCAACAACTCGAGCAAGAACAAATTCAGCCTCTGGTTATATTGTAGCGAGGAAGGCGTCTGATCCGAGCAAAGAGCCAGCCTTCGATGATTCACAGCTCACTCAGAATGAATCTACAGCAAGTAATACGTTTGTTGGATTAAATCGAAGGAGAAAAATCTCCCTTCCCACTCGGCTGCCGACAAGGCCCGCTCAGTTTCTTGAAGGTGGAGGGCGCATTGAATTAGCAAAACGAGAAGTCGACTTGGATGCATGCATGCCTCTGTTTACAAAAGAAGCAGCAGGGAACAGTCAGAAGGAATCAACTACGCCATTAGCAAAAACCGAATTTAATGGATGGATGTTTGCCGAGGAACAAGGTAGTGATGCCGTTCGCGAAGGGCACTCAGGAAGACGAAGACGAGTAAGCCTACCTATGTTGAAGGTGGATAAGACAGACCCGCAGGATTTTCCGAACAATAAGTCCGTTCCTGGTAATCAAAATGGCTATCTATCGCCGACTTGGTCGTCTAGCTCTACTTCAATTCCCTCAGTCAAATATGGTCCTTTAATAAGCAAAAAGTCTAATACACGCAGATGGACGCAAAACTTTTGAACTCGGTTACGTACTAGACATAATAGTTCTATCAGTGCAAAAACTACCAATGTAAAAACATGTTCTCAGAAACAGCGCGCTTGATAAATTTGTCAGAAACAAAATTTGATGGATAAGGATTTTGGTCGTTTTTTTCTGTACACATAATCACTGTACTTTCATATTCGAGAAGTAGATTGGTACTTGAAATTTGGGGTCGTTAGTGTGTTCTCAAAGACATGATAATATTTATCGTCTGCAAATTTTCCCGTTCCATTATTAGCAAAACTAATTGCAGAAGGAAGACACTTAAGCTACCTCACAATTCAACCGTTTTATGACAGGGTTTCCGTTCCTTTATTTTCTATCTCGGCAAATACAATTTAGATACATTGCCATTAGAATACAAATACGATCAATAAACACATTCAATATCGCAGCAGTACTCTAAGAGAATTGTTAATTTTTTTCTGGTCAAAGGAATTCGTTTTACCTTCCATCCAAGTATCATTCTAAATATAGGTTTAAGTGTCTATTTTTAACTACCGCGAAGACCACTGAGAGGTGGACAAGAAAAAATACAGATCAGTTTAGCCCCGAAAAATAAGGAAAGAGTTTGTCAGCTAAATGCATTTACCGAAAGATGCATTTTATAAATTTTAGAGATTTTTAGGAGCAGTATAATGAATCCTAACAACACTATTATGTTAATCGTTTCTGAGCTCAGCAACCCGAGGTAAATAAGTTCAAGGGTATGTAAAATATACTTAAATGACCCGTAACACGTGAATAATTTGGTTACTCGTGTGAAATACCAGTTTTCACTAGTAAGGACGATATTTTTATTCGACGTGAGTCTGGAACAAACATTGGTAAATCCAGATAAATAGTGTGGTCGAGAGCATTCAAATTTATGCATTGATGTTAGCACCGTGTGAGTTCTGTACCCTAAAAGAGTAGATGGGGTTTACCGTCGCAATATAAGGAACGAATTCGTGGGACTTCGTGGAAGCTGTTGTAAATAATGTGAAAAAAATCTTTAAAACAAAATATATAAACATAGGAAATAGGAAAAAAACTACACTTTCATCCCGACAAGCCTGTTTCGTGATCGCTCACTCTTCATGGGATTTAATGATAAGAATATTCAAAACCATCGGCTATATACTTTTAGATTACATTGTTACGGAAAATTTAAATTAAATGTTTAGTTGTTACGTAGCAACGCTTTGTTTCTGTGGCAACAAGAGGACACAAGCTCGTTACGTTTGTTAAGTGATGATATTGGGGACTTTACGAACCAGAACGCGACGCAGTTTGAAAACACCGAAACCGAGAAGGGCCGGGGGCGAGAACGCCGTCACGAGCGCGGGAAAAACAAAGTTACGGATGCGAACGCGACGACAAAGGCAGAGCAGTGCAAATCCTTAAACTCCGCAAAACACATTTTCATTTTATAGCTCAGTGGTGTTATACATGAGGCAAGGGAAGCTTTATTGTTTGCCTATCAAGATGGAAGCATTGATGATACAGAGTTTGCTCTGTTGTACGATTTAAATTCTTCTGGAAATCTCGAATTTCCCTGTTGGAAGTATGGTCGCTTCGATCTTGATTCTATGACAGATGATGAGTGTAAGGCTGAGTTTCGGACAGATATTCAAAGTGTTGGCTATTCTATCCCTAATTTCGCTTCTTTGTGACGAACCCTTTCTTGTTTTGAACGGATTCTCGGAAACAACCTCTCTGCATAACACGACATCGTGCTCGCTTGTCCAGTACATCACATTACTGCGTGACAAAAAGAACAGTCTGTTTTAGTTTGTTTTCAATGAAGAGCATAAATATAAAGTTTAAACTCACTTAAATCTTATAGTTAAGCAGGACAGGAAATTGAATTGAATCTTGTAATAAACTAAATTGGACTTACTTGCCATTTTTCGATTTTGGTATCGAACTCGGCGGGTCTGCATGTTCTCCATTTATCATATAGCGGTAACCAATTGACCTGCGATAAAAGGGAAATTAAAATGTTTGTTTGGTATTTTTTACAATAAATAACATTTTTATGGACTTAGGAAAACAGCTTTGCCTATAAGGTAGCAAAAGAAAGTTTAATTCTAGGCCAAATTCAGCAGAAACTACTCACGTTTTCTGGAAACGCTGCTACTGCCAACCTCGTGTTCTGAACGTGAAGAAGACGCGTTGCAGTTCAGCGCCAAGCATGCGCAGCAAAGCACTTTGTGAGCAAATCACTTCCGGTGACGTTTCAGGCTGCGTCGCGTTCTGGTTCGTAAAGTCCCTATTATCGGGACGACAGATAATTAAAAATTTCTCTTTGAGGCAAAGGTTACATCTTTTATATTTATATATCACGCTCTACTTTAACGTATCGAGCACTTTACTACGGAAAAATCGTGACATAGGCTTCCTTCCTGTTCCTTCCTTCCTGTTCCTTCCTTCCTTCCTGTTCCTTCCTTCCTGTTCCTTCCTTCCTTCCTGTTCCTTCCTTCCTGTTCCTTCCTTCCTTCCTGTTCTGCAGGATGCACTGAAAGGGACCTCCATGAGGGGACACAAATCGCCTGAACTGTAAGTATCCTGGAGAGTCCCATACAATTTACTGTAACGTCGTTACAGTAAATTGTATGAGACTCTCCAGGATACTTACAGTTCAGGCGATTTGTGTCCCCTCATGTCTCGCCGTCTCCCGACTACGATTGAAAAAAGGGGGGACCAAGAGGACTAAAGGTTTACAGCCAAGCTCATAAGCTCCCAGAAGCCTGATACAAACGGACTGAGAAGTCTTGATATTGAGTCCGGAAATGAGACGGTGAGAAAAACTTCATTAGTGCAGGCAGTTCAAGCTGATTGGACAACCTTATTATTCGTTCAATTGATGAGGTGGAAGTTCGCATGGACACATTTTTGGAAGGAATGTACATTCAGGAATATACAGCGTTATAATTTAAAGCGACAAAAAAATAAGGTATGGATACAATCAGCACTGAGTTCTTGTTCAGGAGTCCCAATGATTGCAACACTCCTTTCACACACCCTGCATATCAGGAACTTGGTCGCCAATATAAAGCGAAACGATTTTTGTGGAATTTCCGTTTACTCTAATACCCCTTTGGGGGTCGGGATATGTTGATTGCTGGAAATTGACTACAATTTTAGAAGCTAGCTCCCCTTAAAGAGACTGCTGATAAAAAATAGTTTTAGCCGGATAACTGTTAGCCGAACACAGCTCAGTAAGTTTTTAACCAGTACCTTTTAACAACATTCGCAGCTCTCGCTCGAGTAAATTCACCTTCCGTATGAAACAATTCGGATCATGTGTACTTTGGATTGAAGTGTCGGCTGACACATGACTATCACGTTTTACGTTTCGATATATATCACCTTTTACGTTTCACGTTACGATTCACTGACTTACCCCAGTGCTGGGCCTAGGCTAAGTCAGTGAATTGTTACTTTCGGTCCTTTCGATTGGGTAATGTCGTGAGTCTGCCATAAAAGGAAACATCCCTTTTAAGCTCATCATTTGCAAAGAAATGTTTGTTATCACCTAGGTGCTAGGAAACGTTTCATTCGATCGAAAGGACCGAAAACAATAATTCGCTGACTATTAAATAGGTCCTATTCCGCGCGGTCTCCTTTGGTACATGCATTGACCGAGAAGGCCTGGGAAGACGCCGTACAGGGGTTACCTTCTCGTTCCGCCGGTCGTCGGCCGACACTGACCATCGGATTTGCCAGTATTATTCTCTCATTTCATCGTTTACTTGCTTATTTTCTCGTTTGGTAATCAGCCACAGTATAATTTTTTTTCTATTTTTATAAAGTAACGAAACTTTAAATAGACAATTTAAACATATCCGGTCGCTATAGGAAGTTGGAAGGAAATCGGTTGTCGAGTTCTTAATCATAGCCCGACCTACCCTTTCCCACGATAAAGCCTTAGGCTATAACGTAATTGTTCAGTTTGCTATGCGCTGACGTCGTTTTATTATGTTGCTCTTTCCAAACCTATTTGTCCCACTGTTTATCAATTCCTTGGCTGCACTAGAGTGCAAGAGGAAATCTATTGAGCGAAGCCACCAGACCAAGGCCAAAGGCGGTTGGAACTTCGCATGACGTACAATCATAAAGAGAACAATATGTTGCACTCACGCTGCATTGCACTTTGTCGCATTCAGTGGTGATACTAATATCTTTGCTGCTCTGTCTCGTTCGATTCAGTTCTTTAGCTTATAAGCTAAAGGATGGAAAAAAGTCATGAAAGGACGAATGCAAACGCTTCTTTTCAACGGACTGGTTGGATACATATTCAACACAAGAAAACGCGTTCTTTGGATTATTCAAGACATCTGTGCGGTAGTGCTAGATCGGCTGCATTGATCGACAAGAGGCCCTCGAAATCATTCAGTGATACCGATGCTATTGAAATTCTAAAGCAGAGAAGAGCTCGCAGGCAAAGTGATACTTTTAACACAACAAATGTGACTTTAGAGCGACAAAGCGTTACAAGAATTCCACAGGTACAAGTTTATCAAAAGGACAAAACATTTCATAGAAAATACGGCAGCAAGAGCGAAGGAACAGGACTTTATGCTTCGTCAAATACCATAGCGATACATCGGAGTTGTATTAACAGCCCAACAAGTTCATCTCAGTATTTTAACCTTAATGATGACGATTGTGCTCGTTCTTTCTGTGATTCTGTTTCTTCCTTAGCATGCAGCAACTTTACATTTGAAAATGACGATGAAAAGTTGGAAAGAAAACTCACCATTTTGGATAGATTTGGAAATTTCATTGCGATTGAGACTTGGCTTCAGTGTATATCCACCCCAGTATTATAAAATTCAAACGTCATTCTCCGTTGCCCTATGTGGAACTTGTGGTTGGAACTTCAATCTGTTCTCGCGTTTTCCTCCAAAACTGTGGCTCAAAATTTTTTACTTCATAAATGTAATTGTCGGAACTATTCAAATCAAATAGAAATATATATATATTGTTCATAACTTATTTTTGGAGTCGCTAGCATTTCTTTACCAGATATTACTTAAAAACCAAAGCTAGTGCATTTTTATACCAGTTTTCAATCACTGCTCTGTTGTAAAAAAAATGCGTAACTCATATCTCTATAATAACCAAGTGGAGGCGGAAACCCAAATAAACGTAAACTTCTTCAATTTAATTATTTTGACCTAATTCAGCATTGAAGCTTACAAGGTAAGGCATAACATTATCTGGCCAATCCGCGGAGCTGGGAGTATGTGCTGAGTTCTAGTGCTGCTGAATTTGGTCTTGCATTAGTTTGACCGTACCTTGAAAATGATTGTCAACATCTGTTTTTTAATTACTTTCTTTGTACTAGACCACTAGAAAATTCCTTTTCGAGAGCTTATTATCAAAATTTTTGTCATTTCTCTTTTCATATACTGACAGTTCTTTGTCCTCCGAAAATGTAAACAAATTTTTACTAAACATAGGATCTCGTTAGCTAACAAAGAAAACCAATTCCTAGAGTAGATAGAGAGATAATAGAGAAAGTCGCGTAACTCCCACAAACAAGTTGGAATGTGAAAGATTAAAGTGTAGGAAAATAAAAACTGCGTTCTTTAGACTTTCATGAAAATACAATGATGAATGAGCTTTAAAAAATGTATTTACATTCGGCGGAGCTAAACGTAGTGGCAGTGACAGAGAATGTAAATACTTTCCTATTGGTATGAACGCACGTGAGCCGCTATGTGGCGTTAATTGACTCTATTGTTATCAGGTATATAAGGTTTTGACAGTTGTAATGTATTCATCTCAGCTCTCGAACTATCAACTTTTATTTATTTTGCCATTGATTTTTTACCTCTAACCCCCAGAGGTTGTGCGACTGCATCGGTTGGGGAATACGTTCCCAATTTTTTCCCACTGGGTTTTTTGGGTTTTCGTATCAGGCGGCGCACGTGAATAGTTTAGCCTGAGTGACTTTATTTAGGAATATTTGCATGTTATTCTTTAGTTATGATGTTGAACTTTGTATGTTATTTGGACGGCATTAAACACTCAGGCTCCACAGTTCGAGCTGCACACCCATTCCCGTCTCTTGGTCGTGAATATAAATAGGAACAAATGAAAACTGTCTAAATACATTTAAACACTTCCAGTTGACTATCATTCATTTTGTCAACTGACTTTCACCAATTAGCTTAGTTGTAGCTCGTTTTAAGATGGCTCTTGTCAGCACCAGAAACCCTTTACGGCTAGGCAGATAAATACTTCAACGAATTTTCTGGAGGAATTTGTTGCAGGGCGCGAATCAGTACAAAATAGTCTGGCTAAAAATAAATTAGCAAATACCACAAAATCGTGTCTCAAAACAATCCATTCGCTTGAATCATAGCTGGTGCATTTTTGCATGACAGAGCGCTTAGAGGCACTGAAGGATCTTCCTTTGTACTATCTGTTTAAAGGTAGTAGTTGACGATATGTGGAAGAACTGAAAACTCAGGTGAAGGACAAGAAAACGTAGTGGTTGCTCGGTGAGGGCCGAGCAAAATCTGTTGGTGATGATAATGATCATGATGAAGAATGCAGGTATATCTACTAATAGTTTTCAACCGCCACTGCTTTATAATTAAGAGTTCTTCAGCTGCAATTAAACTTCATTTAATAACTAAAACTGTCAAAAATTGTGTTGTTTTGCTCTAACCAGGAAAATTAATTCCTACTGATTCTGAGGGATTTTGCATATCGCTTCATTAACGCAATTAGAGTCGCGAACAATTTTTGGATTAGCGAATTGAGCGCTTTTTATTATTTTATTTTATTTATGTATTTCATTTTCATATTTTTTTTCTATTGCAAGGACGTTGACATTGTGGGGTGCCGAAACACTCAGTACGTTAGAATTCAAAAGGCATTAAAATCAGCAAATTCTACAAAGCGTGACTTAGGAGCTGCCCTTCCGCTTTAGTGCTGTGTGCCCAAGGTTACGAAAGTTCTAGAGTGCGACTTAGTAAGATTAAAGCTATCGTCAAACTGCATTGCACTCTAATCTTTTAAGGTTCGTGAAAGTGAGCTATTCTTCATTACACTGAAGAAAATTAAGAACAAAAAAGTGCGCACTCGTTTCAAATACGTGTGTTTATAAAACTTTGAACGTAGGGGAAAAAAAAATTAAAAATTAATTGGTTGGTTGAATTCCTCTGGAGTCAACAGTTCAGTGTTTCAGAAAAGCAGCCTGAAGGGGATTTTTGATTAATCTTTCTAGACAGCATATTCCTCACCACGCTACCACGACGTAGCCAGCGTGCAGACGATAACTAAACTCTGATTAGTACCGTCTGCAAAGCAGCACAGAGATCATTGTTCTGGACCCTCAACGGACTCAACGAATTACCGGAAGTGCGTTTCGAATTTCCCTTCAACCCAATTGGCGATCACGACAAACAAAACAAAGGCCTTTTTCAACTGGCCAATCGTGGCGCGTACTCAAATCTGGGTACACAGCTGGAAGTCTAGAACAAGGATTTCGGCGCTGTTTCCAGACGGAGTTAACGAGAGTTTAATTTCGTCTGAGCGCAGGCTACCACGACAGCGAAGGCCGACGACGGCAATGTGAGCAACACCGCACGCGCACCACCAATTTGGTATACCTCATCCTCGGAGACCCAGGGGCAGATAGTGGGGACGAGGGAAAGTCTAAACGGGCGGAAAAATATGGCACGAAGAAAAGTAAAGAATGACGAGAAGAGCCCCTGGGGACAATGTCTTACCAGACAAGTTCCAAACGGTCGCCGCCGTTCTGGCTTCTGATTGGTGCCAGAAAAACACAAGTTTTCTGGCCCCTGGGGTGGGGGGGGGGGGTCCACTTGTCGGTTGTCGATTAAAATTCAGTAACTTTGTCGGTAGTCGGTTAAAATTTTCGAGTTTTGTCGTCGTCGGAAAATCTCAGTGAGTAAGTAAAAACGCTTGTTAATTATTAATACTTTTTTATTTATTTCACCGATACTTTGATCCATAAGGAAAGAGTAAAACTTGTAAGAATGGAACATGTGATTGCACTTAATTAAACTTCATTAACTCTTGTTTCTTGGGAGGGGCCCCAGATAGAGTAATGCAAACTTGTTTATTCTGTCGCAAATGTGCAATAGGCACGCAATATGTGCTAAGGTAAACGAGGCACGTAAACAAGCAAAGCGAGGCGAATGTCTGCCATGCGAACGTCATTCAACACTACATATTCTCCTTGATCGTTTTCGTAAAGTAGACCAAAATCCATAAAACATACCTTCGGAATCATGTAAGTGCAAATCATGCAAAATGTAGTTTTTTTAAAATCCTCAACACTCTCTGGCGGAATCATAAAAAAAAAAAAACTTTTCTAGTATCTCCAAGTTGAACTTGAATTTGCATCACCATGTTGACACATGCAGAGTTTAAAAATAGAATACGTTCCCACGAAAAGCCTTAAAACTTAGACAAAACGTGATCAAAACATGTTCGTACGGCGCCAAAAATATGTAAATAATGTTGTCAATTTCACAACAAAGATTAACCGATAATGTTTCATTGGCCAAAACTGACAGATTGAAATGTGAAACTACGCGCAGAATGGTAAATTTGAAAGCAGCAGGAAGAAGCAGTTTGGATAAAATGTTGAAGTATGTTATCGAGGGTTAAACTTACAAATGCACACACTGTTCGCGGTAGGCCCACACTAAAAGAACACCGAGTGTTTTGATAATGGACTGGTCCGCGACCTCAAAGAAAAATCAAGGAAATTGTCTAGACATTCAAAGACCACATGCGTGGACCTCATAGACACAATGACAATAGGAATATCACTGAAGAGTGTAGGTGAAAAATCGAGTTTGAACAGGAGCATTTGTATCAGGTGTGAGAGTCGCAAGATTTGTGTAGCTGGTAATTAGTGTGACAATAATGATTTTGATTTTCACAATGCGGAACACAAGGAGTTGCCTTTGATAAAAATTTCTTCCGATGAAGGAAGCTGAGACTGAGAAGATTGTCAACAATTGAAACCAAAAGGGACTCAGGCTTGTTTGGGAACTACTGATAGCGGTAACAATTCTTCTTATTCGGTCAGTTTTGTTTAGCAGAATGACTGTTAATATACATGTGCCTTGTATTTTTCATGTGTATATTGTGATGCGGTAAGGTACGGTAATGTACCGGGCGTCGGGATTTTGCAGCATCAGCAAGTTTTGTGTTTAGAGTGTTTTGATTCCAGTGAGGTGACGACAAGAAAAGGTAATGAGTAAATTGTACGGGAGGAAAATTGCTTTGTGGAGGAAATAAAAGAAGTTGAATTGAGATCTCGTCGTGGGAAATATATTTATAACAAAACTTACAATCCAGTTGGTTTAAATATAAGATTAATCATTTTTCTCGACGCGGTCGTGCACCTAGCAGACTACCGATGAAGAAATAGGCCATTTCCGAGTTCCAAAAAGTTTCACTTTCAGAACGAGGCTAAGTGCGAAACCTTTGTTGTGGAAATGAGTTTTAATTATGATGCAAATAAAACTCATTTCCACAACAAAGGTTTCGCACTTAGCCTCGTTTTGAAAGTGAAACTTTTTGGAACTCGGAAATGGCCTATTAAAATCTTCCTTAAAGAAAACACGGATAGTGAGACTTTCTGTATGGAAGGGAATTCCGAAAAATACACCATTGCCATCTAAAATTCATTGTTACTTTAAAAATAGAAATAGTTTATACTTAAACCGGTACAGTTCTAAGTAACTGTAAGAGTGTGAGGTTTTTACTAAGTGCAAGTCCAAAATTTGTTCGAAAACATGGGAAGGTTTATCTGTCGTCTAAGCGAAAAAGAAGAGGCTATTTAGGTGGGGTGAGGTATCAAAATAGGGTTTTAAGTAAGTATTTGTCCCTCTGATTCACCGGGTTTATTTTGGCCAATTTAAGCTTTCAACCGATGTCGAGAAAAATCCACAACCTTCATTTTATGTCGACGCTACAAAAACGATTCATGCTCCGTACTGTCAAGGAAACGTTGTAGTATTGGGGGAAAATGAGGAACGACAATGTGTTGCAATGCGTTTGTACGCTTTAATTTACAGTACTATTAATAAAGAAGGATTGCTTCAGTCGATGATATGATTGAAATAATGATTGTTGGTTATCAATGATATTCTAGTCTGTCATAGCCTGCAAGACAATCTATTGCTTGTTTGCACGTGACGTTACGGCGGCCATGTTGGTGGTCAAGAACCAAAAGAAAATTTCTCCTCTGGGGGCTAAACTCTATTTTCATGTAAATTTTTCGCGCAAAATTCCTATTGTATTGACCCCCTATATGGCCGTCTTGTCACGTGGTTGCAAACCAAGAATAGCTAATCTCTGTTAATGTTAACAGAATTGCCAGAAATTGTTATAGTATTTGGGCGATTTTTCTAGCTTGAATACAGTGAAAGTCACTGGGTAAAGCATTTAAAAAACTCTTGGCTCTGAACTACAACTCATTCATTTTAACTGTGGGAATTATTGGTGTTGATTCTCATGCTAGAGATATGTACGGTAACAGTCATAGTCAAGGTACATGTGTATTATTGGAAATACCATCCATGTAGAAATTAGTACAATATTTTCAGAGTCTATATCCGGATACATGTAGGAATGAGGACATATAATGAGCTTATAAGGGTATACATATTGTCAACTATGAAGTCGATCTTTGTACAAGCAGTGTTGAATACTGTAGTATATCAAATGTTAATATGTTAATAGTTTTTACAATGTTCTTGTATACAGAGCTGTGCTATAGCAATTTATGCAATGTGTTACTCTGTTATCAATCCATGTGGATACTGGACTTAAGGAACTTTATCCGTCCTTGCTAGTACTGGGAATACACTGCACAATGTGATGGGGGTGAAAAGACATATTATGCCAGTTGATCTTCCTAAAAGTGAGAGTATCAGTGGAGCTGAGATAAACCTTACTGTTTGCGCTGTAAACATTGGTGTCCTATGTTGGAATTTGGCTGAGAGCAAATCTGTGTTAAAGATGTGCTTTAAAACATTGTCATAAAGTGACAGGATTTTTGTCATGGACTGGAACATACTGTATATGCTGTGTGGTGCAGCAAAGAAGTAGAGTAAAGGATTTACCTTTTACTATGATGAAAGTTAGATGAAGTAAGACTTGTTAAAAGTTGAAGAAATTTGTAAAGTTACATGAAGTAAGTTAAATTGTCAAAGACTACAAGATGAAATACACTTTGTATTATGCTCATGCAAAACTGAAAGGAGTGAAAGGAAAAAGTTTGCGAGGAAACACAGGTATAGTTCATTTCAGTATTGAGATGAAACCTCTTAAAAATAACAGTTAGTTACAAGTAGAAAAGAAAACAGGCAGATTGCGGTATAGATTTTTGCATTGAACAGTACAGTGCACAGTCTTCCTTTGATGGTAAACAGTATGTTTGTAAAACCACGCCCAAATATACGCTACCACAGCGTCTTGTTTATTTATACAACGTGACCGTCTATTTCACTATCGTGTTGCAAATGAATTTAGTACAGATAAAATCACCAATTAAGCTTTTATTGTAAATGCGAACTTGGTTTCCCCCTCGACTACAGGGCACAGTAAAAAGTCTGAATTAATTAATCAATTAATGTACTCTAGCTTTTTTACTTAAGTTATTCTTAGTGAAAAACTGCAAGGGTGACAGGCTGCACATCTATCCCTCTTATTATTTGGCTCTAACAAGATTAAGCATGTCCTTTGCCATATTTTCTCAAAGAAATAGCACTTAAGGTGGTTCTTTAAAATTTTGGCAAAGTAGTGGTTGGTTTTGTATAAGATTTCACTTTTTTATTAAAGCTTCTTTTATAATACACACCTAAGGGCTGGTATTGTGTCACGAAAGGCAATATATCTTTTTCTTTCTTGTTGTTTTGTTTCAGGAGAGCTGCATTTCTTTCTGTGAGTTTTACTTCTAATAGCAATTTTCTTTCAAAAATGTGTGGCTAGCCCCTGTCTATCAAGCGCTTTTGAAATCTGAAATACTCCCGAGGTTACTGGGCCTAACGGCTAGAAAAAAAAATGCAAAATGCTTTTTCTTCTCGAAAAAATTATTGATAATATCAGCCCATGTCGGTAGTGGGTTAGTTTTCCTGTCGGTAGTCGGTAATCTTTTACTCGTTTTGTCGGTAGTCAGTAATATTTCGCCCTTTGTCGCTAGTCGGTTAACCCCATTCACACCCTCCTTGAGGCTACAACTTAATTGTTCAGTTTGCTGTGGGCTGAAGTCGTTTTATTATGTTGCTCTTTCGAAACCTATTGGGCGAAAAACGAAATCTATTGAGTGAAGCCACTAGACCGATGCCAAATGCAGTTGCAACTTCGCATGACGTATAAAGAGAAAAAGATGTGGCACACACGCCGTATTGTACTTTGTCGCACTCAGTGCTGATACGTAAATCTTTTGCTTCTCAGTCTCGTTCTATGCAGTTCTTTAGCTTATATGCAAAAGGATGGAAAAAAGTCATGGAAGGACGAATACAAAAGCTTCTTTTCAACGGACTGGTTGGATACATATTCAACACAAGAAAACGCGTTCTTTGGATTATTCAAGACATTTGTGTAGCAGTACAAGATCGGCTGCATTGATCGACAAGAGGCCCTCGAAATCATTCAGTGATACCGATGCTATTGAAATTCTAAAGCAGAGAAGAGCTCGCAGGCAAAGTGATACTTTTAACACAACAAATGTGACTTTAGAGGAACAAAGCGTTACAAGAACTGCACAGATACAAGTTTATCAAAAGGACAAAACATTTCATAGGAAATACGGCAGCAAGAGCGAAGAGACAGGGCTTTATGCTTCGTCAAATAGCATAGCGATACATCGGAGTTGTATTAACAGCCCAACAAGTTCTTCTTGTTTTAACCTTAATGATGACGATTGTGCTCGTTCTTTCTGCGATTCTGTTTCTTCCTTAGCATGCAGCAACTTTACATTTGAAAATGATGATGAAAAGTGGGAAAGACAATTCCCCTTTTCGGATAGATTTGGAAATTTCAATGCGATTGAGGCTTGGCTTCAGTGTTTATGCACCTCAAAATCATAAAATTCAAATTTCATTCTCCATTACCCTATGAGGAACCTGTTGTTAGCGCGTTTTCCTCCAGAACTTTGGCTCAAGTTAAAATTTACAACTCCATAAATGTAAGTGTCGGAACAATTCAAATCAAAGAGAAATATATATATTGTTCATAACTTATTTTTGGAGTCGCTAGCATTTCTTTACCATCATTTCTCTTTTCCTATCAACCAAAGCTAGTGCATTTTTATACCAGTTTTCAACCGCTACTTTATTGTAAAAAAAATGCGTAACTCATATCTCTAACCAAGTGAAGGCGAAAACTTAAATAAAAGTAAACTTCTTCAATTTAACTTTTTAATCATCTCAAAATAAAAATAATAGTAGCTACCTACTAGTTTGACCAAATTCAGCATTGAAGCACGCAACGTAAGGGATAACATTATCTGGCTGACTTCAGTGCTGAATTTGGTCTTGCTATAGTTTGACCTTGAAAGCCTAAAATCCAATGTGTTTGCCAACAACTGTTTTTTAATTACTTTCTTTGTACTAGACCACTAGAAAATTCTTTTTTGAGAGCTTATTATCAAATTTTTGACATTTCTCTTTTCATATACTGACAGTTCTTTGTCCTCCGAAAATGTAAACAATTTTCTCCTAAACAAAGGATCTCGCTATCTAAGAAAGAAAACCAGTTCCTAGAGTAGATATAGAGATATATAGAGAAAGTCGCGCAAAGCCACAAAGAAGTTGGAATGCCAAAGGTTAAAGTGTAGGAAAATAAAAACTGCGTTCTTTAGACTTTCATGAAAGTACAGTGATAAATGATCCATTGGTTTTAAAAACAAATGAAAACTGTCTATTTATAAGCACTTTCAGTTGACTATCATTCATTTTGTCAACTGACTTTCGCCAATTAGCTTAGCTATCGCTCGTTTTAAGATGGCTCTTGTCAGCACCAGAAAACCTTTACGGCTAGGCAGACAAATACTTCAACGAATTTTCTGGAGGAATTATTAGTTGCAGGGTGCCAATCAGCACAAAATAGCCCGGCTAAAAATAAATTAACAAATACCGCAAAACCGTGTCTCAAACCAATCTATCGGCTTTAATCATAATTGGTGCATTTTCTTTTTCTTAAAAGAGGTCTTCAGCTGCAATTAAACTTCATTTAATAACTAAAACTGTCACAAAATGTGTTGTTTGCTCTAACCAGGACAATTAATTCCTACTGATTCTGAGGAATTTTGCATATCGCTTCATTAACGCAATTAGAGTCGCGAACAATTTTTGGATTAACGAATTGAGCGCTTTTTATTTCAATATTTTATTTAATGTATTTCATTTTTATATTTTTTTCCTATTGCAAGGACGTTGACATTGTGGGGTGCCAAAACACTCAGTACGTTAGAATTCAAAAGGCAATAAACTCAGCAAATTCTACAAAGCGTGACTTAGGAGCTGCCCTTCCGCTTTAGTGCCGTGTGCCCAAGGTTACGAAAGTTCTAGAATCTGACTCAGTAAGATTAAAGCTAGCGTCAAACTGCCCGAAATATTTCCTTAATTCGCAATCCTGAAAACGTCATTGCACTCTAATCTTTTAAGGTTCGTAAAAGTGAGCTTTTCTTTATTATACTGAGGAACATTAGAAACAAAAAAGGACGCACACGTTTCAAATACCTGTGTTCATAAAACTTTAAACCTATAGGAAATGAAATTAATTAAAAATAAATCGATTGGTTGAATTTCTCTGGAGTTATAACAATTCAGTGTTACAGAAAAGCAGCGAGGGGATTTTTCATTTTTCTAGACGGTATATTCCATCACCACGCTACGACGACGGCGAACGCGGACAACGGCAACGTGAGCAACACCGCACGCGCACCACCAATTTGGTATACATCAAAGCCGACACCACACTACTATGACGTAATTTTACTCAAGGTAGTCCTTTTATTTGTGTTGTATACACTGGCATGGCCTTTCTTTTGTCTTAACCTCCCCTGTATTGAAATATGCAGGGAACGTAGAGCCCGTAAAAATGTTTCTCGAATGGTATAACGCCTACTTCATATCACCTTTTACACTGCACCTCAACCTCTTGTGTTATGTGGCAGATATGCATTTTTCTTAGACAGCTTTATGCTAGCCTGTGAGCTGGTGCAAGTTCGTGGAAGAACCGAAAAAAAAATTAGCGCTGGAGCCACCAGTGAGTGCGGGCAAAACTGTAAGCCTGTTATGTAAGGTAAAAAACCACTCAACAAACAGATCTTATAAAAAAGTAGTTTATGACTGATTGATTGGACATCTTTTGTCCTGAACAAGGCGTCCGAGCATGAACTTTACTGACACAGTTTAGCTTATATGTAAGAACACCTGAACACAGTATTATTTTTTTTTCATGGATAAACTCTATGAAGGCGAACCAGTAAAGTATTAATTTCAAAATCACACTTTTCCCCACATCTAGATATCAAATGCTCAGGACTGAATGGCTTTAGGAAAAATGTCGAAGAGTGATAAGTAAAGGCTCTTTAAGCGTAGCCCAGGATACTCAAAAAAAGTAAAACGAAAAAGGCGAGAAATGCGGATGGCATAAAAAATAAATAAACAAACAAACAAACAAAGGAAAGAAATCATTGTTTCAAGTCGCTGTCACATGCATGATTGGACCCTTTACTTACATACAGAACGTGATGCCAATAGTTGACACAGTTATTTTGTACCCTGTAATTCCTTTTCGGTTTGTATGGAAATTTCAAAACTGTTTAAGTCTCTGAGCTTAGTTATTTTTTTTGCGGCGGCAAGCTCCTTAAGGCAAAACCACAGAACACGACAAGCGAGGGCAATAGCCCGAGACGGAAAACACAAACCACGGAGCGAGCACTATACGGAAATACGGATCACGTGCGCAGCAAAGCCTGTGAGTGAGTATAAGCCAATACATCGACTCCTATCACTCATTCATTTCATTTTCCCCTTGCTTTTATTTTGATGTGTTTAAGATTTTTTCCATTTTTTCCAAGTTTTGAAAGTTAAGAAACAAACTTAATCTGATTTATCCACCAATATGCATTGTTAGTCAATGGGGCCATTTATACGAGGAAAAATAAGACGCGTCATAAATAAGACGCGAACTTTCCGTATAAACGGCACATTTCGTCTAAAATAAGACGCGACTTAGCTATGAGACGCATCTTATTTTAGAACAGCCCTTAACACCTGTTCTTAGATAAGACGCGCCTTAGCTAAGACGAGAAAAACGTCGTATAAATGACGTTCGCGTCTTACATAGGACGCGAACGCATATTGCGCATTCGTTAATTTTTGGCGGGAAAATTATCGCTTGCCCCGAGGTGGGCTGTCAGGTAACTGGCGGGGAAAAATTGTTTACAAATTACAACGCGTTTTCGTTTCCTTGCCTATTCTACTTTAGCTTTATTTTTTTTTCTTCGCTCAAATACAATGAGCACGCCGTTAAAAGTAAAAAATAAACTTAAGAATTTGTTCATGCCTAGCGTGCGTATATCGAGTTATGGATGCACGCGGGAAGTTTGGAGAGCACGAAAGATGCGTAAGAGTTGCACGAGGCGCTAGCCGAGTGCAACTCTAGCTTCTTGAGTGCTCCCCAAACTTCCCAAGTGCATCCATAACTCGATATACGCACAGCTAAAAGCAGTGCAGTGCAGTTTTCCTTCTCTTTAAAATATGGAAGAAACCAGCGAAGAACTGCCTAATTTTTCAATCGGCATTGACCTTTTACGTCCTGATCCAACGAGCAGCAAAAATAAAGCAGAATTAAAAAAAAAACTCGCAAGTTGCGGGTTTCACAAATTTGTCGGAAGACCAACTGCAGCAAATTTTGGGCGAGAGACATTCACTGGGAACAGAAAAGACACCAATTGGTCATTAACAAAAAATGTAAAATTTCCGTTTTTATTGTTGTTTTTAAATTTGTTATGCATTTTTTTTATCGCCGAACAATCCGACTCTATCAGGAAAATTTCTCTTATCTTGCAATAACAAGACAAATTATACAAGAAGACATAAATTTATTACACAGAAAAACAACTGCTGCCTGGTCTTCTCAAGTAGCCGTAATGGCCAGCCATTGTTCGTAAATGAATCTAAAGTAGGATGACAGTCGTCTTCGCCAAAAAGCAAGTTTTCTGGATTTCGCCGAGCAAAGCATAAACATCTCAGCGCGGATCCAAACCATACTCCACGACGTCTTACGAACATGTGAGTATTTTAACTTTAGGTGGACTTTAAGACACTTTCATCTTTGTTACTGCTTAGTTTCAATTGATCGTTAACGAATAAATAAGCCAATTTTCTTTCAAACTAGGCGATTGTGGCGTGTTTGTAACCAGCCGGTAGAAGCGTTTGTTTTTCTATGGCGCGCGTTTCGAGAATTTTGCAGTTAATCAAAAAGCAAGCATTTTTGTCAGCTATGTTATAAAAGAATTTGCTCATGCTTTTAGCGGTGCGTATATCGAGTTATGGATGCACTTGGGAAGTTTGGAGAGCACTCAAGGAGCTTGAGTTGCACTCGGCTATCGCCTCGTGCAACTCTTACTCAAATCTCAAATCTCAAATCTCAAATCTTTATTTTAACACGGTAAAAAAATCATCAGGTTTTTTGTTACGTAATTATGAAAGATAAACTAGTACATAACAATATTTAATAATAAATACATATCTAAAGAGTCTCTTAAAAATACCAAACTTCCCGCGTGCATTCATAACTCGATATACGCACACTAAGCACGAACAAATTCTTACATTTTCCGACACAGACCAATTTGTGGTCTTTTCCATGTCAGTCTTTACGGCAGACTTTCAAGTTTCAACGAATCATTCAGGCTCTATTATTTGCGAAACATGTCACCGCTTTTGCTGTCGCTTTGAGTGGATAGAACGAAGCTAAATTTAAAAAAAAAATTCTAGAAAGTTTTTTATCATTGCCGTCGATATTTGGGTACTTAGGAAAAGGGACGAAAAACACAGCTGAACACGTCATCTTATCTACGCACGGGCGTGCGTAAATAAAGATTTTGTTCATAGCGGCTCAATAGGACTTATATAGGGCAAGCACGCGCGCTATGTTATAAATTTGGTTCATCGCGGAGGAAAAAGATTTTTTTTATTATGTAAGAAGGCGATAACAGACCTCCTGGACAAATGCATGACATCTGCTGGTGTAAGTAGACTCTTTTAACTTTAAACTATCGCTATCTTCGTATTATAAACTTACACTTTAAAAGTAAGTTTAAGTAGACAGAAGACTTAGATAAGACATGCTCGTATAAATGGTCCAGTTCGCGTCTTATTTTTCCTCGTATAAATGGCCCTAATGTTATTGCCAAAAGCCTTAAATTGTTTGTCATATTTCCTGAGGCTAAAACGTGTTTGTTCAATTGGCTATACGCACGATAGACCACTATGTTTGGCACTGTCTTTTCATTTATTTTTCTAAACCTCTTTGTCTGCATCGTTATTAAAATTGTTTCCTTCAGAATATAACATCAAAAACAAATTAAAGAACAAAAACGGCCTAGAATGTCTTGTGACTTGCAATGAAAGAGAATGGAACGTAGAGGGCAATTTGTTATTGTAGTAAAGTTGGTCTTTAGAGTGGTACCCGAAAACACCATTGCCGCTTCCCTTCTACTAATGAGTAGAACGATTCATATTACCTAATTCTAGTGTAATCTTAATCTTGTAATTATGTATGGCTATAGGAATGCCTCAATAAATTCGTTGTTCTTTTTCAGCTTGTTTTCTTCCTCTCCCATTTAAATTTTCAAATAAATACAATGGAACCCCGGTAACTCGAACTCTGAAGGGAAACGAAAACGAGTTCGAGTTGTCGGGATCGATTGAATTTTAAATTCGCCTTGTGAATATACAATGCAAATTTACTGATTATGCATTTCACTGACATGATTCGTACGCATTTTTACGAAAAAACGTGATCTTTTCGTTACACCATTTGAAATTAAAAATTGCTGAAGGGTTAGTTTTAGTGTTTTACGGATTATACAACAAGAAGAGCTAATGGACTAGCATCCAAATAGGGTAACAAGTGGAATTTTGATCAAGGGAGGAAAATTTAGTTCAAGTTAGTGGAGTAAAAATGACTGAAAAGTGGGATGAAATCCAAGAGAAATTAAAGACTTACTAATTAGCAATGAAATGTTTCCGTGAACCTAGACCCATCTTCCGCACGGCCTTCAGCTTCGGTGCATTGACCGAGGAGGCTTAGCGAGAAGCCGTATAGGGGGCTGGGAAACGAACATTACATAACGTAACCCACAGCATGTGCACCGTCGATCAACGCGACGGTGACAGTGAAAACGTCAGTAAAAAAGAATCTGCGTTCTTCAAACTTAACCCGAACGAACTGCAAAATGTTACCTGGAGCTCTGATGATCAGAAGCATGGGTTATGTGCCTGTGGTCTGATACACTTGCAGAGAAGTTGTGTTGCTTGTAAACAATTATTTTTGCCCTAGTCGTTGTCCACCGGTCATCAGGCGACACTGACCATCGTATCTGCCTGTATGCTTTCATTTCTTCGCTTGTTTGCTTACTTTCCCGTTCGGTAATCAGCCACAGTATATTTTTCCTGTTTTTATTCCAAATTACGACAATTTTAAATAGACAATTTAACCACATCCGGTCGGTATAGGAATTTACAAGCAAATCAGTTACCGAGTTCCTAATTTTAGAGCCCCACCCTTTAGGCTACAACTTAATTGTTTAGTTTGCTATGGGCTGACGTCGTTTTATTATGTTGCCCGTTCGAAACCTCTTGGGCGAAAATCGAAATCTATTGTGCGAAGCCACTAGACCGATGCCAAATGCAGTTGGAACTTCACATGACGTATAAAGAGAAAATATGTTGTACACACGCCGTATTGTACTTTATCGCACCAGTGGTGATACTTATATCTTTGCTGCTCAGTCTCGTTCGATGCAGTTCTTTAGCTTATATGCAAAAGGATGGAAAAAAGTCATGGAAGGACGAATACAAAAGCTTCTTTTCAACGGACTGGTTGGATACATATTCAACACAAGAAAACGCGTTCTTTGGATTATTCAAGACATTTGTGTAGCAGTACAAGATCAGCTGCATTGATCGACAAGAGGCCCTCGAAATCATTCAGTGATACCGATGCTATTGAAATTCTAAAGCAGAGAAGAGCTCGCAGGCAAAGTGATACTTTTAACACAACAAATGTGACTTTAGAGCGACAAAGCGTTACAAGAACTGCACAGATACAAGTTTATCAAAAGGACAAAACATTTCATACAAAATACGGCAGCAAGAGCGAAGGAACAGGGCTTTATGCTTCGTCAAATAGCATAGCGATGCATCGGAGTTGTATTAACAGCCCAACAAGTTCATCTTGTTTTAACCTTAATGATGACGATTGTGCTCGTTCTTTCTGCGATTCTGTTTCTTCCGCCGCTTGCAGCAACTTTACATTTGAAAATGACGATGAAAAGTGGGAAAGAAAATTCCCCTTTTCGAATAGATTTGGAAATTTCAATGCGATTGAGGCTTGGCTTCAGTGTTTATCCACCTCAAAATCATCATGAAAATTCAAACTTCATTCTCCATTACCATATGAGGAACCTGTTGTTAGCGCGTTTTCCCTCCAGAACTGTGGCTCAAAATTTACAACTCCATAAATGTAATTGTCGGAACAATTCAAATCAAATAGAAATTTATATATTGTTCATTAACTTATTTTTGAAGTCGCTAGCATTTCTTTACCATCATTTTTCTTTACTTATCAACCAAAGCTAGTGCATTTTTATACCAGTTTTCTACTTTATTGTCATAAAAAAATGCTTAACTCATATCTCTTGTCATTTCTCTTTTCATGTACTGACAGTTCTTTGTCCTCCGAAAATGTAAACAAATTTTTACTAAACAATCAAAGGATCTCGCTAGCTAAGAAAGAAAACCAATCCCTAGAGTAGATAGAGATATATATAGAGAGAGAAAAACGCATAAAGTGTAGGAAAATAAAAACTGCATTCTTTAGACTTTCATGAAAGTACAGTGATAAATGATCCATGGGTTTTAAAAACAAATGAAAACTGTCTATTTAAGCACTTTCAGTTGACTATCATTCATTTTGTCAACTGACTTTCGCCAATTAGCTTAGCTATCGCTCGTTTTAAGATGGCTCTTGTCAGCACCAGAAAACTTTTACGGCTACGCAGACAAATACTTTAACGAATTTTCTGGAGGAATTATTAGTTGCAGGGTGCCAATCAGCACAAAATAGCCCGGCTAAAAATAAATTATTATAACAAATACCGCAAAATCATGTCTCAAACCAATCCATCCGCTTTAATCATAATTGGTGCATTTTTACATGACAGAGTTGTCAGGGGCAGTGAAGGATCTTACTTTTTATTATATAAACACCAATAAAATACCAGGTGAGCTTTCGCGCGAAAACTTGACATCTTCACATGTGAAAATAAGTTAAACATGTTATCTTCACATGTGAAAATATCACCTTTGCTATGGCTACATAATAAATCGCGCCTTTCATACCAAAAAACTATTAAAGTGAAATGGTTTGGTATTTCATTGATGTTTATATAATAAAAAGAACATTACATAACCGCTTGGAGATACGACATTTCTCTTCTCGTGTTGAAAAAATATTTCACTCGTTCGCTGCGCTCACTCGTGAAATATTTTCAACACTCGAAGAGAAATTTCGTATCTCCGCGTGGCCATGTAATATCCTCTATGTACTATCTGTTTAAAGATAATAGTTGGCGATATGTGGAAGAACTAAAATATCAGGTGAAGGGATAAGAAAACGTAGTGGTTGCTCGGTGAGGGCCGAGCAAAATCTGTTGGTGATGATAATGATCATGATGAAGAATGCAGGTATATCTACTAATAGTTTTCAACCGCCACTGCTTTATAATTAAGAGGTCTTCAGCTGCAATTAAACCTCATTTAATAACTAAAACTGTCACAAAATGTGTTGTTTTGCTCTTACCATGACAACTGATTCCTATTAGGAATTTTACATATCGCTTCATTACTGCAATTAGAATCGCGAACAAATGTTTGAATAACAAATTGAGCGCTCTTTATTATTTGTTTTATTTATGTATTTTATTTTTGTATTTTTTTCCTATAGCAAAGATGGTGACATTGTGGAGTGCCGAAATACTCAGTACGTTAGAATTTTTAATGGATTTAAAAGCGGCAAATTCTACAAAGTATGTCTTTGGAAAGGCTCTTCCGCTTTAGTGCCGTGTGCCCAAGGTTACGAAAGTTCTAGAATCCCACTCAATAAGATTAAACCTATCGTCAAACTGCCTGAAAATTTGCTTAATCTCGCAATCCTGAAAACGTCAATGCACTCTAATCTTTTAAGGTTCGTGAAAGTGAGCTTTTCTTAATTACACTAAAGAACATTAGTATAATTACATCGATGACTATCGAAAATAGAGCGCTGTGATTGGCTTGGAGCTTCGCACTATCCCGCTATAATCACCGCGCGATGATTATAGCATTGAAGGCTAGCAGTTTTCAAAATGGCAGCCAGATTTTTTGATGTTTCGGGGTCGGAAATTGATCAATAATTTTATTTTCTCGAATAATCATCAATGTAATTATACTAAAACAATTAGTCGCCTCAGGCGACGTGAATATTGGTGAATAGTCACCTCGACTTCGTCTCGGTGACTATTCGCCGATATTCACGTCGCCTTCGGCGACTAATTGTTAATTAAAAACAAAAACGTACGCACAGGTTTCAAATACCTGTGTTCATAAAACTTTAAACGTAGGATATGAAATAAATTAAAAATAAATCGATTGGTTGAATTCCTCTGGAGTCATAACAATTCAGTGTTTCAGAAAAGCAGTAAGGGGATTTTTTCATCTTTCAGTAGACGGCATATTCCAACACTACGTTACCACGACGGCGAAGGCCGACAACGGCAACGTGAGCAACTCCGGGATCCGCGCGCGCACCACCAATTTGGTATAAGCAAAGACGTTTTTGAGCGACGGACGTCAACCGGAAGTGAGGACTTTTCCCGTTTAATATGCCTTGACGATATGAAATTTGTATTGCTCAGCTTCTTTACTCTTATAGTGGCGATTTGACTAAAAATTTGGGCAAAACCATCGTCGAAAAATGAAAAAAGGCCATTTCCGGTACACTACTATGACGTAATTTTACTCAAGGTAGTCCTTTCATTTGTGTCGTTTTCACTGGCATCGCCTTTCTGTTGGCTTAAACTCCCTTGTATTGAAATATGCAGGGAGCGCAGAGTCCGTAAAAATGTTTAAACCACTTGCCAAAGGATAGTTTCTGGAATGGTACGCCTACTTCATATCACCTTTAACGCTGCACCTCAACGTCTTGTGTTATGTGGCAGATATGCACTCTTCTTGGACAGGTTTATGTTAACCTGTGAGCTGGTGCAAGTTCGTAAAAGAACCGAAAACAAATTTTGGCGCCGGAGCTACCAGCGAACACAAGGTAACGAAAAATCATTAGTTTTTTTTTCTTGGATAAACTCTATGAAGGTGAACCAATAAAGTATTAATTTCAAAACCACACTTTTCCCCTCATCGAGACATCAAATGCTCAGGATTGAATGACTTTAGGAAAAATGTCGAAGAGTGATAAGTAAAGGCTCTTTAAGCGTTACCCAGGAGGATACTTAAGCTCCTCAAGCTCATTAGACACTGCTTTACTGGAGTGCTGGATTCCAAGTCGATCTTCCTGGTTACAAATCCCAATCTGATCACTGGTCACCGTCTTAAACAATGGGTCTTAGAGCGTTTTCACTCACGAAGCTACCATCTATGCACATTCATTGGAACAAAAGAAAGTGTTTATATAAGAAAAGAGTTCAACTCACATGAGACTGGCTTGGTACACCAACATGGCCGCCGTTTCATTGTTTAGGAACACCAACATGGCAGCACATGACGTCATGCGAAAACGCTCTATTGCCATATTTGGCATCAGTCCAGTCAGTGAGGATTCTTACGTGTTCTGCGTATTTTGGCCACTTTAGAAACAAGAAGATAACCGGAATCGAAATGCACCTCGCTATTGTTTCTGGGATCGTTACTGTCGACACGCCAGTCTGCTATTGGCCAATTGGGTGGGTAATCTGTAAGAAGAGATCTTAATATAAGGAAAACCTCGTGATCCTCCTTCAGGTGGCGTAATGGCTACCTGTAAACAGTGTATGTATCCATGTATATTAAAAAGATCTATATTGTAAATCAAGAAACACGTGAACTTACATAAAAGTAAACAAGTGTGGAGTCCGAGAAATATTTCTTGCAATTCACGAAATGAAACTGCTGTTAAAAGTTACATTTAGTTAACGAGTTTTCGATTGATTCCTTTTGAAATAGGTAAAATACAAGATGGAGCTGAGCAATGCACAAGTGAGCACTGTAACCGTACTGTACGCCTTTACGATGCTTGCAGCTATTGTGGGCAACTCTTTGCTGGTATATATTGTGTGGAAAAAACCTGAGGTACGGTCACTGACAAGTTCTATGTTCGTCAACATGGCCATAGCCGATCTATTGCATTCCAACATGTTCGTTGCCGTTGTTGCTATCGTTCTTACCTGGACCGTTTCTCAATTTTCCTTGTCCCTAGTAACAGTCTCAGAAGTCTTTCGTGAAAGACCCACTTTCCAATCTCGTTTCCAATGTGGCGAGTTGTCCAAGGGCCGGTCGTCCTCTTCCTACCCAGCTAACATTACACAGCCCTTGTACCGCCCTTACAACTGCTTTATCGAGAATTGTAAAATTTACATTGAAACATATGAACGCGACTGTCAAAGCGTTGAAACGTGTCGGTTTGTATGGAACTGTTAAGTCTCAGTGTTTAGTGATCCTTAGTGCGGCGGCCAGCTCGCTTACGGCATAACCACAGAACGCGACAAGTGAGGGCAGCAGCGCAAGACGAAAAACAGCACAAAGCACCATGCAGCACCATCCGGATCAAATGCACAGCAAAGAGCATCGGCCAACACTTATCATCGACTCCTATCAATCATTCATTTCATCTTCTACTTGCTTTTATTTGTTGTGTATTTGTGTCTTTTTCCTTTTTTCCAGTTTCGAAACAAATTTAATTTAATTTATTTACCAATATTCATTTGTTATTGGATGTTACTGCATCCTCGGGGGCAGACTAAAGCCTCTCCCATCATTTCCTAAGGCTAAAACGCAATTGTTCAATTTGTTATACGTGACAGACCACTCTGTTTGGCACTGGCGTTTCATTTATTTTTCTACACCTCTTTGTCTGCTTTGTTATTAATTATGTTTCCTTCAAAATATATCATCAAAAACAAATTAAAGAACAAAGACGGCGTAGAATGTCTTATGAATTGCTATGAGAGAGAATCGAAAGGCAACAATTTGTTATTGTAGTTGAAGTTGGTCTTTTGAGTGGTACCCGAACACGTCATTGCTGCTTCCCTTCTACACCAATCTCTTCCCATGCGCTAGCCATTAAAGCACGGAAATTCATTTTAAGATGAACTCAAAAGCTTCTTTAAAAGGTACAGGGTGGATTCAACATTATAAGAAGGAATGTTCTTTGGATTATTCAAGACATCTTTGTGCTAAGACGAGATCAGCCGAGTTGAACATGCACAACAAGAGGCGCTCAAAATCATTCGGTAACAGGGAAACAGAGAATAGCTAGTGGGTCAAGTGATGCTTTTCAAACAACCCACACTATGCCACGTGGCCAAAGCTTTGCAAGAACCCCACAAGTGCACCATGTAGAAGAAACATTTTTTAGAAAATATGGCCGCTGTAAAAGCGACGAAACAGAGCATTGGGCTTCGTCAAAAGGCCTAAGGATACGAAGAAGCTGCAGTTACGTTCTCCGTGTTAATGATGACGATTGTGGTCGTTCTTTCTACGATTCTGTATCGTCCGTCGCTTGCAGCAACTTTACAGTAAGAAATGGCGTTGTAAATATGGAGAGAAAATTCACCCTTTCAGGCAGAGTTGCAAATTGTAATGCCATTGTGGCATGGCTTCAGTGTTTATCCAGCCCAATTATTTAGTAACAGTATACTTAGTTCGAGTTATCGGAGTTTTGTTTTTGAAAAATATCGTCGCTTTTTGAATTACCTCCTCAGTTTTGCTTTACGAATGCATTTTATCTTAGCCTTCGAACTTTTGCTTTTGAGCTTTTTGAACTTTTTATGCAAATGCACGAAAAATGTGACTAATCGAGTATAGAGTGTTTTCACTCACGTGGCCAGCATCTATGCAAATTTATTGAAACAAAAGAAAGCGTTTGCATAAGAAAAGAGTTCAACTCCCAGAGGATTGGTTTGGGACACCAACATGGCCGCCCTTTCATTGTTTTGGGACACCAATATGGCCGCCGTGACGTCATGTGACATGCATGAATAGTCATTTTTGATTACTTTTCAGTTCCACGCGTATCCAGATATTTTTTTAATGGAGACTTTTTTTCTCCGTTTTTGAAAAATACGTGTCCACACGGGATTGTGTGCCTTGCAGGGGCATGCGCAGTGTGATGTAGACATCATCGTATTCGAATTCCTTCCATCCGAAAACGATAAGCTTTCGAAAGCCTGCGTTTTCTGGAGAAAAAAATCCCCATTTTCAAAAATATCTCCTCAGGTCTAGTATATCAACTTCTCCAGAAGTGGGTAAGAGTTTTGGGTCAATTATTAATAACCGCAACGCTAAATGTCTGTAAAGGGGCTGTGTCACGGCAGGAAATTACGGGTCAATGAGAAAATCAGAGATCCCAGACAAACAAATATGTCTCCTGAGCATTATTTTTGAAGTTGCAAGCAGCAGGGATCAACTTTGAAAAACTTTTGGGCTGAACAGTTTTCAAAAACCCTAATTTCAATCCGTTTCAATCTTCTTCAGTTTTGCCCATCCGTGGCATCTCTTGTTTCGGTTATGTTGTTTCAACCTTTCTTTAAAGTTTTAAGCGGTTATTTTTATGTTCTCTTAATTTAACGGGCATTTTGTAATTCCTAATTTGGCTGAATTTCGTGACACACCTCCTTTAAGGAAGCTCGCACCCATTCTTCAAGGTCTCACCCCTTCGTGTTTGATGCTTCATAACTTTGGCTGTAGTGCCTGTACGAAAGACCCATAAAGCGAAACAACATATCTAACATTGAATTTAATTTTAAGAGTATGTTTTGTTGTCATCGCCGCTTATTGCAACAGAATGACGATGACATGAAATCTACAAATCAGGATTTTTTTTTTCGAATACTAGCAATAAACTGTTAAAATCCTCTGAAGGGCTAATAGTTTATCTTTACCTAGGCAAGATTTAAAAAAATCTATGAGAACGTTTTTGAAATCACAATGTTCTAAAATTTTTGCATCCAAAAAGTGTTTTTTTCACTTTTTTTTAATCATCAAAGCGACCATTTACAACTCCTATATAATCCGTATAGAGTGTTTCACTCACGTGGCCAGCATCTATGCTAATTTATTGGAACAAAAGAGAGCGTTTACATAAGAAAAGAATTCAACTCCCACAGGACTAGTTTGGGACACCAACATGGCCGCCGTTTTATTGTTTTGGGACACCAATATATGGCCGCCGTGACGTCATGTGAAAACACTCTATATATATACCTGGCTTAAGGTGCGGTTCAGTCCTTTCAATAGTGAAAATTGGCAAGAAAATCGCCCTTTGCGATCGCACAATAATACAGCAATTTCTATCGAAACTGGACTAAAATATCACTAGAGATATTAAAATTTTGTCTAAAAGTTTCATCATAAAACAAAGTGCATCAGTCGGTAACCTTACCGAAAGCTCTTGCAATCCTCAAGTTTGCTTTGCATCAAACTGAACTCACTTCCACGTTAGAAACAGTGGCTCATTGAGTCGAACTGATTGTAGAGAGTTTTCAATCACGTGATCAGCAGCTATGCAAGGACGCTGTCTATCCTCTCGAAAGCATTTCAGTAGCACATGTGTAGGATAGCTGATGAAGCTCCGGCTCAAGTTGCAGCTTGTGAGCAATTCAAGGGGTGGGATCCTTGCTATATACATGAAACTCTCGCGAGCACTTCATCAGAAACAATTTATTTCTTTACAATAAAATTTTTAATAAAATCTGAACATACGATGTCTTATGATAACAAATTAATGATAATATTACTTTAATCATCCTCTCCCCTTATGGGGCTTTTTAGAAATAATGAGACAAATGGAACATAACACGGTTAAAAATCCAAACAGGTTGGAGGAGGACCAGTTGGCTATTTTACATGCCTGGCCCAGGATTTGATCTCGGGACTATCAAGAACAAATCTAGCTAGCGGTCAGGACGGGACTTGAACTCGGGGCCTCCGAAATACAAGTCCAGCGCTCTTGTAACCACTCGGCCACGATGCCACTTCTGTAAACTGATTATGTTTTCAATGTTGCTTCTTTCACAAAAGATAACTCCTCTTTCAGGCTTGCTTATGCACAAATGCATATCGTAAATTTAAATACTGTATACGTAGCTAGTGATGGGCTTATGATAAATGATGCCGTAAATATTATGGCTGGATATTTATACCTAGAATGGCTACTTATTCGAAGGAAATATTGAGTCATGAAACCAGGTTTCCTTTCTTTCTTTCTTTTGTGTGTGTGTGTGTGTTTGGTGGTGGGTGGGTGGGGGGGGGGGGGGAGGGCGTTGAGTGTTTGTTACCACTATACATAACGGTTCACTAATTCTACAACTAAATTACCAATGGATTATTGTAAAATTAATCTCCACCTCCACCCCACCCACCGTCCCAGTTGTCAATAGTTTTTCCCTCCTTTGTTTAAGTTCTCCGAACATGGTGGTTCCTTGATAGGAAAACTAAGTACAAAAACATCATTTCAGAACTTCGTTTCCAGACCAAGATTGGAATTCATGCCATTCAAGGACCTTGGTGCTGCGAGATATCTTGATGGTTTTGACTGTAAAGATGTGACCCTCAAACTTTGCGTCGACGTAGTTGCTGGTAGTTGATTCTGACTAGGTGGCGTCCAATACCAGGCACATCGAAATATTGCTTTTGTTTCCGCCCTTAGGTTTTCGCTGAAAGCTATAAACAACCAGGGGTGAATTGCAGCATTTGCGTGTGCAAGCCAGTAGAAAAAATACTGCAGAATAATGGGCACTCCCCCGTGCGCCTCTTCGTAAAACTGAGACATTATGTGATCAACGTGTACTGGGAGCCAGCAGACGGTGAACACCGTCACAGCTGTTATCAGCATCTTGATAACTGCCCGACGATTTCTTGCTTGTTTTGCGTAAGCCTGTCTGTTAACGTGCCCTGGTGGTTTATGTCTCCATAAGAAGAAGCCGATCAAGGAGTAAAAGACTGTCATAATGATCAAGGGGGCTGCATAAGTTAAAACAAATCTCAAAATCATTTCCGCCTTGTAGATAGTCACAGACGTCTCCTCTGAAACGTACCAATCGTCATAGCGCTCAGTTGTTCCGTCCTCGGTTACCTCTGTTTGATACTTGTACAACTGGCCACTGAATATCACTCCACCACACAGCCAAAGGGCGACTATGACACGCACCACAGATCTGGATGACAGTGTCCTTGGTTGGACGCTTACAATAGCCAGATACCGGTCAGCAGCAATCACCGTTAGCGTCCAGATGGCAACGCAAATGGAGACGAGCAAGAGGTATGGGATGATCTTGACGAGAATTGTACCTACTATTCCTGGTATCCATCGAAATCCAACTAGCAGTTGCGACAATAAGAAAGAGGAAGCTGTGATCACATCTATCGCATCAGCGACCGCCGTGTTTGCCAAAAGCCAGTTGAAAGAGTTTTTGCGAATATGCCCGCGCGTGCGTACGAGGTGTATGACGAGGAAATTGCCAACCAACGAAAATAGGATAATGATGATGTAAGCAGTAACGAAGACTATCTTTGTTACGTTATCTGTTTCTTCGTTGCTGTAGTCATCTTCGTCGCTTTCTGGACCTTCATGATCAGTTATGTTAGATCTCTCTGTGTGATTTAATGCCTCCATTCTACAGTCTACGAAAGAGCGAAAGAGCTTCAATCATAAGTCAATACTACAACACGGTTCTCCGAATCTCCTTTTTAAAAAAGGGAAAAAATTAAAAAGGAAACATTGGAAATCAATGGACAGAGGCAACACATGCCGATCCATATAAGACTTGATACTTTTTGTCGTATGGCTTCAACAGCTGAACCTTTCGTGTTAGTTATAAATGTAACGCAAGTCATAGATAAAAGCTAAACCACCCGAAATGTGATTATTTCTTGACCCATAATTTCTTTAGTCTTTTCGTATTTTAAAACATTAACAGATTGAGAAAAAGTACTATTTTCACAGGAATACCCCGTTACCAATTACCTTAGTCTTCAGCAAGGCTAAGTGGAAATTAGCATTCTCATTTTCAAAAGCACACAAATAAACCATTTTTGTTTAATCGATTAGCAAAATGAAGCAGGAAGTCTCCTATACACATTTCAAGCTGATGATTATAAGCTGAGTTTTTCAAGATTCTCCTAAAACCAAATGCGTGAGATTCCCATTGATTTTTCTCTACCATCACCTTAATTAATCATCGACGAGCTAGGCAAGAGAGGTAATTAAAATTATTATTTACGTGTTTTTAGTTCGGCAAAAACATTCCGTCCGTTGTTTGGTTTGTAGTTACATCTGTAAGAACAAGCTTTCATATTTACCTATAGGGCTCCCAGACGTTAAAAAATTTCTTTCAGCTCAGTTTTTTCCGTTATCTAGGGCAATTGTAGTTTCCGTGTTGTGCTTAATAAGTTTAATCTTCGCTTTTAACCTGGCGAATGAACAACCTCTGCGTCGTGGGTGTTTGAGTTGTTTAATATATTTTGTGGTTTGTGCTAAATGACATTTCATAACAACTACTATTCATTATGGCAAGATCGCGTCACTACACTTTGTTTCAAATAATTATTTTTCAATATAATTCGTCAAATCTATTCACATTCATAATGAAGTAGGTTTGTAAACTGACAGAAATAGCAATTCGCATGTTTTATGCTAAACCGCTTCATATTTGCACAAAAGCGGCTCTTAAGTGCTAGAATATGTATTTCAAGGTTCAAAGATGAGAGAACAGGAAAAGTTTTGCCTTGGATTTTTTTAGGCACTCCATCTGGTCAAACTCCTGGTTAGAATTTTTTTTAAACCGAACTTTTAAAAAATCGTCGCAAATAGGCTGTGAAAATATTTATGAATGTATCCGCGCGTTGATAATTTTCTGCTAAGCAGCTGAACACACAGAGGAACACGTAAATAATTGTTATTGATATTTTCTTGCCCGAATGAGGAAAAATTAGGGGCGAGTTCCTGGTTTCATATCACGTTTACCTCTTGGAATGTTTTTTCCTCGTCCCGTGACCAACATGAATTGACTAAAACTACACATGTGCAACCCGTTCCAGTCCACCGCCAGGTCGATTTCAAACCAAAACGGGAGGTCGTTTCGAGTTTTCATGATAACGTTACAAATTTCGTACCGGAGTGAAATTCTCGCTCCAATACAACAACCGGGGTAAACTCACTCCGGTGTGACTCGCACCGGCATGACATTTTGTGGTGGCTCACTCGACAAGTTTTAACAGCTTCCGCTGACGGGTTTACCCTGGTTAAATATGTTATCATGTAACCAAATACAGAGCCACGAAAGGGAACCCGAGTGAAGTCACGCCTGCGCGAAATTCGCCCCATTGTCATGTAAATACCCATTAATCTTGAAAGTGTTTCCATAGTAACACGACCATTTAGACCTCCGTTTTTTTTTCTTTAGGGCTACTGCAGACTATGAAATATTGTTTTACAGAAAACGTTTTGCAGAATTGTTTTTAGAATGCAAGACCTCTTTTCAAATGTAACTGGATTTAATGTCGATTTAGGCGACATCAAAGTTTAATGGTTATTGAGTGACAAAAAACTCACCGTCAAATAAAAATTGGTCATGTGGCCTGGGCACGCATTTCAATAGGCCACTTCCGAGTTCCCCCGGGCCTTTGAACGAAAATTAGGTTAAGTGTGCAGCCTTTGATATGGAAATGATTTTATTCTTATGCAAGTAAAACTCATTTTCACAAGAAAAGCTAGTGTGCGCTTAACCTAAACTAGAAAAATATGATATCATTTACCGTCACGTGACCCATTTGTGACGACGGCTTGTCAACTTGGTTCATTGTGTCAAGTATAAGCCCTTTGGAAATGTTTCATTTTGTTATCTTGAATAATGAAGAAGTTAGACTACTTCACTCAGTTTCACATACACCTGATTGGGATTAACAGGATAGAAATAACGACATAGCAAAATAAAAAGATCTTTCGCAGATTTAGATTTCAGGGAACTAAGATTCGCGACCCCTAAAATTCAACCAGGAAACAGTAAATGGAGAATATGATATTAGGCGTTTCATCACAGTGTAGGGATAAAGCAATTTCTTTACTAAAGCCCCCTTCACACCAAATAAAAAAAGCATGTTTAATTATTTGAAGGAAGACCATCGTAGTTATATACGCAGCTTAGGCAGTTGCGAAAAGAGAGCCTGAGAGATTTACAAAAGATTCATCCACAAAAACTTTACCATACTCTGTTGTTTGCACATTATTTGCGATGGCCAAGAGTCCCAATTGTTGGTTTTCACATGACGTCACTAAAATTCAAACTAAAAAACCATCGATCCTACCGAGATTTTACTTTCACGATGTATTAGAGCAGCTGAAAACTAATTTTCATACAAAGTTTCGCTTCAAAAGGGTTCTTGGTTTTGTGATAGAGTACGCTTGAATTTCTAAGCTTTTGCGTGACGCGGCATTTACATGACGGCCAAGAAATCTGTCATGTAGGTTTAAAAAATGACTTATTTCAGGAAATTTTGCTATCTAAACCGTTCGTGTATTAGAAAAAGTATTACTTTCATGTTTATGAGTTTCTCGAAGAATCAATTCACGCTCTTGTAGCAAAACTCGGTAACAGATGTTTCTGTTGCTTTCCGTCCGCCATGTTGGAGCTCATCCAGGTGAGCACCAGCATGGCGTCTCCATACAAATCTCTATAAGTTTTGGTAAAACATTTCTTCAGATATCTCGTATACGCAATATTCCTCTGACCTGAATCTTGGCGAGGGTCTTTGTATATGTAACTCCTTTCATTTTCCAGATTCTGGACTTTATCTATTGAACGGTTTTGATTTTTATTTAGATCTATTTTGAATGGCGTGACACTGAAAACCAGCAATAAGGAGCTATTATGAAGAAAACAATTTTGAACCATGTTTAACATTACGCATTATTACTGGTTACGATTGAAAAATGTTTAACACAACTGATCTCAGTGCGAGAGGCTTGACAAACAGGATGAGGTGGTTTTCAAAATATACTCGTCAAAAGTGAGTTGCGGGTCTAAAAAAACCCCTTGGTCCTTTAATTTGCCGAGGATGCAGGAAAAAGATTTTTCCCCAGTGGAGTATTCTGAAACCAAGGAGTTGGCAACTAATTATCTGGTTCCGAAGATTATATGTTTGGCTTTGTCCGGTTCTAAAAGCAAAAAAATTATTAAGGCACCCATTGCATAGTATCAGTCATCTCGCATCTCGAAAGAAGAGTTAAATGTCATCGAAGTAACGCTGTGTTAAACAGTTTCTTGAAACAAATGGTAAGACGTTCATGTAAATACTAATAAAGAGAAGTGGTCTCATGTAAGGCGTTGAGGAACAACACAAATTTAAGGAGCGGATTTGATAGAGCTGGGTGGTATCCGTCAGCCACGTGGTTATTCAGTGAACCATACAAGTGCGCAATTGCCAAGACCTTGTAGTTTAGAAAGAAAATATCACGGTTTGTACTATCAAATGCTTAATCTTTCCCAAGATACCTTTCTCAAGTTATGTAAATATCCATTTAACTTTCCCTCTCGGCTACTAATGGACGCACAAGGGATGTATTTTCGCAAGATGTTGTTCTCAAGGCACTTGAAACTTTCTTGAATCGTTTTAACTTTTTTACTTTAATGAGATGCAAAGTAATGTAACTTGAGATTTTCCTTAGACCACAACTCTTGTGGTTTAAGCAGACACTTATAGCAGCATCTCAAGTTTTACTTACCATCCAACAGTGTAAAGAGTATATCAATTAAAAATGGCACTTCCCTTTTAACAAATTCTCGATATTATGATACAAGACTTTAGATCTCCATTAGATGCAATGCTCGTGAACCAGTAAAACACGATTTTAAATACATCGGGCAGAATAGCTGGACATTTACGCATAATAATGAGCTACCGTGGCGGGCTATCATGTAGAGCATGAACGCCCCACAAAAACGCCACAATAAGAGAGAAAAGGAAGGAATTGGCGTAGATCATTTACTAAAATCGCCATTTTAAATACTCATAGTCTAGTCATTTTAGATAAAACAGCGGCTTTTTGTGGTTAAAGGGCCAATCTTCAACGTTACGTAAAAAACAGAAAAATACAACGAGATTAACTTGTAGACTTTTTCCTTTCAAACATATGCTCTTTCGGTGTTTCTAGTATGAGTTAATTAAGACCGCATTAAAAATCAGTTTGGAATTTTTTGTCGTATTAAGCGGCAAACTCCGTATAAAACAACGGATTATCGAAGATGCAGATCTCCCCTACACATTGACAGCGTTTTCGCCTAGACTTACCGTTATTGAATCGTGACTATGGCACAATCGCACATTCGGGTTCAAAATCCAACGTTTCTCGTTAAAAAGCCCAAGTGCGTAGTTCATGAGACCTGAGGAAGGGCGACGATGTCACATCATCCATTTATTTTACATCATTCACGACCAAGTGAATAAGATTGAGTTACTGGTGGATCAATTGTTCCAATATTGACTTTACACTAGAGACGGGATTCAGAGACACTTTTAAACGATTGAGGATGGACAGTTTGATTGCAGGCCTGCCTTAAAACTTACTAATTACTCAAAATAAAAGCCTCTTAATGTACCTTATAGTTTTGTCAATTTTGCAAGCTCTGTTTTGAACCTGGAAAACAAAAGTAGGTTATGAATTTTACCTACATTTGTATAAGACCATAAGAGTTAATATTAAGCCACACAAATCTGAAAATTTACTTCCTTGCTAGCTGATAGCATGAGCTTGAAGATAACAGATGTAGTTGTGCGGAAAATTAAAATCCTGCCAAAAGACGAAAAGTTTTGTGTATAGGAAGTATTCATATTCACAAACACAAAAGACTTATGAGGATAATTTTGAAAACAAGGCAGTTCCTCTAATTTTTATCCAATACCTCTTAAGTATAAATAGGCAAGCCACTCAGTGTGTATAGCTCGCCGTTTGTTTGACTCGATTTTAAAAATATAAATTAAGAACAAAAAAATTATTTGAAGGCAATACTTCCTTTTATAATCAGTTGCGGAATGTTTAGAACTTTATGTGGGGGATGAACTTGAAGAAGAAAAAATCCAAAACATATTTAAATAAAAAGGCAACAAATCGTTACGATACGTAAGCATCGCTTGTGATTCAGTGTACTTGTCACAAGTGAAAAAAATGTGGCAACGCTTTTCTAGTTACTCAGAATGGGAGCTCAGCTGCTTGCTACATTAACAAAACATTCTACATTTGGAAAAAAAATTAAAAGCGTTTTCTATATCGTGAATGAAAAGTCTTACCTCGCCGCATGTGCCCTTCGTTTCACTGAAATACCAATTTTTAGAGTTTAGAATTACATCTCGTAATTTGTTTAAACAAGGCACGTTTTACTTACTAACGTTGAATATCACTTCACTTCCTAATGCATTTGCGGCAAGTAGCAGACACGTAATATTACCCTTTATGGGCCACTTTTTAAAAGCTCTCGATACTGCCGGTATATGAATAAAATATTATCTAGTCTTAACGCATACATAAAAAACAGCAACGAAGGAAGAGAGGAAATTGTTTTTAATGCCGGGAGTTTCATATCCATATTAAATACTCCTATAGAATACACCTTAGATATTTTTTACCTAACATAGGAGGACATGCCTCTTGGTTCTAAACACAGTCAATGTGGAACGCTCTGGCTAAACATCTTACATACGTTTTCCCGTTAAAAAACTGATCGGCATTAGCATTATACAAAAAAAGACAAATAGATATATATCTTAGTCAGTGGAAAATTAAAAAACAAATAACGGTCAGCAAAAAGCATTGCAGATTATATTTCATTCATGATATCATTTTAACAATCTCTTTGTATTAAGCAATTTTAATTTCAAGATGGTAAGATGAGTGAAGGTCAGCTACAACGCCAGTAATGAAATTATTTTATCCCCTGCCTGCCCTCTCATCATGCTCGCTTATGCCATTCCGTTCTGGCGGGTTCAACCCCGAGAGTGGTCTTCCGTAAGATTTTATTCATTTTTAGAATACAACAGCAACATAACTATTTTTTAACTTTGTTTGTGTTGAGGGCTGAGAAGAAAACATTTACAAACATTTTTACAATTTTGGTAGAATAAATCGGTGGTTTTTTAACTTACCTGTCTGTAGCCAAACTTCTCTGTTGTGCCCGAGGGTAGATGGAAAACCACATAAATATGGGCCTTATTGAAACTTTATATTTATACTTTGGTCATCTGTCGTTGGTTATGGAAAGGCGGACATGTACACAGCTTTTAACTCATACGAGAAAATAAACGAGGCTAAGGCTTCGAACCACTGATTGTAGCATTGAAATTTCAGGCTTTACTCATTCCTTTCGACAATAAAGCTTAACTCTATGTATCTTGGAATTGCTTCCTTAGTTAAAGACGGCTTTTATTACTATTTGCAGTTTAACTCTTTTTTTGTCATTTAATTTGAACATGCAATTATCAGTCGATAATGGGATTGATAGCTCATCATCTGAGAAGTCTTTTTTTTCCCCTTAGGTTACCATAGTTCTGATGATTGTCATACTTCCTGCTGTGATCAGGTTTTATTTCAATTAATACTTCTCATTGAAAATCTCATGGATTTAAGTAACGGAAATATTATAAGCATTTTATATATTTTTTTGAGAGAAAAGTTTAATTATTTTTAAAATGGTCAAAACATGTCTTTTCTCTCTCAAAAAATTACAAAAAACCCAAATGATTTCCGTTACTTTAACCTATGAGATTTGAAATAACGAGGATTATTATAATTGAAATAAGCCTGAAAATGGTCTTCTTTTACATTTCCAATATTCATTCAAATTATTTCGTCGGTACCAACTGAATAAATTGACAGATTTAGAACAAATATCTTTCAAAATAAAAAAAATGGAAACCTTCCCTGAAAATTTAATAATAAAAAGAAAATACAAAGTTATGTCTCATGTCTCTCTCCATGTCTCATTAATTAACCGCCTGAGCAGATTTGGAAAATGTTCGCTGATATCAATGCAACAGAAACAAGGACGCACAAACGCCATGCAAAGATGGAGCGCTGTTCTCAGCTGCCTTGTAATTTGCGGCAGATTCCGGAAAAACGGCGGAACATTACACGAAGACTAAGGGCGCGATCCATTCAACCAAAATTCAGACCGGTCCGACCGGGAAAAGAGGACCACCTCAAAAGGTGGACCAGTTTTTTCGAAACTTTTCCGGTTGGACCGAACCGATCCATTGAGTTTTGGACCAAAATTTCCGGAAATTTGGTTGAATGGGTCGCGCCCTAAATAGCCGATTTACTGCTTCACAGTTGTTGTTGTTGTCACATATATAGCAAGAAGAGACAAAAAAATACCACTCAACGGATGACAACAGCTACATGATGAAACTTTCTGCAATAATAAACTTTCCTTCAGTTCATATCCTGAAAATGCCGTGAATCAGGCAAATGTTCTGAACGTGGGATCTTTACACAGAGGTAACAATGTTGTAAGCTTACAAATATTTTGGGTGAATCGTAAGACAACAATTGTTGGATTCATTTTTCGTCTGGTCTGTATGATATGATAGTAGAGCGCTGGTTCGGAGGCTCGCATTAAACAATCATTCAAAAATGAAAGTGAATTTTTTTTAATTGTTGGTTCAGAGCCAGGTCAATATTCTTTAATTTGATAAAGGGGTTTCCAAATGTCTTTAGTTTAACCGAAACCCGCTACACCGCTGAAAGTATCCGCACCCCAAGTCTGTCGCACAATAGCCTTCGGGTCTCCTAACGTGTACACCGCAACATGTGAGAAAGCAAAAACGACGTTATCATGGCTCGCTGTTTTGCGTGGATGTAGTCGCAGGGAGGGAAAGTTGTCTTTTACAATCGTATGACGTACTCAAGTTTATCCATTTAGACCCGTTCCACACGTATCCAGATATTTTTCGTCCGCAATTTTTTCTCTCCGGATTCAAAAATTTCCTCGTCCACACGAACTCCGTATTCAAATAGAATCTGCCCGTCCACACGTATCCGACACGTATCCGGATTCCCTCTTGTACCCAGGAGAATATTGGCAACAGAGCATGCGTCGTAAAGCGCGCCAAATGTCCATCTTGCTCTACCCTGAGAGAACCTGAGAACGAGGTTGCCATCTTGAATTCAGTATTCACGGTAAAGAACTGGGCCTGAACTTGTTATCCGGATTTAGCGTCCACGCGATTCCGGATTCACAGCGTATTCACTATTTTAAGAACTTTTGGGATGTACTTAAACTCCGATAGCTTCCAATTAATGAGAGAAGAGATTTCAACCTCCTGAAATCATGCTTTAAAGCTTGCTGCGACTTGGTCAGATTATCTAAAAATAATACAGCAGGAATGTCGTAAGGAACTGCACTCAAGCAATTCCATTCGATTAGCGGTTCCAACCGAAAACGGCACTTTCCATGATAGTGCGTCGAAGACTCTTGGTCGAAGCTAATAATTTGCCAGAATTTATTAGAAACTGTAAACCTTTCAAGACTTTCGAGGAAATTTATATTAAATATGGTACAGAGTGATTAGTTAATTCTACTGGAACTTTAAATCTGTTAGTCATACTTCTACTTTTAAGCATCACTCATATTTTTTAATTGTAAATAACGTTAATTAATTTTTTTAAATTGCAAATAATTAACAATTATTCGAGGTTGAGCAAGATATAGTGATTTGTTAGAGGCGAGCAGATCAATTATTTGCCGAAGCCAAATCCCGATAGTTTTCGATAACCGAGTTCAATGATTGTTTTATCATTCGATCCGGCCGAGTTTGTTTTTCAATGAATGTTTTCGGGAAACGTAGCTATTTGCCATGTTCACGAAAGATGGGGTCGCAAGAAGGAGAATAGTGTGGTTCATTTACGCATGAGCAGAATATTATTTGCAGCCAAACATTCACCGGCGAAAAATGTCTGATTGGTCGTCGCGCGACCACGTGACATTGCCAAATTCAAAATGGCGGCAATACCTCCATACTTTGTTTATTCCAGTGGAAAGAAGGTTAATTGCGGCTTAATATGAGTTGCAAATGCACATCGGATATTTTTAGAATAGCCTAGACTTTTTATTATCCTTTTTCACCTATTCCTATGGGATTCGTTTCCTGCGATACTCGCGATTTGGCCGGTTTTCGGGATTCAACTTCTGATCACGAAGGACAACAATGTTTCTGAAAAAAGCAGGGTCACCAGAAAGAGCGGCCTTTGTTCACAGCTCAATGCAGCAGATAAATAAGACACTATGGATCCTTTGAAATTGCTTTGACACCTGGTAGTTATTTTATTATTATTTTTTCCCTAAAAGATAAAGAAAAAATGCTTTTTCTCCAGCAACACTTTCCAATTTACAAAAAAAGCTTGAACATGGGCTAAATGAACTTTAAGTGTCTGCATTGTTTTCAGTCTTTTCATTGAGAACGGGTGCAATTTTAATATTAACCAAGCAAGGCTTTTTTTCTTTTCAATGGTTATTGTACTTGATCTGCAAAAGATAATGAAATTTTTAAAATAAGGGCAATACTAAATACTATACTTTAAAAGAAGAGAACTTTGATTCAGGTGTTAGTTGAAAAAAATAGTGATTATATTTTTTTAGTATATGAAGGTTAAAAAAGTGATCCATATAGTCTAAAGTGCTACAAAGGAGTAAAAACCCAGATCTTTCCATAAATAAATTTTATTAACACTGTCAGGGACATGTGCTTTCCTTGAGTACATATTTTTTCGTTAAAAAATCTTGTTTGTGAGACTGCACTTTGTTTGATGCAGGATCAATCAATCTTTTCTGAAGAGAAATGAAAAGTAAAGTATGTTTACATGTCAGATACTTCAACACTGCCTTAGCCAACAACTAAGAAGAAACTGCACTTCAAATCAAAAAAACAAAGTGAAAACTACTTCACTGTGAAACAACAACCACTTCAAATATATATCACATTAAATTCATGCAAAATGTAGACCTGATGAGAAGTTTATAGGAATAGAAACAAACGATAATAATTATTACAATGAAACCATAATTTTTGAATGAGATCTGTGAGTGTCCTCTCATAATTCTGACAGAAGATCAAAATTGGAAACTGCACATCCTACACAACTGCATTCATCAACATGATCCAACGAAAATTTCATTAAGACTCAAAGTTTGCTCCAAGCTTTAAACTCCTGTAAGTTTAATTTGTGATGATTTTTTTTTCTTGGAAAGAACTTTTGAATACTTAGTAGCATGTTAACTCTGTCATTCATTTTATAACTTGGCTCCCAAAAAATTTAAGCCAAAAACGATGCATATAAAAACAAAAGCATTCACAGAAAAATTACCCTGTTCATCTCCTTCCAGGATCCAATTTTCAAGCAAAGAAGCACCCCCCACTGAAAGCCTTGTGTGCAAAAATTTAGTTCTAAAAAATTGTACACGGGAGAAATCATGTCCGTAAGTACGGTTCCTAACGAGAAAAGTAACAAGTAACTCGTTGTGTGTATAATCCCAAGCCAAATTTATGAGCAAAATAATCTAAACTATAAAATTGCAAGCAGTTGAGCACATTGTAAACAGAATTTTTTTTACAAATCAAAATGTTGCTGGACCTATCGAACTGTAGCTCCAAGACGGTCTAAGCATTTTAATGAAAACAATCTCACATTTTCTCATTCGACAGTTCGGATAAAACTCAAATTTTTGTAACATACAAAGCTGTAATAATGTGCAACAACAATGAGATGTGCACCGATCGACAAAATCACGTTACGAACTACGCACTTTAGAAAACTGCCGCAACCCGGCCGCTTTCGATCAACTAGCCACAAGACAATTTACACAGCAAGACAATGGCTAAGAATATTTCTTTTGTACCGAGTGACACGAGATTAAGTTGAACCAAGCGTAAGCTTATTTTTCTACCATAAACAGTGTAAACACACGGAGATTTAGCATCTAAATATAGTTTTTCGAGCAACAAAGTACAAGCTAAGTCATATTAACAAAACAAAGCCAAAAAATGTCTGTCCCTCTACTTTTTTGGGGTTGAATCCGTGATAGGAAACTCGAACTAAACAACAAAAACATTTTGGGTAGCGTTGTAATACGCTCTTCGATCAACAGTCGAATGTTGTCGAATGTTAAAGTCGAATTTTGACACAAAAACAGGATACACATTTAACAAAACTGTCGCTTCCGTGACACTCGGTACAAGCTTATTCATATACCAAACCAAAGCCCAATAATTTTTCTTCCACTACTTTATAATTTCTTTTTGTACCGAGTGACACGGAACATGCAGTAAACAAAGAGAGTAAAAATTACCCACCTTTTCGGCCTGTCTTCCACATGCAAACCAGCGATCTCAACGTCAACAAAACTGAATCAGACCATGCCACTGCGATTTTTCGTAAGTTCCAGGAGGCTATATTCTCTAGAGAACACATCTCCGTCAAAACCTCGACCAAAATAATTTTTGATCTCTTACAGTGGCAAGAAATTGCAACGTTGTCACTGCTAAAAAAAGCTGCCATCGCTTCTTTCATCTCAACAACGTTTCGCGGGCATTTTTGCCTCGGAGCCAATGACATTGCCCGAAATCGATCACGTGCCATTTTTTTGCAGAGCATGCGTAGACATTTTTCGCCGGTGAAAGCCAAACACCGTAGAGTTGGACGACACTGCGCATGAGCAGGACATTTTTGTAGGCAGTTATTTGCAGGTCACGTGGTGGGTTCTCGGTCAATGAAAAGGGAGAAAAATGTGCATCGAACTGATAATGTAATTTAACAGGGAGGAGCCACCCCGTGGAAATATGTTAAATGAACCATTATTAATTATTATTATTATCATTATTATTATTATTATTATCATCATTTTAACTCAAAAGAGTCAAAAAAACAAGTTTTATTTTGCTTTAAAAATTGCACCATCTCATGGTACTTTATACGTCTTCATAACACTAGCAATCGAAGTCACCAATCATGGTCAAGCTTGCAGTTGGCTAATGAACAAATAAACAGTGACTGAAATCTCCAAATCATTTTTAAAATCAAGGAAAGACCCTAAACGTTCAAACGAAAGAGAATAAGTGGGGTAAACATATTACAAATCACAATTATTTATCGTATAGACACAATCACGCGAAAAAATGTTACAGCGCAAGCAGGGGGTTGGTGCACCGCCTTCTCTGCGTGAGGTCCCGAGTTCGATTCCCATCAGGTTTGACCACAATGCCTTCTTTCGACTTCTTTTTGTTCTGTGTAACTTAACGTAGCTTTAAATACGGTTTTGACTAGAGTGGATACCCTAAAGTCAGATTGTTATCTTCACTCAAAAGTTAAGAGCAAAGGCATAAAATACTCATTATTAAGGCTGACCTGTAAGTACTCATTATCAGTAAAGTTTTCTTGTGGACACCATGCAGTTGAAGACGATAGAGACGCATGCGCAGCGGAAAATTGAGGAGAAAGCTCGGAAGATGACGTAACCGTGCTTCTCGAAAAATAAGCAGGGTTTTTACTCTCTGTTGAGAAAATAAAACATTTTAGCATCTAATAAAGTAACTTCATTCGGCTGTTCGTGGTTCGAACAGGCAACGCTTACTTCACCTTCGATTCAGCTTTGACAATTTTAATTTTACATTACATATTATGTAAAGTTTCACATGATGTTGCGATTAGAAGTCCTTCATACAGTTTGTAAAGTGCAGTACATTCACCGAAAAAAGAGATAAGACTTTGCACGCAAGTGATCGCTTACAAGAGGGTCAATAACCGGCATCGTAAAAAGAGGTCACGGCAGTGGTAGCTTGGACGGGCGCCGGGGGGGGGGGGGGGGGTTGAGGTCGTTAACGAGGGGTTCCAACAAGGGGAGACCTTTTACAAGAGGTTCCTGACTGTAATGACCAGTCTAACGCCCCATTCAACCCAACGCTAAAACATCTTTAAAAGATGATTATTGTCTTAGGTTGACTGTAAATTTAGTGCAAATTACAAGGCATGTTGAATTTCATTAATCCTGTGTGAAAACCTGTGTTCCAGTTTCTGTTTTTCAGTGTTGGGTTAAACAGGTTCAGTTGCTGTGAATGGAATATAGGAAAGATTTGGTGCTTTAGCGTTTAATCTGTAGTTGCTTATGGGAGGTGGTCGCAGATGGTGGTTCAACTGCATTAGATTGTTTTTTTTGACATCCGGAATTATCAAGGACTTGATAAGTGTTACCAGCGATGAAAAACGCCAGGGCTTATAACACTCACGTCGACCTTGATTACAACACCACTGCCATATACAAGTTGCTAATTGGGCACTTTCTGGTAAAAAGGCTCTTCACTGACGATAGACACTGAACTGTATCTTGGCTTCACGGTTTGGGTGTCTGAACGTATAATTAATGCCATTGTTGTTGAGCTGTTGCACCAATTCATTTGAAATATTTTATAGAAAACCGAAAAGCACTGCAATGAATTAGTACAATTTTTGAAATACAGTCACTAATATGAAAATAGGTGATGTCTATAAATTAAAGATTTCCTTTTTTTTTATTTTATGCAGCTGTCTTGTAAACGTTTTCCAATCTGTGATGAGCTTATTTAAAAATAAAAGTTACTTCTTGGCAGACTCGTCGATATTTCATATGTCCTTTTTTCTGCCTTGTTGCTAGTTTGTTGCGATATCTCATTTAACCTTTCATAGTGAGAAAGACAAAATATGCACCCTAAACGTTCAAAACTTAAAATGGACAATAGGGCCATTTATACAAGTAAAATAAGACGAATCCTAAATAATACGCAAACTATCCCGTATAAACGGTGTACGCGACTTAGCAAAGACGCGTCTTATCGAAGAATAGGTGTCAAAGGCTGTTCTTAGATAACACGCGTCTTAGCTAAATTTCAAACGAAATGCGCTGTTTATACGGGATAGTTTTAGTCTTATTTAGGACACCGTCCTATGTACGACGCTTCTTACGTTTCCTCGTACAAAACGGCCCTAATACAACTTCATCTTCTAACTTTCGCTGACTAGGTAACTCTGTTAACACACACAAAGCTCACACTTACCCCCATGTGCAAAAACAACTAACGAAAACCGCAACAAGGACGAACACGTATAACGGTATTCCCATTTTAGCAGTTCTTTGTCGATTATTTGGAGTGATTTCTGTTAAAATCGTTAACAGCATAAGAAGCCACAGTTTGGCTCGTGTGAAGAATATGACGACTATCCACGACAAAGAGATCAAAGGATGATATTACTTAATTCGAACACAACAGGTGTTTAAATACCCAGCTCATTTGCAACTGTTGATTATCCTCAAATATATCAAATACGTCCATGATTTGAAGCTTTGGTTTTACTTTAATGGAAAACGAAATTTGCCTAAAAAATTTGGTTCCTTCGTCGCACTACGCTATTTGCTAGGTTATTCAACGTAAGGAGTTGAATGTAGAGAATAAATCAAAATATAGTAATTTATCTTCACCTCGTTATCAAAGTTGCGATATTCATGTGTTTACTTTTGTTACAATGATAAATAATTGACGTTTTATTACTTAAATTCGTACCTATATTATTAATAAATAGTTTCTTGTTCAAGAGACTAGTCTGTTATCAAATTAATACTCCGTAATAACTCCTTACTAATTTGTTTTGATTTCAACTAAGTCTACTATGAGAACTAAATGCTTTGGTTCCTGAAACTCAAAGCAATGTTCGTTTCTTAACAGCAGCTGACACAACAAAACATATAGCTAAAACGCGTTCTAGAAATAAATATTCATATTTTTCAACCTCTCTTTGTACAGTGGTCTAAAATGAAACTACATGTATCTTCATGATTTTCTTTCTTTTGTCTAAATGATGTTTACAACTACAATTAAATATGATATCACAAACTAAGTAACAACCCGGTTATCTTAAGGTATTGTACAAAAGAGCTATGAATCAAGTAGTGGTAGGATAAAGAGGAAGTGTATTAATTTTGTTTCATGTTGAAAATTGGTTTCGTTTACTGTTTGGTATTCGTTTTATCATTTTTATTAGTTAAAAAAGATCAAAACATGGACTTGATGTCCTTTTGAAGACACAAAGAAAACCGTAACATGGCAAAAGTACCGTTCGATTGTCCAATCTCCAGTACGATTTCTGTTGTCCAAGTTACGGAAAATTATATTTCAGCAATCTTGTTTCAGCTAGAGGTTAAATTAACCTGTGCGGCAAAAGCCGTTCAGATTTGAGTCTGTTCGTTTTCAATCAACGAAATTCTTTTATGTTCTCTCACTCTTGAGTTTTCTTTGGAATGGAATCATTCGATTATTGTGAAAATAAATGTGCATTTTTTTTAACATTTCTATTGTTTGAAGAAAAGAAAAGGAACAAAAGCGCATGCAATCATGCAACTGTCGAAATTGGGTGGGCGCTTTCTGATGCGTCCAATTTTTGCAAGAGAAACAGAACATTTTTTAGCTTGGCGATTAATTGGTTTACTTTGCACAATTCATTTTATAACGTACGTATAAAATACGATACCCTGCTAGCAGAGGCTTTTCCCTTGTGTTTCTCAGCGTTGTACTGCCATTCTCTTCGCGGTTCTGGTTGCTCGCGTTTTGTTTTGGTTGTTTCTGTGCCGAGGAAAAGACCTCTGCAGACAGCCGTTTGGGATTCCTGTTGAGCATGCGTATTAGATACCTTCAAGATCTAGGAGGTAATCACATGACTAAACCGGTTGTGGAACCGGTTTTATCGACTCGCGCATCTTTTTTGTACTAGTTTGCTGTGCAAAAGTGAGCCCGCTATATCAACATGGCGAGTGCGATTCTTTCCCGTGAAAGTTTCAACGACGCTGTTGAAAAGGCCTTAGAAGCCCTTAAGAACAGTTCAATCGAGTCTTTGACTAAATATCAATCCAAAGGTTTATTTCATGTATTGAATGGCGAAGATACATTCGTCAGTTTACCAACGGGTCATGGGAAATCGTTGATATATCAACTAGCTCCATCGGTCTCCAAGCATCTTGGCCTCCTCAGTGAAGTGCCGATTGTACTCGTTATTTCCCCGCTGAACGCTCTGATAGATGATCAGATAGCCTCAGTTACCAAGCTAGGAATTACAGCCTGTAAGCTCGATGCCTCATCTCTTGAAGATACTGTCAGTTTGGCTGGTCATGAAGTGCTAGAAAACAGAGATGCGAGAAAGTGAAACTGACGGGTAAACTCCGACGGCGGCATTGTATTACCGACACGTGACCCAGAAATTCCATGGTAACCGCATTTTCATATCGCGCATGCTCAACAGGAATCCCAAACGGCTGTCTGCAGAGGTCTTTTCCTCGGCAAAGAAACAACCAAAACAAAACGCGAGCAGCCAAAACCGCGAAGAGAATGGCAGTACAACGCTGAGAAACATAAGGGAAAAGCCTCTGCTAGCAGGGTAAAAATACGAAAGTCATATTCATCAATCTCAATTGATGCAGTAACATATCAGATTGACACACTCTATTTTTCGTTGGCGAAAGTATTCTGTTCCATATCTCTCATGATAACGTTAGATTTGAACAAAGCTACTCTTAACAATATATTGTAAAGCTTAGCTTGTACATGCAAAACATGTTGCAAAGCAAATTAGGTGTCTGGCTACCGTTTCTCCTTGAATGTTTGAGTAATGTTGGCAAAATCTTAAATACTGACAAGCACCTTATTAGAACTCTTAGTCCTTTTAAAAAGTTATCATCACTTAATTATCAGTTCGGGCCACAACGAGAACTGGATATATGATGACATCACCCAAATTTTCAACATGGCGCCCAAACCAAGGGACGCGATCCAGGGTCACTTTTCAGCTCTTTGCTACGCCTAGAAATGACGTTTTCCCACAGTACTTTAGGAGCTGCGTCTTTGATTGATGAGGAAGCACATGAGTGTGAAAAAATGGCAACAGGCGAGGTTGCAGGTAAAACGGCTGAAAACGGGAGTGTTTCAGCTCAAAGACCTACCTGACAAGGCGCAAAACATCTGAAGATAGAAAGGTGTGTTTCATTTTTTTGATCTTTGAAAAAAAACTTTTTTGAAATCGACATAAAATTTGCTTGTTGATGGTGGTTTTATTGTCGTAGTGCAAAGCATTTTCACATAGTGATGTGCGTTTGAATTTGCAATAGTGAGTTGCTCCATGTGCGAATTTTTGGAACGCCATGTTCATTTTATGTTCTATTGCAGTGTGGTGGTAAAGCACGTTGTTTTTTGGCATAAAGATGCCGTTCGGGTGACAAAACTTTTATCGAAAACCCGAACTGATCCAGATTGCGTTGGGTCAAGGAGCAATGCAGAAATGTAGTTTCGATTGTTGTTTGACCGATCGAGCAGATCTTACTGTGGGACCGACCTTAAGCTCCAAGAAGTCGGGCCGGGTATTCTGAAGTATTGCTACCAGATGAACGGCTAAGTAAATGTACTTTGCTTTTATAGTACGACAGATTGTATTATTTCAGATTATTTACATAACAAAAGGGTAAATGCCAGGAAAGACTGGACATTGCTGCTAGAAGTCAAACTTACAACCTCACCACATGCGAGAAATGATGTGTTTTCATGTGTAGTTAAGTAAAATGTTGTTGCCCGAGATAGTACTAATTTTAACACATGGTACAGTTGCAGTAGAGTCTTACCAAAATTGGTAATAACAATAATAAATAATTTATAGTTGCTCTTCTGCAACTATATGCTGGAAAAGCAATAGCCTTGTGGTTAGTTGGTCAGTGGGCCTCAATCCACTTCGAGCATTCCAGGAATGAGCTAGCCTTGGCGGAGTTCACCATGCTGTGTTCTTGGACAAGACACTTAACTCTTACAATGGCGCCTCTCTCCAGTAATAATATGACATTTGGAGGTTTGGGTGACACACATACATGTAAGAATAAAACCCTAGTATTTAACTGTGAGGATCATTTCCACTTTCATAGATTCTGTTGTTTTATTTTTTAAAAGGTTTTTTTTTTCTAGTCAGACACAGAAGGAATTTAGCAATATTACTGAAGATAAGAGCTACTTTCAGGCCGTTCAGCACAGAAGTTACAGCTAACAGTAACACTCCAGATGTATTTCAGTACAAAACCAACAACAATAAAGATGGCAGGTCCTACACTTTTGTCTACAATCATTCCCATGCGCCTCAGAGTTTTACTAATAGGGACCTTAAGCAACCTAGACGACGAGCCGAGTGGACGCCGGCCGGAAGTGTTCTCACGAATCCGGCAACTTCTGCGCATGTCAGTGATGTCGTCCACATGGCGTTCAGGACGTGACATCTGTTGATTTACCGTCCTCAGGTGAACGTGAGCATTCAAAGCAATCTTTGACGTTTCTGTGCCCATTTTACCTTGTTTAAGTAGTAAATAAGAGAAAGAAAGAAAACAGAAGAAAACAGTAGGTAGTATGCAGGACTTGAACCCGCTTCATTTGATGAATAACCATATCCGTATCCACTACACCATAAAGGGCTAACTGCCGAGACCGGATAATTTTAACGTGCTTTACATGGTGTTTATCACTACATTATTGAAAGTTACCCGTTTTTTAAAACAGTGCTTAACCCTAATCACTGTACTTCGGTGCTAAACCCTGTATTCAAATCTTTTCCTTGCCCAACTGTCTCTTACTCTGATTTCCCCACTTTTCTAAAAGTTCTCGTGCCCAGTAAATTCGCCTAAATATAGTATAGAGTGGTATACAGTATAGCGCTGTGTAATAAACATAAGGTGTCCAACCTATAATTTTGAGGTATCCATTCTACTCACAACCCTTTAAATACCCGTAAAACCGCTGGAGCACTGATAGAGATAGGGGGAAGAGGTAAAATGAGCTCGCACCGTCGGCGTCATGTTTGTTAGTCAGATAATTATTTCAGGCTACCGACGTAAAATAACGACTCCGCTTTACCTTTACCTTGTCTCGCACAGGCTAATATTCTCAGAATAATACAATGCCAGACGATGCAGCGGTGCATGGATGTGTATATTGCTTTGAATTATTCAAATTACGTTAACAAGAAAAGTGTTTATTGTCGGCATAAAACATAATGCCCTACTTAACTTTATGTCGCACCTTGGTCCCTCCCAATTAGCCTGCTTATATTAGAGAACCAGGTTAATAAACGTTTACACAGCGGAAACCCCCTAACAACCGCCTTGTTGCGAGCATCTCGTAATTACAAATTATTTTCGGCTTAATATTTACGAGAGACTCTGGCGGACATTTTATTTTCCTAAAGCGTTGATGATACTATCACTTTGCTACGAAGACCAGAATTTTATGTTTGCATCGACGCGTTTCCACTGTAATGTTCTTCAATATCCAATGCAATCTATCACCATATGATAAGCTTTGAAAAATTTATGAAATGGACTTTAATGAATTCTCTTCCTCAGTGAAAAAATAAAAAGGATATTGTCGGTGCTGCTTTCTAAGAACTCTTGAAGACTTTGGCGTGCAGCTCGACACGCAATTGATTTTAAAAAAATTAGATCCTCGAGACTCTACGGGCGTTTATCCGTGTGTCATAAAAAAGTTCCACACTATGAACTTATTGTCAATAAAATTTCTTTGAAAATTTTAACTCCTGTGAATAGTAAGACTATTTAACTGTCATTCATTGATAAATCGATGATGTATGGCATATTGATTCGTGAGTTTCTGGACCGATATAGTGAGCAGCTTGTACTCAACTCGCCGACATATAAGAGGCACTTGAAATTATTAACGGCAAGAAGAAGCCAAGAGTCCTTTGAGGTATGCAATTTTCATGTTTATAAATCAAACGCGAGACTTCGCGTCTGTAGATGCGTACATGCAAGATATTCACCCGTTTAGCAACTGCTCCTGGGACTGTTGACGAAAAGATCGCAATTCGGTGATCATGCAAATCTTTTAGGCGTGGTTATTACATACACAACGGACTCGTACAAACGTAGCCTAAGGCTGTTCGCGTTGTCCGCATTCAACTGGAATGAGCAAATTGTTCAATTTTAAACGGCTTCAGCAAGCACATGCTTCAGCCTACAACGACTCTTCTTGCTAAGGGTGACGTTGTGAAGCTAACCTATTCCATACAGTCACTTGGAGCAGATGAAAGAAGGAGTGAAAGATAATGGCTTATTAGCGAGAAGTAATTGGACACCAAACAGAAAGCGTTCCATGGAATATTCAAGGCATCTTTGCGTAGTTACGAGGTCTTCTTCGTCCATGTTGACAGGCAACACTCGCACGAGGGCTTTCAGTTATCCGGAAGCCACTGCTTTTACCAGCCACGCTTATCACGGACAATATGATGCCTTCAGAAAAAGAAATTTAACATCAGCAGGCAAGCAAAGGAATGCTGAAAGGTTAACAAAACAGATAAAAGTCTACAACATGGACAAAAGGTTTCGCAGAAAATTTGGGCCGAGTGATACACAGCTGGGCAAAACGCAGTACACTTCTGAACTTTCACCGTTGCCACAAATTGATGTGAGTAGAGAGAGTCCATTCAACTCAATGCAAGGTAGGAAGGAAGATGATGAAAGGTCATATTGCGATTCTGTTTTGTCGTTCGCCTGTAGTGGATTTACCAACCCTGATGTGCATAAAAGGACTAGTGATGGGAAGCTGCAAAATAGAGCAAAATTTGATGCTATTGAAAACTGGCTTCAGAGTTTACCAGGACCGGATTTATAATGCAGGTCTATTTTATGAAAAGCCTTGAGTAATATGAGCAAAGGATATAAATACTTAACTTCACCAAACACAATATTTTAATTTCCTTGTCTTTCAATGTATAGTATCCATGTAGCCCACTTCCTATCGGATTCCTGCAAATATGTTGGCAGTACTACTAAGACCACTCACCGTCAGGAAAAGAAGTACGCAGCGTATATTTAATACTGAAGTTTCTTGACCAACTGTACCTGTCTCACAAAACCTTTCCTAATCTTATCGTGGTCAATGTTTTGGCGTTTCCTAAACTCAGCATTTTCATGCAAGTTGTCAAGAGTACCCTCAAAATTTTAGTTCCAGAAAAGAAATTAAATAAGGTAAGGAGGTATACAGCAATTCATATACTGTATATTGGTCTTGTCAGCGAATCGTTTCCTTCGCCACTTAGTACATTTCTCGTTTAGTCAAGTTTACGATAGAATATTTTTTGGGTGAAAGAAACTACGAAAATGACTACAGAAAGTATAAATTTCTCTCTTAGGAAATTACAATCATTTTTCATGACCAACATCTATACTTCATACAAACAATCCTAAATCAAACTGTGAGACAGTACCCTAACTGCACTGCTTGAAGTCACAAAACAATTGTTGTGTTGGTAGTGACAAAAGTCTCTTTAGTGGGGCACTTTTTTATCGATTTAAAAGAAGCCTTTGACACTACTATTGACCACAAAATCATCATCCAAACATTGTTCAAATATTTCCTTAAACCTAAATTCTATCAGTCTGTTCATGTGATATCACCTATTGTCCAGCAATTAAGTGTCAATGGCCATCTATCCACTGCTAGTCAAATTACATACGGTGTTCCTCAAGGTTGTCTACTTGGACCGTCTCTTTTTCGTCTATTTAGAAATAAGAAACGTGTTTTTTTCGGTCAGTGAAACAAGCGGCTCGGACGAAAAAAACTCGGGTACAACCAACAGATCAAAGTCGAACCTATGACCTTTTGATTACTAGTCCGATTCTGTGGCTCTACTACTGAGCTTCAGGAGACCCGTGGGAGCCAAAGACCACCAAACTAGGTTCTTGTGACAAACGATCATTTATACATTAATCAATTGCTAAGCTCTCATAATTATGCTGCCCCTCGACGTCACGCAGTATAAACATTGCAGCCTCGACGAACTGTAATCTTGAAACAATAATAAACACTGAGCTAGCCACCGTTAAGACCTGACCAAGGGATAGCAAACCTAGCCTAATTGTTGCTAAAACTAAATTCATGCCGAGTGATCATTGGCTCGCGACAGAGGCTGCAAACCCAAGGAGAGGATTTAGACCTAGCATTCAGACTGTTCATTTAATACTCATCCCCAAGCTGCACTCGGTACATTTGTAACCAAGATGGCCGCCCGTAGGGTAGGCGCATGATCCCGACATTCTTAACGTGAATAGGGGATCGTGAACAGTCTACGCGCGGCGGGTTGAATATAGTGACATGTGCAGGCCTTTGTACATTATGTTAGGTAAGCATTTGTTGAGCATTTTAGTGAGGCAAAAGCATCAAGCATTTATCGAGCATTTTAGTGGCATTTACCGGATTTTTTTTTTTTTCTCACACAAAATAAAACTTGAAACATAATTATACTATTAAACACTATTATATATTAAGTATGGTTTTCAAAACTGTAACGGTACTTAAGTAGCATACGAAACGCCAAGTTTATAAAAGTGAGTAAGTTGAATATATTTATCACCGCTGTTAATGTTCTATTTCTTAAAAATTAAAACATTTTTGAATAGATATATATGACTTTAACATTATTCAAGAAACTTTATTCAGTTTTCACCTTAATACAGCTTTGTAGATGATATTTTTTGCTATATTGAAACTATTTGTTTGTATACATTGTTGTCATACCACTTATACATTTTTGTTAGCCTTAAAACCCCCATAAAACGTTTAGAATTAATATAAAAAGGCCACTCTATTATGAGCATTATTGGGCATTTTAGTGACTTTTTTGGAGACTACCGAGGATTTTAGTGGGAAAAATAAAGCATTATTAAGGTGGAGCATTTTTTGGGGGGAAACAAAAGCGTAATGTAGGCCTGGACATATGACGCTATCCTCGGCCAATCGGAATCTCTATAATTACACTAAAAACCGACATTACGCCAATGTACCTCTAAATAATTAAATCAGAACGTTGTGAGCATGAGCATTCTTTTATGGAGTGTTTTCACATGACGTCACGGCGGCCATATTGGTGTCCCAAAACAATGAAACGGCGGCCATGTTGGTGTCCCAAAACAATCCTCTGGGAGTTGAACTCTTTTCTTATGCAAACGCTTTCTTTTGTTCCAATAAATTTGCATAGATGCTGACCACGTGAGTGAAAACACTCTATAGCTATCCTTGTAAATAACTGTTTGTGAAAAAGGGGTTTATAAGATCGGTTTAAAAAAATATCAGGTGCATTTTGAGAATCAACTTGTATTATTTGCCCTTCACTTAACAGATTATTTATGTCAATAGTTTTAAGTCACGTTCACTCCCTCGTGTGTTTGTTATAGTTTGATAAACAAGACACGTGGTAGAGAATCTTGTTTAACGATTCTTCTTTAGAAGATCAACGCCACTGGAGTCTGTTTGGCGGGTCTGTGGCAACGAACTAACACAGGACCTTCTGGGAGGTGATAGTAGCAGCTTAGAAGGTTTACTTTCTTTTATTTTTCTATAAGGATATATTTTATGAGAACATCGAGGCTGAAATTTGCAAAATCTTAAGAATACGATAAGAATAAACCCAAGGCAGACAAGACTATAATTTTGTGTGCTGGAAATCTGTTAATACAATGCAATTATATGTTTGTAATTTGCATAACATTTTGTTTGTAACCGTGAAATTATTTCTTTCTCTTGACGACAAAACTAGCCACCAAAAAGAAAATCAACGTGGCATTGCCATTAACTATAATTCATGCCTCAGTACTTTCGGTCTAAGACCGGAAAATCAGAGGCTACAATTTAAATAATACAAAAATATTTTCAGCCTAAAAACGGGGGAAAAGTAAAAATATCGAGCCTGAGCCTATGCGCAGTTGATCATCTCGTCATGAAAACTGTGCAATACAAATTCTTCATTATTATTATATAAAAACAAAAGAGTGTATTTTAAGTTGAAAAGGCTAAAACCGATTTGTTTTGTTGCTATAGTTAACAATGCACGTTTTGTTCATTTATTTTGGTCTAAGGTTCATACTTCATCCAAGTCCAAGAAAATTACAAGCGTGACACCAGTCATACCTGATGGTGTTTTGAAAATTGAGCTAATTAGAGTGGCGTTTGCAAGAGTGAACGGGTAAATAACTTGATACCTATTGATCGAATCTTTTCGTGGTTTTAATTCGGATCGGGTGAAACGTTTTTCTTTACCTTGTCCACAGTAAATAATTACCTCAATCAAAAGCTAATAAATGAGGTTATTTAACGTAGTGAAGTGCAATTAAATGCAAATAACCGCATGTAACCACTGTAGTTATAATGCTTATTTGCTCAAGTTATTCAACCATGGTCAAGCATACCGGGGAGTGTTCAGTGATACAGAAGAAGCTACACTGCGCAATCGACGCGCTCCCTACGACCCCGCTCTCGTAAGCGACCAGGGGACCGTTTCTTGGACGTCTCGGTGAGGGACGGACCATTAGAAAACTTATGGGGGTGGGGGGCGGGGGCGGCCGAAGTACCAAAAAATATTCGCGCAAGAGAAAATTCAATGAAAAAAATTCATGCACGCCAATTAACCCTAAAAAATATTTATGCTACGGCTTAAAAAAAATTCATACAAGGAATTTGATAACGAAAAAAGTCCTGCGGCTCTAAAATACCCCCCCCCCCCCTCCCATAGCTTTTCTAACGGTCGAGTCCCTAACTTTCAAGAGACAAACTTGAAGGCATATTTTAAGATAATTATCCAAAGAGAGGTAGCAACGTTCTTAAATCCCAAATGATCGTTCATTTTGTTCTGAAAACTGATAGATCCTTGCAAAACTTTCGGAAAAATTACCGTAACAGTTGAACCTCCATTCTGGGGACAATAAATTTTGTCTCTTTTTCAATATGATTATTCTACCGGTTTTGAGAATGCTTTTAGTAAGACAATGAAAAAACTAACAATGCCTATAGGAAATAACGTTACGTTTTAAACGACGTTATAAATGTATGTACTAAATCTTCAACAGTGCAGTACATGCTATTTAGACAAATAGCAGTCATCGTCGTCCGTTTCATGGTTTCAATTCTTGGATATGAGTCAATTGGTAAGGGATATACACCTAACTCCACTAAGGATGTCATACAAAAAAGCTATTAACAAAAAGCGAAAATTCCAAATAGGAATTTATTGGCTAGAAATTATATCTACGGTTTGATATTGCGACCTGAACACTCTTTTGCAGAACAGTATTATACATTATACTTCCATCATTGACATCAGTAGAGTTAGAGGAGTTAAATTTGCCGACCTTACAGACATTTTGAGAATGATACCTTGAATATAGTCTGCGTGCCTAATTTATTCTTATTTAGGTTTTCAGTTTAATTTATTTTTTATTATTACTATTTTTTTTCCTTTACTAGGACAACGTTATTGCAATATGGTGTAAATAGCCTCAGTCTGCAATCGGTTTAACATTTGAAAGTTAATTGACAACATGTTCTTTCAATATGTACTACAAATCCAATTCAAGACAGTCTTGCGCTTTGATATGGAACACACCTCTCCATCGTCCTCGGTAACTGGCAAGTTCATCGAGCTCCGTGTGGAAACCGAGCACGGATAGCTCGACACAGTATCGCAAAACGATTTTGTCTCAGAGTTGTTTCTTGTTGCATTAACGTCTCTTCTTAAGCCTTTTACAAAAAAGCGGTTGCTCTTCATATATCTATCATTGCAAATCTTTACTGACTGCGCTGGACTGCCATCGTCTTTATCTCCAGTATGCTCTCCAGATGGATTACTCCACGGTCTGTACTTTCTTTCGCAAGCAGTATTCAAATTCACAACTCTATTGACGTTTTTCGTGCCTTTCGAGAAAACTAACTTTGGAAATAATAAGCCGCTTTGGAAATCGTCCTTACTAGTATGAGAATAACAAATTTCGTTAAGTCTTGTATCTGAAATCTTTCTGAACGCAGAAGGAAAGCTCAGCGACTGAGACTTCATGTTGACACGACTCTCAGAGTAAGATGCATTACTTTTCCTCCGAAATTGAAGAAGTGGCTTTTTATTTAGGCTTATGATATTCAGATCTTGAAAAAAGGCTACTTGAGTTGTGTGTACTCTTGGTGGATGTCAAATTACCCCATACAAGCATGCAGGATTCCCGGCCACAAGGTTACGTAACTTTAAAACGCCACACTGCACACTCCAGCCAATAAGAGGACTCGATTGAGGTAGCAGAGTTTTCCTTTCCGTTAGTAAGGTATTATCGGGAAAAAATGCCTCATAAGTCCATGAGAGGATTGGATTCGACTCCCCTATAAAACATTAAGAGCCAAAGAGAAAGTGTAGTAAAATAAAGATGATGACAGTTTCAGGCCTTAATGAATCATTTGTCAGTAAAAGAGTGATTGTTATCAATCGTATAGTAATAACTGTCAATGACGTCAAGCGAAGACGTCATACCCCGAAAGGTTACATATTCTTATAAACAACTCAATGCATTCAAATATACTTTTAACTTTTCATGTTTAAAAGTTTCCCGACTCAGAGCGAAATTAAACAAGTTTATAAGTTCCAGTCAGGAAACTTCTTAACATGTCTTGAACTTCTCGGTCGCGTAGGCTAGTTGTGCTAGAATTAATTCGGTTCAGAACTTAGTAACATTGAGAACATGATTTGGCATTCAGAAAAATCTATGGCAGGACCTTATCGTCTCATTCATAACAGCTCTAAGTATAATTAGGCTCAAGCGTCGTAAATATATTGTATTTGAGGGTATATTAACCCTCGCAACCGACGCCGTTTCTTAAACAACTGAACCGCGGCAATGAAGTCAAATGGTCAAATGGACCAGAAATACTAACTTGTTATCAAAATGCTTTTCATTAAGATTTTTGAAAAAAAGAGACCATGACTGACCACGTTTCATGCAAAACAACTTGCTGAAGATCCGTTGTGAGTTTTCAATACTTTAGTCGAATTAATTCAACTACGGTTCTTAATGGGCTCTTCAGCAATTGTTTGTGGGAATACTGTTTGAGTTAAACAGTACGTTACTCGGGTTACTGAATCTCAAATTCCATTATCTTTTTATGGAGATTTGGAGAAAAAAAAAATAAAAGCAAAATTTAACAAATACACGTCAGCATGATCATGAGTTTCTCCAGTTTGCAGTGAATGATCTTAACGATCACATACAAAGTTATTTGACATGTCCCGACCCAAGCCTATTTACTATAATTAGGAGGTAGCATGCCCGAGTGGTCAGCGTGTCGGACTAGCAATCCGGCGGTCCCGAGTTCATACCCTGCTCCAACCATTCTGAATTCTCGGTCGAGTTGAAATAACCCATTGGTCGCCTACTGCCAAATGAAGCTTTTAATAATGCTATTTTTTATTGGATTATTTCCATTGGATTATTCTGTAATAAATGGAGTCTCGGAAAGCCAGCCGAAAAAGCTAGTTGCAACTTCACAATGAACAAAGCTTTTAATCACCTTTCCCTTTTTCCGTAAAAGTACGCTTACAAGCAGCGGATAATCACAAGGAATTATTGTAGTATTCCTTCTATCAAAGAACAATTTTAGAATGGAAGAAACTCCCAAGTCAAACTTGTATTGTCCGGTTCAGAATGACAGGCAAAAATTTGTTATTTGTTTCATTTCTAACTTCCTTTGACGTCAGTATAATAACGTTTACTCAATCACCTTAATTGAAAATAATTTAGTTGGTATTTTAAGAATTTGAACTTTCAACGTCATCAGATCCTCAGTGTTTGACTTTTCGCAACTTGATCGTGCTTCTTCAGACACTGGCTTAACTGCTTAAACAGTGCCTTGTTAGCAAAGTAAAGATAGTAAAATTGTTCTCAACTTGAGGTTTACTTCTGTAGCCATGAATAGCATTTTACCAGACGCCATTTTTTACTGTATTTTATTTTGTTCTTGCTTACCTAGCCTGTCACTTAAGGGCCAACTACAAACAAGGCTGATCGATTTAGGGGTTAACGAAATTCTGCGAATGGAATACGGACTTGACCCCATCGATAATCAAGACAAATATTTCCATGCACTAGGCTATAGGCCGCTATCATTTTTAGGTGAATGCATTAATAGAGGTTGACACCCTTTTTCATGTATCTTTGCACTTGTAGTAACCATATCATTTTGCTTAAAAATAAGAAGGTTCAACAATTCTAGTAGCCCAGTATTCTGTACTTTAAAGATTAAAAATTGCAGTTAGAACTATGTATCTTCAATACTATGTTGATACGAAGTGCTCCTCAGCTCTGTTTGGGTAAACTGGCGAAGACAAAGAACTCCTTGTGACAACTGAGCACGGATAGCTTGATACGGTATCGCAGAACGACCTTCTACCACATTCATGTACTCCTGAAGTGTTCGTGTATTTCTTGAAATGTACGCTAGAATTCTGTGCACAGTTATTGTTTAGATCTCTGTAAAATGTCCTTCGTGAATCGCAGAGGTCTCTTTCCCCTGTGGATGCATCACTCAATAATCTATATTTCTTTCGCATGAACTATTCAAAATGACAACTCCGTATGGGATGATTTTCCTTGGATATCTTTCAGAAATGTACCTCATAGAGGGATCACGCCATGAACTGTGCTGTCTTTCAAATGTAGTATCCAAATTTACAACTCTAGGTCTGTTTTTCTTTTTATCGTCTCTTAAGGAAGTCAATTTTGGAAATCTAGAGCTGATTTGTAGTTCGTCATTAGCGGCAGCAGAATAATTAAGTTTGTCAAATCTTAGTCGCCGATCTGAGAGTTTTCTTAACGGAACTTGCAACAATGGGGCGCTTTTCCTGTCGATACTCTTCTCCGTCCAATTTGTGTCTTGTAAACGAATGAGGAAGTTGCCTACTCTTTGCTAAGCACATCATTTTCTTTTTATGTACTGCAGCAGAGCCTAACAATGCTGTTTAAAAGCTTGTTCTGTTTTAAGTTCTCTACCCCACAACAACGTACTTCTTATCAATGTTGAAACCTTTGAAAAAAGATAAAGACCGTCTTCTTTGGGAGAGCATCAAAAGTACCAATGCTTCCCATGTCTGAGGTGTGTTAAACTTCAAATGACTCATCGCACAGATTACCACTTATTAATGCAAATAACAGGAGACGCAATCTTGTGGTCGCCTGTAATTGTAAGGCCGATGATAAAGCGGAAACGTTAAATAGTCAAGATCAGTCACTTGAATGATTTAAGCGTAATAATCACGATGACGTAAACCATCGTAAGCTTATTTATAAACAATTATGCTCTTGACGACTGAGGCGGCATCATGATTCTTTAACATTGAGAAACTATTTTTTTATCGCAACTAAATAGCCATTTTAAAGGTCACGGAATAAACGGTATCTAAAAAAGGTATTTAAATGCATATTTTCTTCCTTTTTCGTTAATTTGCATACAGTAGTTTTCCTTTAGTTTAATGACGCACTTGTGATTTTATCCCCACACGCAAGGTATGAACCACGCGTAATGTCTTGTCTTAATCTCTTAAATGTGGTAATGATTTTGGTGTCAAAAAATATATCACTCCCGCCCAATAGTCTCCCCCAATCGTTATCAACTTACATCTTAAATCAAGATGACCGTCCGTTCCTTTGGAATATTTCCACGTATGATCGAATGCAACTGAAATTTAAAACAACTCTCTTTTTTTCTTTTCATGTGATTTTTATGTATGGGAAATATCTGGGGTTTTTGTGAAATATTTTGAGATATATTGCTTTTTTGAAAAAGGAACATCTTGACAGCCTCAATCAGTCCAATATGGGGGGCACCACCGCCGAGTACATCTTCCATCAAGAGAGAATGAGCTCATTCTCTGTTGCTTCCATCTAAATGAACGCTGCAACCGACGAAACACCTAAAAATATGGTAAAACGGGCAACAACAACTTCATTTAAAGTGGCTCTACTGGATCTTTTAGGTGGGATACTTCCCACGTTTGAGCATTAACTACGTAGGCATGACTAAAGATATGGGACTAAGGCTACCACAACTATAACATAAAGATGAAAATTTCTTATGATCTGGGTTTTGTTGCAATCAGAGTCGCCATGGCAACGTAATGACACCATTACGTTTTTTGTTAATCTTTATGTTTCTCTGTACTCGGAGTTCTTTTTTCAAGAAATCGTTTAAAGGAGTATGTACCTGCCATAATCTCCTCAGTCATGGCAAAGTTTGAACAAATTCTATGAAAGCGTTTTGGAAATATTTTAAAACAAAGTTTTAAGAATCATAACAACAGTGAAATAGCATGCTATCCAGCACACAATTAGCTAGTATTTTCAGACAATAATAAGCTTTGGAAACGCGGCCTCATCTCATAGCGGTTTGATGCTATTAAAAGTTGCGTACAAAAAAAGAGGGGAATTGCTCTGGGCGATCCCGAGTTAGAAGAGTTTTATTAACCTGCATTCAGCTGCTTTTGTTACAGGCTTTGCACGTAATTTGGTTCATGCCTACAAATTTCACATTATTCAAAAAACCGCACGATAAATTTTTTTTATACACGTGACAATCCCAAGATCAATCGTCCATAACTATACCCTGCAAGTTTCAAGAATATTGAAAACAGGGAAAGCTTTTAAATAGGGCCTCAAATATAACAATTTTTTCCCAAGATTTTCTGTTTACAATTCAGCGTCCTCATTATTCACTGGCATTGTTTTCAAGTTTAAAATACAAGAGCACAACTACCAATAAAAAATGCATCAAAAACGCCTCTCGATAACTTTCTGAAAAAATATCCGGAATATCGGTGGGACAGTGGAACAATCATGGTGGAACAGTGGAACAGAGATGGTGGAAGTGTAGAACATCTGGTGGTGCAACAGTGGAACATCTGATTGTGGAACAGTAGAATATCTGATGGTAAAACAGTAGAATATATGATGGTGGAACAGTGGAACAATCATGGTGGATCAGTGGAACATCTGATGGTGGAAACGTAGAACATCTGATGTTGGAACAATAGAACTTCTGACGGTGGAGCAATGGAATAATCATGGTGAAACAGAGGAACAGAGATAGTGCAACAATAGAACATCTGATAGTGAACAGAAGAAAATCTAATGGTAGAACGGTGGAACATCTGATGGTAGAACCGTGGAACAGAGATAGTGGAACAGTAGAACATCTGATGTTTGAACAGTGGAATATTTGATGGTGGAACAGTAGAACATCTGATGTTTGAACAGTGGAATATTTGATGGTGGAACAGTAGAACATCTGATGTTTGAACAGTGGAATATTTGATGGTGGAACAGTAGAACATCTGATGTTTGAACAGTGGAATATTTGATGGTGGAACAGTAGAACATCTGATGTTTGAACAGTGGAATATTTGATGGTGGAACAGTAGAACATCTGATGTTTGAACAGTGGAACATTTGATGGTGGAAGGGTAAAACACCTAATGGTGGAACAGAGGAAGAGAGATGGTGAAACAGTAGAACTTCTGATGGTGGAACACTGGAACATCTGAAGGTGGGACAGTGGAACATCTGATGTTTGCACAGTACAACATTTGAAGGTGGAACAGTTGAACAGAGATAGTGGAACAGTAAAACAGAGATGAGGGAACAGTGGAACATCTGGTAGTGGAACAGTGGAACAGAGATGGTGATACAGTAGAACATCTGATGGTGGAACAGTAGAAAATCTGATACTGGAAGGGAGGAACAATCATAGTGGAACGGTGGAGCAGAGTTAGTGGAACAGTAGAAAAACTGATGGTAGATTAGGGGAACAGAGATGGTGGAACTGAGGAACATCCGATGGTGAAAAAGTGGAACATCTGATGGCTGAACAATAGAACATCTGATGGTGGAACACTGGAACATCCCATGGTGGAACACTGAAACATCTGATGGTAGAACCCTGGAACATCTGATGATGGAACAGTGGAACATATTGCCATGGCGACTCATCCGATTGCAATAAAACCCAGATCATTAGACATTTTCATATTTTTATAATACAGTTGTGGTAGCCTTTTTCCCATATCTTTACTTATGCTGAATGCTCAAACTTGGGAGGTATCCTCCCTAAAATATCCAGTCGAGCCACCTTAACGTGAAACTCATTTTGCAACATCGCTGCAAAATGAGTTGAACGTTTTACTAGCCACGTTCAAATTGCCTGCAACAATTCCGGTTGTTGCAGGTTGCGAAAATTTGCTGCAGAAATTAGGGAAAACGTTTTAAGTTTTCAACAAAATCTGCACGCGCTGAGCGTTTTCCTGGCCCAAGGCAAACTTGTTTTGCAGCAGGTAACGTAACTGCCGTGTATGGCGTGATTCCTAAGTAATTTTGTGCAATCAGAAGTCAGTATTCAAGTAACTTGCAACAAGCTTAATGGAACTCTTTAGCTTGCGTGTTTTGTTTTTCCAGTACAGGTCATGTGATAATACTCTAGAAAACTGTTTCTTTCAAATTTCGTCTTATTCACGTTCATATAATTATCTACGCATAAATTGTGAAAAGACCTCTACTGCGAAAACAGAACATACATGGTTAAGAGGTCTATTGTTGCAAGACAGGTTTGATCGTGGCTAGTAAAACGTGCAACATCGCTTTTGAACTCGTTCACTTGCAATAATGTCGCAAAACAAGTTGCACGTTTTTGTTGCCCGTTTTACCTTATGTTAGCGTCGAACCGTGGTTCGTTGTGAGAGAAACGTAGATTTCAATGCCTCTGATGATAAGCCAGAGCTCCGTCTTTCATGTGAAATTTGCTTTCCAGCCATGTACAATGTTTTAAACGTAAACGCTCTTTCTCATCACAAAAATCAGGCATCAGCTTAATTTATAACTCTTCTCTTTCCAGCTAGAATAATAATTTCTTCGTCTGACTTTTTATCCATCAGTCATCATGTTCAAATGGACTACTGTAGGAAAAACTGATCCATCCCCATTAGCTATCTTATTTTAAGTAGTTTTGGAAAACTTCGATTGCGAGCAGTCTCTTATTTTTCGTTTGAGTCACAGTGGATGGAAAGCACACGTGACAGGTGGCCGTAAGGAACAGGGATGGGAACTAGGGCGGAATTACCATTAATCTGCATAATTTTCCGTTTTCGGTTAGCGCGCGGTTTGGGAAAAAATAAAGATTGGAGTTATGTGAATAAACGGAAATGTCTGTTGTTTACACTATATTGCAAATCATACTATTAACTTCTTTTCTTTTCAACAAAATGTAAACATTACGAGTGTTCGAGAAATTACCATGTTTTTACTAAACTCTTTTGAGAATCCTTTTTTAAAAGACTAGTTCTTAAAAGCCGCACTACACAATACCTTTTTCTTAATGCACAACACAGAATAAATTCAGCTTAAAATATAATTAGATCAGAAATCATTCGTCCTCCACCAAGCTTTAAAAAATTGCTGCCTTTCATAGTGGTTCGCACTTTTTAATTAGCTGTTACTGTTTAATGGGTTTAGCGTGTGTTAGATCTGTACAATTTCGAATTCCCGGCAAACGGTCTCGCGTGGAAGTCGGTTGAAATGAAATTCACATAATGCGCTTTCACTCAATAACCTTAAAACAAACGGCTTCACATTGCGAATTAAATGACACCAATCAACGGAAAAGAGACTTTTTAGGCGGAAACGTGGTGGAAGCAAACTCCAATCTTAAACGCCGATAATCAGAAGGCCGATAACACGCCTGGTCCATTTCTAATAGCACTAAATTAACAAATTGTCATGTCTACAAGCTTTTAGCGCTTATTTGCGAATTCGAATAAAGCAACAATTTTGGCTAATGAAAAATCCTCAGTTTGCTGGTGAAAACACGCGATGAATAATTTACTTGTAATTGCATATATTTAAAATTCGAGAAGATCGGAGAAAAAAAATTGCCTCTGTGAAATTGAAAGGAACTTAAGAATGTTACAATTGATCCTCTGATCGTTATCAAACTTGCGTTTTGGAAGGTAAGGGTTTTTTATCAACCATGTTAAGTGAAAAGTTTTAATAATCTCTTCGATTCTTATTCTTTAGTTTGTTTTTAGCCATTTCGTATTCAAATATTAATATTGGTGGCGATTCAAAAGCACTCCATATGCTTCCGAATTTTTTTCAAGTTAGAGTCGATCCACTCGGAAACAAAGCCGTGCATTAGGGAAGAAAAATGCTGAACGAACAGTAATGAGTATCGATAAGTACCTGATTATGAAAAACATACAGGGTAAAAATAGGAAGTTCGTCTTTAATCTAGCTACAGCGGAACCAAGTAGAACTTATGTTATCAATTAGCTCAAGCCTTAAAAGACCTTAAAAGGCATTCAGCATCAGAAAAAACTTCATTTCATTGAATATTTGCTAGTGTTTTGGGTTATTCGCTGAATTACTTTAGTAACTGTACTAACAGACTACTCTCTTCGGGGATACTTACTAAAGGTGCAAGCAAGCCTTTTAAAGGCATTTAACTAATGGTTTGTCTGAAAGTTATTTAACCGAGAACTCAATATTTTCGGTAATTGACACTTTTTCGATGAAATATCTTCGTAGTGAGTTTTGAAGGAGGAGCATATGAATTTTATCTACGGCTTGATCTACGCTTTGACGACGATGACAGTAATTCTTGTGGCCAGAGAAGATAGAGGTAGGCATATATTTTCTATTTGCTCGACTCCGGCGCACCATGATGTACTCTCCAAAGCTTATGCCGTCTTTTATAGGCTTTGTTAAAAATATGATTTGCTAGACTACCCTTCAGTAAACTGAATATACTGGATAATATTTTATTCAATTGTCAGCATCCACTCAAAGACAAACCAAACTCCATGTTCTTGTTGCCGGAGAAACTCATGATGTGATGAATCGAAAGAATTATTCGTTTAGTGGTAGGAAAAATAGGGAGTGAACGTCAGCTCGAGCAAAACTAGCTAAAGAACATATTATTTCTGATTCCAAGGTGCTGATTCATAGGCGGGAGTGGGAAGGAGTCACCCTTTAATCTCCCTTTGAACGTAAGATAGAACTGCGCGACTATAAATAGAGCTGCGAGACGTTTTACGGCAGTCGGAGACGAGACCATCTTCCGTCCAGCAACATGAACACCAACGTGAGTTGAATTACATTATTTAGTTTCCTTCCTTAGCGACATGCAGCTGGATTAGTGCAATTTTTAAAATTAATTCGAAGGTAATGCGTGGAACCTATTCAATAGTAAAATACAAATATAACAAAAAAATAAAAGAAAAAAAAAAAAAGAACAGGGAAAACTTAGAAAGTGAAGAAAGTGTAATAATGTTTTTAACTCATCCTTTCAATCGTTTCTCTACTGCTTGTGAATTAGCTAGACATATGGCGGAACTCATTCATGATAGTCAGGTGCTCGTCCTCATAAACCATATTTTTAAGACCTTTTAGCAGGGCAAGGGAGAAGGGGAATTAGATGTCTGATTGAGATTCTCGGGTGAATTAAGGAATGGGTCTCTCGAAATTTGTAAGGGGGTGGTCTAGTTTAAAGGAGATTTTACTTTTAGACTTGAAACTTTGAATGCAGTAAGCACTTCTTTAAAAAATTTCTTATCCGTTGTCACTAATGAGCTATCTTAGTCACGTGACTTGTCACGCCCATATTTTTGCCATTTAGTTCGGTCCAATTTTACGACATTTTACATATACTAGTTGTGATTTATTATGTTTTCTTTCAATGACTATTAACACAAGCTTTATGGAATTAATCGGGCTTTTTCAAAATTACTTATTTTGAGTGAACTATAACATTTCCAGTTGAGAGTGGGACTGGGTCGAAGAGAAAATATTTGATAATTGCATAGGAATAAAATATTTTGGAATTCCCCGTTTAATTTGACTCATTCGACTTTAAACTTGACACTATGGAAAAGTATACGGGAGCTTCAACAGTCATATTCATGACGTAATCTGAAAATACTAATATTTGCATAATTATGGGCGTGGCTGCTCACGTGACCTCAAGAGGCACAGTGTGAGGTTCAAAAATGGTTCCAATCTTAAGCACTTATGTTTAAGTAAAAATGAAAAGAGATGGCAGACAAAACAAGAAAAAATGATAAAAGCCCACAATGGAGCGAGGAGCCATGCCTTAAATCACTCGAGTTGGATAAGCGCCGGTCTGTCGAATGTTCAAACCCCGGCCGGACCAACACTCACGGTCTTAAGATAACTGCATGAGGAGAATGTGCTGCCTTTGTTGTGGCATCTACAAATGGTTAGACATTCTAGTCTTCTTAAGCTGACTGCTTACAAAGGGTGACACTTAAGAGAGGTTGAACTTTAATTAACGTTGTTCCCGCAACATATTATTTCATGGCTGTTGGTTGAAAGACTATGGTGCGAATCTACGCGCTGGGTGTACGAAAAATCCTTATGTCTCTAAAATTGTACTTCAACCGACAATACTGTACTATGGTATTCTACTACACCCTCAATACATTTTATGCAATTACAATGTAACATTGCATTGCATCAAGTTACAAGGGCAGGAATGTTTCAGATGTTTGGCCGCATTATTGAAACGTAATAATCAATTAGCTTCTTGTGCAATATTCTCTCGCAGGATGTGACACAACGGCCCCAGGCCTAAACGGAACAATAACCAACCCTACTCCACCACAGAGGCAGCTTAACTTTTCTGAATACAAATGCAGGTGGAATATTGAGCTACAAGAAACAGCCCAACCTCGACATGTGGAACTGACATTTGTGAGGTTCAATATGACTGGAGTTATGCCAAAATGCTCAGATGGAGATTATATAGAGTTATTCCTCGGTTGTAACAACTCTAGGTCTATTGGCAAGTTTTGCGGTCAGACTCTATTACCTGTAGTGTATTCTTCAGATCATTGCCTTCAAATCGTCTTTCACTTTTTTATGGCGATCATACCAAGGCGACGCTCCATGTTTCAAGCTATCTATAATCAACGATTACTCTCAACAGGTAACAGGATTTGAACTTGCTTAACAGCATCCGGGCCGGACTAGTCACTGGGAAACGGCCCTCCTACCACGACACACACTACCTACACCTTGCCCTTAAATACCCTACACGTTTGTATTGGAGAAACGTTGTTCCGGGAAAGAGGGTCACCCTCCCAGACGGGTGCGAACTTTAATTAACAGCACAAGCGCATGCTCTTGACCCATGTTGTTCGAACGCCGGTTAGCGCTAGCCCGGGGTTAAATTTTAACCCGGGTTTCTTTTTCTTTTTATCAAGAGCACTCTCTTGGATAATTTTCTCTATTCTTGTTAGAATATCCAATCATCAAATCGTAGGCAAAGAGAATTAAACTGAATTTGCTTTGTAAGCTCTCATATCTGAGTTCAAATTTTGCTCTAACCTTGGGTTACCTTAACTACTGAAGGTAGCTGCTGTAGGCCAGTTACCCCTTTATGCGGGCTAAGTTTGGTTTTCTCCATGTAAACGGGTCCTTTAGTGATCGAAATAACATTCGAACAGAACGATTGACTCAATACGTGAGATTTTTATATTTCTGCACAGGTTAGAGTTCGCAATTCAAAGTTTTCTTCTATAAAGCCTTTTTCACTTTTGTCTCTTTAGTCTATGTCGCGATTGATCAAATTCGCAAATGATTTAACATTAAACACCTAGAGAACTTAACGTAATTTGTAGCAAATTAAATGAGTGCTTTCTTCATTCTTTCTTTCAGCTGTATCTCAAGACAATTGTAAGTACACCACTACGAAGCCATCAAAATTTTTCTTTAATGCTCGCCCTTAGGGACTTCCGGTTAACGTCCTAAAATATTGATACCTTTCAGTCGGATGCGGCAAAGATAACCACGCTTACGCAAAGAATGGAAATATTTTCTCACCCCATTGGCCCCTACCCTACCCCCGGTACGTGGACTGTGTATGGCGCGTGACCACTAGGCCTGGTTTCCATGTGAAGCTGGTGTTCTTTGACTTTGATGTTAGATCGAGTGACAAATGCGCCGAAGCTGATTTTATACAAGTGAAAACGGGAGGTAGTGTATTCAATGACTGCACAAATTCTAATCATAATAATATAAAATGGATAGTGCAGGCTATTTTTTCCTTTTTTCCGAGGTCGCCCCGTTCTGGGTGGTTGCCATCTTTGATTTTAAAGATAGATAAGACTGGACGGGGGAAAAAGAGAGATCACGGAATAGGCATTAACTTCGCCCTGCTCGTCTTAATTCGTATTACAGTCGACCCCCTCTACAATGGCCACCTCTTAGCTATTTTAAGGTTGTGTGCGTGAGAATGGGTAGGTGTTGTTGATGAGTCTGCGCAAGAAACTGGGTCAAAATTTTTCTCTAAAAATGCAGTTTGACACAACTCGACCCAGTCTAAAACGGAAACTCGAAAACAAGAAGGAAACTGGACCAAGTTAGCTTTAGCAAAGATTTCTGGGATAGTTTCTGGGGATGCGCTTTTCAGCTCTTTTCCCTGTCCCCAGTAACAGTCCCAGAAGTCTTTGCGAGTATTAACTCGGCCCAGTTTCCCTCTCGTTTCTAAAGTGGCCAGTGGAAAGTAGGTGGGTGCCGTTTCTTGAAAACTTTTCGGGCCCACAAAGCTGTTTTATGTTTGCCGTGTTTGCATTCAAGATTTAAGTTTCAATAATTCTGAAAATGATACAATGATGCTATCAGTTAACGAAGCAAAATTGTGAGCTAGGAACTGTGCTACTATTCAACAAGTTTTGATTTTATAATTTGCCTTCAGGCCCGAAAAGTTTCCGACAAACAGGCCCCAGGCCTTTCGAGGCCTGACCGTATTCACTTTAGTTAATGGAGTTCGATTGGTCTTTTCACCACATCTCAGCATGTTCTAGGGCTTACTGGTCCCTGCAACATCGCCATCATTGCAACATATACAAGAACCAGAGAACCCAAACTCATTCCCAGGACCTCTCCTTTACTTTGTTGCGAAGGGAAAGGTTCTTGGATCTTGTTTGCTGGATCGAGAAGCGTACTATACCCATTTAGCTGTGCACGACGTTTTTAAAATGCATACGCATGGTCTAAAATATACACTCTGGCGGAAATAAAAGGAACTGTTCGGTTTTCATAAATATATAGTTTACTTCCTTACATAAAAGCTTTGGCCTGTTCTTTGATATTTCAGAGAGATTCAAGGAATTTAAAATGATTTTGAGCTGAAATAGTGCCTGGTTAAGGCTTAGATAGCGACTTAAGATATAGACTCTGTTTTCACACCTGAAAAGTCTTAGCCCGTATCAAAGTTCACCTGCAATTTTGCTCTCGCCTAATAGATTTGACTACCAGAACCTTGTTTCCGAGGCCAAAGACTTAGAAATTCGAACAATATCGTACCTTTCAGCCCGGATCAGGGTGATTGATCCTGCGAATCCTATTAACTTTGTCCCATCTCAGAGCTTTACATGATGCTCTCCAGGTAATTATGGCTGATTTCATAGGAAAAAATATCCCGCAAACTGATTTGAGAGGAAAATAAATCTTGCAAGGAAATACCTGGGGAAAAAATATCCTGCACTGAAAAAAATATCTCTCGTGGACTATATCTTACACCGTTATATGTCGGGGAAGTAAATCCTATCTCCCTCAAAAGTCAAATGGTCGACCCCTAAGCGTCCCCGAGACCAGCTTTAGGTGCGCACTGTTTTTAAATAACTGTCACTTGTGTTAGAGAGAGAATTTTGGGAAGGGACGGAAAAAGACCAAAGGGGGAGGGGACGGGGAAGGGTTACATAGAAATTCACGAATTTGTGTCTAAAGCCACTTCTACAAAAATCCTATGAACAAAACAAGAAAAGATACGACATAAAGAAACAATAAAGTGAACAAGCTAAGACAGAGGAAAATGAGATAAATTACAAAACGTTTGCTAACCGGGTTTTCATAAATCCAAGTAGATATGAACAGTTCACAATATTAAGCGTTTTTTTTCTCTTTTTTTTTTTTTTCATATCAATTTCCAAAGGCTTTAGCTCCAACCAAAGAAAGTCCGTAACGCAATCTAAACAATGCGGAACCAAACCACCCTTTACCTTGACAATTGAAGATGATACGATATTTATTCAATTCAAAAGCCACGCGATGACAGGAAATAGAGGATTCATGGCTGGATTTGTTACTTACAGCATAGGTAAGAATGGTGGCCGTTAAAGTTCAACATTAATACATAGATTTAGCCAAGGCCAAAAGCGATGCTCTCGTGTTTTTATTTTTAAGTTGTTTCTTTCTTAAATACAGTTTTCTAGAGCCCGCGATCACTTAAATAGCATAACTGTTCAGAGGAAAACTTTAAAAACACACTTCACCTCAATGAGTTGTACATCTGAGCCAGTCATAAGACACTGGTCAGCAAATGCCCTATTTTGACACATGCCAGTTTATCATAACATGGTTGTCTAATATCATGTTAAACACAATTTGTATATGCCTTGGACTTATTATAAGCTAGTAAATGTGACATTTCACTTCCGCTAACGGACGTACGGGCGGACGGACTTACGATCACTAACCACATTTTTTTACCCATGGTGCTCCGCTGAAAACTGCATTCAAGGATCTGCATTTTTCCAGGTTTAATTGCTTCAGTTGGTAAACTATTGGCGTAATCTAAAAAGTTACTCTATTACAGCACGTTCTTAAACAGTTTCTTATTATTATAAGAATTCTTTTATAACGGTGGTAGAATATTGGTAATATAAAGTTTGTGTCTGTCCTAGTGACGTCTGCAATCGAAGCAGACACTAGCCGGTGTAGCTGTTGGGATTAGCAGGCGATGGGACCAAGAAAGTTCCCCGTACCAAGCAAACACAAACTCTATTTCAAGTTCTCTCTAATTTCTTACACAGAGAAAAAAAGCAATGAAACCAACGTTCTCATCCTGCTTGGCGTGATATTCCTGGCTCTTCTAGCACCTCTTGGAAAGGCTCTTCTCCAAAAGCTCGTAGACAGAAACAAGTTTACGAGAAAGAATATTTTTCACCGTTTAAGACGGCGCTCTAAAACACCTACTATCTCAAACCCATGGAGAAACTTATATGAGGTCGCGCACGAGCGGATATCAGTAGCTACTCAAGACGAAAAGCCCTTCGACGTGCCTTGGACAAGACAAGAGCGTTCACCAAGTAAAACCTTTACAAAGACTGTAACGTTTGGAGCAGCTGCGCCGCAGATAGGCATTGATCAGTGACTATTGCTTTTGGTTAGAATAAACCGAATTTGGTGTACTGTAACGGTCAAGGAAAAATCTTTTGCAAGAATACCTGCAAAATAAAATAATTATAAAAAGTCTGTCAAATCACAATTTATAGACATTTCACTATCTCTGCAAATGGTCCGGGTTTTTTCAGTTAACAGTTATAGGCCCGTCAAACGTCTTTCTTATATTTTTTGTTAGCTTCTTAGGACTCCACCTTACACAACATTCACCAGCATTCTTACCATTTTGATCTTTCTGACCTATAATAATAGATTTAGCCAAGACCAAAAGCGAAGCTCTCGAGGGATGCTTTAAAAAAATGTCTTCCTCAATTTAACTTTTGCCTTAAGCAGTGACCAAACTGAATTTTACCTTTTAAAAATGGACCTGAGCTCGCGATCAATTGAAAACGGAAAACTGGTCAGCGGATAACTTTAAAAAATTACGTCGACTCCATGAGTTGTATACCTGAGCCCGCGATACAGCCATGTGACACTTGTCAGCGGATACCCCTTTTTGACAACTGTCAACTGACTCTAAGAGGGATGTCAAATACCAAGTTTTTCACAGATAGTATTAATTTTTTTTTTTGTATTTTAATGATATTTATTTCATACTGAAAGGTTTTTTTACAACACACAATAGATAACATACATATTTATGTTACAATTCAAACACAAATTTGAAACACTTACACAAACAAACACACTGTACCACCTGGGAGTTACAAGTTTACAAGCGCTTTGAAGATAATTGAATTACAAGTATATTGAATAGCAAGTGTTGAATTGCAAGTATAAAAAACGCTGTGCGAGAATAACTTACCTAACAATTTTGATACACTTTTATAAACTTGCCCCACTTTTTTAAATGGGTTGGCCACTTGTTGCCAGATTTAGCTACCATCATTTCTAGTTTGTAAATAGTCTTGACTTTAGCAAGGAACACCAAAAAAGAAGGGGTGGACGTACGTACAGACGATTTTCCCAGAACCAAAATTTCTTGGATGCATAGATTACCAAATTTTCTTACCCATGGTGCTCCGCTGCATGCGCGAGAGCTCTGCTATAATCAGTCACAATTTCTGAACAAAAAACAAGGGATTTTGCACGGTCAGGGAGCTACCAACATAAACTGCGACACCGTTGTTTTCATTTGTTTCTGAACATTATTCCTTGTTAAGAAGTAAAGATTTCCACACAGGTCAAGGTGTAATACGATTTTATTACTCATACAGTAGCACAATACTTAGCACATATTAGTCAATACCAACATCATAGCATTTCTAATGTATTCTAACTTACTTTACCGATTCATTATTTCAACAATTATCTTTTAGATGAACGAGCGTGTACATAAGATATGCGATCAGCTTCTAAATGACCAATTCATAGTACCAATAATTATAGGAAATTATCAGTGAAATATAGGAGCAACAAATATAGAAACATTTACTAGCCATCAAAGTTTTCTCTTCAGCACGCTCACATTCAGCACTTAAAGTATGAGAGATTCAACCCCTTACCCTTTCATATACCACAGAAAAGGTACCCATTTATTGACAAATGGTAACTCTTTCACATGCCTAGTTTAGAACTTTTCATCCTTTTTAAGGGCTGTAAATGCACTGTCCCCAAAATATGAATGAATCACAAAACCAGAACATTTCCTCAACTTTTTCAAAGGCATAAAATGCATCTGCTAGCCAAAGGGTTAGCCCTTCTGGGCCCTTTTACAGCCCGAAAATAAATGACAGATTTCCCTACCCTTTAGAGGCTCCCCGTAAAAGGCCATAATAGGGAATAACCCCTCGGGGGACCAGTCCAGTCGTAAGGAGAATTCCACTATTAATCAGGACCACCCAACCAGATCAGTCTATCCTTCACGACAATGATCCAATGAGCTTCAGCGTCAAGTCTCAAAAGAGCCTATAATTTTTATTTTCGAAATGAGTGGTCTGGCCGGCCAGTCCTGAACTTGCCTCAGTGGACAATAATTCTCCGCGGTTCTTATTTTCATAAGCGCGCTTGATGATCTCTAAAGGGAAAAATAGAGGGTCCGTGAACAGGTCAACTAAATGTAGAATTTAATTCTATGTCATAAATAAGTTACATCTTTTGAGATGTGTCACAATTTTTAACTTCCATGCTACCAACTGTAGAGTGTTTCGTACAAAATGACATATATACCAATTACTACACTACCAGGTGATCTGTGACGTCATTGCGGGGGCCTGGGGAAAGAAATTTTAATGCAGTATCCCATAAACCAACGCGCGCACCAATTCAATTCAATTCAATCTGTTCCCGTCAGCTTTGGTTTATGGGATACGGCATTAAAATTTCTTTCCCCAGGCCCCCGCAGTGACGTCACAGATCACCTGGTAGTTAATGATAAAAATTACTTGGCTTATACTACTACACGAGAAATTTCTGCAATTTGATTGGCTTAGAGCAGTGGTATTTCAGCTTAATTTGAAATACCTACATGTGAAAATTACAAACCTTTTGCGGGTAGTAGTATAAACAAATAATAGCATGATTTGTACGTGATATTTGGCATAAATACCACTCGTGATATTTCAAAATTGTCTCAAATTTCACTCGCCTAACGGCTCGTGAAATTATGTATAACAATTTCGAAATATCACTCGTGGTATTTATGCCACATATCACTACAAATCATGCTATTACCTATACTAATAGCGACAGTGTGGCTAAAAGGGGTAAAACTACAAAAAGGAAGAAAAAACGCACTCTCACACACACACCTGGACCTCATAGCGGAGCTTGCTTTGCAAGTGATCTAGGTCTCTTGGCGAAGATTATAAATGAATAAAAACCTGATGGGCTCAACGTTTTCCGCAAAAAATTCCGGTTAAGGGTTCCGCAAGAACTAGGTCAGTCTGAAATTTCGAAAAAAAAAAACAGCAACAAAAGAAGAGGGTAACCAAGCAAGGAATTACAACTTTCAGTATTTTGTGGAATTTTCCTTTCTGCGCGATTCTGTTCCCAGAATTCTAGTAGCGTTAATCACAGTTTTAAAAACTCAAACGTTTCCGGAATTTTCTGTCGAATGGAGAGCCCGCGATATATCAGCTGCGACGAGGTGCCTTCAACAGCACCGTAAAACCTGACCCGCAGGGTACCAAACAATCTATTAATTATCGATCTAATAGTAGCAGCAACTGACATGTGGAATGACTTTCCCTACCGGCTCATATGACTGAAATATTCGGACACCTGCAAGATTAGAGAGGATGCATTAATCAAGAAGGATAATCTGCATCAGGCCATCTTTGCAATGACAACATTTGACAATAAATGCCCGGATTCGATTCGTTTCCCTTTTTATAAAGCCAGGCATCCACGTCATCACATGATTTGTCTCGCTCACCTCGACTTTTGGGGACGCGGCGGAAATCTCGTACCCAGATCTCTTGTGGATGAAGCCCAAGAGAGAGTAGACTTTTAAAACAGTCCTAGAGCGAGGGTGAAAAAAAGGTGTGAGACTGAAGAGAAAGGACTCAATGGCGCGAAAATCTCACGCGGGCGCCCTGAAAACCAATTTTGAGGGGAAAAACCCGACTATTTTCCAGTGCAAAGGAATGCGATCTAAATATGATATTAACGGTACGACGATTGTATGGAAACCAGCCAACTAAAAAACTTGATTCTACCTAGTCAATTAGCGATCGCCGGGATCGCCTACTATTGCGTTGGAAGTCTAGCCAGTTGTCTGAACCTCACTTTAGACGACTCTGGCCGAGCTACAATCGGATACAAATTGTACTTAAAGAGGGTAACTTCAGAGAACAAAACAATCCACACCCCTCCCCTCTCCTGTCCGTTCAAAGTTGGGGTGTTTGTTGTTTTCTATAGGTAGCTCGAACAGTGGCACAACATTGCATAAAGGAGATGGGGGAGGAAAAGCTTTATTTTCTTCTTTTGAAACTAGTAAAACATCCGAGAAAACCCCTACAAGGCAAAGTGTCTTAACTAAGTTTGTCGCTGAGCTAGCCCTAAGGAACTTTGGGATTATTTTTCAAAAAGAAAAGGACAGACACTACATGTATTCTTGACAAAAAAAGGCCCAGGGAAAGAAGCTTGTTAGTCTTGGTCATAACAAGGCCACAAAAATGCCAAATTTTATGGTGCAATTGCACCTCATCCAAGACAAATTTTGGAACATTGAAAATGGTAAATCAAAATTTACATTTTCCTTCAGAGGTAAGATTTTGAACCATGTTGAAGGAAGACGCCATTTTGTTCCAAGTTACCAAGTTTTCTCTTTACCTGCCGTTTACTGTTTATCACCGTAACTTCTGTAATAAGAGCTCCCCTCTCCATCTAAATAACTTTTGAACTGTCAAAATTTATTTAGCCTTTCATCAAGGGCCAGTGAAATTAATGTAACAGCAATCTATTCTTTGAACAGAGCAGAAAAACATAAAGGTACAATATAAGAGAACTGATTTCTACAGAACTTAATTGTGCAAGGCAATGGTACTCGTATACTACAAATAACTGACAAAAATTGGCCTTTTTGACCACTTTAGAGCCGAGAAGAAAACTGGGTCGGGATAACTTTCGCAAAGACTACTGGGACTGTTACTAGGGACAGGGAAAACAACTAGCCAATAGCTGACCGGCGCGTCCCCGGTAACGATCCCAGAAACAATTGTTGGACACATTTCGTAAATGACAGAGGTCGATCTCTCACCTAATAGCCTATTGCTTTGTGGGATAAGGCTCATTTCCTGGTGGCGCAGTGGGGTAGGGTGATGAGCCTCCAGGTGCTGCTGACGGGTAGGGGGTAGTACCTCCAGGTGCAGCTGCTGGGTAAGGTGTGACTCCCCCTGGTGGAACTGTAGGGTAGCCTGGTGCCCCTCCTGGCTGCACTGGTGGATAAAAAGCCCCTGCTAGTGGCTGACCAGGGGGGTAGGGTGGGGCTCCTGCAGTCTGTTGAACTGGGTAGGGTGCTGGCCCACCCTGTGGTGAAGGGTATTGTCCAGTTTCACCTTTAAATATAAAAAATTACGTAATAATTGGTAAAAACGCGATCACATTACAATAGTTATTCTAATTCCCCTTTCCAATATTTACACATTACTTTTGTAAGCTGTCTCTCCCTCCAATATTCCCGGAAACTATAACGGGAAAGGGTACAGGCTTTCAGTGCAATGATTACTGGGATCGTTTAGGTGGACAAGCTGTAGTCTGTTAAACTTTCCATTTCTTTTCACTTTTGACAACAAGTTTTTTATTTTTATTTTATTATTTTGCCACACAATAAATTGCAAACAAAATAGAAGCGATAATAGCGGAGCTCTGGCGGGCGAAGCCCGCCTGCGGAGCACCATGGGTAAGTAAATCTACTCATCCCAGAAAATTTGGTAATCACGTGACCGTACACCGCCCGCCCGCCCGCCCGCCCGCCCGCCCGCTGCCCGTCCGTCCGCACCACAGGGTACCCAGTGTTCAATCCTCACACTTTCTACTTAGTTTGAGAGCACAGGAACTTGAAGACTGATATTTCACACATATATTGCACATCAATGTTGTGATCAACCAGGAGGGAGTCATAAGCTCGTCAGCGCGGCTGTTCAATGTGTCGGGCCATCGTGACGTCACAGCAAAGTGAATCGTGCGACGTGCAGAATTTTCGAAAATGGCGGTGTTATTGTTTTTCTTGTGAACACTTTGAGCTTATTTTTTTCCGTGAATGAAGCAGCAATGTGGTTTCTCTTTTGATCGTGGATAACATTACCTCATATTCCAACGGAAGAGGTAAGTGTATTTTGATTACTACGTGAAAATTCTGCAAAAAAGGTTTCTGAAGCGTTTTGGTGAGTCTCCAAGTTAGGAAAATTATGTGAGTGCGGTGCGGCATTTCGCTCGACAAAATCTGGTTTTTCTCTAGATAAAAAGCATGAGAAAACTTGTAGCTTCGCTCAAAAGTAGTTTATATCTCACAGAATCCATGTAGCATATAATAAATGTCACGGAGTGAACCACAAAATTGATCAGTGTATTTATTCGAATCAATTTCCTCCGTTATAATTTGGCAATCTTGTTGAAGTGAGGTTGGTTACGAAAATTTGTTATAAATGAGCTGTTTTGTAGTTATTTCGGTTCTTCAGTAAGATGTATATAAGTATACTGAGAGTTGTTAAACTTACTACGACCTCGTAAAAGACCGATCGTGGAGAAGTTCACCCTTTATGGGGCCACATTTAAATATTTGTTCAGCCCCTGTAAATTTTTTTGTACACCTTCTAGAAGGCTGAGTTGCTCAAAGCATGGTTAGCTTTAGCCATTGGTTAAGCAGTATCAAAACCAATACGTTGTCAAGGTATTAAACGCTGGTTAACGCTAACCATGCTTCAAGCAACTGGGCCCAGCTGGAAAGTCCTGGGGGTTGGGAGTGAAGGAGGGTTTGGAGGGGGGAAAACACTCTTGAAACAAGACACCAACAGGATAATTTTAAACCGAACCATCAAGCCTGCATATGTACATGTATGTACACTGCATTTCACTTTCAATACCCTCTCAACATCTGGTCATATAATGCATCAGTGAATTGAAACCCCGGCCCCCTGATCCGGAATTTAACATTAGCCTGGTGTTGAAACACCACCAATTTTTCCACTTCCTAGGCCAAGTAGTTTGTTAAAAGCATCTTATGGCGGGGAATTAGTGGTTCTGTCTGGTACTCTGTATTTATTTATTTTATTTTCAAACCAATGGACCTGTTAATAGAAACTCTCAACTTCATTTTATCAAATTCATGAGAAATGTCATCCCCTAGCTTAACTTTGTAATTGTTGACAGTGCTTCCATCTGTTCCAAGGTTTACCTTTGTTTTGCAGTGCATTTTAGGAGTGGGTACTTGGTTTCTTTGCTAATATTGTCTAGTCCTGGCCCCGGTTGTTCAAAGGTTGGATAGCGCTATGCAACGTTTGAACAACCGGGGCCTGACGATCAACCTCATTCTTGGTTATCTTTTGTTGAGTAACAGCAACTCCTTGCTTTTGATTTTAATTTTGAGTGACAATTCCCGGTTTGCCTAGTATAGACTAAAATCTTCAACCAATAATTCATCAGTGTCCTGGAACTCAAACTCTCTTTATATCCTATCCCAGAGTAAACTGCTTGAAAATCATACCCTTCAGAGTGGAACATACCCATATGGCCCATATATGGCACAACCCCCCCCCCTTCCTAGGGGAAACAAGGGTTTCTCCTAAGTCACTCATGTTAAATCCCACTCTCTGTCCCTGCTTCCAAAAATGTATAAATTATGTGCTGTTAAATCCCTGCTCATGAGCTGGGTCAAGTAGGAATGTTGTTAATTCTACTGCACCCAGGGCCAGCACATTGTTTTAAAAATATGTGTATATCCTGGCATTGGCTGCATTAAATCCCCACTATGCCCCAGAGGTTTGGGAGAGGGGGAAGGGTTTCAATTCACTGATGCATGTAAACACTGGTAGCGTCCTTTACTCGCTTACTTTGTCACCAAGAGCAACTAATCGGTCTATCTAACTTTATAAAACTCGTCAGTATACTCCTATTTCAATTAAGGTTGGTTCAGAGAAAAATGATGCATGATCCATGTTTCATAGCCTGTGGTGCATTATTGTAGCAAGTCTAGTAAATTATGTGCCCGCAATGAACCTAGAAACATAGAAAGCAAACACTGCTGACGCTTCTATGCTATGTCAGAACGTTAAGACAATGTAGTTCAAACACTGAATCCTACTCTTTTTATCAATTTAAGACAGTAATTTGAGGTTAGGTTTTTCTCTGTAGTAATATGCAAATGCTGCAAATTTTCAATGAGTTTACTTGGCTCGTGCACGTGGGAATTTTGGATGCAGTTAAAAAAAAATCAAATTGAAGTCGTTTGTTGAACAACAATACAATAAATAACTTTGAATAAAAAAAAGAATAGTGCTGATTTGCGTTATTGAAATAATCAGCATTCTAGCCCATGCAAAACGCAGCTTAATCAGACAGGCCTTTGTTAAAAAAGAAGAGGCTTCTAATTTTTTACCATGACATTTTAAAAATGAAATTTTTCAGCTTGCTCATGCTTAAGAATTTTAGCAGCCATTTGACTTGAAAGCTCCCTTGAATGCCTTTTCACAAATTGTCTCCATTATTTCAATGAACATGAACAAGATTAAACTTCCCACTACAAAAGGGTTTACCATAGTGCACTCCAGGCTATGAAACATGGTTCATGGGAGCAGCCTTAATAAATTGAAGTAGGTGCATAAATCTTAAACAGGTTTTCAGTAGTATCATAGTTACTACTATCTAGAGTGGTATGGACTAGAAAGGTGTAATTTTAATGCTAATCATTTTTTGTTTTTTCTACAGGATTAACACTACGTAGATCAATGACATTTCCAGGCTTACATGTCTTAACATGTAAACAGAATTGGAGAGTAGACTGGCAGGCCTCTCATTATTACTTATTCTCTTGGCCTCTGCATCATCGTTCAATCAAAACATCTATGGTCACTCCAGAACATAACATTACTGATCATCTACCTGTTCTTTTTTTTGTTATTGACAATGTGACGAGGATTTATACCTAGAAATTATTTTCGTGAAACTTCTCACAGACAGGATTTTAGAAGAAAAATAATGAATAATGTGTTTTAACAGGCACAGCCTTCAAATCAATTCATCACTGGAAGCTTTAGCCTGAGAATGCAGACAGATTTTCAGTTGTATTTTTTAGTGACGTGAAACTACAACCCAAAATGTTTTGTTTAGTAAGTTTGATTAGTTTTCTCCTTGCCCAGTACTTCTTGTACTGTCTTCAGTAATATGACCTGTCTAGACATTTTCCCGACTTTTCCTTTCATTTAGTAAGAATATCTTGCATAGTTCCATGGAAAGTAAAAAAAAGTGTTAATAAAAGATTTACACTGTAAGTATTTTGTTGCTGGGATACTTGTGGTATCAGCTCTAGAAGCATAATTTCAAGTGAGGTAGATATACTCCCACATAACAACAGGCTTGGGTAGTAGTTTCCTCTGAGAAGCAAACGGAGCAATTATTATTTACCAACGAAAAGCTTACACCCGAATAGCTTCGGCAATCGAAGCATGTACAGTGAAATGTTTGAATTTGAACAGAAAGTTGGAATATGTGGACCCCCATGGAAACAGTTACTCCAAAATGTTGGAGCGTTTATTGACCTACTTAAAAGACGTTTTATGACCATTTTTGGGGAGGACGATTGAACGGTATAGCTGAACCTTGACAGAATATTTGTCTTCTCATTGAGAAGCGATTTGGTACCTTCAGGAACACTCTCTTCAAGTCGTAAGCCGTTAACAGCTTCGATGTCGCTGTCTAGGTTTGAAGTATAAATATGTTCAAATCGCCGAGTCACTAGCCTTAACGTTCCGTTCCCAGTTCTGAGATATTTTCCACCTATTTATAAAAGCCATTGTTTTGATTCTGATTTTTTCTTGAAGGTATTGTTTTCAGTGGAAGTTGCGTCAGCCCAAGTGGCGAGAAACGTAAAATGGGTGTAACATATTTCTTAGCAATTTTGTAGACTTAATCTGTATTCAAGCACCTCTCAAGTCCAAACATTGACATAAAAAGATATCCTCGAATTAATCGTATTACTCGTTTCAATTCGAGAGCTTTATTGTTGGATTAACTGGTTTATTTCTCTTGCACTTCGCCGCTGACTCGCAAGGTACCTGTGGAAAGTAGTGCTTAAAGCCACTGATCATTTTTGTGAAATTGTTATAAGATTTAATTTTCCAAAAATTAGAAAGAGTTTTGACCTCTGTAAGTTATGTTTTTGTCTCAAAGGGCAGTATTGTGAGGTTTCTGATTTACAGGCCATTAAAGATGATCTTGGTGATGATTTTTATCGATCGATAGAAGCGTTTGTCAACTCTTTTGAGTCTTGTCGCCAGTCTGTTTTTTGTTTTCAGGCTAAAATTACATTATTGATACTTTATATGATATCATCTGCAGCTTCGCTTAAGTTGTTGAAATGATTTGCTTTACCGTTGCTGAGAAATTGGACCGTGAACTTTTCACGACTAGCATTTTGTTTACCTTCTTTCAAACCTTCCCGGGCCGGCTTGAACGACGTCACGATGGCCAGACACATCGAAATTTTATTCGCCAATATCTCCTATAGCGCCCAGGCCCAAGTTTATGACTCCCTCCTGTGATCAACTGACAGCTGTCAAAACAGGGTATCCGCTGACCAGGATCACCGACCGTATCGCGGGCTCAGGTGTCGACCCATCGAGGGAAGACCTTAGATAACAACGACCTCAACCAGGTTGTGGCGTCCAGCGGTTTTAGTGAAAAAAAGGGTTTGGGTGGGGTGCTCAGTCTCGCGGGCTCATAAAACCTGGTCTCGGTCGTTCTTATTTAAGGATTTTCCCCATCGAGGCCGAGTATCTTTTTGAAGTTATCCGCTGACAAGTTACTAGTTTCCAGGCTCAAGTTTAATTTCTTTTTGATTCATAGGAAATATGTTGTTTTTTAAGTGCCGTACAATTAAAATTTTGATTTCAAACTGACCTCGGAAGCTAAAATTCAGCAAGTTTTTACAGGCAGGGAAGACATTCCAGTTGCTTTTTGACTTTTCTCACCAAGGTCACGCGTTGGTAACGCTCTACGTCCAATTTTTATGCTGTGATTGGTCAAAATTTGACACGTGAGTTCATGCGGAAAATTTATGCAGCATCTTGAAACCTGTTTACTTTGACAGCTGAAGCTGACAGAGTTTTGTGTCAACTTGTGATGTTTTT
>JBBMOI010000005.1:23185000-23207500 GCA_038088405.1 Porites divaricata
CCTCCTCCGGATCCATAAGTGACCACCTATTCAAAACATTGGAACTCTCCTAGTCAAAGCCCTATGGTTGGGACCTCTTGTAAGTGACAAACTCCCATAAGCGAGCACCTATTCAAAACACCACTACTCTCCTAGTCAAAGCCTCACAGTTAGAACCTCTCATAAACGACCATCTCCTGTATTCGAACATGATCACTTTTCAAGGCTGATGATTATTTTTAACCTCTTGCAAGCGACCACATGACACATCGTCTGATCTCTTTGTTTGCTGTATGTACTACACTATTTGGACCACTTATGGAACTTAGAAACTGCACACAGTCAATTGTCCACCAAAATAATACAGTCGGCTCTCTCTTAAGCGGTTGTTATATTACAGGAGGTGGTCATTTATGACTATGGGGAAAATCAAGAAAATAAGCTTCATAAACTGAACTGATTAATGTAAATTTTACATATTTAAGTTATTGAATACATTGTCATGTACCTTACAAGCTAAAGCTAGTCAAATAGACAACTGGCAATAAAGTACACATCAAATAGTGCTTGGAACTGTTGACACTTTGTACATAACACTTTGCATCAATGTAACGATTCACTTTTTTACCCACAGATCTTATTAAAGCCAACTCTTTTGTAAGTCAATGGCTACAATCTGTCAGCACACTTGGTCGGTGCTATTAAGAACTGAACTCTTGTGACATTCGAGCAATGGTTTCTTACAATCATTTGATCATGCCAAGTGTTTCCTTACCAGAAACAGAAGACAAACTGGAATGTCAAATTTCTGGCCTAAAAAAGGATTGCAGTCATTTAAGAAATTTAGTACTGACCAGTCACTTACAAGATAATTTTTGAAACAGTATTTGTCTGAGAAACAAAACAATTAAATAATAACATTTAAAAATTGGTCTCTTATGGGAGATGGATGCTTATTATAAGTGGTCACTATGAGAGAGTTGACTGAAACATTCATTTGGTAAGTCTGGATTTCTTAACCGAGGAGACACCCCATGGTTCTTTTCTCATACGTGACCACCTCCCATGAGCAACCACCATTATGTAAGTCCTCGCATTTTTTGTGGCCATTTACAGCTGGTTAAATTATGACTCTCGGGCTATTAACTACTACTAACAGTAGCTACTCAGTGTACAGCACGCCATTTGGGAAAGCTGTAAAACAGACTTCTTTGCACCCCACCCCCCCCCCCCCCCCAATAAAAATATCATGTAGCCATAAAAATAAGACCTGTTTCCTTAAGACAAATAATATTACTTAATACCAGTAAACAAAGATGTGCTTTCTCACCTTTTACTTTGAGTTTGTCATCATCACATCCTTTATCATACTCTAGATCAAAGTCCATGAAAGCAATTTTAATTCTATAGTCATCGATAACGTTAATTTTCCAATAACAGTCGTTGGAAGATGGATAATCCTGGGGCCAATTTTTGGAACTTATGATTCCATAACTCCCATACAATGTCTCGGGATAATTCTCTGAAGAGCAGGAACCTGAAAAATAATAATTCATAAAATGATAAATAAATCAATAAATAGACATTTCAGAAGTGACCATATATTAATTAAACAAAGAATCAGTAACTCCTAATAAAGATATGCTATCGTTCAAATGGATTGTCCACAAATTTTAACAACTCCTAAAATAAGAAAAAAAAATCATTTGACCGAAGATAAAAAACAATGTAGTTCCCTGGGCCGGTATAAGAAACCTCTAGCCCATTACCCTGCTAGCAGAGGCTTTTCCCTTGTGTTTCTCAGTGTTGTACTGCCATTCTATTCATGGTTTTGGTTGCTCGCATTTTGTTTTGGTTGTGAACCAGCCGAGGAAAAGACCTCTGCCGACAGCCACTTGCGATTCCTGTTGAACATGCGCGAGATGAAAATGCGGTTACCATGGAATTTCTGTCACGTGTCCGTAATACGATGCCGCCGCCGGAGTTTGCTCATGTATTCATGAGTCAAATTTCCCACGGGAATGACTCACACTTGCCATGTTGATATAGCGGGCTCACTTTTGCACAGCAAACTAGTACATAAAAGATGAGTGAGTTGATAAAACCGGTTCCACAACCGGTTTAGTCATGTGATTACCTCCTAGATCTTGGAGGTATCTACAGCGCATGTTCAACAGGAATCGCAAGCGGCTGTCGGCAGAGGTCTTTTCCTCGGCTGGTCCACAACCAAAACAAACACGAGCAACCAAAACCGTGAAGAGAATGGCAGTACAACGCTGAGAAACACAAGGGAAAAGCCTCTGCTAGCAGGGTACTAGCCCAGGAGAGTAGACTCCAAATTAGTCAAAAGCAACATTGAAAAACGTTCTTAAGCATCAGTCAGTGACATATATACTTCACCAAGAACCAGCACTTACGTGTAGCAACAATTCTTAAAAAGCACATCTACTTTCTTTACTTCTTTGATCATTATGAAACAGGTTTTCATTTGGACATCAATACTGTGATCACAATATCACCTGGTCTACTGTCTATCTTTTCCTCATCTGACAAAACCCCTGAATGCTATCACCTAGTATTAATTTTAATGAAGCAATAACTTTTGACAGGTAAATCATGATACTTACTAAAGAGTCCAGGAGCTGCAAGATAAAAGTTTATAAGGACATGATTTATAATTATTGCTATTATTGATTCAAAATATTTCACCATTTCTGATAAACTCCAATCCCGGCCATACTAATTTGCTAATTCTTCATAACCAGCAGGTGTGGTTAACATAATATTAGGAAGATGTATGCAACAAGCAACCAATTGCAATTTGATAGGTTAATTAATTACTCCATATAAAATATATTGGCTTATTGAGCAGACATTAAAAAGTAGAAATAATGTAGATCATCGATTAAAATTCTGTGGTTGCATTTCACACAAATTTCCGAAGTAAAAGGACAGTGCATTGCTGGTCCTGTTCATATTGCCGTTGTCTACAGAGTTAGATTTCATTTACCTTAAATCATTGCCATAAAAACAGCCTACAGAGATAAAAAGATGCAGAGCAAGCAAGATTTTGCCTTGTGAAATTATTCGTGAATAGGTGTTCCCCGCAGCCTTACATTGTAAGTCTTTTAAACTCAAGACAATGCTGGCAGCAGTCCCTTACAAAATAACTAATGAATTTGGGGGTGTACCTTGGCAGGGGCCTTTGTGTTTTACAGCTTTGCGGTTAAAGTCAGCAATTATATTCGCATTGTTTGTCCTTGCTTGCGCTCGTAGTCTGTTTTGCCCACTTCCCTGCCCTCCCTTTGGTAAGTATATGGTAAGTATTATAGATTCTAGGTTCCAGTGGTTAGCAGTTACAGGGTTTTCATGGTTATGGCTTGGCTTTAATGGCCCTTGGATGCATCAACTTTTCAGGCACCTCCCCCCACGCTCATCTTTGATGAGTGTTTAAGACCTTTTCAAAAAGTTTATTTGAAGGTCCACTGGTTTCAGTGTAAAATTTGCATGTGTACCTTCAGCTGAAACTTACCATCTATTTTCACACACAGTCACACACACACACACACAAAAAATAGTTGAAAATCACAAATATTGGATAAAAGATTTTAAAATCCACATACCAGTACAGGTGTATCATGATAAACATTTAATCATTTTAAATGACTACAGATTTTAAGTTAATTCATATTTTCACCTTTTATGAAAGTTATATAAAAACAATGTTTAATAATCCCTTTTGTCATGTGATAAACCATTTCAACTCAACTCATAATTATGATAAATGAGAAAAAAAAGTCAGCTTTGTGTTAGTGTTGTAAATGTTATACAGACAAGTACAAGCATATTTCAGGCCATAAAACTAAAATTATTGCTTGTGTAGGAATATAAAATGTCTCCACTACATGTCTTAGAAGATGAGTATATTCAGGATTTGTAAATCCCACTAAAAATCACTTTTTTAACCCTCACAAACCATATGGGCTGAATTCATGTAAGAGACGAAACACCGTCTTGGATAGGAAACTCTACAGATTATAATTGCAATTTAAATAGTCTGATATGAATATTGTCTGGAGAAAATTCATAACTATATATATTACATGCAAAAGTGAAATTTGATGGCTCCAGCCTGCACTTAAAGAAAAGATTAAAGGTAGAAAGCCAGCAACTGTCGCTGGGTAAAAAATGGCACCCAAGAGGAAGGAGGAAGAAGGAAGAAAAACAACAATTTTTGAATGGAAGAAGAAATGAATGTATACTACTGTACACAGATGATCTTTATAGCACTGACAGCAGAACTTTCTCATGGCTACAACCGCTGGCTGTAACTTTCACCTTGGTGACTTCTTAGGTGATGAGCTCCATTCAGTGTGGTATTGTTTTACAGTCTTTGCATTTTAAAAATGACAGCGGTTGCTACTTTAAGACAGTTTACCATATATCCTTCAATTTATATGTGTTACTGATCTGTCTGACAGAATACATGTAGATTATGCCGTCTGTGACGAGTTTCTGATCTTATCTCAATTCATCCATTACATGTATAGTTATAGAACAGACATTTACCTGAAGATAATTTGGAGAAGCTAGAATATGAGGCTAGGAATCCTCTTCCACTTCCAGAGCTGTCACTTCTAAACTTAATACGCAAGCAGTCATCTGGTGAGTAAATGTCATGGACCCTGTAGATGTTGTCAGAGCAATATTTCCCGATGGACTTTCGGCTGCATCCAATGTAAATTTCGACATAATCATCAGAGCATGAGGGCATATCACCCTTGACATCAAACGTGCTCCATTTCAGCTTAATTGCACGACCAGAACTAACTCTAATGTCGAATTGGCAATTCTGGTTATTGGCATAATTTGACCTACTGTAATAGTCTGGTGATGTTATTGTTCCTGATGAACCAGAAAATGACTTGTCACAAAAAGCTGCAAAAAACAGTAAGATACATGTAAATAATTAGCAGAAATTATTCAGGACTTCTGATAATGACACAATGATGCAGTTACACACATTCATAACACATCCATAGTTTGGTGATGTTATTGTTCCAGATGATCTAAAAAAAGTCTGGTCACATGAAGCTAAAATGAAAAAGTCAGATACAGTGTATTCTCTATGAACATTGATTAAATTAGCAAAGTTTTATACTCAGAACTTCTGATATTTAAACAATGGTGCAACTTAGCACAATATATTATATTGACCTCATTTTGATCAAGTAATTTGAGGAATCTCACTTTTCACAATCTGTTACAAAATTGACAATTGTTAATAGGCCCATTGCGCCTAGTCATTCACATGATACAAAACCGGCATGTTGAAGAGCAAGAGATGCACTGGGACAAGACAACAAACAAAGAAAATTAATGTAAGAAAGAATCCATAAGGAAATTAAGTAATTTTACTACCAAAACAGGCAGACTGTTTTTTCAGGGAGGTGTGTAACAGTTGCAGCTGAGGGAACATATTAGAATTAAGTCCATGTGACCGTTAATGTATGTGTATGTGTTGATCACATTCTTTCAAATTACTGAGAATCCAATGACGATGGTAGCTTTTCCATAAACAAACAAGAAAGGTCTTATTTAACAATTAGTCGCCGAAGGCGACATGAATATCGGCGAATAGTCAACGAGACGAAGTCAAGGTGACTATTCGCTGATACTCATGTTGCCTGATCCGCGACTGATTGTTTTAGTCAGACTAGCTGCATGATGTTTTGAATGTTATTTTGACCAGAATGTAATACTACCTATTAAGGACTCCACGTTTCAGGCCACTGGGCCACTCAGCACTCAGATTTTGTGCAAGTTTTAACTCAATCCTTACAAAATTAATTGATGTGGCCTTGTCACCCGACATTACACCTGAACACATAATATCATAAATTCTACAAGGAACATATTCTAAGAAGATGAACTAGCTGTACTTCAGTAGGCTATTTATGAGACAATTATGCTTACAGTTACCAGTACTAAGTTGCTCACCTCCAAGAACAGTTTCTAATAAACATAGCCCTGAAAATATATAAAAAAAATGAAAATATCATTTACAATGATTTTGTGATATTCAAGTTCATAAATGTATAAATCTTAACTTGCTACTGAATCAGACATACGTTGCAGTTAATTTTTGTTTTTGCCTCTGTTTCAAATTCATTAGCATACATTACCATACCCAAAGACAATGGAAAAACAACAAGTAACTGACGGAAACAGAGCTAAAAAAATCTGGCATTCAGTAACTGTTCTGCCATACATTTGTGCACCGTAATTTTACAAACAACATGGCCGTCGATCCTCACTTGGTATGCCATCCAATACAGTTTATAATTTGTATATATATAACTACATGTAAGTTTGCTAGCTTTTGAAGCTTCAAAATTAAGGTTTCTCTCAAGGTTCTCATTGGCCGTTTTTATACTAAAGTCGCATTATCCGTTATCCTGACAGTGATGCCAGCTCTCCCGCTTTTGGCGGGAGACTTACGCTTTTTTGCCTCATCTCCCGCTCTCCCGCTTGGTACATAAATCTCCCGCTTTTTACGTCCACTATAAATATTGAATACTTAGTAAAAAATAAAACAGACTTAGTTTGAGATTTAGCCCATTTTTAGCTCAAAACTTGAATTTTTCTTATTCGCAGTACGGTTTCTGGGGCATTTTTGTCATTGACAAAGATTATTTCTAGCATTCGAATTTTGATAGTATGTACATCATGTAAGACATCATATAGTGTCCTAAGTCATTCCAATTGGGGGCTGGGTCAATTTTTTGGGGGGAGGGGGAGTCGTTGAAATTCCGGGGGGGGGGAGTAAAAAAAAGGCAGTCTCCCGATTTTAGGTCTCCAGAGGTTGGCATCTCTGTATCCATCTGGAAGAACTTGGGCAAACATTTGTAGTTCGTCCCACTATGCATCTCTATAGTGTATAAAGATGGGCACGAGATGCATTATACGTCTAGACAAACTTTCATTTGAAATGCATCTTGAACAGCGCACTTCGAAAGGTAGTTCGTCTGGATGCAAAATGTGTCTTTGTGTGTAAAGACAGGCAACAGACGAATAACGTTAAAAAATGAGACCGTGTTGGAAAAAAGCCAGCGGTTATCCACCCAAGAAAACAACATGGCGGAGTCAAGTGCAAAAGAACAAAGTCGACCATGGACAGAAACAGAGCTCAAGTACTTCACTCTTGTTCTGGCAGATGAAACAAACAAGTTTGCCTACAAACTGGACATGCTTGCATTGAAGAAGACTGCAAACAAACCTGTCTTCGAGGATATAAAGAAAGCCCTTGAGGAGCGCATGTCCTCCAAAGAATTTAAAGAAGAAAATGACAGAGAACATCGGGAGTCTAAGTAGAAAAAGGCTTTAACTCATCTGAGAATTGATGTTGAAAAACTTTATATAAAAACAGCCTTAAAGTTTGTTAAAAACAGACCCCTTTGTAACGCGTGAGCTATATACAGACCATGTCTGTTCTCTGCTTATGGCCAGTCAAAACTTCTATTTGACTTAAGTGGGGGGGGGGGGGGAGTCATCTCAATTAATTTGGGATACAAGGGGGGCCGCCCAAAAAATTCCTGATGAAGAGGTGGGGTCATCATATTTTACAGGAGCTACCCATCAATTTCCACCAGCCCCCCCACCCCATAAAAATGAATGGACCCCAAAGATCGAAAACAAATCCGCACTTCCAGCTTGTGAATAAACCATCCTAAATCAGTCCACACAAAGTATTACAGTCATGATTGATTAATACAGCCTATCATTTATTAGTGATTATTATTCATTCACAATATTTCCCCAATTCTGATTGGCCAAAAGCACCATATCCAGTTACTGATGACCAAATTTGGAAGAATTTTGCGTTTAACGAGGAAATGACGTCAAAGATGCAGCCTACTACAGGTTAAGACTCCATTACCAAGAAAACCTGGGAACGAGGTTGAGTTGTTTTGGTTGTGAAAAAAAAAATGGCAGACATTTCACTCACTTCAAGAGGAAGAACTACAGCTGGAACTAGGCGAAATAATAGCTAGAAACATGGCCAAAAGAGCAAGAAGACAATTCAGAGGGCGACATCTGCTATTTGGAGAATATTTGCGGAGCTGGGCCGACAAACCAAAACGTACACTATCGAAGAAATCTATGAACTTAATCAATAACATCGATGCAGGTAAGCATGTTGCAGCTGTATGTTTTTAAACTAGGAATTATTTAAAATGAATAAATAAGGTAACTAATGAATTCAACATTCATAGGATGTGAATTAAGAATTAAGCAGATCTCGGAGGGTGTTATCCACCGAGGCCGAAATACATAATAATAGAGGAAGGGGAAGGGTGGCTTAAAAGCGAGGGGGGCTTTTAACTTTGTTTCCCTGAAAAGGGAGGGCTTATTAGAGAGGCAGGGCTTTTTGAGAGAGGGGGCTTAATAGAGGATTTACAGTTGTATGTCGACCCCTCATTTACAATCTAGTGAAAGCCAGAGTCTCAGAGTCGGAACCAGTCTAAGCAGAACAATAAACCAATCACAGGGCTCGTTCCGACACTTTGTGATTCGTATAAATTCTTCTGCTTCCGCTTCCAATTCCAACGACGTAGTTTTCACTTGATCATTAAACGACTGAGTCAGAAGTGGAATTAGAATGCTGCTTTCACTATATCACTAAGTCCTTAATGCTTCTGATTAACACTCTGACTCTAACTCCACTGCTAGAGAAACTAACCTTTATAGTGAGGACACATTTCATGACTCAGCATCATTCTTTTCCTGCACATGGGTTGAACTCCACTTAACTCACCACATGTACAGCCACCCCAAGCTCACGAGTGACAATCGTTGTTGCATAACACAAATAATATAAGGCTTTGTAAAGGGATTTTTGCCATTGTCATTAAGAGCATAAAAATTTATAGCAATAAATATACTCAAAATAGTTTTCCCTGTCTCCTTGTTTTGTTCACAGGGTGTTCTTAGCATTGGCCGTTTCAGTACGATGCCACCGAGTTTTAGTTCTGTCATTGTTCTCTCTATATACAATTCCCCAACTGGTTGCTTACTTGCCATCGTAGATCTAGCATATCAACCAAAGGAAATCAGCCGTAAATTCACTCTAAATGATCCAATTGCCTCCAGAATTAACCCAGTACATGTTAGAATCCTTCTCTAACTACTGCTAACTTTCTTCTCTTATGCAACAATTAACTATTCTCACTTGCGAGCTTGGGGTACCTGTCAACTTATGTCCAAGAAATGTATCAAATGAATCCTCTGTATTTGTTTGCGATTAAAAAAGCAATGATCTTGTTCACAACAAAAAAATTTTAACATGGAAGTTTACCTATGAATTTATATCAATTAAATAACAAATGCACCTATTAGAAGTCGCAAAAGCATTATCGTTTGCTTGTACATTCCAGTATCTTCATGCTTCTATCTGTAAGGGAAAAATGAAATTTACACGATGTAAGCATTAAAATTATTACTTCAACTTTACTTGGTTTCCTTCGTTCTTTTTAAGGGAATATATGACATAACCTGGCCCCTAATTATTATTCACTGTCTGAAAAGCTGGTGGCAGCTTTGATTGCAAGAGGGGAATGCAGGTCTGAAACAATGGCTAAAAACAATCATGAAACAAAGTAATATGTATTTCCCCTGCTCATACATGTATTTCCCTCATCATATTCCCTGCTCACAATCTTCGCAACATATACCCTACTAGCACAGACTTTTCCCTTCTGTTTCTCAGCGTTGTACTGTCACTCTCTTCGCGGTTTTGGCTGCCCGCGTTTTGTTTTGGTTGTTTCTGTGACGAGGAAAAGACCTTTTGCAGACAGCCGTTTGGGATTCCTATTGAGCATGCGTATTAGATACCTCCAAGATCTAGGAGGTAATCACATGACTAAACCGGTTGTGGAACCGGTTTTATTGACTCGCGCATCTTTTTTGTACTAGTTTGCTGTGCAAAATTGAACCCGCTATAACAACATGGCGAGTGCGAGTCTTTCCCGTGAAAGTTTCAACGACGCTGTTGAAAAGGCTTTAGAAGCCCTTAAAGATAGTTCAATCGAGCCTTTGACTAAATATCAATAAAAAAATCTTTGTTTCATGTATTGAACAGCGAAGATACATTCGTCAGTTTACCAACGGGTCATGGGAAATCGTTGATATATCAACTAGCTCCATCGGTCTCCAAGCATCTTGGCCTCCTCAGTGAAGTGCAGATTGTACTCGTTATTTCCCCGCTGAACGCTCTGATAGATGATCAGATAGCCTCAGTTACCAAGCTAGGAATTACTGCCAGTAAGCTCGATGCCTCATCTCTTGAAGGTACTGTCAGTTTGGCTGGGCATGAAATCCTCTTCACCAGCCCAGAAGTGCTAGAAACCGGAGGTGCGAGAAAGTTCGTTCGTATTACCGACACGTGACCCAGAAATTCCATGGTAACCGCATTTTCATCTCGCGCATGCTCAACAGGAATCCCAAACGGCTGTCTGCAGAGGTCTTTTCCTCGGCACAGAAACAACCAAAATATGCTAGCAGGGTACGCAACATATTTAACCTACCCAGTGAAACAAAACATTAGTCAGAATTTTGAATTACGGTTCTAATGGACTGCTTCATTTTCTTGGACCTCATTTGCTTCATCAGGATTTGTCAAATGTACTTCAAACAAGGAATTTGTGTCACACGCCTCGTTACCTTACTTTTAAACAAATTTGACTCAACATCTCCAATGTCAAACCAACCTCGTCCCCAGGGCTTTTCCCTTAAGGGAAAAGCCCTGGGGACGAGGTTGATGTCAAACTGCAAGTTACATCTTTAAGTTTTCAATGTGACTTGTCATCAGACGACTGACACAAAAAATCTGTCAGAGTGGATGCTCCAAAAGAGCCTCCAAAACTGCTCTGCCTTAATGTTAAGAATACTTCGATCTTCTTCTGAGTCACTCATCTCTTTCTGATAAAATTACTGGTGGACTGTTCCAAATGAATTGACTGCCTTTCCCTACTTCCCATTGTCCACTGTGCACTTTTATATATTTTTTGATTAAGAGCTATTTTTATTGGGATACCCAGTGGGAGCCTCTGCACGCAGAGGAGAGAGATCTTCCATGATTGTGTTTTATAAGTAAGGGTTACATACCTTGAACAAGGGGGCACATGGGAGGCACCAGGTGAATATATCACATACTCCCTAGGGAGAGGTAAATAACATGCTTATTTTTCAATTATGTGGTTGCCTAATGTATTTGCATTTAAAAAACTTAATTGTCTGGAGATGCTTATTCGCAAGAGCCTAAAATTGTTTGAGGCTGAACTCTCAGTAAAATATGGAAACTGGTCAATTCAAGAGCAATCGTCAAACATGCCAGTAGCTAAAATTAGGGTGTTTAAAACCATGAATTTGAAGAGCATTGTATTCTAAAGTCGTCGCGAGCTGTCAGTGAATTAAAATGCATGAACAGAAAGAAAGATTATAAACAATTGAAATATTAATTAGGAGACACACAAATAGGTGCTCGAACTTTCTTTTCTCAATCGAAAAAACCAGAGTCAATTCGGTCCTCATGTCGGTTTTTCAAAAGGAGAACCTGCTTAAGCTTAAGCTAATGTCATCGGCTGTCATACTTAAACTTACCTAAATCCTCCGACTGGGGTATTTTTGCAAAATGCAGAACGCCGAATCAAGTTTCAGGTCAGTTTTCCCAGTAATGATCCTAAGTACTAGCTTGAATTTCATCCGATTACTTCGAGTCGTTATTACTCCCTCAGTTGTTGAATTTCAGACTACCTAATGGACAGCACTAAAAACCGGAATCCGGAATCCGGAAACGAAAAAGGAATCATGGAAACGGAAACGGAATCACGGAAACGGAATACGGAATCCGTGAAAGAAGGCTCCAAGCGATCGATTTGTAAAAAAATATGTTAGCAATGACAGTAAAATAAATAAACAGATTTTTAAAAAAATGAATAAATTACTTGGGCAGAGGAGACTGCTGTATGACTAGAGGAGTCGATTCCAGTGAAAAGACTCTTCATACCACTTCTGGCAATGAATGCAAATTCTCATGGGACAGCAAAGCGAGGAGAAAAAGCATCACTGACAATAACTAGTTCCTTTAGAAAGAGGTAACTTATATGGAGACAAACTTCGTTCAACCTTCTCACATCCAAATTTAGCCACAACCAAATTTTAACCAAATGTCACAATTTCATTTTATCAAATTCTGAAAAACAAATAGCACCGTGTGTAAGTACAGGCAGAGAGCTTGCATTTGAATGTTCACATCATAGGATTTCGTCCCCAGACTCAAAAGGTAGAGTCACCCTACAAAACTCTATCAAGCACCGACTCTGGCAGTGAAAGGTTTAAGTCGACAGAGGCGTCGTTTATATAGCTGTAAGGCGTCGTCGTCCAGTTTTTCCTGGGTGTCGTTTCTGGGTTGTCTTTAACAGTGTTCAGTTTTATTTATCAAGACAACTTGCTCAAGAGAACCATGGTATATTGGAGTCCATAGAGAATAGAGAACTGTGCATGCATTTGTTGATTCCACAACTGATTACATCAAAATAATGCGCCATGTTTAAAGAAGCCTCGTCAACAAAAATACGGACATCAACGCAAACTCAATTACACCAGTATTCCATCAGCATTCAGCTCGGCGAAAAATTAAAGTTGAATTTATGTCTAAAACACACAATAACAAGACACGAGAGGCAATAACAAGAATATATTTAATGGGACTGCAAGAAAACTGAAACAAATTCTCTTTGGATTGTACTAAATTATGCAATATGAAATTCTTTAATTTTCTATCATTGATATTTGATTCCGTTTCCGTGATTCCGTTTCCGTTTCCGTTTCCGTTTCCGTTTCCGGATTCCGGATTCCGGATTCCATGTTTTAGTGCAGCCCACCTAAATGCGCCTTTAAATAGCTAACACTAAACCAGATGCATTCGGAGTCACTCGGCGTTCTGCAAAATACCTCTGCCGTACACTACATGCGTTTACCATACCTTCGTTGTTCTCTTCGCTTTCTTTGGTGTAAGATTTTAACGCACCATCCCAAACCAATGCTAAAGGCACCAATGCTAAAGGCGAGCCCACCGGTACCCTGGGTACCAGAGGCTTTTTCTCGAGTGCGACGAGGAGCCTCCTGGCCGCAGGCCGACCCGTCTTCGGACGAAGGCCGAAGACACGAGCGGCGAAGAGCGGGTCACCTTTTTTTATGAAGACTTGACCGAAACCGGAAACCGCGCATGAAAAGTCTCTGGGCCCGGTTGCATAAAACACCCGTAACAATCACGGGTATACGTACGTGTACTTTTCACTGAAGTGAGTTGCATTAAATCACTTACGTGGTCTACTTAGGGATTTCACTTAAGTGACTGCACTTACAATTTTCGTAAGTATCCACGTAATTGTCATTTATGCAACAGAAATTGCGGGTGTTGCATAAAACTCTTTTTATGGGAGAACTATCACGTAAATTTACGGGACCTGGTCCCGTATCCTTATTAGGGAGCTTAAGCAACTAGGACGACGACGTCGACGAGAACTTCAAAAAACAATAGGCTTAATGATCAAAACAACAGCTCTGCACGTGCATCACGCTTTTTAGTACATTTCTTTGACGTCCACTGCACGACTACGACGTGAAAACTCCTAGTTTGACGTTTTATGGAGGACGTGGGCATACAACGACGAATTTTCCTTCCTCTTTTGGAACCTGAATAAAATCCTTAAGAATTCAACTCCAGGAAAAGTCGCCTGTACTTGACATATTGAGCGGGTCCAAATAGACGCGATTAAGTTTGAAAGAACGCAAATTCATTTTTTTACCGACGTTTTCACTGCCGTCGTCGTCGTCGTTGCTTAAGGTCCCTATTGTCTTTACTTAACGAGATCTTCTACTGAGAAGTGAAATAAACTTTTTTTATTTACGTAATACCGTTCTAATGCGCTTTGTTAACCTCTGATGTTCAGTTTATTTAAAGAACATGCAACAAACATCATTCAGTAATATTGCAGTAAAATAAAAATGGCATCCAAACGTATTTCAACGAAAGTCAACGGACTTGATGAGTTGCGCTTATAGGATATTAAAATGTTAATCTTCTTTGCTGTATGGTCTGAAAATATTTAAAAATTGCCATCAGAGCATTGCTGCTGTCGCCCGCAGCTTTTTCTTCTTCATCAGCGTTTAGATAAACATGTCTACATTTCTAGGATGTCAATGAAACGGAATTCTGCGGACGAACAAGGCTCTAACCCCAGAAAACGCGCGTCGAATTTAAAGACGGATGAAGTCAATTTTTTCTCTATGAGGTAAAAAAGAGAAAGATGACTCTATTCGGTTCTTTGTCTCCTACACTGACATTTAAATTGAAAATGCAAAGATGGTAGGAGGTCCGTAATCGGTTAGTAGCCGCCAGGTACCCACCAAGAACCAAGGAACAACTTAAAAAGAAATGGGAGGACTTATCGTCAGCCACTAAAGCCAAATACGCCAAACGAAAGAAGACTGGGGGTGGTGCAATAGAGTGGACTGACTTAGACGAGCTCATCACCGAGATACTCGGCAAAGAAAATCCCTCCCTCGTATCTATAGTTGATGGAATAGACTCTGGGATAATGTTCAAGCCAGTGAACATCAGTTCCCTTCTTTAATCGGTTGAAATGGTTGCCTTTTTATAAAGACACTTTTATATCTAAATGTATCATTGCTTATAAGCGATTACAAGGTGACGTCCCTGTTTATCTCAACGATCTACTTAAATTAAATGGTGACATCCACAGTAGACAAACCAGGTTCTGTAATTTTAACCTAACCTCTCCGAGGTATAATCGAGAAACAGAAGTAGGTAGAACTTTTACCGTAACAACTTGCAAAGCATGGAACAGCTTATCTTTGCCTGTAAGGCGAAGGGATTCAGTTGACTCTTTTAAAAAAGCATTGTGGAATGAATTTTTTAAACAACAGCAGAATCTTGATCATTTTTCTATTTAATTAAGTTACTTGATGAATTGTGAGATGATTATAATGCTATATTTTATCTTTTAAATAATTTAGTAGATTCTATAGTATCTGTATTCCTTGGTTTTTACGTTGTATTTTTATAGCTTAGTATACTCATTTATTATTTTACTATTTATTTATTTATTATTTAGAGGGCCACAAGTTTATTAGCCCCGGCTATTTCGTGCTAACCCTCATAAAATAAAGTCTTTACTTACTTACTTACTTACTTACTTACTTACTTACTAGTGAACACACTCTTGACAGCCGATCGTCAACTTCATCGTACCTACCAGTGGGCCCAGATAGGATGGTTGAATTGGAAAGTGGCAAGAGAACTTCAGAGATATAGCAAGAGAGCCGTTTGACTAGCCTCCCCGCAGACGTCCTGTGGGGTTTGTTTTTGTTCGTCACGCATTCATTTCTCCCCACGGACCACCGTTGGGAGAAATGAATGCGTGACGAACAAAAACAAACCCCACAGGACGTCTGCGGGGAGGCTACCGTTTGACGTAAGAGCAAACAAAAGAACCAAACTGTTATTCCGACACTGTTAGAGAACAGTGACATACGGGATCTATGTAGATCCTGTTTTTAACGTTTTTAAGTTAACGAGATCTTTTACTGAGAAGTGAAAAAAAGTATTTTTCTTCACGTAATTCGTTCTAATGCGCTTTGTTAACCTCTGATGTACACTTTCAAGCCAACCGCGTTGTGAAAAAAGAAGAACTATCATTTTCAGTAGATATTGAAGAAAAATAACGTTTGCATTCAAATTCATTTTATATGGGCGGGGCCCAAATAGAATAGAGTAATGCAAAACGGCTTGTTTTGACGCAAATGTGCAACAGGCACGCAATACGTGCTAAGGTAAACAAGGCAAGTAAACAAGCGAAGCGAGGCGAATGTCTGCCATGCGAAAGTCATTCAACACTACATATTCTCCTTTACCGTTTTCGTAAAGTAAACCAAAATCCATAAAACGTGCCTTGGAATCTCACGCAAGTAAATGTAGTTTTTTTAATCCTCAACACTCCCTCCAATTTGAACTTGAATTTGTATCACCAGTTGACACATGCAAATTTTAAAAATAGAATACGTTCCCACGAAAAACCTGAAAATTTAGACAGCACTCGATCAAAACATGTTCGTACGGCGCCAAAAAGGTTGTCAATTTCACGACAGAGACTAACCGACAACGTTTCATTGGCCACTGACAGGTTGAAATGTGAAACTACGCGCAGGATGGTAGTAATCCAATGATATATTAAATTTCAAAGCAGTAGAAAGAAGCAAGTTGGATAAACTTGGGTTAAACTTACAAATGCACACACTGTTCTCGGTAGGACCATACTAAAATAACACCGATCGCGAGTGTTTTCATAATGGGCTGGTCCGCGAACTCAAAGAAAAATTAAGGAAATTGTCAAGACATTCAAAGACCATGGACCTCATAGACGCAACAACAAATCGGAATATCAAAATCGAGTTTGAACAGATTAGTCGCAAGATTTGTGTTGCTGGTAAATGATTTTGATTTTCACAATGCGGAACATAAGGAGTTGCCTGTGATAAAAATCTCTTCCGATGAAGGAAGACTGAGAAAATTGTCAACAATATTGAAACCAAAAGGGACTCAGGCTTCTTTGGAACTACTGATAGCGGTAACAATTCTTATTCCGTCAATTTTGTTTAGCAGAGTGACTGTTAATGTACTTGCGCGTTGTATTTTTTATGTGTATATTGTGGCGCGGTAAGGTACGGTAATGTGCCCGGTGTGGGGATTTTGCATTATCAGCAAGTTTTGTCTTAAGAGTGTTTTGATTCCAGTGAGGTGACGACAAGAAAAGGTTTGTGCAGGAAATAAAAGAAGTTGAATTGAGATCTCGTCGTGGGAAATTTATTTATAACAAAACTTACAATCCAGTTGGTTCAAATAAGGTCAATCATTTTTCTCGACGCGGTCGTGCACCTAGCAGACTACCGATGAAGAGATTAAAATCTTTGTTAAAGAAAACGCGGATAGTGAGACTTTTTGTATGGAAGGGAATTCTGAAAAATACACCATTGTCATCTAAAATTCATTGTTACTTTAAAAATAGAAATGGTTTATATTTATACCGGTACAGAAGTAACTGTAAGAGTGTGAGGTTTTTACTATTAATAGTGCAAGTCCAAAATTAGTTCGAAAACAAGGGAAGGTTTATCTGTCGTCTAAGCACAAAAGAAGAGGCTATTTTAGGTGGGGTGAGATATCAAAATAGCGTTTTAAGTAAGTATCTGTCCTGATTCACCGGGATTATTTTGGCCAATTTAAGCTTTCAACTGATATCGAGAAGAATCCAGAACCTTCATTTTATGTCGACGCTACGAAAAACGATTCATGCTCAGTCCGTACTGTCAAGGAAACGTTGTAGTATTGGGGGAAAATGCGGGACGACAATAACATAAACATAACATAAACTTTACTTATACTCGAATTTTAGAGTAGCTTAAACTAGCTATGAGCTAACACTACATCAAAATAATATAGAAATACATTATATACATTAAAATGCATCCATTTAAGTAATAATAATAAAATGATATTAATAATAATATGTACATAAAAGAAAATAAAAGAAAATATTTAACAATTTACAATTTTAAGTTTAAGTATGTCAAGCAAAAAGAATCTACATGAAGGTAACATCCTGTATTTTGGTCTTAAAGTCTGCAAAAAAACTGGTACGAAAAAAGTCCGGCAGTGCATTCCACTGCTTAGCTGAAAAGTAAGAAAAGGAGTTAAGACCATAGGTAGTTGTTTTAGGTTTACTTAGTGAAAGAATGTAGTTGCCACGAAGATCATAAGAAAAGGACCGGAGTGGAAACATATTCTTCATATAAGCAGGAAAATGAGTGAAAAACAAACTCTTATATAACAGTATGAGGAAAATTTGAACGCGTTTGTTACATAACGAAGTAGAGTTGACTTTTGAGAGAAGAGAGTTGTATGGAGACGAGTAATCTCCAAGTATAAATCTAAGTATTCTTTTAATTAAAGCTTCAAGTTTATCCGCATCGCGCGCTCCACAAAAGTGCCAGACAGAGGAGCAATAATAAAAATGAGGTAAAATATATGCTTTGTAAAGTTTGAATAAGATTTCCCTGCGTATGAGTTTTCGAAAGCGCAACATAACATTAAATTGATTATTAATTTTTTTGCATACATTTGATATATGTTTAGAAAAGTTCAGTTTATTATCTATTTCCATTCCAAAAATCACTAACGTGTCCTTTACTGGGAAGGAAAAACCATACTCCGTATCACCAAGGATTAGACACTGGTGCTTGCTCTCATTAACTCCCATTTTCATGGTATCACTGATTGGCCACGCCAACATCATGAGATACGCATGCTTCCAGAGCTGCCAGATCGACGTGGGAGTAGTACACCTGATGATCATCCGCATAAGCGTTCAACTTGGCCTTTTGAACATGGAAGAAAAGATCGTTTATAAAAATGTTGAATAGCATAGGACCTAGCACACTCCCCTGCGGGACCCCACGCTTGACGCTTTCCCAGGTCGAAAAGGTGTCTCCAACTTTAACTGTCTGAGTTCTGCCAGAGAGATAGTTCCTAATTAAGGCACAACTTGTGTTGTCCATACCATAGGCCCTCAGTTTCGAAAGCAGGAGTGGATACTGAACAACATCAAATGCTTTTGAGAGATCCATAGAAACTACCGCAACGAGCTTCCCCCTGTCACGCATCATCCTCCAGTCTTCCGTCAACCTTAGCAAAGAGGTCTCGCAACTATGAAACTTTCTATAAGCGCTTATGAAGTCTGATAAGAGTCCATTGTAAAATTAGTGCGTTTGTTGCTTCAGTCGATGATATGATTGAAATAATGATTGTGGGTTATCAATGATATTCTAGTCTGTCATAGCTTGGAAGACAATCTATGTTAATGTTAATGACAGAATTGCCAGAAATTGTTACAGTGTTTGGGCGATTTTTCTAGCTTGAATACAGTGAAAGTCACTGGGTACAGCATTTGAAAAACTCTTGGCTCTGAACTTTAACTGTAGGAATTATTGGTGTTGATTCTCATGCGAGATCGAGATATGTATGGTAACAGGTACATGTGTATTGTTGGAAATACCATCCATGTATAAATTAGCACAATATTTTCAGAGTCTATTTCCGGATACATGTAGGAATGAGGATTATAATGAGCTTATACGGGTGTACATATTACCAACTTTGAAGGTGATCTTTGTTCAAGCAGTGTTGAATACTGTAGTTTATCAAATGTTAATAGTTTAAACCAATGTTCTTGTAAACAGTGCTGTGCTATAGCAATTTATGCAAGGTGTTACTCTTTTTTGAATCATGTGGATACTGGACTTCAGGAACTTTATCCACCCTTGCTAGTACTGGGAATACACTGTACAATGTGATGGGTGTCAAAACACATATTATGCCAGTTTATCTTCCTGAAAGTGAGAGTATCTGTGGAGCTGAGATAAACCTTACTGTTTACACTGTAAACATTGGTGTCCTATGTTGGAATTTGGCTGAGAGCAAATCTGTGTTTAAGATGTGCTTTTCAAAACATTGTCCTGAAGTGACAGGATTTTTGTCGTGGATTGGAACAATTAAACTGTATAAGCTGTGTGGTTCAGCGAAGAAGTAGAGTAAAGGATTTATCTTTTTTTCTTTACACTCACCGATGGTTAGAGTGAGTCATTAATAAAGTACTATATCAAAGTTACGTGTGCCTTTCAGTGAGCCCGTAATAAGTTACCACGTAAGACAGTAACTTACGAGAGTGCTACCCATAACTGATTCGTAAGTGACCTACTTAAGTGAGCAACTTTAGTGCAGGTTTTATGCAACCGGGCCCTGGCACCCAGGGTAGCCCACCGTAGCCAACGGGAGATCTCAGACAACGATGATCTCACCAGTTGTGGCGTCCAGCGGTTTTAGTAAAAACAAGGGTTTGGGTGGGGTCAGTCTCACGGGCTCATAAAACACGGTCTCGGTCATTTTTCATTCCAAAGCCAGGGTTGCCATAAGGGTTGCCAAGGGCCAGCTAAAAAACTGGGTCTAGTTCATCATTTCTCCGCGAAAAGCAGGTGAAACAGTAGTAACTGTATGTTGAGCACCTTGCCCAAATATAAATGGGCAAAGAGAAGAAGAATTAAGAGAAGACTGAAAGAGAGCGAATGGAAAGGCTCTGAACCAGGGGTACAATGATGTTGGTTGGGTTGGACTGTACAACTCCGATAAGAGGTTAATGACTAATCATTGTACTTTTCCTATCACAAGATCACCTTCAAAGGGAAGAAAGCTGAAAAGGTCGCAATGATCAATTAAAGAGCACATTACTGTACAATTCGAATTTTTAGTGCCTGGCTAAGACAATGGCTTACGTGTCAAAGCCAGTCAGTTGTCGTTGATGGTTACCACTCCCAGGCCAGGAAGTGCGGGTACGCGTGTTCTATCTGGGGTCCCCCAGGGGACAGTCCTCGGTCCCCTTTTGTCTATCTTATACATTCTACCTCGAAGACGCGCCGGTTTGCTGATGATACTCTAATTTACAGCACTACTGAGTCTTGTAATGATGCCGCCAACCTGCAGTCAGATCTAACAGACCTTCACGTATGGGCCCAGAAATGGCAAATGAAACTTAAACCCAGTAAGTGCCACGTTCTACGTATGGACGTAGTAAAATCCCCTTGAGTTTAGCTACGTCCTAATGGGAAAACTGGTAGATTCGGTCACCCACCACCCTTATCTAGGCGTAGAACTGTCGAAGAGCCAGCATATAAATAAATCTTATAATATGCGAATAGAACACTCGATCGGAGGGAGTGAGAGAAACAGTCTGCTAAGCCCTTGTGCGGCCCCATGTGGAAAACGCTGGCTCAGTTTGGGACCCGCATTAAAAAAAAAAAAAAGAATACTTCAAACAAATAGAGGGAGTACAGAGGAGAGCCGCACGCTTTGATAAAAACTGCTATAAGCGGGAACCAGAAACAGTTACTAATCTCTTGAACGAGTTAAACTGGATATCACTGAAGGAACGAAGAACAATCTCGCGGTTGACCTTATTCCACAAAGTAATTAATAATGATGGCGGCCTGGCTTTCCCAGACTGTGTTAATATGAAATATAGAAGGCATTTTAGGGGCCGACCATTTGACTTTTGAGGGAGGTGTGGGCGATTTGGTTTGTGTGAGAATTTTTTTCTACATTAGCCTCAGCCACAAGTTGCTCAAAATTTCTTAAAAGTGCCCAAAAGTCCTTGACTTTTCTAGAAAGCTGCTCAAAAGTTGCTCCTTGAGTAAAATCAAAATGACAGCCACTTTTGGCCAAGTGCCGCTAGTGAATCTGAACAATAATACAATTTAAAACTAATGCTTTCTTTGCTTTTTTTATTTAACACATCTATGGTGGGTGACGTTTAAATATACAGCAACTATGTAAACCACAGCGGCAAACTGCACAATATAAGCTTTCCCTATAACAACGTATTTCCCTTGTTATTCTAGAAAAACTGTACAGAACAATGATCAATGCTGAGAATATTCTTTCTATCACTTTCATCTATTCTAGGATATTTTTTCTTTTTAGTACAGGTTATCAATTTAACTTTACACGTCTTAATTGATGGCACCCCATTTCAAACATTTTTGGAATTAGTATCGATAATGAGGCATCTGATTTGCGACGTCTTGCCGACTTTCTGCTATTTTGGCTTAAGAAAAATTAAAGTTTCTTTCAATTTTGGTCAAATGACAAAACGTTGAGTCATCACTACTAATGCATGGAATTGCCCAAATTTGTTTTTATCATTGATATGACAACATTAAAGATGTCTTTCAACGACCATGTGAGTATAGGAAAGAATAAATTACTGAACATGAAGTCTGATAAACATAGAAGATGACAAAGTTGACTAGGGCGTCAGCGGTCAGTGTTAAAGCCGTCTTTTATTTACGTAAATCCTTCATGTTTTCTGTTGACCTTAGGCCATTTAAGCCCCCGGCTCTGGTTGTTCTTACATATTTTTCTCGAGTGTGTGATGTGTAATAAAAGTTAAAGTTAAAGTTAATTCCAAGCTGCCTTTCCTACTTATTGAACAGCCAACCAAAGTTAGTGGATTAATTACGGATTTTGTCTTTAAAAACGTTTCCGGAATTTTTCATCGAATGGAGAGCCCGCGATATGTCCGCTGAGACGAGGTGCCTTTAACAGCTATATAAAACCTGACTTGTAGGGTACAAACAAATCTATTAATTATCCAATTGAAGCAGCAAGTGACGCGTGGCATGACTTTCCCAAGACTTTATGAACATCGGCCCCAGATGTCTGAAATATTCCGACACCTGCAAGATAAGACAGCATGCATTAATCAGAAAGGTGTTCGCAGCAGACCATCTTCACAATAACAACATTTGACTATACCTAACAGGATTCGATTC
>JBBMOI010000005.1:23212500-23350000 GCA_038088405.1 Porites divaricata
AAACGAACTTTACAAAAGTCTACAGATCCTTCTATTTGTAAAGGAATACTGGGTACACGTTAATTCACAAGCCTTTTCGCAATGTGTACGCAGAGAAAAAAACACTTAAGGGTGGGATATTCACGATATGCGATGGGAAAGCATTGGCTAAAAATTCTTTGTCATACCTGTCATTAAGATAGCTTTAATAAACAGATAGACTGGAATATTTCTAATATTAAGTTTTGTCTTTACTTTTTCGTTCTATTCTTTTCCCCCGCCTTAAACCTCACTGTTCCCTGACAATTCACAACTCTCCATAAGTGAAAAGCTTGGCACAGTGTATTTTAGTTGTTAGCGATATTCTTCAATTTAAAATGCTCCCTCCACTGTGGTCTGAAAAAATTCCATTTCCTTTCACTTTTGACGATAAAAGCTGACTTAAGGGAAGGTTTGTTGAATGAAATCTGCTTGGTTTTTCAACAGAAAACTTTGTAGGTGAAAAGTACAACGAATTGCTTAGATTTTGTCTCGAATACAACCCCCTGGCTTCTGATCTTTACCTGTCCTTAGGCAAAGAAATTCTGAAGCAGTTGCTAAGTAACTTGTGCAAGGAAATGTAGTAAAATTAAATTACTAAAGTAAGTTACAGTTCGGCTGCATTGAATCTTCACTGGCAGCAGTTCTTGGCAACAAGGCCCCTCACTCATAAATTCATTCATACTACATAAGTAACTAATTACTACATAATCATTAATAAGTTATTATTTTGTAAAACAACTGACCTTGCTGAGGGTAAGTTGCAGCCACAGCCTGGCTGTAGGGGGGTGGGGCATATCCTGGGGGTGGTACAGAACCAGGGGGAGGGGGTGCACCATATCCTACAGGAGGGGGTGGTCCATATCCAGGTTGAGAGGGTGGGGGTGGGTGATGTACTCCAACTTGTGGAGGAGGCATTTGAACTTGCGTAGTCATCATATGTTGTCCTGCTGCAGCCTGACGCCTGGCAAGTCTCCTTCGATACACAAACACGTAATAAATACAGCCAGCAAAAACCGCCAGAACTATGATCCCAACAACAATGCCAGTAACAGTGCTACTAGACTTTGAGCCAGATGAGCCATGTTCTGTTTAAAAGAAGACAAAGTTATAATGATATTACATGAGATATCACATGAAATGTGATAGCTAAATGAACCATGTTAACTGACTCATATCAGCAACGGGCAATGATCAGGGCTACCACCTTCCCCCAATTTATTTATGGAACAATCATTATTTATTTTGCAAAAAGGGACTTAAAGATCCCAAGACGCAACAGCAACGAGAACGTCGAAAAAAAAAAAACCAAAAAAAAACAATAGGTTTAATAAGCACAACAACTTTGCACGTCCATCACACTTTTTTGTACATTTCTTTCCCGTTTTTGCACGACTACGACGTGAAAATGCCTAATTTCGCGTTTTATGAAGAACGTAAATGAGCAACGACGAAATTTTATTTCTCTTTCTGAACTTCAGGAGGGTTCGCCTACATCTGACAAAGTAAGCGGGTAGGAATAATCGCGATAAAGGCTGAAAGAACGCAAATTCACTTTTCGTTGCCGTCGCGTCGTTGGATCTTAAAGTCCCTAATGTCACTGATGAGGGGGTCTGTAAGATCTGCATAACTTTCAAGAAACTGTTGGTGATGAAGGATATTTCTTTGTAATTACATATTTCTCTTTAATCAGATATATTTTTCTAGCTTGTCTTCTATCTATGTCTGTGTTTATCTTGTACACCTGACACGATCACCCACCTAATTAATTACTGTACATTACGCCTACGGGGAAAATGTCTCACGATTCTGAAAACAACTTTAGTACCACAAATTGACCAAATAAACTGCACCTTTTTGGTCTGCAAGAGTATTATTTTTATCTCAACAAACCATCCCCAACCAAATTTCAGTAAAAAAAACCCCACAATTTTGGAATATTAATTATGGAAAGCCCTAAAGTAATAAAGTATCAAGGATTTGACTGAGTGAATAACACAGCTTTAAACAACAAAGTATACAGAAAACACAATGATTGTGACAAGCCTTCAAAGTTTTTCCTCCAGAGAACTTAAGAACTTAGCTTCTTAGATAATAACCAGTAAGGAGAGAAAAACTAATTAATGTAAGGTTATTCAAGTATTATGTCCTTTAAAATAATAAAGGTAAAATTGAATTGAATCTCTGGTTTAAATTTTCCCTTTGTGTCAAACTCATTATCATACATGTACGATACACAAAGACAAAGGAAATCAACACAACTTATTGTAAATCAAAGTCGAGATTAAGGGCCTGTTTACATGGAGGTGGGGGAACCCAAGGTAGGTGAGGTAACCTGCTTACGGGGAGTTCCGAGTAACCCACCTGTCCATATAATCTCTCATTTTAATTTGATCACGTTTACATGATAGGTGGGGTGACCCGCCACATGTTACCTCACCTACCTGAGGTCCCCCACCTCAATGTAAACAGTAGTTATAATAGGATGCTTTGAGTGTTTCACCCAAAGTACTTTTTCCTGTCATTTTCCTGATTAACCCTGTCATCAACCCCCCCCCCCCCCAAAAAATGACAGACTTAATCAGAGAATTTTTCTGTACTCTAAATTTTTTTTTCAAAAATCTAAAACCCGATTATCTCCTGTCATTCCACCGATTATTTCTATCATCAACCCCCCCAAAAAAATGACGGAAATTATACACTAATTTTTCCATACTATTTTTCCAAATTTCCCCACTTCTGTTATTCTCTGTCATTTTTTTGTACTTTTGTGTCATAAAGACGGTGGGGAAAGTTGACAACTTTAATCGCTCGCCCTGCGGGCTCGCGGGAAAATGACAGGAAAAAGTACTTGGGGTGAAACACTCAAATCATCCTATTATAACTACTGTGGAGAGAGTAGGGTGAAATTTTGATTTAAAAATAATTTATAAATATATAATAAATATGTCTACCAAGTGTTATGAAGTTGATCCTTTTAGCTTTTCTGATCAGTTTAAGTCAACATTAGAAATTATAAACCCATTTCAAAGGATTCATAAAAAAATTAATGAGTTATTTTTAGAATTAACAGCAGTAGATGAAATTTATCGTAAAGATTATGAAAATGAAATATTTAATCGTGAAAAATTTGAAAAATTGGTAAAAGATTATTATGATTATAAAATACAATATAAAAAATATGGTTTAACTTTTTTTATTGAGGAAAAAATAGAAAATGAGGAAATTGAAAATAAATTTTTAATAAATAGTAAAAAAATATTTATTAATGAAACATATAGTAATGACTTAAGTGATTTTTTAAACATTGACAGAATTGGATTTTTAAGATTTAGAAATTATTATGAAGGTGATTTAGTTACTCTTGAACAACAAAAAATGATACCAGATTTTCAACTTGGTAAAAAAGTAATTAAATACATTGATCCAGAAAGATTATATAAAATAAAGAGAACAAAAGAAACTTTACTTTCATTAAGAGAAATAATTAACCTTAATAGAATAAAGGAAATACCATACTTATTCAAGATGGAAAATTTTAAAAGTAATGATGAAGAAGAATATGATTTTTATAGAGATTTAAAACAATCAATTGAAGATTCACCAGAAACTAGTTATAATAAAAAAGATTTTATAAAAATGTTAAATATAATGTATGAAGATCAATATCTTGATGATTTTACAAATACTTATTATGAATATGAAGAGTGTTATGATTATTATGAAAAAGATCATAAAGAAAAATACTTAGAACAATTTCTTGAAAGACGAGAAGATTTTAAAGATTATGGTCCTTATGATAATTATTATAAAATGATTGAAAAAGATTATTTATCATTAAAAGATTATAAAATGTCATCAAGATTTGAATATATAAGAACAAAAAATGTTGTATATGGACTTGAAGATTGGGAAGATATAAATAGCTATAGGAAAATTATTATATTTGACCCAATAAATAATATTTATATTGTACCAATAGATAGACAAATAGATGAATTGTATTGTATTAGAAAGATTAAAAAAATAATTTAAAGAAATAATTTTTTTATATAATAAAAATGCAGTTGTCAAGTTATGATCGTCTCACACCAGAAAATATTATTTTTAATGAAGCCAAAGAATTCAAAGTAAAGGATAGCAAAATTAAATACAGACGAATCCCAATTGAAGTTAAATACCCAAATGGAAAGAAAGGATCATTAGTAATTGAAACTCCTCTTCTTTTCTCTTTTGGAGTAAGTGAAAAGAAAAACCAAGAAACAGGAAAGTTAGTTGGTTATAGTATTCCGGTTTGTCTCTGGAAAAAAGATAGTGAACCAAATGAAAAGGAAAAAGCATTTTTTAATATTATAAATAATATCAGGGAAATATGTTGCGAACATCTTGAAAGAGAATATGGACCTGACATGGCATCAACACTGTCTTCACCTTTTTATTACAAACAGGTTGAATATACTGATAAAAAAGGGAAAAAGAAAACAAGAGTAGATGATTCAGCTGCTCCAGTTCTTTATGCAAAACTTATTTACTCTGAGAAGTCAAAGAAAATACTTTCTCTTTTCAATACCAAGGGGAAAAAAGCTTTGAATCCTTTAAAATATGTCGATCAGTATTGCAATGTCAAAATGGCATTGATAGTTGAAGGAATATTCATAAGTAAAACTGTCACATCTTTACAAATAAAAGTTCATGAGTGTTATGTTAAGTCACTGAAACCTCGAGAATCTTTACTAACAAACGATGAAGAAAGTGATAGTGATATTGATAATGATAATTTTCAATATAATGAGACTTATGAGTCTCTTGAAAGATTAAATATTTCTGATAAGGAGGAAGAAACTGATTAATAAGATTTTATATTTTTAATACAAATTTTGTATTAAAAATTAACCAAATCCTTAAAACTTACCCATGAGTTAAATTTATCAGGGTATCCACTCCATTTTACTAATGCCATTTTTTTCTTGTTATCTCGTCTGATAACCTTTTCTATTCTAAAAGTCTGCTGTTTTGCTTTCTGTAATTCTTGTTCATAAAAAGATCCTTTTATTGATTCCGACATCAAGTCAACGATAGAATACGTAACAGGTTTTGTTGGAATAATTTTATCAATCACAAATATCTCCTCTGTCCAGTTTGGTGTATAACCTTTATCAAATACCTTTCTCTTATACTTTGAAATTCTAACATGATCACCAATCTTAAACTTTGGTTTACCAGGTTTCAAGTAAATAGATTCACCATACAAATTATTCCAAACTTTTTTCTCATTCTTCTTTTTACTAGCTTCAACAGGTGACATCTTAATACTTGAATGTCTCGTATTATTGTAATCATTAACCAGTTTATCTATCTTATCTGCGTAAACAGTGTTGTTATTCACAGTAAACATTTTCCACATTCTGTTTTTCATTGTTTTATTCCATCTCTCAACAACACTAGATTTTTCTTCATTTTCAGTGTGATATAGTTTAATTCCTTTTTTCTTCAGAAAATCTTTGAAATGTTTGCTGATAAACTCAGAACCTTTATCCGTCCACATCATTTTCGGTTTACGTTTACTTAATATATCATCAAATGCTTTACTAACAGTTTCAGTTTTCTTGTCTTTTAAACCTCTTATCCAACCATACTTGCTAAACACATCAATTACCATCAACAAATATTTAATTCCTTTGTTCCATTTACTAAACTTTTGCATTTCAACCAAATCAGCAGCCCAGATATCATCAATACCGTTTGAGATTACTGTTCTTTTTGAAAAGTTTCTTGTGATTGGTTTGTGAAGTTCATAGGCTAAATGTTGAGACCAATCACTACTCAACGCCGCCTCACGTTTTTTTGAAGCCCAAGTCCAAGTTTTTGTTTTGTATTAATCATTGTTCTAGCCAAAAAATGACCCCATTGTCTCTGTTTCCAAGGAATAGAATCTAATGATTTTATCATTTTTCTATCAGCTTCATTTTTACATTTTACTTGTTCGTTTGATGGTCTGTTACCACATACAGAGTAATCAACATCGTGTTGCATACTTACAGCATCTGTTCGTCCAGTTGGTTGTTCAAAAATTTCCAATATCTCACCAGTCTGAGGATCATATTTTAATTGAGATTCCAGTGGATTACCAGGGCCAGTATACTTATGACCAGGAAGTGTAAATCCTTTACGTGGGGCTACTTTTAAAATGGCTTTATGAATATCAACTCCACTTCCAAAACTTGTCAGAGGATTGTTTTCCCAAAAGTGATCATCAATAATAATTGAATATTGGGTTCTTAATATCTGAGGCCATGTATCAGGATTAGATGAAATAATGTTATTCATATCTGCCAGAGCTTCTGGATTTTTTTCAAAAAATGTTGTCTTTTTCATTCTTCTTGAAGGTTTTTCAAATCTAAAAAATAATTCGGGATTACTACCTTTGCGTATTATTCCCATCTTAGCTTCTTCTGATGCTGTGGGCCTTCTCCAGAATTTACCAGATGTAATTCCATGATCCGATCCAAAAGCTGATTTCATAATATCACCAGATTTATATCGATCATAAACTGGTTTCAATGATGGTATCAATTCTTGAGTAGTTGACATTGCAATATTTGGTGCTTTTTTTACAACAGTCATTGGAGTAATACTTCCCCCATCCAAATCTGGTCTATTAGTTTTATATCTTTTATTTGCTCTAACTTTGGTTGAAAGCTGATCCATTGCTGATCCAACACTATCCTGAATAAAAGGAGTCAATTTATTGATCCCATAATTTATAGCTTTCTTCTGTAGTTTTTTATTCCTCATCGCTTCACTCGCTCCATACCTTGCCATTTCAACTGCTTTTCGTCCCATCCAAGGCAAAGCATGTTCAGTAAATGCTTCCGCAGCTGTTCCTACAACAGTGTCAAAGACATCACCTCCAGTTTGTTTGCCCGCCTTCTCAGACGGGCTAATTAGTTTTTTGTCTTTCTTTTTGTCTTTGTTTTTTTTACTCCAGCTCCAGTTGTTCCCATTTTAACATATCTTACTTTTTTAATTCCACAAACCGCACATCTACAATAAAATTGCTTCCTTCCTCTTTTATCAGTTTGGTAACCACTTGGATCAGTGCAAGGAGTTACTCTTTTATCTTTAATGCAATATGATTCATTCATTTAGTATAATGTTTAGATAAAATGACAACAAGGGCTAATTTTGTAAAAAGTGAACTTGAGAAGATATATAATTTGTTAAATGAGAGTTATGAATATGCTAATATTGCAAGATTGGAGAATGATGGGCGATTCAGTAAAATATTTGAGATTTTAATGGAAATGAAAGATAAATCTGATTTATTAAGAAGGGTGGTAAAAGTGAATCATTTTAATATAAACTAAAGATAAATGGAGGCTAAATTCTTTTCCGAGATAGAAAAAAATATGGATATTGAAACTCTCAAAGATTTTGAGAAAGAAATAAGGACAAAAATAATTCATGAATTTGAGACTCTCCGGAATAAAAATGCAGATCTTTCACGAGTGTTAATGGCTGGTGAATGTGAGATGTGGGAAAAAATAAGAAGAGGAGATTATTCTTGGTTGAAAATAAAGTCTGATAAAAAGAAGAAACTTTTTAGACTTATTGATATTTACTTAAAATTTGATTCCATAGTTGATACTGTTAAAGAATTAGAAGAAAAAGTTAATAAGATTAAAAAGCTAAAGGATGCACCAGTAGATTCAGATTAAATATAAATTTTATATTTAATCTTTGAAAATTATTACTACAAATAATTAATAAAGAAATCTTTTTTTAAAATTTAAAAACTTTTATCTATTTTATATTTTTGTAGTAATCTTTATCTATCCTCCAAAGTATGCTTTTATAAAATCGCTATTGTCATTATCAAAATGAGGATTATGTATTACATCAAGAATAGTTTTTCCATTTTGTCTTTCCAACAAATAGTAAAGACACCAATAACCACAGAGAACAGTGTTTCGATTTTGTATTTCATCTATCGAATAAACAATATGTTTTCCAGAAGTATTAAAATACTTTAAAGCTTCACTTGGCATTATCAGACCAAATGGATCAAAGTACTCAATAACTGAATCCAAGTTTCTATAACAAACCCAGTGTGTGCCAGGACCTTGAATATCATCAAGATTGATTATTCCACATTCTTTTTTTATCTTATTTGGCAAACGGTGTCTACTGTAAATCCCTCTGAGATGTTTAATACCAAGTTTTTTTACCCATTCCATCAAGTCAAAATTGGATAATGGTTTAATTACAAAATGGAGCCTATTATGGGAATTTCGTTGAATGGACTGTTTTTTCCCAGTAGTAAACCCTCGCCTTTGGACTTTTTTTTTGCCCTCTTGGGCTTTTTTTTAACTCCCATTCCTATTATATTTTCCCAATTACCATTAAAGGGAGGTGGATAGTAACCCTCTCCTTGTGTGGGTGGAACATAAACACTTCTCGTATTACTAGATGATCCCTTATCAACCTGTAAACCTTTTCCAAACAACTTTGGAAGCAGACTAAGTGCCATTGGAATACCAATAGAAGCAAGTGTTCCCAGGAATCCTCCTTTTATTTGAGCTTGAGTTGGTTTGATAACAAGTCGACCTCCTGTTTTAAAAACTTTGTTAATCTGGTTTATTTGTCCTTTGGTGAATTCATCAGCATAAGGATATAAAAGTGGGAAAAACTTTGGGGGGATTGTAATACCTTGCCCAAACAGTTTTTTTATTCCAAGGTTTCCCAATGCGGTTGCAGCTCCAGTAGCCAGTGCAGGAGCAACTTTGGTAACTCCCTTTATTGCAAGGGGAAGAAGTTTTGAACCGAGATTTATTAAACTAGTGAATAAGTTTCCTCCATGTTTTACTGAACGTGTAATCTGTGTTTTACTAAATTTCAAGTCTGATCCTGTTCCATTTGCAAGTGATTTTTTTATCTTCGCAATCTGTCCTTGGGTTAACATTAACTCATCTGATCCTTGAAGATGAGAATGTTTTAATCGAAGTGTTAGTGGTGATTTATTTTCTATAGCTCTTAACAGTTTTCATTTTTGTCCATCTGAAAGTTTTACCCCATATTCGATATAAGTTGTCATTTTATATATTAAGTTATATTAAATTCTTTTCATGTAAGACAATTGCAAAAATAGTATAATCAGCATTGGTTTCCCCACTCAATTCGTAATGAAATGATAGTTTTACTTTATCTTCCAGATTTGGTAGTTTAAAATAAATAAATGGAAAAAGAGACTCAAAATTATTTCTATTAAGAAGCGTTCCTTTACCATACGACATAACATTTCTGTAAACTCTTGATGGCTCTGTGGATGGTTTGTAATGAATATTGGGGTAAATATTTTTATTTGCTTTAAGGTAACATCGTGTTAATTTTCTGTTATTTGCGACATTAAAATTTTGGTAAAGAAATGGGTTTGATGTTTGTGAGTTAAAATTCGCACTGTTTACAATAAAAATAAAAACATGACGTGGTTTTGTCACCTCATTTGTTATTCTAAAATTTCCTTCTCTTTGTCTTAAATCTGTAGATTTCGTCACAAACTCATTAAGATAAGATTTTGGAGATATTTTTGTAATCAGTGTACTTTGGGGAATATACAGTTGTAGTTTTGTAATTATTACTCTACAAATATCATTACCTCCCCTCCATATAAGGTTGTTATCACTTTCAAATTCCATGTTTAATTCAAATCTGGAATCTGGCAACATGTTATCCTTAAGTGCCTCAAAAAATGAATATCGATTAAGAGGAATTTCACAATTAACAATGCTTGAATTTCCCAATTGCTTCTTTCTTTTTTTAAACCCCTCATTGTAAGTAGTATTTTCATTTTCAATAAAAATTCTTGGTGTCCAACCAGTGTTTTCATTATTTCTTCCGTGTTGGACTTGCCTTGTTAAATATTTATTTTTGTTTGGGGAATTTGTTGTGTCAAGAAAATAAAATTCATTAGATGCAACAGTCTCTAAATAAGAAGTATCAAACTCAAGCAAATTTTTGATATTTACAACATGATTGGCAGAATTACATTGATAAACCTCTCGGCCTTTAATACTAAAACTAATTTTTTTAATAAATGAATTTGCTCCATTAACAATTCCATTTTTGTCATTGATGATAATATTATCCCCATTTATTTTTGTTAATTTAAAATACATTGAAAGCCTCGAATTGTACCAATCAAGTGATTTACCGTCAACAACAAATTTAAAATTACCTCTGTTTTGATAATTATTATTAGAAGGGATTATTAAAGGTTGTTCGAGATTAAAAACTAAATCTTCATTCATTTTATTTAATACTTATATAACAATCTATGCACGAAGCAATAGTTTTCCACTTTGCTGTTCTATTTCTGCTTCTCTCTCGTGAAGTACAAGAGCGTAAATATTATAATCTGTAGCAGTAGCACCTGACAACTCATAATGAAAAGCAAGTTTTGTAACTCCATCTTTTATGTCTAATTTCTGTTTAGTCAAATCAAAATATACAAAAGGGAATATATTCTCAAAATTTTGCCTATTAAGAAGTGTTCCACCTTGAAAATCATTGTTGGCATATGCATAAGACATTACATCTCTAAAAACTCTTGAAGGATCTTCTGAAGGTTTGTAGTGAATATCAGGGTATTCATTTCCATTTCCAACTTCAAGATAACATCTATTGAGAGTTCGCAGATCTGTGGAAACACTGAAAGTATTATATAAAAATGGATTTGCTGTCTGTGATTCAATATTTGGAGTATTGATAAAGAAAACAAATACATGTCTTGGTTTTGAAATTCCGTTTGTAATTCTAAAATTACCAACAGCTTGGTTACCAGCCAGGTTAGGTTCAACAACTTCATTGAGATAAGTCCATTTGTATGGTTTGAGATACTCACTCATATAAATCTTACTTCCTTCTGAATTGAATATTAATCGAGGCACAAACAGTTGAAGGCGTGATATGACTACTCGGCAACGATTTCCTCCACTCCTCCATATAAGATTATCATCTATTTCAATCTCAAAGTTTATTTCGATTTTAGTGTTTGGAAGTAATTTATCTTCAAGTGCTTCAAAGAATGAATATCTATTAAGAGGAATTTCACAGCGTACCGTGCTTGAAGTTCCAAGCAGAGCTTTTCGTTTTGCAAATCCTTCATTACATGATACAGGAGTATTATCTATCATAAAGCCTGCTTGATCTGCACCAGGGTCAGCTTGATCTTGTCGATGAGTAACTCTTCTTCTAGTAAATCTATTTTTATTAGCACTTGTGGATGTATCAAGAAAATAAAATTCATTTGTTGCCACACTATCAGCATATGATTTGTTATACTCAAGCAAATTTTTTATATTTACACAATGATTGGCGTAATTACACTGATAAAGTTCCTTACCATTCGCAAGCACAGATAATCTTGAAATAAAAGAATTAGCGCCATTTACTATTCCCATTTGGTCAGCTTCATATGCTACTATTTGCGCTAATCTATTAGAAGTAATACTATCATCATTTACATTAGCGCCAATAACAAAATCAGTTCCATCATGTTGCTCACCTTTAAAGTCTAGCGCTATTCTAGCATTATACCAATCAAATGGAGTGACTTCACCTGTATTGTCGGCAATAAATTTAAGATTTTTTCTAAATTGGTTGGTGTTGTTTGCTGGGGCAATATTAATATGTTGTTCGAGGTCAAAAACAACATCTTCATATCTTTCAAGATATTTTGGGTTTCTAAAAGACTTCATTTATTTTATTAATTATATTATTTTTTCTTTCCAGATCCAGACATAATTTGTAGCACTTTATTATTGATTTCTTGCTGTGTCATTTGCCGCTTATTTGTTTTACGAGATGGTGTATTTTCTCCAGAAAGCATTTTTACTATTTTATCTCCTGCCTTTTTATTTACACTGGTGGGAGTTGGTTTGGGAGGTGGTGCTGCAAATGTTACCTTTTTTTTGGTTGGTTTTAAAAAAGATTTTACTGTATCCATTATTCCTTCACCATAAATATGTTTTTTTGAAAACTTTCCTCTGTCAGGATCATATTTTTTTTTAAACTCTGATTTTCGCATCATTTTATTTATATATTTACATTATCTTCAGTATGACGAAGCAGCAGTGTCATAAACCAATCAATACCATTGAGATCAATAGGTTGATCAAGTGAATCAGTTACAGTTATTCTCATTTCAGAAATATAATTAGAACTTACAGGACAGTAGAGTGTCCTCCTTGGTTCAAAAGTAAAAGGAAAAGACCTTGTCAAATTATCAGTTGGAATAACAGCAATTGTGTTTGTATTCACCCCATTCACAACAGAGTCTTTTATAGCACTTATGTTTATGTTAAGGGAGTCAATCGATTTTGTAATATTTGGAAGTCGTGTTCCATACTCAGTTTTAGTCACCAGTTTCTTTTCAAATCCGATGAGGTCTCCAAAATCTGTTCCTCTCAGATCAAGTTGATAACTTCCCTCAAGTGTTACCAGTACTCGATAGGTGGAGAGAATGAAAGATAGATTTATTGAGTAATTTTTTTTTCCTTTGGAGTCTGTTGTGTGATGAGACTTTTGTTCCATGTACTGATGAATGTAATCATTCAAATCTGAGTAGGAATACATTCCATCTGAAAAGGTGATAGTATTCCATGTTGTTCCATCATGAGTATATTTGATTTTATTGTTTCCATAACTACTTCTGATGTTGTACCAAGAGTAAGTCATCGATAACCTATCCAAGGCGAGAAAATGCTTGAATTGTGGGTCAAGTTTCAAAGGAGGATTAAATTTAACCAAGAAATCATGTGGTTTGTTTACTCCTATTTTTTCTCTTTTAACAGATGAAATATGAATAGCGCTTTCATTCATTTATCTTATAATTATATTAATTAGGCGAAGTCAAGGGAGGGGGTTTTAGATAACTTTTTTTAGAAGTTTGTTAAGTTGGTAATTAGTAATAATCCCGAGATCTCTGAGTCGATGAGCTATTTGAATGAATTCAGGTAACACACCATTGTTTCCTGCAGCAAGTGATCCATTGAGTAATTCAAGTCTATGAAGTAGTTCCTGGGGAGAGGAATAAAACATTCCAAAACCACTTTGATTTTTATATAAGAAAAGAAGGTTTAAATTTGTTGAATATATGCTTAATGCATTGTAATTATTTATATATTCAAATGTTTGACTTTTAGGGTTTTTAGCTGTTGGTTTAGCTAATTCATAGCCTTCTTTATTACGTTCAGTTACTGCGGTATTTTTTATCTTATTTTTAGCAATTTCTAAATCTGAATTAACATCATCGATTAATGATGAAATTTCAGAAACATCTTTATCATAATAATAAGAAGGAAGATATTCATATTTCATATTTGCCAGTAAATCTTGCATTTTTTTATTATTTAGATATCTATCAAAATATCCAACATTAAATTTTGCTATTGGAGGTTTATCCTTTTTTGCTATTGGAGCTCGAGCTTGATCGTCTTTATCTTCTTCATCTTCAATAGCTCCTACTCCTGGTAATTCTTTCATATCAGCCAATCTCTCAAACTGACTAAAACCTTGAGTAATAGCTTTCTGATTTTCTTTGAGACCTTTTGTAAGAGCCAACTGATTTCACAACATTTCCTGGTTTTGAGTGAAGATATTTTGTTTTTTGGGGTCCTCAGGTTTTTCAAACTGAGAAATCAGAGGTTTAAACGTCTCACTAAATCCTTCTCTCTTATTCTGTTTATCCCAAATAGTTTCTTTTATTCGTTGCCGAACCTGTTTAATAAGATCATCGGCTTCAATCTTATTTTTAGAGTATTTTTTCATTTCTTCAATATCCATTTATATAATGATTATATAAATGGAGATACCAAATTATGATAGCACTGATAATGGTGATAAAAAAATTCAAACATCTTTATCCTTTCATGCCATCAGATACATTTCGAATGCTGATTTGTGGAAATAGTGGAAGTGGTAAAACTAATTTGCTTTTTCGTATGTTAATGAAGCCATTACTCTATTATGATGAAATTTATCTTTATGCTCGAAATTTGGAGCAGGATAAGTATAAGAGATTGATGCAAAAAATGAGAGAGATGTCACATAAACTCGGCTATGAAATACTTAATGTGAGTAATGATGAAATAACTCCAGTAACAGAAATGGATTATGCAGACAATCAAAAACTTGTGATATTTGATGATTATGTCTGTGATAAAAACCAGAGACAAATCATAGATTATTTTATTCAAGGTCGACATAAGAATTGCTCAGTGATTTATCTGAGTCAATCATTTTATAAAACACCAAAAGATATTCGACTGAATTGTTCTCATTACTGTTTATATGAATTTTCATCATCAAGGTAAGCCAACAGAATATCATCTGAATTGGGAGTTGATAAAGTTGTATATAAAGAGGCAACTAAAAAACCATTTTCATTTCTCTATGTTGATAAACCAAAGAAAGCCATATCAAAAAACTTTGCTAGTTTATATAAACAATAATTAAAGATGGGAATATTTAATGAACATTCTTCTAATCATTATCAATTTGCCAAAGGAATTCAAGGAGCTCCAGGTGTAGGTTTTAATCTCACTGCAGATGGAAATTATGATATGGTTGGGAAAAAACTAACAAATGTTGGTGCACCAACATCAGACACCGATTCAGCAACCAAGAAATATGTTGATACCCATTCTGGTGGTGGAAAAACATCATTAATAACAGTAGATTCAAACATTGATATGAAAAGTCAATTCAGTATCACAAAACTCAAAACACCAACAGACAATGATGATGCTGCCAATAAGAAATATGTGGACGACTCGAAAGTTGATGGAACTGTCTTTTTGAAATTGGATGGAACAAGATCAATGACTGGAAATCTCAACATGAATAACAGACGAATACTTAATATTCCAGCTCCAACTGGAAATAGTCAACCAACACCATTGGCTTATTCTGATCTTGCTTATATCAAAGTTGATGGATCAAATTCAATGACAAATAATTTGAACATGAACAATAAAAAAATAATTAATCTTATTACACCAACAAACAACTCAGATGCCGCTCCCAAAAAGTATGTGGATGATAGCATATCTAACCAAGATTTCAGTTCTTTTTTTAAAAAAGATGGAAGTGTCACTATGACTTCAGATCTTAATGTTGGCGGGCATAAAATAATTAATCTTGAAGATCCAGCTTCAGATAGTGATGCAGCCAACAAAAAGTATGTTGATGACCATTTACACCAAACTCAAGTTCAACCAAGTCATTACAAAGATGAGTTTGCTTTTTTGATGTCAAGTCCAACTCAATGGACAGATGAAATAGATAATAGAACTAGTTTTATTCCAAAAAAGATAGCGGACTTATCAACCAAAAAAGGAAACTTTCACAACTACAATCTTAAAGTTCTTTATATGAATATATTGAAAAATTTTCAAGGTGGTTATAAGTACAAGATGGGGCTTAATTTTTACAGATTAGTTGGAGGAGCTGATTATACCCTTTGTCTTGAAATACTTAACACTGATTATCAACTATGGCATAAAACCCAGATAAGTGTTGATGACAACTCGTCACAAGGATTGCAGCTTGGAAATGTTAGTGTAAAAAAACTCCAACATAGTTTCATCGATTCAAAAAGCCAAACACAATTTATGTATTACCATAGAGTCATAATTAATTTTAAGAAGTTGACAACTGGTAATAAATTCTTTATTCACATTTTGGTTAATATTCCAAATAATGGAAATGATTTGTCTGTGTATCCAATGCAGTTTTCTGGAGTTTACATGATTGCTTATGGTATTATGAGCAAAGTTAGCAATATCGATCCAGATAAAGTTTATGACTATCATACAGCATTTGACATCAAACCAACACAAGTAGTTTACAATGTTGACATTAATGCGAATAATAAAAGAATATTGAACATTGCTCTCGACAAAAACAATGTCTCCAGTGCTGCAACAGTTGGGATGGTAAACGATTTATTTCCTTTTACTACAAACTATGTTTATAGACAATATTTTGAAGAATTTTATGATTTTACTGATGCAGATATTTATGGATTAAATAAAACATCATCTGGTGTTGTTTTTAATTCTCTTCATCCAAATATTACTTTTCCTAATAAACACTTAGCCGATATCAGAAAAGAAGGATTAAATATTAATGGTTACAATATTACTTTTACTCCATCTAGTAATTTTAGACATTATACCGTGTGTATTGTTTTTTATTTTTGGACTAATAAAAATTTTGCTTTAGCTAAAAATAATTCACAAGATAATCATAATTTATTAAGTTTAACCTTTAGTAAAGCTTCTGGTTATTTAACTTTACTTTCCTCTAATAAAAGAAGTCATTTCTCTTTACCAAGTGGTTTTAATGGAAAAAAAGTTGTTTTATGGTTGACGCAGAGTGTTGATTCAATTGTTTTAAAATTTAAATTAAGTAACTATAGCTCAACATTAACGCTAGATACCGCTAATTATACCATTGGTCAATATTTTGACTTTACAACTGATGAAGGAGTTTTGTGTAAATTAATGTTTTCTCCAAATTTTTATGACTTTGACTCTAGGCAATACCACAAAGTAATGATTCAAGAAAAGATAAATGGATCTTATATACTATAAAGAATAAATGAAGGACGTGTTTGAATTTAATCACATTGATAGCGCACTATCAGAATTAGATATCAAAACTCTCAAAGACTTCTATAAACATCATCACAAGAAATATTGGTGTTTTAAGAAATCTTTTAAAAGATATAAAATTCTTGATGAAACACTTACTCTATCTGGAGGAGGATTAGTTGTAGTAGGAACTATTGCTGGAGGAATAACACTTAATCCAATAATCCTGGATGTTATAAATGGTGCTGGAGTGATTGTGAGCTCTGTTTCAAAAATGAAGAATTATAAGAAAAAGATTGAAATGTCACAAATTGCTTTCACAACATATGAAAAAGTATTGGTTGAACTGCGGTCAGCTTTGAGGGGTGATGAGTTTAACAAACAAGAGTTTATTGATAGAATGAAATTGATAGATGAAATGATAATTGATCAGACTCCCTTTGCAGACAAATTTTCAAAGAAATATAATAAAAAATATTTATAGAAAAAAGTTATTACAAAAATATAAAATAAATAAAAGTTTTTAAAATTTTAAAAATAGATTCCTTTATTAATTATTTGTAATAATATTTTTCATCTTCTATCTACTCTATAGATAGAAGATGATAGAGTCAATTGTAGCTTTTGTGAATTTTTACTTTCCCTCTCATAAAACAAAGTTTTACGATGATAACTTTATTAAAGCTTGTCTTGTTTATCAATATTTATACATAAAGTATTTTACACAAAGATTAAACTTAGACCAAATTATTTATAGACTATCAGACTTTAGACATAATTGCAGATCAAACTCATCAATATTGGTCAATCATTTAATATTTAATCTTGCTTTTAGAGAATTTTGGAAACATTACCAGCTTGGTCGAGGTTGTGTTTATACTTTCAACTCACCGTTAAAATCTGAAGTACTTGGTTATTTGACTGGTATTATTTACTGGTGTTTTCATAGAGGAGTCATTGATTTATAACTTTGCCACCACTTTTCATAATTCGCCATAGTTTGGTCTCCAATATTCAGATAAATTAGTTTGCATTTTTCATTTCCCATTTCTTCCAATATTTTTTTTATTAAATATCCAATACTTATCATTCTCTTTCTACAAAATTGTTTGTTTAATTTTTCCATTACGTTGTTATCTATTTCCATTAGTTTAACATACAAATCATACTTTTCATCTTCTGTCAACTTTATCATTTTACTTACTTGATCAACCTTCTTCTCATAATGATACTTTCTCTGATAAATACTCTTCTTTCGAAAAATTAATCGATCTTGATCTTTTTTATCAAAATAGCCTAAAAAATGCTCGTTTTGTGATCCACAATTTACACAAAGTTTGAATCCTGAAACTAAATCAAAATCAGTTTCTTTACAATTCCAACACTTAGTTTTTTGGCTGGTTTCCTTTTCTGGAGGTTTGGTGTAATTATGAAGAATTTCCAAATATCTTTTTATTTGTTCCTCTGAGTAAGGCATTTTATAATTAAATACTTCTATCTAAGTAACTAAATATATAAATCATGTCATCTTTCTTTGATTTTGTAGTTTTAATCTTTTTCTGGCAGTTCAAACAAACTGTCGAAATATGAATTTGATAATATTCAGCAACTTCTTTGAGACTTTCAAAAATCTTTTCCTCCCGCGTTTCTATATTAAAAGATGTAACTTTTTTACAACGAGATTTTCTAATATTTTCTTTGGGAGATAGTGACTGGAGATTCATAATAGTATTATTTTTTTTATTATTATCAATATGATCAACAACTTTATCATCTGGAATATTACCTTTAAAACATTCGTAAACATACCTTGAAACAAGGTAATGTTTTTGAGTATTATTCTCATATAAAACAAAAAATAAATAACCACTACTATCGACTCCTAATTTCAATATTTTTTTTTCTTTTCGTTTTAAACTTAGAATCTGTCCGCATTTACTTGCAAGATAATTTTTATAGTTTGGATTTTTAAAAAACCATATATTTTGAAATTGGAATGCTGACATGATTTATAATTATTAAATTATAAATCTTTAAATTTATTTTTATCTTATAGCTTTTGTATTTACTTTATCCTTTGTCAAAATCCTCTTATCATCTTCATTACTCAAAGCCACCTTGTTTACTTCCTTTGAATAAATATTGTGATTTTCGCTTCTTATAATCTTCATCGATCTCATTTGTTTTTCACCAGAAAACAAACAGTCAACATAATCGTCAAATGATACGCCTTTTTTCACCACGTTTTTCTTTATTCCTTTGCATTTTTTGGTAGTATTAGAGTCTTCAACTTTGAAAGTATATAATTTCGGGCGAAGACCAACAAAATGAGTAATTTGTCGTCCAGCTACTTCGTCTTTGAACATTCCAATTACTTTTTTATTGACTCCTGTAAGTATTCCAGATTTATGATCTGGTGGATAATCTGATGTATCAAACTTCTTTCTAATATCTTTTGATATATCCGCGTAAAAATCATCCGTTTCTATTTCATACATTAAGGAATCGGTATCAGTAAATAACAACTTGGCTCGGTTATGGTCGTATTTCTTTTGGATGTAATTATAATGAAAATTAAACATCAGTGTTTTTGACAGATCAAGTATTGCTTGACCAACATAAACTGGTTTGTTAAAATACACCTCAGTCTTCTTCATGTGAATTGCAATAAGATCGGGATCAAATATTGTTACTCTGCCAAAGTTTGGACGACATGTTAATTTTACAGCTTTGGCACGATCATCAACAAGTAATATATTTTGTCTTTTTCTAATGTTTTCAATGGTTTTCCCAAATACTGAATTATTCATCAGTTTAAAAAAGTCTTTTTCAAAAGTATTGGCTGCTGTTTTTCTGAGTTCAGTATTCTTTCTGATGTAAGACTCCATCCAAGGACTCTGATTAAAAGATATTCCTCGGTGAACAGCAGTTATGACAAGTCCCATCTCAAGACATTGTCTCAGATTCCGATAATGCAAGACATAATTTTTATGTGGTTTGAAATGACTGATAAGTTTCTCTACACCATTAACTACCATCTTCTCTGGAGCAAGAGGATAATCATTATGTGATTCCCATAATTCTTTTGGATATTCCAAATCTACTTCAAAGATAAAACCTTTTTTATTGATTGGATTTGCCATACTATCATTTGCTTTCTCAAGAATATCCATTACTCTTTCTTTTGTAATGTTTTTCATCCATTTAAACCCATCAGTGGGAAGTGATTGTGACATTGCCCATCCATAAAGATTATTGGCATCGAGGTATTGAATGAATTTTGAAGGTTGTTCAGGATTGTAATCTTTCATATATTTGTTATTGGCTTCTGAATATCTCTTTGATATATGAGTTATTCCACCTCGAATTCCCCTCTCAAACATCATTAACATGTCATAATCATGTAACAATTCTAATTTTTGACCTGTTTCCTTGAGACAAGCATCCCAAGCCAAACCAGGAGATGTATAGTAATGAGCTGGATCCAAATTATAATGTTTCAAACAAGTTGCCCGAAAGTTTTCAAATACATCAGCCAACAAAAGGACATCAGACTTCAAATAAAGATCGTGGTAATCTTTTATTGAGCGGCATTTGAATGTATTCCAAACATTGATTGCGTGTTGGTAATCATCATCTGATATATCTTCATCATTCAGTTTTGAATAGAATTGATCCTTGGGTGGAAGTTGTGTTTCTGATAGTTTTTCTATTGAGGAAACATAATCATAAGGATAAACACCCTTTCTAGTGAGGAGTTCAACATGGACTTTCATTATTTCTTTTGTATTATAAAAATCATCTGGTTGCAAGTTTCCAACAAGATTCGCAAGACTGGTTTGGAGAAACTTAAATGAATCAATAAATCTTATTTCAAAATTCAAAGAAACCATCTCTCCAGTTCGCTTGGATCTGTACTCATCAACTTTTATCTTTTTGGAAAATGAAATATACTTTTCCTCGGTTGATGGAATACAGTTTAACTCACCTTTCAAACCAGAAAGTTGTTTTATAAACAAATGTGCATCATAGCCTTGAAGATTGTGAAACACTACTGGGAGTATCAATGGTTTTCGACACTGGAGATTACAACTGTTATGAGCAGCTCCACGATATTGACCAGTGAAATGACAATGATCACGGACTTTATCAGATTGTAATTCTCCTGAGCAGATATGACAAGTTTTAGCTTTATTAAAAGATTCCTGTTCTTGTTTTGTTAATCTTAGAGGTTTTGGATGACGATAAAAATCATTATATAATCTATTAGTTATGTCTGCAAGTTTAGAAACAAATATTTCAGCAATGTTATCAGTATCTTTCTTTTTTGTGTAAATGATAGGTTTAAAAATGTTTGAAACTATTCCTTTGATATAAAGACAAAATCCTGATGGTTCATGTTTCTGGTAATTGTAGTTATATGAATCATCTGGATTTGGGCTACAAGTATTAATCGGTTTAGTAAAACATTCAAAATCAGCATAAACTACAAAAGGTATTGGAAGTTGTTTGTACCAATTATTAAAACTTAATTTTGAGTTTCTTGGGGGCATTTTAACAGCAACTGTTTCATTGGTTGAACAATATTCAATATGTTTTTGGAATAATTCCTCTTTCGAAAAGTGAGTAAAACACCTCTTGCAAATAAAAATTTTTCCATTTGTTCTTGTTGTTATTTGAGACCGGAATAATCTTGAAAAACTTTTTATAAGTGAATAATGATATTTTCCATCTTCCTCATACAAAAACAAGTCTATTGTTTCTTGAGGATCTCTCTTTGCCATACGGAGAAGGTAAAACTTCTTATTCTCATTAACTGAAAAAACATTTATTCCTGGAATATCTGGATTAAGTTTCTCGACTTTTGAAATGTCTTTTACTCTGACTGGAAATTTTATTCCTTTTGTATTCAAGCTATTTTCTTTTTGTTTCAAATCTGTTATTCGGAAATCATTTCTGTCTCTTGGATGAAGGTATCTCAGTACACACCATAAAAAGCATTTATCATCTTTATTTCGAATGTTTACTATAGCTTTCTTTCGCATTATCCAATCTGGAAGTGGAATATAAGAAGATCCCCTCATTGGTTTGAAATCAACAGTATGAATCTCAAGATGAACTATTTCTTTAAAATACCAACCACTACCATTCTGCTGATAGATGGTAATCTTCTCAATGATGGCGTGAATAACTTCAGAGAGTAATTTTTTTACATCAGTTGATACAAGATTAAGATATGTATCAGAATTAAAATATGCTTTATCCTGAACATAAATAATTTTCCTTGAATCACCTGGTTTACCATCTTTTATCATTTGCTCCATCAAGCAAACTAAAACAAATCTAACTTTAATATTTCGATGATTTCTGAGAAACTCTTTTAAATAAGTGGCTTTAGATTTAAAAAACTCAAACGGTGTAACATCAGTTTGTCCCTTTACTATGTATTTATTTGCAAATCCTTCCAGAGATGATTTCTCTTTTTCTATTCCTTGATTGAATTCCCTGAGAGCTCTCTCAAGTGCTTTTCGCAGATAAGATGGTGTATCATCAGGTATTGTTTTATTCTTGATGCAATCTTGAAAATACTCTTCAAATGTTTTGGGTTTTGATTTGGGTTTGAGTTTAATTTTGTCTCTTGCTTTTTGTATTTTCTTTATATCATTAATCAACTTCTGTTTGTACTCCTCCTTGAGTTTTTGCTTATTATCTTTTTTTATCTTTTTTAATTCAGCAATAGAAAGGTTACTTAGATCAGTAGTCATCTTTATTTATACTTATTTAATTCTTTAAATTTCAATTTTTTATTTTCTGATTCACAAAGTCTTATATCAAACAATGATATAAGACTAAATCATACTGGGGTGTAAAAAACCAATCCCAAGATAAGATAATTCTTTTACAATTTCCTTTATTTTATTTTTAAAATTATTTTCACCATGCTCTGCTTCCGTAAAAGCATGATATATTGATTCAAAAAGTCGATAAAATTTACTTGATAAGCGATTATTATTTAAAAATTCACTTACTCTTGAATCCTTTTCTTTAATGTCTTTTAAAATAGAAATACAATACTTAATTTCATTACATGTATTTTCAAAATTACAAGAACATTGTCTAATTGGAGAATCAAATTCTACCTCATAACAAATTTCATTTACTTTTTTTTTAGTATAAAAAAAACTAAGTCTGTCATTAATATCAGCAAGAACACAATACAATTCATAAGAAGGAAATACTTAACCCCCTTTTTCAAATTCTTCATCATAATCAACATCATTAAATTCAATATTAAGATCTTCACATGTTTCATATGAAGGATTTTTGCTTGTATTACTTTTCTTTGCTGAGATGTTTACCATTTTTATTATTATTTAAAAATCTTTAAGCCTAAATTCAATTTTATTTTTTCTGTCTCAAAACTCTATTTACCCGACCAAAGCAGATTAACACTCCAAAAATTAGCCGATTCAGGATTTTCATAAGTCAACTCACCTTTTTTATTTTTTATCTTCTTCGCTCGCGATAAATATTTTTCTCTTCTCTCCTTATCTTTATGAATTAAAAAGTCTGGATATTGAGGCGAAGCAAAATGCAAATTCTTTCCACCTGGCAGCTTGACAACGTATTTGTTATTCTTCCGCTTTGAATAATCAAGAGATTCAGCGCCAAGCTTTTTAGCCTTTTTGCTTAGTTTTTCAAAATCCTTTCCTTTCACAACATATTTGTCATCATCGGATGATTCCTCTTTCTCAGGAAAATAATCAGGATCTTCATCATGTTTGTATCCATCATCTACTATAAAATCTTTTTCCTCAGGGCTTTGATATTCCATTTTTAGTATTTGTTTAGATTATTTTTTGAAGGGAAATCCCCCGATTACTAATTCAGATTCTGATCTCATCAAAATAACTACATGGTTAACAATAGATTACATAATACTTCCCTAACAACCTGAAAATAGATTTCTTATTTACCACAAACACACAAAATGTTAGGGAAGTTAAGAAGGCTTTAATTAATTTTTTTTAAATAAATTTCTTTTATAATTTCAAGAAAAATATCATGATAATTATTAATATCACAATCAAGTATAGCCTTATCATATAAAAAAATTTCTACACAAAAATTAATAATATCATAATTGGAGCCAAAAATTTCCTTCAAATCTTTTTCTACAAAAGGTAAAACTCCTATTTTATAATTTGCTTCTAATCCAAATTTTTTTCTTAACAAATATTTTCCTTCTCCAATCATATCCCTAAATAAACAACTATCAATTCTATTTATATAATCTAATACTTCTTTACTATTTATATAATCTAATACTTCTTCATTATCTGTATATGTATACATTTTTATCAATCTCTTTATAACTCTACTACTAATGTTGGTTATATTATCAAAATCTTTATCCATAACAACATTTTTATATTTATCAGGAATATATGTTGGATCTTCTTCATACTTTTTTATAATAATCTTTAATAAACTAATAAAAACGGAATCTTCATCATGTTTGTAGCCATCATCTACAATAAAATCTTTTTCCTCGGGGCTTTGATATTCCATTTTAGTAATTGTTTAGATTATTTTTGAAGGGAAATCCCCTGATTACTCATTCATCAAAATAACTATAAGGAAAACAATAGATTGCATACCAGAGTTCCTTAACAATCGGCAAATCTGAAAATAGATTTTGTGTTTACCTCCAGCACTTGAAATTGATAGGGAACTCTGGAATGCATTGACGTAATAATATAATCCCTTAAATAAAATGATCACTAGTGGCCCTGAATTTGATAAATTTGTAGTTGAACCATGGATGGAAATCGAACCATTTGATCCAAAACTAACAAAAGAAATACTTTTTAATCATCCTTTCAAAATTCTTTTATATCATCTTAACAAACATCCCCCAAACTACAGCAGATGGAAAGATGAAGACATCAATGATTTTTACTTCAAAATGTTGGATGACTATAATAGATATGGAATTAGTTTTCGCCGCAAATATCAACTTTTTCCTGATAATAATTTATATGTAATCGAGAATAAAGATAAAAATATTAAATACAATTTAAATATTTACTCTAGTAAAGAATCAAACGAAAATAAAAACGGATATAATAGAATTAAATATATGCTACTTTTTAATAATAGCTATGATAAAAAAACTTTACTATTTAATAAAGTAAAAAAGATTGATCTAAATGATTATGATACTGGAGAAAAACCTCTATCAGAGAAGGAAAAGAGAAAAAGAGATTTTATCAGAAAACAAAAAAATAAATTTCTTCAAGTTGCAATGATGGATCCAGATGTTTATAATAATGATGGACTTTTTAAAGATTTAATGATGGACTCAGATGAATATTATCATTTTTTGGATAATAAATATCCATTTATTTACATGGATGATTATGAAGAAGAAAAATATTTTAAAGAACATTTCAAAAAACAAATAGATATGGTAAAAAAACTTTACTATATTATAGAAGAAGATACTTATGATTATATAACAAAAATCGATTAATATTTTCTTTACAAATTTCACTCACCCTACTCTCTCCACAGTAGTTATAATAGGATGATTTGAGTGTTTCACCCCAAGTATTTTTTCCTGTCATTTTCCCGCGAGCCCGCAGGGCGAGCGATTAAAGTTGTCAACTTTCCCCACCATCTTTATGACACAAAAGTACAAAAAAATGACAGAGAATAACAGAAGTGGGGAAATTTGGAAAAATAGTATGGAAAAATTAGTGTTTAATTTCTGTCATTTTTTTTGGGGGGTTGATGATAGAAATAATCGGTGGAATGACAGGAGATAATCGGGTTTTAGATTTTTGAAAAAAAAATTTAGAGTACAGAAAAATTCTCTGACTAAGTCTGTCATTTTTTGGGGGGGTTGATGACAGGGTTAATCAGGAAAATGACAGGAAAAAGTACTTGGGGTGAAACACTCAAAGCATCCTATTATAACCACTGTAAACAGGCCCTAAACCACAACAACCCTGAATGATTCCCAAGGTCTTGTCAAACATTCCATTAATTTGTCATCCTTTTTTATCTGATAGAATGTTCTCCTTTCTACTAACTAAGAATCTCTATTGAAAGTGATATTATTATCATACGTGCGGGACCTACTTGAGTCCTTGTAACTGTAAAGGACATAACCAGCAACAAAACCACGGTCTTCGTGTCGCCAGTTGGATTTAAATCTGATCCAGATTCTATCGTATGATGAGGTAAAAGAGAATGGACTCTTCGAACCACACATTGAACTTTTAACAGTGCTGGATGAATCATATGATCTGGAACTGCTCCCCCCTGTAAAAACAACACCCACAAGAATGTCATGCAACATTATAGGAGGAACACTACAATTAATTTCACGTTACTGTGAAAACCATTAGACTATTCACAGTCCCTTATTTTTCTGTAAGATCATCAAGATCAAGTGCTTTATGTCATGGGTGGCCATGTTAGATAGATAGCCTTTATTTTGAAACGATAAGTGTTAAAGCTACATGAGCTTGTGGGGTCGTTTGCAATTAACTAATCACTAAGTAACTAAAAAACTAAAAACTAGGGGTATTTACAGAAAGAACGTTGAACTTAAGTCAGGGATATTTACAAATAAGAAATTGTGAGCGTAATTTTTTAAGTATATACAAAGTCATCTTTTCTAAAATTACAAGTGGATGCAGACGTTATCTTAAAACTAAATTCATTAAAATTAACTAGAGATTTAAGCTTTAGCCTGAGGTCACGATATGGAATGTTTTTTGTCAGGGCACTACAATTGTTGGTCACTGCATTCAACAGGACCGAGCCTCTAAACGCGACAGAGTCTTTCATGTAACGCGTTTTGAAGCAGGGAACAATTAAAGAAGCGCAGGTCCGGGTTGAATAATATGTGGCCCGTTTCTTAGAAATCAGATCGATTAATGTGACAGGTAACCTATCGTGAAAAGCTTTATGAAAACAGATAAAAATGGCTGATTTATAATAAATAGACAGAGTCGGCCATTGGGCCCGTTGTAGAACATCAACAGAAGCCATGTCTTTTGACAAGTTAAAAATAAGTCTCGCAGCCCTGCAGTGAAGTCTTTCCAGGTACTGAAATAAGTCGGAGTTGCAACAAGATCCCCATAGTATAAGACCATAGGTCACTGAAGGCAAAATGACCTTAAAATAGAGATCCTGACGAACATTCCTAGGGAGAAATCTCGACTTCTTAAGTAATCCTAGTTTTTCAGCGAATGATTTTTTGAGTTCCAGCATATGCGGAGTCCAGGTCAGTTTCTCATCTACGGTCATTCCCAGTAATCGTGATTTCGATACCCATTCAATTGTAGAGTCTCCAATGAAGATCGGGGGAATGTTAGCCGGGGGGTTTCTTGTAGAGATCAGCATGGCCTCACTTTTACTTGGGTGGGGTGTTAATCTGTTAATGAGGCACCACTCGTATAATTCACGGAGTGGAGAATTTAACTGGGCAATACTTTTTTCTGCCATGTCACTCACGCAGTAAACCGTTGTGTCGTCGGCAAACATATAGACGGATCGGGAAGATGAGTGTCAAATCTGTACTTTAGGAGGCAGGGGGGAGTTTGAGAGGATTAGGGTTAGGGTTTTCTCCCCACCCCCTCAGTACATTTGAAACCAAGATAACCGCCCGTACCATTTGTTTACTCACTTAAAGGGAATCACATTAACTTGCTGCTACAGACAAACCTCACACAAAACTATCCTCAACTCAGTCAACTCTCTGGTAAGGGAGCACCCCTTTGGTGCAAGACAAAGTGATTGCTTACAGAACGTGGCCATCTAAGGGAAAACTCAAGATAAAATGAGCTCGAACCGAAATTGTGGGAAACAAGAGGCGCCCGCAGACTAATCTTGATCAGTGGTACTTTATTAACTGTACGGCGAGGTTTTCCCAAATCTGTACACATTCTGGGGATGCCCATGTTATACCAACTAATATGCATGGCATTTGGTTGTTAAGGCCCTAGTGCTGTGTTTAAGGTCCGTCTGATGTCGCGGGAATCAGGTGAATTCACATGCAAGTGATGCAACAATCATTATAATTATTTGATTCAAAAGCACAAGCAATTCAGGTACACATTCAAGTACTGTACCATGTGATAGACTTTTTTATTCGCCTTGCCGGCTGGGAATCACTTGGGGTATTGGTTAAACATCACAAAAACAAATAAATGAATGAATTTCCTGTAATAGCGAATTGCATCATCTCGAAATTTTTGTGTTTTCAATTCGTGTCAGTAAGACGTGGTTGGGGGTCAGCGACCGGGTATCGGAACCAGGGCTGGGGCTGGGGCCGGGGTCTATCTCTCTTTTAAAGAATGCTGTTTTAGGGTTAGGGATAGGGTTACAGGGTTGACACTAACCCTAACTCTAACCTAACTTTCACCCCAACCCTAAAACAGCATTCTTTAAAAACAAGATAGACCCCAACCCGGCCACAGCTCCGGCCCCAGCCCTGGCCCCAACCATGTGTTTTACTGACACCTGTTTTCACTTTAGAAAAAAAAAAATACACAAACAAACGTGTAATTTGTGCGCCAGTTCAAAACAGAGAAGATCTGAGTGACAGTGGTGTGTCGAAAGATCAGGATTCCCGATTCACCTACTAAGACAAACATAGGCACGTTATACGTGCATGAGCTATTTTGAATGCTTCAGTGATCGGCAATCTACTGTTTTAATCCTAAATTAAGGCTATGTTTTGTGCGAAATTGGGTATTTCTGTACCTTAATGAAAACGAGAACCGCTGCGCATAACTAATTCGTTCCTCATACTACCGATTCACTTTTCTTTGTCTTTCCTTGAGACATCTGGTGCAAAATAAACAAATTGTTAAAGCACTATGACTATCAACTCACCAATTGTTGCTTAGAGGGAAGACCCAAGGTTTCAAGGTTTCTTCATGATATCTTAAAATAATGAAGCTCGTCGAAGACCGAATAGCGTAGAAATGTCACGATTTTCATCATTGTTGTAGATGGTTGCATCACCATTATTCACGAGGTTGTCACGTGCGATTCTGCTTTAATGAAACAGCCTTTAAGTCTGGCGACTTAATTCTAGAAGGATTATAAGTTATTGCTTCTTAAAAAACAAGACGCTACGGAGCGAACACTTCGGCGTCGGGGTTGTGGAACTGATTAATTGGAAATGAGTAGGAATAGTAAGAAATGAAATATGGTAAGAGTAAGGTGTTAATTTGTGAAATTATGGGATTTGTCAGGATATTCTGAAGAGAGCAACATCCAAGAGGCCTACTTGCCAAAAACTAGCATTTCAAGACAGATTGTCTCTGAGATTATAGCCCAGTTATGCTTTGATGACTCTACACAAATCCTTCTAAATTTGACTTGGGTCTAAAAGTTTAGACTTAAGTCAAATATGAAGTTACTGGCGGTGAATAACAAGTCTAACAAAACAAACGGTGAAAAAAGAATTCTCTATTTTTCTTAGTCACATCAGGCTTCAAAAACAGCATAGCAGTCTCATGTACTGATTAACCCTTTAAGTCCCAATAATGTCCAAGATCAATTTCCTCCTTGCCATTATCCATACACTCTAAAGAGATAGGTTATGAGAATCAATAAAATGATCACCCAAGAGAAAATACTTTGATCTTTGAACAAATTCTCTCAACTAATTCTTTAAGGAAATGTATGGAGACCAGTTTCGAGAATTGAATGTGGATACTGGGGCTTAAAGGGTTAAAGATATGTAAGGCATGGGTAAGGAGTCAATTATGTTGAGCATGGAATTGGCTAAAACTCAATGTTGCGAGTTCGAATGTTTTGAGGATAATTATTCACTGACTATCAGCAGGCAGGGATGTCCGATTAACACAAGGAAGTTTAATACCAGAGGAACATAGCCTTTACAGAGCTTTAAAACACAGCATCCGCCAACACAAACTTGACTTGAACTTAAGTAAAACTAAACAACCTTTGGCAATAATAACAAACTCTCACTTGAACTTCAGATATCTTACGGCTTCCGCCAACTTGTAAACACACACACTTGAAAATCGACTTTCGTCACACTTGACTAAACACAGCAGTCCAGCTCGTGAGAAAAAACGTAGTTCGTCAAAAGAACTCGCTTGGAACTTGTATACCGTTTGACAAAAGGTTCTAGATAGAAAATACTAAACAGGCGAATAAAATCAAGAAGTATGAGGTGATTTTTGGTGTGGTTCGAAAGAAAGCAGCCGTTTGTGGGGGGTAGAAGCTTTTCGACATATTTTATGATTTCAGTAACTGATGCAAATCTGCTGACTCATGCTGAAATGTAAACATGCCCTAATTAATTATTCATGAATAATCCAAAAACGTTCGAGAAAGTCATGCAACGCATGAAGGCAATTTTACTACATAACACTCAACAAAGACAAAATGTCTTGGTGCAGCATCTTGTGACTTAGAATTCATCATAAAACAGTTCGAAAGGAGGGTTCAGTCGTGAAATGTTTTTCAACACTCGAAGAAAAATTTCGTGTCACTGCGTGGCCACGTAATATCCTCTATTTATTCCTCGAGTAAATTAAAGACTAAACTCCATGTGATATCAAGATATCACAAGGTAGTCCGGTCTCATTTCGTGAAATAGCCGAAACAAGCCCAAAAGTCACGAACCTGCAGATAGATAGACAGATAGATAGATAGATAGATAATCTTTATTTATCCACGGTACAAAATTCGTCAGCTTTAAAAATACCTAATACTAATACTAATATAATAAAAATAAAAAGCTGCTTTCCACGAATGCCGTGCCTTACAGTTCTTTGAGTAATCGTTTAAATTGCCCAAGGGACTCTGCTTCCCTTAAGTTACTAGGAAGACTGTTCCAGAGAATGGCGCCACTATAGCTGAAGCTGTTTTTGTAGTAGTTTGTGCGCGGTAATGGAACATTGAGTTTATTTTCAGAGTCCCTTAGGTTATATGCGACTTCTCGTCTTTCAAATTTAGAACTAAGATAGTTTGGAGCCAACCCGTGCAGAGACCTGTAAACCATCGTAGCTCTTGTGATTTGTTGCTGGCAAGCTAGGTTTTTCCACCCTAGAAGTTTGAAAAGGTAACCAGCATCTACGTCATAGCTTGAGTAGGTCAAAACACGGGCTGCTCTGTTTTGTAGCTTTTGAACCTTATTCCGTAGAGTTATATCACAGTTTCCCCAAACAATGTTGCAATAATCAAAGTGTGGCTGTATTAAAGCTTGATATATTAATTGTAAGGTCGCCTGAGGGACAAGGTGCCTTATTCGTTTTATGGCCCCAATACCAGAAGCGACTTTCTTTGTTACCTTCTCGATATGGCCACTCCAATCAAGTCTGTCATCGATGGTCACTCCAAGTGATTTTGCAGTAGTCACCTGGCTAACTTGAAAATCATTAATTGCAAATGTCGGGGACTCTGTGAGAGTACTTAGCCTCTGCCTAGATCCGATAAGCATGCCCAATCTTGTCCCGAATTCATGACTATTTTTCATAACTCGAATTACTTTGGGTCGCAGTAGCGCAATCGGCTAATCCCTCAACTTAGAGTCTCCTCTGATATAATGTGTCACACAGGTGAGTCGGTTCAAACCCCGGGAAAGCCAAAATAAAGATTCTTTCTTCCTCGAAAAAGTTAAAGAACAAATCAAAGAAATCGAAGTGATCTCGAGATATTTCAAACTAATTCGGCTCTCACTTCGTCAAATGGCCGTTTAAAACCGAAAAACCTACGGACTTTGCGCGCCCAATCTTGTCAAAAACATCAACTTTGATACATTCCTGAGCGTCGCGAATCCTTTACTTCGCGCTCCGCCGAAGTAAAAAGAACCTTTGCTTAGACACTAGTTACAAAACTAAAGATGTCTTCACACGTTCAAGTTACTAATTATTACTGTGAAAAGCAAGTCTGCATGAGATGTAGAATCACACAGTTTGCATGTGCAAGTGTCGGACTTTGCCCCTTTCCTGGGCTGTACGTGAGGGAATTCGAATTATCAGACCGTGATCTAGCAAACAGAATTATAAAAATAACTCATGTACGCAATTTGTACGTGAAGATGTTGGACTTTGGCCCTTTTACAATTCTTACGTAAGAAAACGTAAATTGCTTACTAGGAAATTTTTTCAAACGATTTTAAAAAATCAGCTCGGCTTCATTACAACACCTGGAATTAAATTATGCTTCATGCAGCGTCAAGTTTATTAACTTCCAAGAAAATTATTAAACTGCCGAAATATCTTTCTACTCATATCATGTTATTCCACTCTATAAAACAATGTGTAATTATTTTGTCAACTAGCTTCTTCTAAATTTGATTCCCTGACCGCTACCGTTTCGACTTAAGTTACACATCTTTACTAAATAAAATACGTTTCAATAACTATAATATTTAGTATTTAAGCAGGAAGGATGTATCATGTTGTTCACTTATTCATGTCTGAATTGCTGGAACGAAAAAGATCTGTTGAACTTTGTAAGCGAGAGAATAAGGCTTGTTTACAGGATTAACAATACTCGATACAAATTCCAAAAAAATAAGCTGGCTTTCAAAAATCTAAAACCACAATTTATACGCCGCATATTCGAATTAAAGTTCATATCTAAATATCAACTATTGTTTCATTGGAAGAGCTTTGAAAATATATCATCTTTTATACTCTACCTGCATTGGAAGCAGGTGAAACACAACTTATAAATACGTGCGTTGTACCGTTCGCGATAGCCGAATCGGTCACAAATGTCTTGAAGCAGCATCCACACTAAAATATGAACCTTTAAACAACTGCATCACTGTTCACAGCGTTTGAATCATGAAGATATTTTATGTAACGCTTCCAAACACCTGTAGCCGTAATAAAAGATGAAGAAATTGTGAAGAATCAAGATGGCGGTCTCAAAGTCCCCTTGTTCGACCTTTACCAATGCCATGTTTAAATGGATGCCAAGATCTCATTGGCTCCTAAGCATCAACTCATAGCACCTTCAACCTTATTGGCTCTTGCAACAAACATCCCAACATACAAAGAGACAAAGGTACATACGCTCACACCACTGACATATGAGTTATTTTTTTCAAATTAGCTCAAAAATCCATCTACAGCAGAATGCCAATTTCACGATTTTCAGGATAAACTAGCAAAATTATTGATAAATCAGGGCAAGGCATATTTTCAGTGTACAACTATACACAGGTAGTATATCATTGGCTTTTTAATCCTTAGGTAAGCCTGAATACTGATATGTCTGCAAATTAGAAGAAGCGGATGAAGTGGATGGTAGTTTTAAGGATTTTACAGAATATAGTCTTTAAAACAGTTGTTTTGGTTTTGTAGGGGGCTTAGTTTTCGTAACGACGAAAACTTAGTGGGATCTTTGTTTGCGAAACTGCGAAAACTAAGACCCCTAAATTTACCGCTAAATTTGACCTTAAACTCTGTGGAAAGATCGGAAAGAAGATAATTTGACAGATAAGACCTATGGTACTTCAGTTATAATTTGCCTTCATACTTTGATGAATTCAATGTTAGGGGGTCTTAGTTTTCATTATCTCGAAAACTAAGACAGGTCTTAGGTCTATAGTATTCGAGGGTCTTAGTTTTCGTAACACCCGGTTCAAACTCCCGATAACTTGAACTGTTTTCTATTTCCATTGAAGGTTCGTGTTATCGGGACTTTACTGTATTACATCCATCTTTCCATAACAATAACAATAACAACAATAATAATGATACAAGTTTTTATAGCGCTGGAAAACTCGCGTCTCAAAAACCCCTTACTGCCGAGGTGAGTGCAAAGCAGTCTATCAAGCGCCAGCTCCACACAACACATGTGGGAGCTGTTGGCTGGGAACCGCACAGCAGTTCTCCCACGACATGCGCGGGGAAGGTGAATCACGAGTTACCAGTAACTCAAAGCAAGGGGCACACATACACCAACCCACGGCCATTAATTACCTCATGCATGCGCACAGCTATATCACGCGGACAGTGGCAGCCACGGATAGCTGTTTCGCCCTTACTGGGGCTCATCAGCATGGCATAGCTGTCGGTCAGTGACCGGGGAAAACCCGTCTATAAAAGACCCTTTCCTGCCGAGGCGAGTCCTCGAGTTGAGTGCCAGCTCCACACAACACATGTGGGAGCTGTTGGCTGGAAACCGCACGGCAGTTCTCACACGACATGCGCGGGGAAGGTGGATCTTGGGTTTGGTGTATGTGTGCCCCGTGCTTTAATTTGAACTAAACTGTTCTACCGCATAAAGAATTTGAAATCCCGACTTAATACAGCAAATTTTGTCGAGATATTGAAGTTCGTGTTTTTGTCCGAAGTTGCGCACAAGTCATTTTGCGTAAAATGTAGTGGTCTTACAGGCAAACTCAAAATCCTCGAAAAAGCACATTGAAGTCCGCGAATATTCAACGTGCGGACTTACATTTGGTCTCTTTTTAAAGCTATAAAATTCATAGTGGGCCAATGAAGCCTTCCGAATTATTTTGCCTTAAAGACACAAAAAATTTCGCTGCGTTATTATTTTTCTTAGTGGCATGCAATAAAAAATTCCAGCGGGCAAATGCGACAGATATCGCGTAGGATGGAAATGATCCACCCGACGATTGGTTGAACACTTGTGTCAGCCCGGGACTCACAAACACGCACACGGCTCGTAGATTCTCTGATCTGTATCACGTGTTTTCCCGAAAACAATGTCTTCTCTGTCCGGCATTATGTATCAGTCAAATCGAAGCTTCAACATCCCCTCGGGCATTCCCCGGGCATTCCCCGGGCATTTGACACCTTTGCCGCCACAGGGAGGAGGGAATTTGATTATCAGTCTTCCAGGGGGTGGGGAATTTGATCCCCATGCGTTAGGGGTGGGGAATTTGAACTGCACCCTCGCTTTCATGTGAAATATCTGGCGTGGCGAGCTGTCATGGGGGATGCGGTGTTAGAGGATTTTCGTCAACCTCGTTCCCAGGTTCTCATAGGGACGGGTAGGAGCGAACCCTGGGAACGAGGTTGGATTTTCGTGAAAAAGATTGTGTTTTTGTGGCACAATACCTATACCTATACCTACACCGGCGATTCAATACAACAATAAAAAGCTCAACAGAGGTCAATTACTTTGACCTGCTGCATGTATGTTAATTACTAAGGTGAACGATGATGCATGTCAGTGAATTTGTCATGATGTAGTAATCTCAATAGGTGGGATTTTTTTTAAAGAACGCTTTGTATGTTGCATAACACACGAAGAAACTATGAGCCTTTAGTGACCTTGTAACAGCGATTTGCGCCGCTTTGCACGAGACTTTTGTTTGTAGTAAATACGCTAACAGTGATTCTCAGTTTTTGTTATATTAAATGCAAATTATTTGCTGTATTTATAAAGATTTTGTTCGACAACTGAAGGCGTTTCTGCCGTCCTTCTGTCACTGATGTGCCTGTGAAATGTCCCTGTTGTGGGGGCATTTGATCACCTGAATGGACCCTAGTGTGGGGCATTTGAACGGCATTTTGACCCGGGTATTTGAACAATAATTTTCACAAAAGTCAAATGCCCGGGGGATTGCCCGAGGGGGGATGTTGAAGCTTCGATTTGATCGATACATTACGTCATGGTTGCCTTACATTACTCTATGTTACATCGATTCGAGATTTGTTCTGCCCCTAGAACATTCGCGCACGGCTCTATTAGGCTGCCGCCTCGCAGCCTCGTGTCTTCGCGAGGCTGCGCGTTGGCAATAGTATAACGCAAGGCTTGAAATAACAGCCGCTCAACGGACAATGTCCGGTCAAAAATAGGTTTTGTCCGGTCAAATCCTTAGATCGCGGGACATTTTGTCCGCTATTTAACGCTTCTCGTGTAATTTAGACCTTCACTTTTTTAAATACGTTTGGTCAAGATTGGGCATTACTGATGTTTGTGAAGGAAAAAAAGTGGGGTGAGAGATAGGTCGCAGAAATAAAATCAAACTTCGTGGGATTTTCAGAGACAAATTGGCGGAAAAAACGGCTGATTTCGCGGAAAAATTCGGGACAAATTACGCCGAAATTTTCTGGCTAAATTTCGCTAAAAAGCGATCGGTTTTGCGCTGATTTCAAAAACGTTTTTAATGAAACAAAAACGGCAATTTTGTCTTGTTTTTTTTTTTGGGGGGGGGGGGGGGGAATGATGAGCGTTAGCCTGTGCAATAACAACAACAACAGAAACATCGACTACTTAAAAATTAAAATGTTGCCTTTTTAAAACCGACGATTTTGTGTTCAAAGCCCCTGCCTGCTTTGTGTTCTCATTTGGACTTGGTATTGTGTTGCACAAGGTTTTTTTTAATCAGACATCATCATTTGCTCTTTTAACAACAATGAGCTCAAAAATGCGCTGATGGCAAAGCTTTAATTTATATCATGCACTGGCCAGTGCCCAGTTTTTCGCAATAATAATCTAAGAACACCTGGTACTTTTGGGAGGTATTCTCGTTACAGTGATCATGACGAAGTTTCAAGATAAATTTGCAAGTTTATGGCAAACACAGCCCAATTAGCCGAGATAAATCTCAAATATGTTGAACTGACATGTCTTTGTTAAGATTTCTACCGAACTTGGCGGACTTACCTGAATTTTTCGCCTCTGCAACTGCGCGAAATTTCAGAAGCACTGCGCGGCGGGAAGGGGGGGAGGGGGTACAAGTCGTTTTTCATTTTCCGGGAGTTGCGGGGTAAAAAATCATTGCTTTGTCCTCTACAAAGTCGTCATCGCAAATTCAGGAGAGCGTGTGTAGTGTTGTAAAGTATTTTTATAATAGTCCACATGTATTTTACTGTAAAGTGCAATCAGATAATCCTAGATGAAAGACATTTGTCTGGTTGAAAATGGGTTATATCAGACCAAAAACAAGTTTGACCAGACAACTTGACCGGCGCCAGCCGGGAATTTATTTCAAGCCCTGTAACGTACTCACTGTATTTCAGCTAAAAACAACATGGCGGCTTGGAAACGTTGGACTCGTATTGATCACAGCTTTTGTGGAAGTTTTGTTACAGGAAGATTCATTTGACTTTTAATACATTTTAATAAAATCAACGGGACAAAAAGTAAGACACCTGTTGGCAAATAGCTTCAAGGTTTCGATTCTTAACCATTATTTTTCTCCGAACGTGAAAGTCAACAATAACAACCAGCTTTACAAAGTCGCCAGCTGGCGACCAGCTTTGAAATTCTGGCGCTAATTCGGACCCTGAATTGTCGAACCACACACCGATATTTCTTGCTGAAGCTGATGCAGTGATATGATCAGTTCCAGCATAAACAGAATTGATTGTGGGCGTTGGCTAATGGTGAGCATTAAGAACTAACACTTCAGTTTTATCTCTATTCAATTTCAACTTGTTTATCACCTTCCATTGTTTGATATCAGCAGTACACAGTTCAACTCGAGATGGTCCCTTACCAGAAACAGACAGCAAATAGAATATGTCAAATTTTTGGCTTAAAAAGTCACTTATGTCCAGAAATGCATGCAGTGGCGAAACGGGCGAAAAATCGCCAGCCTCTGGCGATTTGATTTGGGTGCCAAAAGTGGCCGCTTGGAGACTGGCGATTTTGGCGAAAATCGCCAAAGGGCTGGCGATAATGGCGATAAACGTCCCGGGCCCTTGGAGACTGGCGATTTTGGGAAAAATCGGCAAAAATGCATGGAATGGCGAAACTGGCAAAAAATTGCCAGCCATTTTCGCCAATGCGTGCATTTCTGGACATATTTCTAAAAAGTGGTCGGAGTCTTTTAAGAAATTTAGTAGTGGTCACTTACAAGACGGTTGGTCGCTTACACAAGGTGGTCAATTTTGAGAAGGGGCCACTTTGTGACTGTGATGTAGATATGTTGTGACCTCTTAACTGAGGAGACACCCATGGCTTTTCTCGGAGGCAACCTCCTCCCATTATACGCATACATTACATGGCCGTTTACAAGTGCTTTGACTGTGCTTCATCAGAAACTCACAAGAGGTTCAAACGTGTAACTTGCGTTCAATGCTCGTGAATATTCACTTTTACCATATTTGGAAACCTTAGTGAAGGATATCTATTTTTAGCAAAATGGCTGCCACACGATCACCATGCGATGGCTTTAAGACCAGAGTTCTGCATTTCACTGCATAAACCGTTAAAAGACAAAAAATGGAAAGAGAAAGTTCAAAAGAATGCTCAGTTTTCTTTTTGTGGAGGAAGGGACGCTTTTCAACAAGAAATCGCCTTCCGAGGAACTACGTCACCTTGTTTACGAAGTTTGATAGGTCAACCATCTTTTCTTTTCGTTCCAAATATGGTACTTTCGAAAATGAATAATCACGAGCATTGGACAAAGCAAACATATGAGAGTTACACATTTCAACCCCTTATGAGTTTCTGATTTCATATAATAGCAGAATGTGAAACTGACTTCTTTGCACCCTGCCTCCTCTCCCTCTGATAAAAATAAAGCAACCATTAATATGACACCCATTTTTTAAGACAACTAATATTATAAATACCAATTTACAAAGCTGTCCCTTTATTTTCTCACCTTTTACTTTAACTTTGTCATCAGCACATCCAACATCATACTCCAGATCAAAGTCCATGAAAGCAATTTTAATTCTCTTGTCGTCTCCAACTTCAATCTTCCAATAACAGTCTTGAAAAGATGGATAATCTTGGGGCCAGTTTTTAGAATTTATGATTCCAGAATCTGAATACATTGTCTTAGGATAATACTCGGTAGAGCAAGAGCCTTAAAAATAATACAGAAAATGACAAATGAATCAATAATAAACAAATCAGAAGTGATTAATTTATGAAAAACAGAGAATCAATAATATCATAATTTATAAATATATGTAACCATTCGAATGGATTGCTCACAAATTTTTACAACTCCTAAAATCTATCATTTGACCAAACATACATGACATTGCAGTTTCCATGGAATGGAATAAAAAGCCTCTATCAGATTTGATAGTCAAAAACAACCTTGGAAAAAAGTTTTTAAACATCACTGATATAATGCTTCACCAAGAACCAGCACCTAGACGTATAGTACAATTCTCAATAGATACATCTGCTTCCTTTACTTTGTTGATCACAGAAACCCGTATTTACTAGGCATCAATGCCGCTGTCACAACACTGCCTTGTCTATTATTGTCTTCCTCATCTGACAAAACCCCTGAATCCCATCATCTACGCATAGAGGATATTACATGGCCACGCGGGGATACGAATTTTATCAGCACTCGAAGATAAAATTCGTATCCCCAAGCGGTCATGTAATGTTCTGTTTATTTTATAGATACTGATGAAATTCCTACATAAAACACAACTTTTTTTTATTCATTTTCGAAACAGCAAAATAGTGCAATTAAAGCGGTCGCCTGTCGCAAAATGCCTGTCAAAAAAATGTTATGAAACTCGGATATAAAGTTAAAAAGGAGAAATAAAGACAATAATACTTTTTTTATGAGCGGGAATCATGTTAGTAACCATGGCGACACCAATATCCTCACATGTGAAAGATAAAAATAGTATCTTCACTGCGCGTGATGAAGATACGATTTTTTAGTACAAGGAAAAATCCCGGTATTTCATCAGTATCTATACAATAATTACCAATATTAAACTTACTGCAAATAGAGCATGATACTTACTAAAGAGTCCGGGAGCTGCAAGATAAAACAAAGGAGCTAATTATTGATTCAAAATATTTCACCATTTCTGATTGACTCTGAACCCCTGGCTAATTCTTTCTACAGGTACTTACAGCCTGCACTTATCATATTTGGAAGCTGGTTTAACTGATAATGGACTTCACCTGCACTTTACCATACCTGCCAAAAAGGCAATTAAACAGTGTCTGATCACAGGTAGCCCAAGCTCGAAATATGAGCATCCGCGAACATCGGCATTGTTCAATTAAACAGTGTCTGATCACAGGCAGCCCAAGCTCGAAATATGAGCATCCGCGAACATCGGCATTGTTGCGTGGTCCACGGGCTGATTTATGGCCGTTTTATGGGTTTTTATGCAAACGGTTTTCTCTCTATATAAAGGTTTAAAAACCCATAAAACGGCCATAAATCAGCCCGTGGACCACACAGGAGAGACGTAACACATATTTTAAGTAAGGTAAGCTGTTTTTTTAATTGAAATCCTTTCATTTCCGTAGGTTACAGAAACGATCGGTTTTTTTCCCATACAAATCCTAATATTTCGAAGGTTACGCAACAATGCCGATGTTCGCCGATGCTCATATTTCGAGCTTGGGCTACCTGTGGTCTGATCTAGGATTTCCAGCTGGGTGGACTATGTTTGTTTTTGGGGGTCACTATATATATTTTTTTATTCTATTGTACCGGGTTTTATGTTATCAACAAATGCAATCTTCAAGAGTGAATTGAACATACAGTCATTATCTACAGGAAAAGTACAATAAGTTTATTCACGTGAGATTGATTTGAGATTTGCTTTTTGGCAAAGCGAAGAGAACACTTAGCCATTTGTACTCCTCTAGCCAGCTCTGTTGAAAGTGTCGCTTTGGCAACTTCGATTTCGGTTCACTCGATTTATCATTCTCAGGCTCAGCTTCATCATTTGCCGTGGACGTTTCTGCAGTTTCTTTTTGTGTTGTTGCCCAAAAAATGCTGAAAGCCTTTTTTTGACATCACTTTGTGTTAACGCACATCAAGAGAGGCGCTCTCAATTAAGCACGTGGATCTACATGATCTATCCCCCTATAGCGTTAATTCAAACTAGTGCCCGGGAACATCGGAAAATTCAGCCTTCTACGTACGTCATTCTCTGGATTTTGGTTCTTGCTTTACTTTTAATCCTCTGAAATTTAAACCAAAATATTGTTTTAAGAAGATTTTGCACTTGAAGAAATTACATTTCCTTCTTTATTTTCTTTCAAAAGAGCCAAAATGACCCAGAACAGGTATTGATGGGGACATCTTTGCTCAAACCACGGCAATCCTGCAATGTTGCTCTCTAGATCAGAGACTGTTAAATAAGACGTTTGTCATTTAAATAATATATAGATTTAGCCAGGGCTAAAAGCGAAGTTTTCAATAATATTTATAGTTTGTTCAAAAAAAATATAAACTCGTGTAATGCTAAGCGGCGAAGGCAACGCCAGAGAACAGTGGATAACAACAATATGTCTAATTAGCAAAAAAGCAACTTTGCAAATGTAGCACACTTTTTGGTACATTTCGTTGCCGTTGTTTTGCACGACTACAACGTGAAACTTCCAAAAACTTCTAAGTTGGACGTTTTATGGAGGAAATGTCGTACGTATTCTCATTCACTTTTTTTTCACTGCCACTCATTTTCACCTTGCATTGGTGACCGCTAGCATTCCTCATTTTCTCACCGCCGCTAAAAAATTGTCATGTTGTTCTTCCAACAAAAAAATGTCTCCTTTGTTGTTTATCTCTCGCTCTAGATCTCTGTCACCCTTTTTCTCGTTGAGCTTCCCTGGCCTGCCACCTACTTCCTCTTTTTCTGTCTTTCTTTTGCCCTATTTTCCAAATTTGTGGACATGACAATTAATCTAAGCTTAATACTTCAGACAACACGGATACAGAAATAATTTCCGCTTTCCGTTGTCGTCTTCATTGACTCTTTAGTTGTCTCTGCTTTACAAGACTCGGGTGGCTATGCGATTTCCCGCCAAAATAACCTTGAGTTGCATTTGGGTTGCCATACCTGTTGATTGAGTTATTTTACATTGGTATGCCTTTGGTGCGGATGGACGGTTGCTCACTCGGGCGGTGTACAGAAAATAAAATAAAAAATTTATTTGCGAAGATATAAAACACGACGAAAGTTAAAGACTGAGAAAGAGCTACTAAACATAAGGATTAATGAACATAGCGGAGATATTTTCTCATTCCCTTGGGGTGACCTCTCACGCGAAACGTTTTCGAACGAATAGCCGTTCGAACGGATTTGGTATTCGTTTGAATGGCTCGGGCTATCCATTCCAAAAACAAAATTGTCATCCGCTCGAATGGCTTGGGCTATCTGTTCGAAAAAAAATGTGGTCTGTTTGAACGGCTTGTGCTATCCGTTCGAACGGCTTGGCCCTTCGATCTTCCCAGAGAAGATCGAAGGGCGTCTGCTCGCAGGGTATTTATGAGCCAGCGGAAACGAAACTTCTATATTCAGTGCATGTCGAGAACACAACCACGAAAGAAGATTCCTTTTAATTGGTTACATTCCTTCTTCACTTGACTGTTTCTCTATCACAAAGAAGTTACAAAGAGTCTTTTCCAGCACGTTGCACTTTGCGTGACAATTTTCTTGCAAATGAAATCGGCGACGTGCAATTTTACCACAAACGCTGAAGTTCAAAAGCCAAGTGGCGATTGCGTTTTTCGTCAATCATCTCAACGGACCTCTTAGGAAACAAAACTTTACTTTAACGGGTTCAAAAGGTCATGGTTTGTGATTTATGATTGGTGGATTTCGATCCGTTTTGTGTGTCTCTGTGTTTCAAGGTTCGTTGCTTGTGATCGTAATTATGATCGACGGCAGCAAAAAAAGCAATTTGTGAAGGCGACTTTTGAATTGTGAAAAGCGCAGTAAATACCGGTATGCAAATTTGGTAGAACGAAATTCGATACTCACAGGGCGCGATCCATTCAACCAAAATTTCCGGCAATTTCAGTCAAAAACTCAACGGATCGGTTCGGTCCAACCGGAAAAGTTTCGAAAAAACTGGTCCACTTTAAGGTGGACCACTTTTCCCGGTCGGAATTTTGGTTGAATGGTTTGCGTCCACACTGTCTTATCGCGCGACCAGGTTCTGATCTCTTTGTTTATACTTCTTCAAGTGTTGCTTTCTTCTTGATGTATAACCTGAGATCAGGCGTTATTTTTTATTTAGTTTTTGGCTTCTTTGGCTACCGAAAACAGATTACAGAGGTAAAGGGAGAGGGCATGATCGCAGGCTACTTGATGTAGTGAGAGAAAAGTACAGTTATATTTCCCACGCGTCCTTCCATTTCATTTGCGTGTGGCTAAAAACTCGTTCAACAATTACTTCATGGCTTTTGAGCGCATGAGGAATTCGCTTATCTGATGTAGAATTCAACAGAGAATTCATGAAACTCACAAAATTTGTTTGTGACTTGAGCACATAAGGAGTTCGCATGAGGAATTCGTTTATCTGCTATAGAATTTAACAGAAAATACATGAAACTCACAAAATTTGCATCTTAGCGAACAAAACTACTTATTTGTTCACTTCAGTAAGGGGTAGCAGCGGTGTGTGAAAATTTTGGAAATTCCGGAGAGGAGACGGGGTACATTTTGGGGGTCGATTTTGAAAAATCCAGAGGGGAGGGGGGTCATACGGCAAATCCCTTCCGTGGGGGTGGTATGGATATTTTCTGGAACCACACAATTACTTCGGCATGCTCTGTCATTCCATACGAGGTAATGACATCATATAAATATACTAAAGGAAGTCTCCAGAAAAATTAATATGAACCCAACTACAACTAAATACATAAGGACATACATAATGGTACTTCTCTCCTAAATAAACTATTTTCTAAGTTCTTCACAACTCCAATTTAAATTTTCTCCAACCATCCATAAATGTTAAATTTCCAACTTAAAACTGAAATTTGTTTTTAGAACTTTTACTCTAATGATCGCTTAGCACGCGAAACTCCGAGTTACCACTTATTTTCATCCTTTGGATTTTTTGTATGGTCATGAATGATATATTTATTCCATACTGTCTGACAGAATACCGTCTGTGACGTCAAGTTTCCCATCTCATCTCATTTCTGCCATTACATGTAGTTATGGAGTAGATACATACCCAAAGAAGACTTGGAGATTACAGAATATGAGGCTAGGAATCCTTTTCCACTTCCAGAGCTGTCACTTCTAAACTTAATACGCAAGCAGTTATCTGGTGAGTAGATATCATGGGGCTTGTAGCTGTTATCAGAGCAATATTTTCCAATGGATTTTCGGCTGCATCCAATGTAAATCTCCACATAATCATCAGAGCACGAGGGCATATCACCCTTGACATCAAATGTGGTCCATGTCAGCTTAACTGCAGAACCAAAACTTACTCGAATGTCAAATTGGCAATTCTGGTTATTGGCATAACTTGACCTACTGTCATAATCTGGTGATGTTATTGTTCCAAATAAACTAAAATATGTCTTGTCACAAAAAGCTGTAAAAGATAGCAAGATACATGTAGATAATTAGCAAAAATTATTCACAACTTCTGATGTTAAACAATGGTTCAATTATACACACATTCATCGCCTCATTTGATCAATAACAGTGTAAAAAGTAATTTACACATTGTAAGGAGTCTCATTTAATTTTGTAACAAGATTGACAAAGGCCCTCTCCAGCTACATGTAGTCATTAATGTGTGTTACAAAACTGCCATGCTGAAGTGAGCAAGAGAGACAATGGGAACAGAATAAAATGAAAAGGAAATTATCATTTTCAATACAATTAAACCTCCAAGACACCATCAAGGACCAACAAGTGTCCGCTTAATAGAAGTTCAGGCCTATGGTGGCCTAGAACTGCCATAAGGAATTTCTTGAATTATCAAGAAAATTCAACTTTTGTAATCGATTAATTTTAAAATTACTGCATTTTTTTCTATAAAGAAAATATTGAAGATGTATTTTTTATTTTTCAAAGACAATTTTTTTAAAAACGATTGAATTCGTTTGACTTTTGAAAGTACTACAAATTATTTTTAAAAAGATAATATTAAAAAGAGTATTTGTTTTCATATTAGAAACTCTTCATTTTTTTTGGTCTTTGTTTTCAATAGTTTTTTTTTTCCCCTGAGGCGAATACTTTTTTAAGGGACAGGAACATTTTTTTTTAAATTTTTTTTTTCGTCTTGACAAGCCGAGAACTGCCATAACCCAAAATGCTTTTCGCACCTGATGTTATCCCATAACCCTCTCCGCACCGGTTACCTTTCCAATATGGCAGTTCGAATACGGAACGATTCGTGGAAAAATGATCATGACCTAGAAGATATCCTGAGAAAGTACGTTAGGGAGGGATTGCAACGCGAGGAGATCTTGGATTTTGTTTCAAGGGATTTCAGTGTTGTTCTGGAGTCTGTCCAAGAGTTCTCATATCTTCCAAAGACTTGTCGAGGTAGTGCTTCACAACCCAGGTAGTGTACGAGTACTCTTTGTGTTTGCTTGTGGCCTTGAAAGCTTCCCTAAATCCGCCCGCTCCAAAAGCTGTCTCTTCCATGTTAAAGTCGACGAGAACTGGGGACGCTCAAGGCCTGTTGCACATTCAAGCCCAGTACAAGCACCACCGCCTCGGAGGGCTACTGCTGGCGTGGAAATTGTGTCTACCAGTCATCCCTGTGGGCAGATTCATTCCTAAGAGCCTCTCTGTCGTTGACATGTTAAAACTTGGCAACCAAATCAAGCGTACAACAACAGCAATAGAGATTTACAATTTTGACTTTCAAGCTATGGCTTGTTGAGCGTCCCAGTTCTCGTCGACTTTAACATGGAAGAGACAGCTTTTGGAGCAGGCGGATTTAGGGAAGCTTTCAAGGCCACAAGCAAACACAAAGAGTATTCGTACACTACCTGGGTTGTGAAGCACTACCTCGACAAGTCTTTGGAAGATATGAGAACTCTTGGACAGACTCCAGAACAACACTGAAATCCCTTGTAACAAAATCCAAGATCTCCTCGCATTGCAATCCCTCCCTAACGTACTTTCTCAGGATCTCTTCTAGGTCATGATCATTTTTCCACGAATCGTTCCGTATTCGAACCGCCATACTGGAAAGGTAACCAGTGTGGAGAGGGTTATGGGATAACATCAGGTGCGAAAAGCATTTTGGGTTATGGCAGTTCTGGGCTTGTCAAGACGAAAAAAAAATAAATAAATAAAACGTTCCAGTCCCTTAAAAAAATATTCGCCTTAGGGAAAAAAAAAACGAAAACAAAAAAAAAATCAATTGAAAACAAAGACCAAAAAAAAAATGAAGAGTTTCTAATATGAAAACAAATATTCTTTTTAATATTATCTTTTTAAAAATAATTTGTAGTACTTTCAAAAGTCAAATGAATTCAATCGTTTTTAAAAAAATTGTCTTTGAAAAATAAAAAAATACATCTTCAATATTTTCTTTCTAGAAAAAAAATGCAGTAATTTTAAAATTAATCGATTACAAAAGTTGAATTTTCTTGATAATTCAAGAAAATTCCTTATAGCAGCTCTAGGCCACCATACAGGCCCCTCAAAAGGGCTCATCACAAATAACACGTTGCATATTTAACAATTAGTCACCGAAGGCGACGTGACTATTCGCTGATGTTTTAGTATAATATTACATTGATGATTATTCGAGAAAATAAAATTATTGATCAATTTCTGACTCCGAAACATCAACAAATCTGGCTGTCATTTTGAAAACTGCTAGCCTTCAATGTTATAATCACCGCACAGTGATTATAGCGGGATGAAGCGAAGGTCCTAGCCAATCATAGAGCTCTATTTCGATAATCATCAATCTAATTATACTAATAATCTCTAATTAACAAGAACGTAATAAATGATTCATCTTATTGAAACAAACAAGTGACCAGAATGGCATTACTGGTCAGTTGTCACCTGCAATGTTTTTTTTCCCTTCATCATGTTTTTAAAGTGACACTAACCTGTGCATCAAAATTATGCTTGATGGCTGCTTTGCAAAGGTGACAAAAAAAGAGACCAAAAGGTGGCTGATAAAAGTTTAATTTAATTTTGTTGAATTCTACACAGGTAGCCCAAGCTCACTGTGAAAGCCCTGAACTAACATTATCCTACTTAGGTAATTAATTATTCATATGGTAACAATAATTATCCATTTCTCCATAATTGAGCAAAACATGCATTAAACTTTTCCTTTAAGCTTGCATTTTGTATTTTCTTATGTTTATTTGTGTGTTGTCTGCATTTCAGGACTCTTAGGATGCCAACAACCCGAGAACAACACTACCCTACTAAGCTAATTAATTATTCATACAGCAAGAAAATTATAAGACATTGTATGAGAAATATTCTATGCTCGCTAAATTAGCAAAATAAGCATTGAATACTGCTTTGAAGCTTAACTTCAGCGTCTTCTTGTTTTTCTTTGCATTCTGACTGCATTTGAGACCTCCTAGGCACTGTTTAATGCCTTTTTTCAAGCGACAGTTTTTCTAGCCTGAGAAAACAGCTGACAATTGGCAACGCTACCATGCACTGATTTCCCCACCAAATGACGTCTGAGAAAGGAATGCAGAAATTCTATTTGGCATCATTTGGCGGGGAAACCAGTGGTAGCGTCCCCAAATGTCGGCTGTTTTCTCATGCTACAGTTCTTCAACCAGATGACAGAAGAGAGAAAAGAAGAGAAGGCTGGCAAACCTCTCTTGACCAGGTCAACTCTTGGCAGTGATAAATTCCATGACATTTGCAACATGGAGACAATTCCGCCAGAAACAGATGTTCTTATATAAATAACGCACATTTTCCATCATTCACATCGCCAAAATTCCTATTTTCAAGGTCCTAAATTGCCAACAAAGTGGAGAATATATGGCTGGGGCTAGGCGCATTGAGACCAGACCCACAACGGACCTCAACAGTCAAATCAACAATTTCAAACCAACGCAGGATGGCAGGGTCAAACTGTTCAACCATCAAAGGACAAATTGGAGCATTTAGCCTACTGGGCACAGTAACTGATGTTTCACTTCTCGCATTCAAGCATCGTGTGTCATGGAAATTATCACCGCCGAGAGCGGACCCAGTCAAGAGAGGTTTGCCAACCTTCTCTTCTTTTCTCTCTACTTTCATCTGGGTGAAAAACTGTCACTTAAAAAAAGGCATTAAACAGTGCCTAGGAGGTCTGAAATGCAGTCAGAATAAAAAGAAAAACAAGAAGATGCTAAAGATGCATTTTGCTAATTTAGTGCGCAAAGACTATTTCTCATACAACGTCTTATACTAATAATCAATCAGCTTAGCAGGCTAGGGTAGTCATGCCAGTTGTTCTCGGGTTCTTGGCGTCCCAAGAGGCCTGAAACGCAGTCACAAGACAAATAAACATAAGAAAATACAAAATGCAAGCTAAAAAGAAAAAATCTAATGCACATTTCGCTCAATTATGGAGAAACAGGATAATTCACGTAGAACATCTTATAATATTGTTGCTGTATGAATAATTAATTGCCTAAGTAAGATAATGTTAGTGAATTCTACAGTTATTTCAGGACGTTCATTACTAGTATTTTGCAGAGAAAATGTAAGTGATTTCGACCAACAGCTTTAAAAAAAGAGGAAAATTGTTGCAGAAAAACATTTGTGATGCATCTGCGAAGTGCTTCTGCCCCACAGTGATCATTTACCTGATGACCGTGCGGTATCGGGTTCGAGCCCTAGCAGTGAATTTTTTTTTCTTTTTTCTTTGCCCTCTTTTTTCTTGGCTTTTTGTTTTTGTTTTAATTCCTAATTTAATTTTCTACAGCACGGTTAGGGGTCTTACCAAATTTAAGATGGCTAACTTGGGGACTGGGTTGTCCATGTGTTAAACTGAACAAGAAGATGAGCATTTGCTCTTCAATTCCACGAGATCGCGGGGGATATACAAATTCCAGAAGGCTGGAAAATGATCTGACAGTGAGAAAATGTCATGCTATGCTATTCTTTGAGAACCTGTAGGAGCCGAAAATGGATGTGATTTTGACCATTAGCTTCAAAATAGCAGTGGAAATATGTTTTGCGTCTTACTTCACACACAAGTTGTATCAGCTTTGTATGGCATATGTTCTTTCACACGTTCTTCATGAAATGTGTTTACATTGTTTTTTTACTGTCAATAGCAAGGTTTTTTCCCTGACAAAGGCTTGATAAGCTTTGAACAGAGTTAGCCAACAGAAGTTCCATGGAAAAGGCATTAAATTAGTGACTTTTCACAAAGATTACGTAATCATCCTGAGTGGTGTAGTGGTAAGGTGAAATCACGTGGAGCCGATGTTGCTTGGTTCGAATCATGTTAAACACCCTTTCCTTTTTAACTTGTGGATTACGTGTAGTGCAAGGAACAAGTTATTGTGGGCACTACGATGTGCAAATGTGTCACTCGCGAGGTGTGGACATCGTCGTAATTTTTAATAGTCGGCTCCGCACGAAAGCGCCTGACATCAAAATGACAACTGTCAGAATGAACGTTTATTCGTTTGTCTCACGATAGAATCGCTTTGAGATATTGATCATGACGTTTCAACTGCAATACTGCTAGTCTTCATCAGGCGATGAGGTCGATTGTTTACGTGTAGCTATTTATGCACGTTGGTTCGCTGTGATTGGTGTATTTCAATCCTTATTATTCCGATTAGCAGATGTAACATGGACGATTAGCAGATGACAACTGTCGTAGATCAATCTTTCCCGTTCTGTGATCAAGAAGTGCTGAGCGTGCATTGTGCCCAGAGCTTTTGATGTTATGATTTGGTACCTTTCACAGGACAATAAGTTGTCTTCATGTAGACTTTGAATGTTGCAAATTACCACTATGGCCAACTTTGAGACAGACGTTTATGAACTTTTGACGAAAAGATCAGCAATTGCTCTTCGACTCCCAATCTGGTCCAAGTTCACGATTCTGCTGAGAGTCTCTTGATTTTTTAACTTTTCACACGACAAGACTCCCAATCTCATAGTTTTTAGGGAAATATCTTTCTGAAATGAAATGTTTCTTTGTTCGATAAAAACAGAAATGCTTACTATTGCTAAATCGTAATTGATTCTCCTCATGTAAACGCGGAGAATCTCATACTGCTAGAAATGCAACGAAATGAGTGAAAGTACGGTTTTAACTGTCAAAACCATGCTTGTTTTCCTCGAATATATCTCTCAATTCTTCATAAATAAAGCTCCACCAGCTTAAACAGCATCGACTGGCAGAATTTCATGGGCAAAAGTGTTAAAGATGATTACTTTAACGGGGATTTTCAATATTGGTTGTCGTAGCACAATAGATAATGCGTTAACCTTCCACGTCGGAGATCCGGGGTTCGACTCCTGTTGTTGCAAACTTTTTTTCCCTTTTTTTTGGTCCTTTTTTTTTGTTGTTTTTTCGTAAAAAAAATTTTTCATTTTTTGACAGACTTAAAATATACCAGCAGCCTTATTGCAGGTTTCATTTCTAAAATACAGTAATTAATAATCCAAAAGTTAGCCTTAGCCACCTTTTGATTTTCCTTCAGTCTTTTTTTTTTTTTTTTCGTTTTTGGATTATACATTCTTTTTTTTACTGCAATATATTCTACAAAACTAAAACAGTAGCCACATGCAGTCAAACAAACTGCCTGTTATTTGTCTTATCCAAGTGAATCCCTTGCTCTCCAGCATTGCAGTTTGGGACCATGTGAATGACAAGCTGCAAAGGGCTTATTTCCTTTGTCTCCTCTATTGTGGACCTTATTCATGAATACAATCATGTAACTGTCTTGTCACATGTGTACTAAGCAGTTTGGAGTACAGTCAAGGACCTTTTAGTTGTTACTCTGAGTAATACATATCATATGCAACAAATTTGGGGCCTTACATGTATGTCCCACCCAAGATGAAAAGGATGAGTGAGTGAGTGACGCAACAAATCTACAATCTTCAAGCAAATGAATGAGTATGGCCTGTTCCAGGTAGAGACCCCCTGTGGTCAGACTCTTGAAAGCAATGATAACATGGGTGGCTTGACTGTCTACACAGACAAAGCAAGAACAGAGGAAGGGGAAAGCTTTAACTTGTTTCAGAGGCTCTGCATGATGTTTTGAATGATATTTTGCCCAGATCATGTAAAACTATAGGTCTTTTACACTGACACAAAAACCTAAACCTAGAGCAAACATTTATTTTCAGAAATGGAAAGTGCATGTTTCCATTATCGAGGACACCTCTGAGGAGGTATAAGCAGTATGCTTTTTATGGGACAAATGCTTACAGTTCTGTTACCACAATGTAAGTTCCTCACCTCCAAAAACAATCTCTAATAAAGATAGCCCTGGAAATAAATAAACAAATAAATAAGTAACAAAATAAATAAGTAAATAAAACTTATAATGATTTAGTCATATTCAAGTTGATAAATTAAAAATATGGTAAGATTTCCCTATAACCCCTACATTTATTATGCACACAACAATTTCATACTTTTTCTCACAAAATAGTTTAAAATGAATAGAGTCAAAAAATGTATGTGTTACAGGTCAAATTTGATTTCAGGTTAAAATTTTTTTACCTAAGTTGATTCTCAATTTTCTTTGTCTTCCAGGGCTAGGAGACATTGGAAATTTAGAATCAACCTAGATTAAATCAAAATTAACCTGAAATCAAATTTGACCTGTAACATATACAAAATAAATGTAAAGGGTCATACAGAAATCCTACCTAAAATACATGTAAATGTATTATTATCTAAACAAATCTTAACTTGGTACTGAATCAGATATACACATACATGTATAGTAACTTAACACTAAATTTTACGAAATCAGTGTTCAGAGGCTTAATGGTCCGTGAAAGAATGTGCTCCAGCTATTGTTTCACTGATTTGCATAATTATTGGAAAAAAACGATGTTTACAAATATAGCTAAATTCGGTGACTCAGCATCATTCCATTTTCTTGCACGTGGGCGGAACTCCACTTTACTTACGTACAAGAAATATATCAATTATCCTGGATATTTGGTCACGTTTTAAAAAAGCCAATAGTGTTGTCCACAACAGAAAAAAATTACATGAAAATTAACCACCTATTAGAAGTCGGAGAAGCATCGCCATTTGTGGAATCTCCATGCCTAATCTGTAAGAGAAAAAATGAAATCCAAACGATGTAAGCATACAACTATGAAACGCTAACACCTAAACAAGATCAGGGAAGACAACCTAGATTTTAACGCAACTGAAAACCTTCAAGAACCATTAATTTAATTATAAAGAGTATTGTATTCTATATAAAAGTCGTCGACAGCTGTCAGTAACTTTAAAATGCATGCATAAACAGGTGCAATTCTTACACTCAAAAAGGATTATAAACAACTGTAATATTACGAGACACACAAATTGCTCCTAGAATTTCCTCATTCAACAATAAACAAGAGTTAATTTTGGTAGTCACGACGGAAAAACCGCTCTAAACGTAAGCTTGATACACATGAAATTAAGACACCGACAACTTCTACCTATAAAACTGACAAGATGAAGACAAAGCTTTCTCTTACTATCTTAAATTTAAAATTATAAGATAATGTGCCGAAATCTTACGTATTTTTGCAAGCTTCTCAGCCTTTGATGGAACTTTCTACAACTCCTTTCTATAACAGCTTCAGAACGGAAGAGAGCTGAATCGCCAGCTCACGAAAGTGTTCAAGTATTCAAGCCATAAAAAAAATCATTCTTATACTATACCTTCTTTGATGTCGTTTATGGATTCGTTTTCTTTTCTCTGGTGTAAGATTTTACCTAACCACCCAAACCAATTAAGCCAGACAATCCTATGACAGCGAGCTGATCGAACGGGAAAATACTTCAGGCACGCGCACGTCCTGCTGGGAATGTTCAGGCGAGGTCTGGGATCTAGTTTATTATTGTTGTTCCCAGTCTTTCTCCTCTTATATGAGAGACGGTTACAAAATGGCGGACAAAATGAATGCTGGACTTCGTGCATTTTCTATTTTCTTGAAAAATCCCAATAGATTGGACCTGCAATCCGGTTTCTGCGTGTGATATGAATGCTTTCTTAAAAGAAGGCTTGTTTCTCGGTAAATTTCCAGATTGTCTTTGATGGAATCCAATGGCGTCCTCAAATTCGGCGACTTCTTTACCAGCTGGTCATGAAACAACGTCAAAAGCGGCCACCGGTAGTGATGGTAAGGAGGAAACTCTAACGGGCAGAAACAGTTGCTCGATTCATCTGCACTCTTCAGACTCAAGCATACCTGAAATTCCCGATATACCGTCGCCTTTGCTTCGCCCTCCGACAGTATCAGCCGGTAAGTATACTGCACGGTTCTGCAGCTTTGAAATGTGTTATCCAATGTCTTATTAACTACACTACGTAGAAACTTTAGGTGTGTATGACAATGCATTGTTAGTTTTCTGACATTTTATAACCACACACTAATTGATTCTCTTGGCTACATCCCGGTTGCGTATACAACTCACCACACTGCATTTCATTTTGACCAGTCCTACAACTTGTATTTCTTGTTCTTAAAATGTGTTTGCCTAAGGTTTAAGTATCCTTTGCTTTTAAATTTAATTTTCACCACCTACCTGTATACTGATGCCCCAGGGATCCCCTTCAAAAAAGAATCAGGGTCAGAGAGATGTCTGTGAATTGCAGTCGTTAATCGTGTTCCGGTACACATTGGCATATTTTTTTTTTGTTTTTGTTCTGACAGTTGGGACCCGAAATAGTTTCTGGAGAGTCTCCAGACACGATGACCGGCCAAATTCATTTTAGCTTGTTCACGTATCGTTTCTTCCTGGTCAAATTTATAAGATAAACCAAAACTGGCATTATATATTTCCAAAAAAGTCGTTTCTTAGAAGTGCATGAACCCCAATGTCTGTTTCAATGCGCAAATTGTAAACAATGGTTCCAGTTGCATCTCACCCAGGAATTCAGACCAAAGTTCCGCAATACACAGCAATACTGATAACAACGATTGAATTTGACCAGTGATTACATGACCGGCAAGACGAAAGGTTGACCAGTCAAATCCCCAATCAGTCCCGGCATACAGTTTGTATATTGCCCATTGACTAGCAGTTATTTCAAACCCTGACAGTTTAAAAGGTGTTGACAGACCAACATGACTTTTGACTCTGATCTTTATAGCACCAACATTTTGAGACTGTATACTTTGTAGACTTCAGACCAGAGTACACAGTCAATGTTAGGCACCTATCATCGGCCATTCCCTGGGGGATTCAAGAGATGGTTTTACCCTGGAGGGGGAGGGGGGGGGGAATGAGGAAGGTTTGGTTTAAAACAGCCTTGCTCCACTGGGAAAAACAAGGAACTTTGCATAGGAAATTACATTCTAGGCCTATTTCAAGCTGCTTAAATCAAGGATATTTCGTGGATGTCACTAAGATTTCAAGTTGCCAGAATAATTTATTATTACAACAAGTAGGCAGGGAATCAGACAGCTGGGGGCCACATTCGTAGTAGCTAATAGGGACCAACCTCGTTCCCAGGTTCTCTCTTCTCCCCATCGAGAGACCCTGGTTGGGTCTGGTCACGTGTCTCCCAGAATCTGGGAGATTACAAACAAACGACTTGGGAGAGGGGCGGATAAGTGTGAGATTTGTCTCTGCAAAGCATAGATGTCGAGGTCAGTGGAAACTGTGTATCTGACCTTCTCTAAAAGGTCATGTTTTTTATAGCTGGTTCTCGGACTAGTCAAGACGAAACCTTGAATACCGAATCCTTTGACAGCGAAAGCGTAACTTCCTACAGGATATTTGGATGTTTATCGGATGTTGCAAAGGAAATCGTGGATTCACCACTTAATGTGCAGTCAAAATATTTTAGGGGGTTGTATTCATGCCGAAATGCAGTAGACTTGAATTGCCATTTCTATGTTATGGAGGCCAGATATTAATGACAGCCCAGATATTATTTAGACCACTGGTCCAAAAGATCATTGGCTTACCTCTCTCTCCTCATGGTGGAAATAAGAACAGACTCAGTGGATTGCATAATCTCAGATATTGTTACATACTCAAGTGAGCTGGGTCAATAAAATGGCATCTCAAGTTTACTGTGGTTTCATAATGTTCAGTATGATATATGATACAAAATGTATCCTTCTAGGAAGGGCAATTCCTTTACTTTGATTGCTCTATGCCTACCTCCAGGAGGAGAAAACCAATTTTACAGGGTCCTTTCTAAAGTTCCCTTCCTAGCTCCTAGGGGATGGCCTATGATAGGTGCATTAGCTAAGAATGGCTCAGCATTCAGGACCCCTATGAAGACCAGCCCCAAAGCTGAATGGGCCACCATGTTGAAATAAAGTTTTACTTTACTTTAGCATTTTTTACTAATTTAAAATGAATAGAAACTATGTCACATGTACAAAGGTTCACTTTTCCAAACTTGAATTTTACAAATTAAAATTTTGACTGGTTCTCTGTTAATATTTTATTGTTTAATTTGGTTCTTAACAGCCTCACAGAAACAAACTGCTTCTCCTGAACTGATCAAGAACAAAGAATCTCATGAAAACCTTGACAGCGTGATAAGAAACCAAGTTGGCAGACAAGTAGACAGAGTATTTGTATGTACCAGAAAAATTGATAAGTTCAAAAACACTCCCTTACAAAATTAATTATACTACAAGATCTTGATGTACATGTAGGACCCTTCTCTTACAGCTGTTCTGTGTATTGTCCGTGGTAATTAATTGTTGTTCTGCTTGTTTTTGGATATGGTAATTTGCCATTTGAGAATCAAGAAGGGAACTGGAGTCAACATGCAGAGGTATAGATTGGTAATTTCGAGACAACGAGACCTTGGTTTCAAAATTCAAGACTGAGATTTAAAAAATTTCTCCTGAAAATGAAACAGAAAGAAAAACAACAACTAGCTACAAATCTGAGACTTGGAGACCAATTGGCAAAAAGAATTTGAAACTCCAAGACCCATAAAAAATGCTTCCAAGATTTCGAGATCGGGCCAAAATTTTCCGAGACTCATGTTTTTCAAGGTACCATTCTATACCCCTAAATGCATTCCACAAGTGCTACAGTAACTAGAATTCTAGAGACTCCCTGATCATGGAATACCTATTCCTGGTAACAGTCCTAAAAGCCTTTTTGAAGTTAACTTGGCCCAGTTTCCTTCTTGTTTCTATTAAAAGTGGTGAACGTATGATTGTAATCAGTTCCAAACAAAAGTGAAAGGAAATTATGACCAAGTATAAATTAAATAAGATCACAACAAAATGATTATTTTTTTTTTTTTTGAGTTGCCATGCAGGTGTATTGTATTCACCTGGCCCCAGGTGTTCAAAAGCTGGATAGTGCTATCCATCGGATAAATCACTATTGAGCAGAGAAGTACTAGGGAAGGCAATTGCACCAGTTTAATAATATTCAAATGTTGGATAGCGCTATCCACCAGATAAATCGCCTATCCAACGGATAAGTATTACGAAAACTAATTGCGTTAAATCCACTGGATAGTGATTTATCCAGTGGATTGCGCTATCCACCTTTTAAACAACTGGGGCCCAATGTATTGTACTCTTACTAATGAGTATTGCTGCATTATGATGTAATTTAATGTGGTGTATTTTCCTTTTTTTCTTTGTTCAATCTACTGCAGTCTGATGCAGTCAAAGATTTTCAAGGTCAACTAATATCAAAGGCTAAGGAGGTTGACCAACTCAGGGTAGACCTTCAAAATATGGAGGTATTTTTAATATTTTATAATACAATGTACATTTCTCACACTATCAGCAAAGTTTTATTTTGCAGTATGAGGATTTTTTAATTTATAAATACTACATTACCTAGGATGCTAATTAGTTTTTTTTTTCCATAATCATCATTATGATACAATAATTTATTGTATTATGGAAAAAAAAATAATTATTATGGAACAAGTTTGATTGTTTAAAATGTTACTACATGTATTAAATGAGAAAACTGACACCTTTCTCTGAGTTAGTGTCCACTCGATTGAGCTAGCTCAACTCTACATTTGTATTTGAGAAAAATTATTTCCATTCCATGACTTCATATATGTCAATCATTAATAGCAAATTATTTCTTACATGATTGACCAGGCACTTTTGAACCTGAATTAAATGGTGTCACCATGACAGCAAAACATCGTTTCATTTTATCTGATGTAGTGTGTTTCTTTTTTACTGGTTTTTGTACTACGAGATGTCAAGCTTATTACAATATTACTAAAAGTCTTAGTGGCTTATAACATTATAAGTAAATTTTTAACACAATTAGACAAATGTTTAATTTTCCTATTTGTAAAACTTTGCAGCTCAGGGATGAAGAGATGTTTTCTAGATTTTTAAGAAAACCTGAATCACCAGTTAAAACTACTTTCTCCACTAGTCAATTGTAAGTTATCAATCTCTACTTGATACTCCTAGTTTTTAACTATAGAATAGGGAAAAAATTGCACATTGTTTTTGATTTATTTTTTAACTTGGTACATTTGTATCTTTAAGATAAATAGCACAGTTGCATGATGACCATATTTTACTACATCAACTACCAGAATCCTTTAACCTCGGTGGGATTGACAAATTTATTGACTGGTAGTTGCATGCAGTCAAATGTCATCATTTTGAAAGTGACCAGCCATTGAACTGTAAAATGATAGCTTGAGATTTCCATCTATCAAGTAGATGAATTCTGCCAACGTCTTATGTTTTTGAATATAACATGTAGAGGTTCAACTGTGATAGTTTTACATAATTTGCAGAACCTAGTCTGCTCATAGCCCTTTTTAGAATTTACTTGTTTGTTTGATGGATGTAAATTAAAACATGCACAAGCTCACACTATCTTCAGTCACCTGCAACTGGAAAGTAGAATGGAAAGGCTTTTGTCCAGTCTAGAAAAGTTCTGAATGAGTTCATCTTTATAATTTATAATATTATTATTATACACCAAATGTATTAAATAATAAATTAGAACATCCTCAGGAATTTTGCACATGCTCATTAATTTTGCAAAAGGAAACTCCAAGCAATTTTAAGTGTTATAGTTTAAAAACTGGAAGTAGAATGACGTAGGACAACCTTTCCAAGCAAGTTGTTGTGCTGCAGTAAACAAGAACATAGAGAAATTTGAAGGTGTAGTTGAAAAAAAAAGGCTTAATACTCAAAAAGTGCAAACAAAGCCAGCTTAGCCTTTCCTAAGCTACACAGATACATCCTTCCCTTCAATAATATTATTCATTAAGTAACTATTACATTTACAAGGTAGTTTGTTGGCTTTTCTGGAAACTTGCACCAACTTTGTCTATCAGTTACTGTTAATAATTCTTTCAGCCCCAGTGTTAGCACTACCTTTGTTGGACCGGTAAGAACTGGGGGCCTGGGTGCCAGAACAGCTGCCTACAGTGCAATCCCTGGTACTGGAAATACTGGAATGGTGTTTGGACTTCGAGAATCGAGTGCACAGACAGATGACTTGAGAAGAAAATTAAAAATGGTAAGCTATAGAAATTCAAGAACAAAAAATTTTTAGCAAATTAAATCTCTAATAATAATAATTATTTAAGCTAAAACTGCATTGATTTCATAATTAAGCATTATTGTAATTTAGAGAGATGATACATGTATGGGGAAGCAAAGAAAATTTTAAGTCTTAGATTCTTTTTGTTTGACCTTAAGATCTTTATATGACTCAGTTTGTGGAGCCTCAAGCATCTCAGATTTTTAATTTTCTTAACTGGAAAGTCTCTAATTTTCAAGCAAGGTCTCAGCATCTGGCGAGTCTCACCTCTCTTTTATGGTAATGTTGTTAGAGCGATTTTCGTATGACCTTGAAATGAAAACGCGCGAACAAAACAGAAACAACAAACGAACGGAAATAGAGCGATTTGATTGGTGTATGAAACGGATACAAACGCACCTGGGTTTTGGTTGGCTAAGCGAACGCTCGGGTAAACAAACTTCATGCCCGAAGAACTTTCTAGAAATTGCTTTGGCGTCATACTGCAACACGATTGGCCAATCGAACAATGCCTTCTCCATATTAGGGTTTCTTTGGCGGGAAAACGAAGAGGCCATGTTTTGATCTTTTCATCCATTGGCTGACGAAACAAAGGATGAACACTTACTGAAACCTTTTTTCAAGGTCATACGAAAATCGCTCTATTTCAATCTACAAGAACCAAAGCTAATGCTCAAGCTTTATTGACATAAATAACAGACTACAGAACTTTGTGCAAAACAAGATGCCTATTACCGAGAAGTGGTCAGTGAACTAGAGAATCGACTCAAGGAGACTATAGCAGGAAGGGATCATGTCCTTGCTCTCAGGTATACAAGCATACTGTCAATACATATACAATAAAATATGAATTTTATCCTTAGCTTCTTCCACTAGGTGTAACTTGTTCAAAAGCAGGATATGGCAATCCAATAGATACATGTAAATCTCTATATCCAATGAATAACTCAATACTAGGTTTTTCTAATACTTATCCACTGGATAGGGATTTTAATATCTGTTAGATAGTGCTATCTGATGTTTGAAAACCCCGTAGCCAGAGGTTCAAACCTTTACTCTAAAATACATATATCTGGCTAGGATGAATATATAAAATCAGTTGTCAGCAATACCTTCTATGATGGATGGTCCATTTGATTTCATACTGTTTGAAGAGTGATGTACTTTAATAAATTTTTAGTGAAAAACGTGTCTTATTTATTAACAAAGATGTATTTTTTTTTCTGTTCAGTTGAAGGTCTCAACCTTGTCCTCTGACATTAGCCAGTCTACAGTAATATTTACCTGATTATTTCTTAATTTGTATGTTATTAAGGGAAAATGAGGCAGCGGGTCAGTTGCAATTAATTCATCAACTGGAGGCTTCATTGCGGAAGCAACAGCAGATCATAGAGGAAAAGGACGAGGTATTCCCTCTACACTGTTAATAATACTTTAAAGGGTCTGAGTTACGACTAGCTTGTCAACAATGCCCACAATGCCAATTACACCTCCTTACTCACTGTGGAAATTCTATTGAAGAATTACCCCTTTAAGCCCTAATCTGAGTGATCAGCATCAAACTTCTCCTTGTAATATCAATGCTTTGTAAAACAGAGTGGTCACCACTTCCCCACTACCTCTGTAGGAAATGAATAGGGGCAACATACGAGAATTCGAATTTTGATCTTAGGGTTTTAAGCTTCGTGGCAAAAAAATGTGTCTCCCAAGCACTATAAACTTTAAAAAGTTGTAGTTAGGCCAACAAGTTTTCAAAATCTACAATTGCAATCCTGGTTTCAATCTTCTTCATGTTTGTTCATCCGTGCCTCTTTTCTATTTGCTGTGTTATTATTATTATTGTACCTTCTTTTCATGTTGTTAGCAGTATCTTTTCCATGTTGTTAGCAGTATCTTTTCCGTGTTGCTAGCAGTATCTTTTCCGTGTTGTTAGCAGTATCTTTTCCGTGTTGTTAGCAGTACCTTTTCCGTGTTGCTAGCAGTATCTTTTCCGTGTTGTTAGCAGTATTTTTTTCGTGTTGTTAGTAGTATCTTTTCCGTGTTGTTAGCAGTATCTTTTCCGTGTTGTTAGCAGTGTCTTTTCCGTGTTGCTAGCAGTATCTTTTCCGTGTTGTTAGCAGTATCTTTTCCGTGTTGCTAGCAGTATCTTTTCCTTGTTGTTAGCAGTATCTTTTCCGTGTTGCTAGCAGTATCTTTTCCGTGTTGTTAGCAGTACCTTTTCCGTGTTGCTAGCAGTATCTTTTCCGTGTTGTTAGCAGTATCTTTTCGTGTTGTAGAGAGCTGGCCGTTAGTAGAGGTTCGATGGTATTTTTTAAAAAAATTTTCCCTCACTTTGGTTGCTGCTACCACCTGACTGTTTAAATTTGATAAATTTCATCATGTGTGTAGATAATAACGCCAATAAAAAATACACCTCGTGACTTTGCTGTTTTCCTCAGGTTTTAAATTCCACGCAATCTAGTGTCAAAAATCTGGAGGAAGATCTAGTTGCTCACAAGTCGTTCCTGGATAAGATCAGAAGAATAGCTGTAGAGGAAGATAAGAAGAGATTCCGATCAGGCTTAATTACGAGTGCGCTTGAAAACATCCTTGCTGTTGGTCAGTTTGGAGACGCCTTAGTGGAACTGATCCAAAAGTGTCTGTTTGATGATGACAAGGAGAAGAAGGCACTACAATCGACACTAGAAAGGGTATAAAACAAAAACAAAATGAGACAAACAACACACAGTGTCCACAGACAAGTCATCCTCTAATAAAATTTTCAACTAAGACCAGCAAGTATTGTCCCCGGGCAAGAAAAAATTAATGTGAGACTACTTGCCCAAGGGACAAGCTGAAATTCGAGTTTTTCGAGCTCTGTAGGTTGCTTCGAAATTTACAATTTTCCCAGTTTCCTTGGTAATTGGTTTTATCAGAGTTCTATTGTAGATACTGGTACTAGCTTGTGGATTTTGAATTGGAGGCGATTAGTCTTTTTGAAGCGTGTTTTTTGTTTCTATGAAAAGGTTGAAGCAGAATTAAAAAGCAACAGAGAACTCAATGACAACAAGCTAGAGGAACAACAAAAAGAATACAAGGCGAGGTAAAAACCAAGCTGTCATTATTATAATATTTCCCCAAAATAATGTAATTCTTCTTCAGGAGACACCAGTGCAGTCACTATGCGGGCGTCTGGTAGAGGAATCCGCCTTATGGAGAGTCAAAGAAAATGGCTGCAGAGAAGGACAGGGACCAACTCTTGTTGTCCATTTTACAGAGGTGTCCGCCTCGCAGAGAGTCAAAGAAAATGACTGCAGAATATTATGGACCAATTCTGGGTGTCCATTTTAGAGAAATGCTGATCTTATGAAGGTGTCCGTTTAGTGCGCGTTTATTGACACGGCTTCAGTTGTTGTGAAATTGGATAACGCTATCCACTGGATAACGCAATTGGTTAATATTTTCTTGTGTCTAGAATCTCTAAATTTGAAGAGGAGCATAATCAAGCTTTAGAGCTGTCCGCCAACAGAGGAGCACTTGTTAGGAAAGAGCTGGAAGCTTTAAAAGAAGAAACGGATAAACTCAAGTATGTGAGCTGCCAACAATTCCGCATAGCATTTAAATTATTGTTTGGTAGCGTATAAACACGAGCTATATATTATATGACTCTATTCATGCAATGATCAGATATTTGTCGTATTTTTAGGGAACAGCACCAAATTGAAGTCTCGGCAATGGAAAATAAAGTCAAAAGTCTGGAGGTAGAACTGAATAAGACAAGAAAAACGAGTTATGAAACAACGGTACCATTAGAAGCCAAGGTTGGTCTCATTGAAGGACGGTCTAGTTGCTTTTAAAACAGTTAAAATTCTTGGTCTACTCTTTCCAAACGACTTCCTTCTGAAACCAAAACCACCCTTCTGCAATGTTCACCTCTCCAGTGGTTTCTTTGCATCGACCACCCCGGCCTTTCTACACAGTCTCTCTCCTGGCACAGCAGGGTGCCCAGACGATCTGTTGGCGTAACTGGTTACAACGCAATATATGTCATGAATCAAGGATGCCCACCTATCTAAAACAAACACTCATAAAATATTCACCTCTCAGAAACTGATGCAGCCATCTTTAAACAACTCACCGGGGGGGTGTACTCCTGATAATTCTTGCTGGGGGTGAGCCGCCCGGTTCTCCAAACCCTGACCCTATTTCAGACCAAAACATGTCATGTTCCACACCCATTTTCAGACCAGACCTCTAAAACCCATACCCGTTTTCAGACCTGGGGCCCGTTTCTCGAAAGTCCCGATAATTAACGGGCCCGGTAAGCTGTCTCCGTTTTCATCGAGGTTCAATAGTTTTGCATGTAACATGATAAAACTATCAGTTAATGAAACAAAATGAAGTAGTTTGCTAGCCAGGACCCGCGCTCTTATTCTTTATATTTCGATTTGAATAAATTATTTGATTTCGGGCCCGAAAAGTTACCGGGACTTTCGAGAAACGGGCCCCAGGCCTTCAGGCAGAAATTTTGTCATCATAACTAATAACAACATAACAAAAAAAATTTTTAAATGCATTTCACAGTGATTTCGAATTCGCATTTCGTGCAACAGAGGAAATAGGAGACATCTGCACGCAGGCAAATTCATTTGGAATTGAAACGATAACTGCGTTCATAGTCATCCGTAGTCCGTAGATCCCCACCAAAATGGGCAAAGTGTATTTCCGTTTTCAGACCAAAAAGGCCCAAACCCCCCACCCTTTGTGGCGGCACATACTTATATGGCTTATATATAAGGGAGTACCCCCCCCCCCCAACTTTTTCTTTATAATCTGGACTGTTTAGACCTCTTAATTTGCTGTCACTATATCTTTAACGATGAGAGCGCAAACAGGGCGCGTGGCACATAAAAGCATGGTACACCTTTGCTTGTGCACCCCTTTCTCCAAAATTACATTTCCAGTTTCCCATTTCTCAGGCCTGCGTATTGCAGTCGTCCAAAGTGTGAGGGTGCAAACAAGGTGGTGGCTTTTGAAACTCCTGTTAATATGGCATCTTTCTATGTGTTTGAGGGAAATCAGTTCACCAAAAGTAACACTACTTTGAAGAACAGGGATCGCGCTTAGACTGTAAGCTCTCAGTGGAAGGCGCAAGGTTTTTGACTGCGTGATTCTAATTGGTACTGTTCAGGGTTCTGATCAAGCTGAAACTTTATCCGAGACTTTCTGGTTTTTTTTTCTCTGCTTTCCTTCCATAGTGCAAAGAACTGGAATGTTCGGTTAGGGAACTGAAGACTGAACTTCAAGTTGCTAAAGAAGAGCAACAGTCGCTGTTCACTCGACTATCGCAAGAGCAGGCAAATGTGATTACACTGAACGAAAAACTCAGTACAGCAGAAAAATACCGACTAGAATCAGCGGAGAGGACGGAATCTTTGTCTAAGGAGTTGACAATTCTTCGAGATAAACACAACGAAGAAACAAATAGTCTACGCAATATTGTTTCGGAAAAGGAACAACTTGTAAAGGAAATTCGCTTAGAGATGACAAAACTTAGAGATAGTGAAGTTGAAAAAGCGATTAATGAAGAAAAGGAAAAGTCGAACACTCGACTTGATGGAATATTGAACGAGTTAACGAAGGCGAATCACAATATATCTAATCTGACAGCCAATTTGCAAGCTAAGGAAGCTGAATTGTCTAAGCAACATGATGAGAATGTCAAAATGAAAAGTGATTTGGAGCTTAGAACTAAGGAAATGAACCTTGTCAGAGAGGAAAAATTGCATTTAGTGGAAGAACTCGAGAAGCGGCGAGTCGAGGTCTCAGATTTGCAAAGGCAATTAGAAGATCTAAAGACCACGCTAGAGTTAAAAACAAAAGGTTTAGTGGAAGCTGAAAACTGTGTTGAAAAACTTCACACCCAGCTAAACGAGAGAGAAAAGACAATAGCCAGTTTTCAAGCGCAGGGCACTAATCTAGCAGAGATAATAGAAAGGAACAGCCAAACTGGCGACTCCCTACAGAGGGAAAGAGAGCAGTTGATTCGAACGTTGGAAGAGAGAATCAGCGAAGTCGAGGAAATGAAGAGCCATCGCGAGATTTTGGCTAAGAAGTTAAGGGCTAAAGACAAACGGGTCAAAGAACTGGAAGAGGAAAAAAGTTCCGTGTCGGACAGTTTAAAAATTAAGCAAGAACAACTGGATGCTTTGATGGAAGACAGAAGCAACATAATGACCGAGTTGAAGCTGCGACAGGTGGAAGTGACAAAGTTGAAAGATGAGAACAGTTCATTGAGTTCACTAGTGGAAGGAAAGCACGGAGAACGAGAAAAAGAAATTAGTAAATTACTATCGCGACTAAAAGGTAAGTCAAGCCGAAATGCGTAACACTTACCGTATGCAGTCGATGAAACGCCGCAGCGACATTCTCTGACAACAATTCTTTACGGTAAATCGTTTGTAAATATTTATGTAAAACAGAACGATGTTTAAAGTGTCAATGTCTCGTTTTTTTGCTTAGAATCGTAATTGTCCGGCTGGTGTAGATTACCAATTTAAGTTGTACCGAGATTTTTTCGTGTAATCCTCGAATAAACGCCCCTTTTTTTCTGATGGATGCGGCGTTTATTCAAGGGCGTCGTTTAATCGAGTAAAGACGGCACTGGAGCACATCAGTCATTCTTAAGTTGACTCAGATGAGTATCCTCGCATCAGCTCCACTGTTTCCCAAAAAAAAACAAGAGTTGCCGGATAGAATTGAAACCCTCTCTGGGAGGAGTACGGACCGGGTTTCTTTAAGTTAGTGGAAAAATAGACGCTTGTTTTTCTTTGTTTAAAGGGGCAGTGTTATTGCAGTTTAGATCGTTTTTGTTTTTGTTTGTGTTTCGAGAAGCGATAATGAACATGTTCAAATAGTGTTATAGCTGATTATGACCAGATTTGAAAGAAATCGTTGTAATTTGTTTGCTATTTAATTTTTTAAAGGTTCAGAGCAGGACTTGACCTTGACACGAAAACTTCTTAAAACAAAGGGCGACATGAGTGGCAAAGGTAAACCATCTTCTGTCATTTATTAACTTAGAGCACTGCACTGCAGCGCTAACGCAGAGGCAATGGCTTCGAATCTCGTTAAAGTTCCGAAAATTTTTTTCTTGTTAATTTGCAATTGCTTAAATTGCTATTATCACTGAGACGATCATATTTGTATTTTCACAGTTCACGTCATCTTCGAATGCTACAGTATTCTCTCCACGTCATTGATCCTAGCAACACCTGGTGTTTTCACATGACCTTGCGGTGACCGAATTGGTTTTTTCTTTTTTGGGGGAAGGTGGTGGGGGGGGGGGGGGGAGGGGTGGGATTTGCAGAATTTTTGTCTCCCTTACAGCTTTCAGGTCGAAAATTCGAGGAATATTTTTGCCCGGAAAGGTATCGCTTAGGATTTTGCAGAAAGAATTATCCATACATAAAAAGTAAATGCCGTTGAAAAGATTTTGGTTTCACTAAAAGTGTTCAAGGTGGAAAGGCAAAATGTGTACCCATAAAGGTATCACTCAGGGTCTCGCGTAATAAATATCCATATATCAAAAAAAGAACTATAATAATGCCACCATACTGTCCTGGAGTAATTGGCCTCCATTAGTGGTCACATAAAGTCTGACCTACATTGAAATCTCTTGCTTATCCTACCCTCTTTTAAGGTAGATTTCCACGGTGGCGTTATTTTATCGTGCGTACGTGCGTAAAATTTACTTGCGTGAATAAAACAGTACGAAAGGCGGCCTGAAAGATTACGCTTAGAGGAAAAAGTTGAAGCAAGGTTCAATTTTGAACTTTTACGTTTGCATGCGACCTTTCATACATTGCTCCTATTATATTTACGCACCCTTAGTTGACTTTTTGTGCGATGATAGCACGAATTGAAATTCTTTCGTTTTTGCAGCTGTTCGAGTGGCAGAGTCCATGCAGCAAGAAGTGACAGCGAAACGCGGCGAACTAGACGCTTTACAAAACAAGTTAGTGTTCAATCTGGCTGTAGTTGTATACTTTGTCGAATTATGGACTTTCTTTATCATGCCAAAACTATAATAATGTGCAGAGGTTACAAGATGCCGACATTTTATAGAATCACTAGCTGTTATCAATAGCTGGAAAAACTTCCGTCTCTAAAAGTCACTCTTAGATCTATCAGAAACCCCTTCATAGACTTTACATCTCTTACAAAGTCGCTCCATAAGAAACCCTAAACGTGAACCCCAGGATATAAGAACCCTAAAAGTAAGAATCCTTGGCTGTAACTAGCCTTGGACGTAAGAACACCTGAATGTAAGAACCCCTCTAGATTTACAAGTCTCTGGATATAAGAAACCCTGAACATAACAATCCCTAAACATTACAAACTCTAGAAGTAAAAACCCCTGAACGTAAGACTCCTAGATGTAAGACCACTGGACGTAAGACCTCTAAACGTAAAACCCCTTGACGTAAGATCCCTGCTCTTAAGACCCCTTGATGTAAGACTCGTGGTCGTTATAAGACCTCTGAACGAAAGACTCCTGGATCCTGGACGTAAGACCTCTAAACGTCAGACCCCTAACCACAAGACCCCTGGTGGTAAGACCCCTGGATGTAAGATCACTAATCATAAGGCCCTGGATGTACGACCTATGGTCGTAAGACCCTGGATGTAAGACCTCTGGTCGTAATGACCCTGAACGTACCAGGTGATCTGTGACGTCATTGCAGGGGCCTGGGGAAAGAAATTTTAATGCCGTATCCCATAAACCAACGCGCGCACCAATTCAATTCAATTCAATCTGTTCCCGTCAGCTTTGGTTTATGGGATACGGCATTAAAATTTCTTTCCCCAGGCCCCCGCAGTGACGTCACAGATCACCTGGAAGACCCCTGATCGTAAAACCTCCGAACGTAAGACTCCTGGATGTAAGATCCCTGGTCGTGAGACACCCAAACGTAAGATCTCAGGATGTGAGACCCCTTCATGTACGGCTCCTCGACGTAAGACCTCTAAACGTAAGACCGCTGGTCGTAAGACCCCCGCTTATAACACCCCTGGATGTAAGACCCCTGTTCGAAACACCCCTGCCTTTTAAGACCCCGACTTAAGAATTCCTGAACGTAAGAACCCCTGAATTTAAGAATTCTAGGGCCCTAAGCCTTAACATAAGAACCCCTGAACGAAAGAACCCTTTGCTTCTTCTAAAACCTTATTTAAAATTTAGTTTTTGTCTCAAATTCAGCATTAGTAAAAGATTGATTGTTGTTCAACAAGTCTCATTTTGTTGAACAAAATTGAGCCCATCTCAACAACGTTCAATACGTTGAATGGCATTTTTCGATATTTCTTATGTATAGTATACAGTGCTGAAACCTTGTTGAACAAGTGCTCTTAGCTGATTATTATACATCTATGTTGAACCGTCTGTAATGGACGAAACACTCCCTTTTCATTGTTATCCTTCAAAGGAAGAATTCGGATAAGCCTCTAGAGAAATGAGGTGGAGGAATTCTTTAACAAACCCGCCAGTTACGGATACAATTTAATAAATATCTTTATTTTATAAACACCAATCAAATTAATAACAGGTGAACTTTCGCGCTAAAACATATCTTCACACGTGAAAATAACATCTATTTTCACATGTGAAAAGATCACCCTTGTTATGGCTACATGATAAATCGCGCTTTCGCAGCAAACAAACATTTAAGTGAAATGCTTTGGAATTTCATTGGTGTTTATATAATAAATAGAACATTACACTCGAAGAGAAATTTCGTACCTCAGAGTGGCCATGCAATATCCTCTAGTGCTGTAATCTTCAGAAATGTCACAGCACGGAAGAGGTTCAGTCTGTTTTCACATATTTACCCGCGACGTTGACTTTGGCCGCATTTATACTAGAGGACGTCTCAGACATTTAAGACGTGTCAGACGACTTAGACGTCTATAGTATAAATACGGCCCTTGTTGACCTACGTCTTCCCAATGCAGTTGTTCTTCTTTCCTTGGTCTTGACTTTAAGGTTCTTTAACCAGTTAAAATCTCTTCGCTAAAAACTTTGATGATTCCATAGGCCATTGCGAAGAATTTTACACTGCTGTGATTAGCTGAGACACTTATTGGCGCAAATGGTGAATACATTACCCTGATGTTTAAAGGCTCTGGCCCAGGCCTCGTTAGAGAGATAGAGCCCCCGGGGTGCTAAGCTCCTTGCGGTGTGATAAGCTCCTTAATCGATCCTTAATTTACGTTCATCGGCTAAAATTCGTTATTTACTCTTTATTTCCAGAGTCCATTGGCTGACCGAGAGTCTTAACACAGCTGCCAAGGTATGGAAACTCTATTTTAAACCCCCAAAAAATATTTCGTTTGAACGAGTCATTCATAAGCTTTTTCTGAGCAGTCAGAGCAAACGTGGAGTTATTGTACAGCCTGTGTGGGAGAAAACTGTGTCGCCTTTTACAGGGACCTTGGGACCCAGTCACATTAGGTCAAGCAATTTACTGACCCCGGAGACTAGGTTACTCGAAACTACCCGCATGTAGTTTGGAGTAGCCCCAACGGGGCTGTGGGACTTGGCAACACGCCTTGGCGTGTCACCCAACCTTTTCATGCAAAAGAAATCAAGTTCTGAAAAGAAAGTAGAAATAACAGGTTAACTTCCCTAATCCTTGACCTCAACCACCAAATAAGCACAACTATAGTTACCAACGGGGTCAGTTATCTCACTCGAATCCATAAGTGAATCTTATAGTTGTGGTTTTTTTATGACATTTTCAGGACGCTCGATATTATGAGAAAAGGAGCAATGACTTATCCGAGACTGTGAAGCAATTGACGGTCAACCGAGATCAACTGGAATTTGAGCTTAAGAAGACCCGACAGCAATGTGATGAATATAAAAAGCAGTTGAACCACATGGAACAAGCGCTCGAAAAGGTATCATGCAATTGCTGAGGGTCCCCAATAGCTTTTTCGGGATCCGGGATTTCCTTGATGAATATAAAAAGCAGTTGAACCACATGGAACAAGCGCTCGAAAAGGTATCATACAATTGCTGAGGGTCCCCAATAGCTTTTTCGGGATCCGGGATTCTGATGCAAAATGGTGGCAAGATTCGGGATTGAAGGTATGCCCGCGAGGTTGGATGCTAAAAAAAACCCTCGGAATTACGGGATTGCACGAAATTTTGGGTCGGGATTACGAGATTGAAGAACCCTATTGGGGAGCCTCTTTCCTATGCCATTTCTTTACAGAACCTCAACGTCACTCCAGAAAATTGATTTAGAATTTGACTTTTTGCTTAAATGCATCATCGCTCCTAAAAAACCCCCAAGCCCTTTTGAAGAAACATTGTAATTTTGGTAATTTTTATTGTGCTAAATACAAGTATACAACAACGACTTAAGAATTCTATAATCTCTTTTTTATGTTGTATAATAAACTATTTCTTTTAAAAAATCTGTGAATTTTTTTTTCATTGCTGCTATCATTATTTTAATTTACTATTTATTGTAATCTTAGCTGCTGCAAATTTGAAATCCCTGTAAGTAAATATGTATAGCGCTAAAATCCCTTGTTGTAATAAGCCTAACTTAATCATACCTACCCACCTCGACTAGTTTTAACTATTTGTGGGTAGACACCATTCAAATTGTAAATATCTGTTTCTTAATAAAGTGTGTTGTTGTTGTTGTTGTTAGCTTTACCTAGAAAATGCCAGTCTCTTGGATCATGAGTTTCCCTCTGTGAGTTGCTAAAGCGCCCGATGGGTGGTAGTTAGATCATGGGTCTGAATTCTATTAGAGACCTGCATTTTGTCGTCGTTACGCATTCGTCACCATGTTGAAATTAACATTGCATCTTTCCCATTGTTTTGTTTTCCCCTCCTTATTGTAGGCGGCTTTAAAACATGCGGAATCGCAAGGTGTCATAGAGAAGATGGAACAAGAAATGGCGAGACTAAAGCTGAAACACTCCCTTGAAATCAAGGTAAATGGCAATTGACACTTTCAGCTTTCAATTGGTAAATTCGTTACATTGTGTTAATATCTATTGTCTTTTAACCAAGGAACTTGAGAGGACTGCGAAAGCTCCTGTTTCCGTAAGACCAGACGCTGCCTCTTTAGTCGAGCTCTTGACAAAACTTAACTCCGGATTCAGGTAACTTTAATACGAACCAACAGAGCTTGAGACATTTGAGGGTAACCTTTTAAGCAGTTATTACTTTCAGCTTTGCTACCCCCCCTTCCCCCCCCAAAAAAAGAAGAAACATGCTGGGCATGGGGTTCATGTCTTGATACCACTCCTCCCCTTGGCAATGTTGGTCCCAAAAAAGAACTGATCTGCACCCATCTTCCTAAAAATTCAGCACTGATTGGGGGCGAGTAGAAGTGGAAGAAGACTTGTCGAGTTGCGCCTGAACGTGTAATATACTCTATAACGTGCTATATATCAGATGGAGAAAGGAAAAAAATTTGACCTTATGCTATTAGCTTGTTTTTTTTTTCTTTTGCAAGGTGGCCGCCGCTAACTACCCAGGGGAACTACGGCGCCGTTTACATGACTGCTAAAGACAATCCTACTCTTCTTGCCCCGGCCCCGAGCTGTCCACAGCCTATGATGGCGGAGCTGGAGACAAGACAACTTCCACAGAGTACAAAATCTGTCGAGGTGAGATTGGTCTAGTCTACCTGTTCTTCCATGAAGAGTAAACTATGCAACTGATCATTTCTTCATCCATGATAATAGAATGTGTGCCACGTGACTATATTTTCCCCTAACTTGTCTTTAACTGTTCTCTTACGTCTACAGTGTGAATACCTGTTGTAATAAAAATACCCCTAAACACGTTTCCATGTTAAGTTTTCGGGCATACAGTATTTTCAAATCAGATGGGGAGCTTATATCAAAGTTTCCTGACTGCGTGCATTTCTTTCGTGCTAGTGATGGCGTCACAAAATGTCAACTGTTTTCTCAGGCTACGTTTGAGCACATGGTATACATATAATTGTCATGTTTCATCAATTTCAGTGATTTCCTTTGTTCTTATGTCGTAACAATAGAAGCTCTTCTGATGAGTATCACCCTGCGAGCATGGCCTTCTTACGGGTTCTTGAGTGAGGAAGGGAAAAGCCTTTGAAGTCGCCGCAGCCCGAATTTCTGGACTAGTCAATCTTGTTTTCTCGCTTTAAACCAGTTTTTTCGAGTTCGAGCATCCATTTATTGATAAAATGATGGTCACGAGTGAGCCCGCTGTGCCAAGCGCACGGCTATTAGGCCTGGGTTTCAAACTATATTCAAGAAACATGCCGCGCATTCTCAACAGAGAGCTTGCAGTCTTTCTCGAGTACACCAAAATCAAGCAAGCGAAAAAACGGCTCTGCTAGCAAGGTGTGTGAGTATTTGCAGCTATTCTCAATCTGTGCTTTTATTATTTCTTTATTTTTTTTTTTTCCCCAAGACAAGTGAAGCCTCTTCAAAAAAGAACGAAGAAGTCACAGATGACCTTAAAACGTTACTTCATGAAGTACGCAGTTTGATATCAAGTTTCCAAGCCCATGTTTCTCAAACCGTGACCCCGGCAAGAGGTCCAGAGACTGCGATGGCATCACAAGGGCCTCCTCAGCGAGGACCTCTTGATGATGCTCCTGTTCACCCAAGTGAACAAGATAATGGGGTAGAGTATCAGACTACGGTCCGCCATGTTGGTGCTCCAGAAAAGGTGCACTCTGAAGGCACCAGCGAGGGGAAAGGGCGTGGCGAAGAACCAAACAGCAGACACCATAAGAATCAACTTTCAAAACAGCACATGCGACCCAGACCGGTTGTTTACAGTAAACATAAACAGGAACTTGACAGGGGCTCAGTTTCTTCGCTAACTACTGATTTAAACTCAAGAATAAGCAGTAATTCTGATGACGATGATATGGAGGAGTTTGCCCTTCCTTTACACAGTTCTTCACCAAAGAAGGACAGTGTTACAAGCAGTGAAGTACACAGTGATTTCTCACAAACACTGGACAAATACTCGCTACTTTCTGCCTCGAGCAATAGTAGTGACTCCGTCACGTCTCTCTTAATCGACCAAACAACGTCCACAGGAGACACTGTCATTTCACGTGACGGCTTCAACACGGCTCATTATAATTGGAAATCGAGATCTAGTGCGTCTTCGGTTTCTAGTAGTCAGCGGAGCTCTAGCCAGAAGTCAGATGAAGTGCAATTTTTAAAGACTCGCTCACGCCCAGCACTTCAGGACCCGCAGGCCAAACAACATAACGATGTGATCTCCTCTAGACATCTTACTATGCATCGAAAACAGGACAAGCCTTCATCGGGAAAACAAGGTAAATTAGTCAAACGCATTGTTAAGGCTGATTTTCCTTGTCTGGATCACCTCGATTTCTTGCGACGAATGGACAATTGAGTCGATCCGAATTTTACGAAAACAAGATTGTATATAGACCAAGCTATTGTGATCGCCCCAGTCGCCGTATCTTCCCGTATTGCCATATGATCGTTTCCACTGCCTCTGCTTATTTGAGACGACCCAGTTGATCGAGTCGATCCGGACGAGTGTGTGTGTGAAAACCAGCCTATACATAGACTTGAGCTCTAGCCAGGCGATTACGATCTGCCTTATCGTCTGGATTGTCCCGCTTCGCATCATTGGTTTGTTCATATGATCATCTCGACACCCTCAACACATTTTGAGACGACTCAGTTGATCATACAGTCGAACCGCCAGACAACCGCCACTTTGGGGACAGAAGAAAGTGTCCGTTTATGGGAAAGTGTCCGTTATGGGAAAGTGTCCGTTATGGGAAAGTGTCCGTTTATGGGAAAGTGTCCGTAATGGGAAAGTGTCCGTTTATGGGAAAGTGTCCGTAATGGGAAAGTGTCCGTTATGGGAAAGTGTCCGTTTATGGGAAAGTGTCCGTTATGGCAAAGTGTCCGTTTATGGGAAAGTGTCCGTCATGGGAAAGTGTCCGTTTATGGGAAAGTGTCCGTAATGGGAAAGTGTCCGTTTATGGGAAAGTGTCCGTTTATGGGAAAGTGTCCGTTATGGGAAAGTGTCCGTTTATGGGAAAGTGTCCGTTATGGGAAAGTGTCCGTTATGGGAAAGTGTCCGTTTATGGGAAAGTGTCCGTTATGGGAAAGTGTGCGTTTATGGGAAAGTGTCCGTTATGGGAAAGTGTCCGTTTTCGAGGCAAGTTTATGCTTACTGTAACCTATAATGGTAAACCAATCATAAATATTATACATATATAAAATACACAATAAAACTTATTTTGAATCAAATGATAATAAGACAAAATGAGCATGGTCAGCCCCACCGTGGGGCATTCGCAGCTTTATCAAAACAAAATGACAAATGCCTGGAGGGGGTGTGGGCACGCTTGGAATTGACTGAGCCATTATCTCGTAAATAGTGGCTTGGTGTATTTAACAATTATTCCTCGAGCCCGAATGGGCTCTGTGTCAATAGCCCATGAGGCCGAACGCCGAATGACTCAGAGGCCACGAGGGCGAGAGGAATAATTGTTTTTAGTAAAATCCAATAGCTGGTCAAAAATATCGAGAATAAAAAAAAACTTTTGCTAGTTAAAGCTAGACTTTAATCCTTTTTGCCGCCAAAAAGCCCTCGCTTTTCGCTACTAGTGGGCTATAACATATAGCCTAGCAGTAGCTCAACCAATCAGAACGCAGCATTAATGATAGACCGCTAGGTGGATTTTACTAATATATTATATTTTGCTATTCTTGCAGAAAGTACTTTATTTAGTTTGGGCTCTAGAGCGATTTTCGTTTGACCTTGAAATGAAAACGCGCGAACAAAACAGAAACAACAAACGAACGGAAATAGAGCGATTTGATTGGTGTATCGAACAGATACAAACGCGCTTGGCTTTTGGTTGGCTAAGCGAACGCTCGGGTAAACAAACTTCATGCCCGGAGAACTTTCTAGAAATTGCTTTGACGTCATACTGCAACACGATTGGTCAATCGAACAATGCCTTCTCCATATTAGGGTTTTCTTTGGCGGGAAAACGAAGAGTCCATGTTTTGTTCTTTCCATCCATTGGTTGATAAAACAAATAACAAACACTTACGGAAACCATTTTTCAAGGTCATACGAAAATCGCTCTATTTCCATAAATCTAAACCCTGTGCTTACTAACAGATGGAAGTGCAAAGGACCTTCAATAAGCTCTTTCACTGAGCGATCCTTGGCCCAACGACCTTTTTTTTTTTCCTAATATTTAGTGTCCTCGAGGAGTGATTGTCCTCAGAAGGAGCCGGTTTATAGACGTGCGGAAATGATCTTACAATCCCTGGCACTGACAGGAGAACAACTTACCAAGAAAAACAGAGGTAATCATTTAACAAGGCTGTTGCTTGAGATTTTTCCGGCCATTTCCAAATTTGCAAAGTCTCTGTTTCAAAGCTAGGCTAACTGCGAAGCCGTCAAATCCTGGCATTGTGGGGTCGCTTATGGGAAGTTCGACTGTATTTTATTTTACTGTAAGGCTTAACAGTCTTCAAAACCCCAAATTGTTCATCAATGCCTTCTTTTGTAGTTGCTTTGTTATTTAAACCTTCCTTCAACGCTTTTTCTCTGTTTTGTGAATACTTTTCAGTAGCTGAATTTGGGTAAATTCAATGACAGCTCTTTCCATTGTATGTTTTTTTTTTTTTCTTTAGAAATCGAGCATTTGTTAAAGGAACAAGACAAGAGGATCAAAAAATGTCGCAAGAACGAGAACAACATTCAGGCTTTACTGTTGTAACGTTTTGAAACGAAGCTTCCGAACTCCAACGCTATCTTGATACGGCTTCGACAAGTGTACAGGGAATAAAGGCTTTCCTGTCGTACGTCTTTCTGTAGCTAAGAGCTTTGGAGCTACACCCATATTCTCCTGGCCAATTTGATAAGCTACACGTCTTGGTCTTGTGAGGCTTCAGGGGGTAGCCTTCAAAACTTCAGAGATTCCCCGTCCTTAAAGCCTGTAAGTTACATGGCTTGCCGTTTTGTGTTTAACTTTAATTTTTCAGTGACAAGAAAAGTAGTGAAATCAACATGTACATAAAAGATCCATCTGTAAAGGATTTTATTACATTTTTACAGATAAGTTGTATTTTTTCTTTGTGTGTACCTTAATGAAAAGAAAAAAACAACGTTCAGATATGAACGATTGTAATAAACACGGCAAGGTGCTGTACGCGGATCAACCATAGTTGATAAAGTTTTGTTCGCTTTTTTGTTGGACTTGACGGTCCATAACCTTCAATACCATTCCTATTACTTTGATCTTATTGACCAATAAAAACGTGGTATTTATTTATTCAGACACAATTTTTCATGAACGAAAACAAAGGATTGTGCACGGTCAGGGAGCTCCCACCATAAACGGCAGCACTGTTGTTTATATCTCTGAATGATGTATGCCGGATTTCATAACCAGTCTCCTCTACTAACAGTGGGTCAACCAACAACGCGTATAGCAAAAGAAATCATCGCCAAAAAGACGGAAACCATCGACAGCTTAAGTTGAAAGCTGTAACTGCCCATCAGAAATCCAGACTTTCTGTTCTTTAAGTAGGTTAATAACTTATTGACTTCATTTCTTGAGCAAAAAATATAACAACTGTGGTTTGCGTTTGAAAAATGTACCGATGCAGAGGACAGCTCGGATTCTAACTCTACCAACGTTCCTGGACAGAACTCGTTCACCTTAGAGCAGAATTCTTCGTCGTGGTTTTGCATTTGCTCGGCAAAGTAGAGCGGTGCTACCCAGATGACAACTGTATACAACAGAAATCCCAAGAACAAACCAGTGTGCACGGCGTTGTTCTTTATTCCTTGAAATGCCTTAATTATGTCGATACAAAGGAACGGTGTAGCAATTATCAATATAATGTTATGGGTAACAAACCATTTTGTCAAATGTGAACAGGAAGATTTGACCTTTCTTGAGTAGTTGGTTAAGTGGTCGTAGACAGCACCTTCAGCACTTCCCGTCCATCTCAAGTATTTCAACAATAACTGTTGTAGACGAACAGAACAAACCTGGTGGAGAAGGTACATGGTCCACAATAAAGCCAAAGAGTTGCCAACACCGTAGATATTAATCGGATAGTTTAGAAAACAAACAAAGTGATTCACGAAACCCTTCAAGAATTTAAATGAAGAGTTACACTGAAAGCGACGGTGCATCCAAACTTCCGTGTTGAAGAACAACAATACTAGCAGGACCAAAAAGAAATAGGACAAAATTATTCCTATTTTGAATCGCTTTAAAGTCGCTCTGAATTCTTCCATTTGGTTGACTTGTAATCTAACATTGAGCATGTTATTTTCGAGATCCCGTGACCGGAAGTAGAATACGCCAAACAAATGACTCAAATACATTCCGAAATCGATGGCCAAGAAAACGTAAATATCTATTGATTTCCATGCCCCGTTTGCGATCGAGTGAAAATCGGATGCGATTATTAGCGTCAGTAGAGCGTTTATTAGCACTGGGTAAAGATATCTTTCCACTAAGCAGGCTGAAGTAGGGCACCAAAGCGAAAGGCACCTGAGAGTTCGTCTAAAGACAGTCAGTTCTTCACACTCTAAGCTGAGTTGAACTTGAGGATCTATTAGAATGACAGTGGCTTGGGGCGTGTTATCTGCTTCCTCCTCTGGGGTTTCGTATTCAGAATTGTCGCTGTCGCTGCTCCTACTGCTGGTTAATATAGCATCGGCCATCAAACTTCATGCGATGAACAAAGCGAAAAAAAAACTTACAGGAGTTGTCCTTCCGTTATCATTGGTTTCAAAAGACTTGTACCTCTTGGCTGACTTTAGCCTGCGTAGCAAGCGTTTCCGTGCGGTTTAGGAGCAAAGAACGAGGAACGAGAGTCTAAGACGGGAGACCTGCATCAAAAATGGCGCCAGTAAAAGAGCTGGGAGGGGGTGGGGAAGAAAGGAAGGAAACGCTTGCAGACAAACCCTGGGATTTTGAAAACCGCCCACTTGGCCTGTCATGCCTGAGTTCCCGAAACCGACATTTAATGCTGTCATCAGCTGTCATAATTGACCAATAAAATGTTTGGCTTTCAGTGGAGCGGAAATGAACTTCAGAGGACGCGCGTGTGTGAACCCAAAATATATTTTTTCGCTGTGGCTATATGGCCGGTAACCGGTCAAGGTTTTCAAAGTACTAAATGGCCGGCAGTTCTATATTCTCAGTAAATTTCACAAAATCGAAAGAAAAGCATTTCAGGATCGCTTGACTTTTCTAAATCGACATATGATAGTTTACATTAGCTGGAATCTTTCGATTTTTTGAAATTTACTGAATATAGAACTGCCGGCCATTTAGTATTTTGAAAACCTTGACCGGTTACCAGCCATATAGCCACAGCGTTTTCCGTATTTTGGAACACGTGGACGGCGTTTATGTTGAAATGTCAATGAATCCGAACGATCAATACAGGCTTTGGACGTTTGTCTTTTTAATCCGTCGAACAGAACAGTCTGTAAATCACCATCTGAGAGAATTCAACATACCAGGCGGGGGGGGAGGGGGGAGAGACGAGGTCTGGGACCGAGAAACGATGTTCTCACAACTTGCAAAGCGATCACCCTGCGTGATGGCCAGCGGATAATTGCAGCTTTTTCCCACAGTAAATATTTTTAGACTTTTTAGAAGCAAGAAGTGAACCGGTAGAGGAAATCAGAAATGCTTAAAAAATTGAAAAAAATAATATCATGCATCTTTGTTCTTCTTGCATATCGTATTATCGTATTTGTCTTTCGGTACTGAAATTGCGGGGGAAACTAAAACGCAACCGCGTTAGATCTTAACCAACAACAACGCGCTCGATGGATTTATAGGTTACATCGTTTTTGCCGAGCAAGGATAACTTGATGCTGATAAAAATTACTGGAGAAAGTGTCAAATTTATCGGAAGCAAGAATATTCAGAAAGCTTTATAAATATGAGCTTGCAGCTCTACATATCATAACTGAATTAACATCAGCTGATAAACATTCACACTTCATAACATTTCACTCGTTTATTACGATCAGTCAACACCTTGAATCCAATGTTAAAATTCAAAACGATCCTAATAAACAAATCAGAACTACTACTGAACGCTCTGTACCTTGAAGCGACTTTAACTTTCCTAAGGTTTGCTGCAAAACACGGCTCGATAGCTCAACTCTTCGGCGGTTCTTATCAGTACGGAGCTATATGTTGCATATTCCAAACTCTGCAGAGGGAAATTGTTTAACAGAAAAAGAAAACCACACACTATGTCTGAAAAGCGACATCAAATCAATAAATTTGCGAATTACCAAAATATAATAGTGAGAAACAGTCCCGCCTTCGACCGCCATGTTTTTGTTTCTTCTCAAGACCGTTGATCTATGGATTTTGACGTAATGCGCATGATCAGTACCAAATCCGCTGGCAAGACCCTTGCTGATCGCTTTGCAAGTTGTGAGAACATCGTTTGGATTTCAGTTAAGGTGGCTGAACACAGTTTTGGCAGTTTCTGAGTATATGTCATTCGCCAACTTATGGCAAGAGAAGGGTTGCAGCTCACAAGCTGAAACTTAGCAAGTAGAAAATATATTAATGAAAGATTTTGATTCAGAGGTAAAATTTGACATTTTCGTAGTTTCCATGGCAACATGAACGATTGAATACAACCCTAAAATTTCACTTTTGCTCAGTTTACAGAAAATTCACTCATTAGATTTTCCTATAAAACTGCACACAGCTTACTATAATTAATCATTACCATTTGAAACTTATTTGACCAAATTTTAACAGAGGGGTTTTTAGATAATCAATAATAGAATTGTACTGTAATTATTAAATGTGTCATAAAAATCGTCTGTTGAAATTCCATTTTAAAGTTCTCATTATTTAAAACACCATAAAAGTAAAAATTCTGCCAAATATTACAAAGTTTTAATGAGTAGATTTTGAGAAATCGTCTTCTGTGTACCATTGCTTTTTCGGCGCCATGTTTGTTTGTCTAAGTTAAAACACTTGCCGTCACGCGAGTTACCGCTGACCGCCCGCAATACTGTGTTCAGCCACCTTAAGAGAATGTATGGGAAGTAGCTTCCCCCCCCCCCCCCCCCCCCCTGCAACATACCCACCATGACACATTGCAGGAAACCATCGCATTCGCGGACAAAAGAAAATCGCTTTTAGTTATTCAGATCCAGGAGGCACTTTGGAGAATAAATTAAACGACCTGAAACCCTTATTTAGTCGCAAGAAGAGCCTTACGTTTCAAAAGAAGTCAAAGAAAATGCTCTTGCATTGGATCGCAAATCTTGCCGACCAGAATATAAAACAACAACAACTGAAAATTAATATGCGTGTCACGTACCATACCCTCCTCTCACCATGAAACGAACATTTGATCGACACGTGTCAACATTGTTCGGCTAGCCGAGCCAATCAGGCAGCGAACGCAGGTTTTCAAAATCGAGGGGTCTGTCTGCAAGCGTTTCCTTCCTTCCCTTCCCCCTCCCCCCACTTTCATTTTTTTGGCCCTTGTTTCCTTTATCGCGCGGCCAAAACCTAGAATCTTTCTTTGCTCCGAAACCAAACGGAAACGCTTGCTACGCAGGCTAGGCTGACTTCCGTTCAAGGCTATCACTTGAGACTCTGTTTAGGATCGAATTGAGCAGACTGATGACGAATGGTAACTCCGAGGCTTAAAAGGACTGGCACATACTGAGAACTGTTGCCGTTGATTTTAAAGGTACGGTTTAAAAACTTAAAATGTTTTCATTTATAGAAAGTGAATCCACAAATTTATTCGTGGGGATTTCCCGCAAGACTGGCTGGTTTACTATTCTTGTAAATACTGTATAACTTCAGAGGTATTGTTATCAAATATTTAGCTGTAACTGTCGCACAATCTTTCTAGACTTTTTTTTAACATAGCCTTCTGTCTAACTGAGAGTATGTTCCATTTTTATTAAACTGTTTATCCACACGATTTCAACTAAAGTGCTAATATGATAATTGTAGATACTTTTGTAGATATCAGTCATACCTCATTCATGAGCATAAACCTTTAATAATTAACCTACACAGCGATTCTTGGAAACTTCCCTTAAATTGAGGCCCATGAATATTTAGTTGCTGAATATTTAACATGTAGAAATTCAGTTGACAAACCGGATCCTAATAAAGGATCTAATCAGCTATACATTAAAATACCGAGCAAAAGAAGCGAGAATGATTTTGCAGTCGGGAATACAACTCTTGGTGCCTTGGGTATTAACATTCCTTATTTCTTCATTTGTATTTATTTATACTATTTTTACATTTCAATTTTTTTTACATAATGACTTCAACGGCTTTTGTTTTGCTATTCTTTCAACGTTCACTTTTTCCTTATTTAATTTTTACATTTTATATAAAAATAGGTATGACACGGGCGTCGATAAAACCAGGAACATGGAACATTCCGGAACATCCCGGAACATGAAAAAAATAAAATAACTTTTTTAAAAATTAATAATAACATAAAATAACCACAACAAAAAGAAAAATAAAGAAAAAGAAACTGGTATCATCTCCGAGGATGAGAAAACAATATTTCGTCGCAATTGATTTGTTGGGCGATTGAGGGTCCTTGCAAATGACAGTAATGAGTGAAGGCTTGCTTCATAGTCTCCTTCGCAGCCGTTTTTAGGCTCGTCACGCAACGCTCCTCCCCACAAAGGAGCCAAGTCGGTAAGTAACTCATTTCAAGCCAACATATAGTCTCCTTATATATACACCTATTTCAATTAAGGTTGCTTCAGAGAAAAATGATGCATGATCCATGTTTCATAGCCCGCAGTGCATTATTGTAGCAAGTCTAGTAAATCATGTGCCCGCAACGAGCCTAGAAACCTAGAAAGCAAATGCTGCTGACGCTTCTATGCTATGTCAGAACGTTAAGACAATGTATTTCTAACACTGAATCCTAGGCTTTTTATTAATTTAAGACAGTGATTTGAGGTTAGGTTTTTCTCTGTGGTAATATGCAAATGCTGCAAATTTTCAACGAGTTACTTGGCTCTTGCACGTGGGAATTTGGATGGAGTTTAAAAAAAAATCAAATTCAAGGCGTTTGTTGAACAACAACACAATAAATAACTTTAAATAAAAAAAAGAATAGTGTTGATTTGCGTTATTGAAATAATCAGCATTCTGGCCCATGCAAAAACCCAGCTTAATCATATGGGCCTTTGTTAAAAGAAAAGGCTTCTAATTTTTTACCATGACATTTTAAAAATGAAATTTTTCAGCTCGCTCATGCTTAAGAATTTTAGCAGCCATTTGACTTGAAAGCTCTCTTGAATGCCTTTTCACAAATGGTCTCATTTCAATGAACGTGAACAAGATTAAGAAACGGTCCAGATAAGAACGATAGCAACAACGGCAACGAACATGTTGGAATGCAAAAAAGGTGCTAACTTTTCTATTGTCTGTACTTACTTCTGATTGGCTTAAACAGCAAAAGTTAACAAAACTTCATAAAACAGTACATATATTCATCCTTACTTTCCAACCATCTTCCATATAACAAAATCTGGTCTCAGTTTGAATAACAAAGAAATCCTATGTGGGGAACATATAAAATTGTAAACTTTTCTTGGCTATTGTTTTCAACTCTTGTGATTGGTCAAAATCTTTTCAAACAAAAAAACACCCTGTCAAAGTAGAGTGTTAATGCATTTTATTGCGTAAACGGCCTTCATGTAGGTTTATGCATTCTCTGTGTAAAAATGAGAACATTCCTATATGGGGAAAGCACGTTGCCGCATAACAAAAGAAACTGCTATCCACCTCACCTGGATCATTACTTAAACTCTTCGCTACAAAAGGGTTTACCATAGTGTACTGCAGGCTATGAAACATGGTTGTATTTAAAGAATACCCATAAAAATCCCAAATTTGGAAGAGTGAGACAAGTCCCAATCTGGGAACTTAGTTGGGAATTCCTTGGTTGGGACTTGTCTCACTTTGCCAAATTTGGGATTTTTATGGGTATTCTTTAAATACCCTAAAATATCCAAAAATGGGAATCCGTTATTTTTTCCTGTGAATAGGTGTATAACCGACATTTGTTTACTTGAGGTGCTTTGCTTTCTTGAGGTTCACATGAATTACTTACAGATTAGACTCTGTCAACTTAAGAAGAGCTTAGGAGCTCCTGTCTTTGGATTTTAGTAGACAATACTCACATTGTTAATGATATATGAAATGAATCACATGTGAACTGCGGAAATGAAATGAAGAAATGATCGTCGCAGTTAACGCAATTTATGCAATTGCGTAGAGAAATTCGTAGTAGTTTCTATACTGTTTACAGTCAGCCTAATATTTCAGACGTCTCCTCGAGTCGCAAGAGGAGTTTGCGACTCGTGGAGAGGGCTGAAATTCAAGTGAAACGCTGTTCCCCCCTATATTTCGAGCCCATGCCTAATTTATCGAAGACAATTGAAGGTTTGCTTACGCCACATGTTATTTTTGTAAACACTATTTTTCAGCTAAATTCACTGAATATTACAGTATCCGTTTGTTACATGTCCGGGTCAAAGGTGAATAGAAAGGAAAGGCGAGCCGTCCGTCTTTGTTTGTTTGTTTTTGTGTTCCACCTTGCTAAATATATCAATTTCTGAGCATTTGGTTCCGTCGTGAAGTCTTGTCGCCGGGAATAGCTACGCATTACTGTTTCCAAAATGAAATCTTGTTCACTAAAATCCAGGGAACGTCACAAAATTCAAAGAAACAAACACGTTAGCAAAGCATTCGAATTAGCAGATAAATATAAATACACTGCAAAAGTATCTCTCAAATAACTTCGCTCTCACCAGTTTCGTCTTCAGAGGATACCCAAATCACTTTGACAGCGTCGATCGCCAGTCCTCAACTTGCGGCTCGGGAGACAGCTAAAATTCAGGCTAACTGATAACAGTTAGAAACTACCACTGCGCTACCACTGCCACTACAACTATTTACGGCGAATGTGAATCTTATCCAAAGTCCAAAGCGACGAGCCCCTAAGCTCTTCTTATTTTAATATAGTTTGAATTCTCAATCGCCAAACAAATTAATTGCGACAAAATATTGTTTTCTCATACTCGGAGATGATACCAGTTTCTTTTTCTGTATTTCTATGTTTTTCGTTTTTTATTTTGTTGTTGTTGTTATTTTATGTTATTATTTATTTTTACAAAAATTTTTATTATTATTATTATTTTATTTTATTTATTTATTTTTTCTTGAAAATTATTTTATTTTTTCATGTTCCAGGATGTTCCGGTATGTTCCGGAATGTTCCATGTTCCGGATTTTATTGACGCCCGTATGACACGCTATCCTTCATTTTAAATTGTAACGTTTTAGCTTGACCTGAAGGAAGAAGGCAGTGCCTTCAGAAATATTGGTAACAAAAAATATATATTCCCGACTGTAAAATCAGCCTTGCTTCTTTTGCTCAACATGTAGAAAAGCTCTTATGAAAGATATGAAGACGTAATCCATTAGGAAATTAAGTAATTTTAATTGTCAGTGGACAGAAACCTTGTACCAGAATAATTTAAACTAAACTGAGGGCTAAAGACGTAATTAGTTATCTGTAATAACACCAAAAAAATTTCTTTTGAGAGCCGGAAAAAATAAATGTAGAATTTCACAAAATGACATCTTACACATTAAATTTTGAGAATTTTACCTAATGATGTTTTGCAATTCTTGTTTTTTTTTTTGTTTTGTTTTGTTTCGTTTTTTTTTTTTTTTTCTTCAAAGGATTTAGAGGTATTAAGGCGAAATCTCGGAAACCGGGCCAGCCCGGTCAGAAAAAATCTCGATTTGCTTGATCAGGGGTAGACTTTCTAAGGGTGTGTTCCTTTCGGTGAATCCAAAAACGGATTTTAGATCTAAGAACGGATTTCGCGTTCCTTTCGGCAAATCCAAATCCGGATTTTTGATCTGGTGAATGCTTTTTGAAAAAGGATTCATTGGATTTGAAATCCGAAGAATCCAAATCCAGATTAACGGATTAGTGATCTACGCTGTTCCATTCACAGTGGATCCGAAATTAGTCAGATGATCCAGCGGTATTTCCAGTTGAAGTATTCCCACAGAGGCCGTAGAGTTTCCTCGTTGCTGTCATTTGCCGCAAAACATCTGAAAACATTAGAAGATTGTTCCTGGTACATTAAAATATCTGGCATATACTAACCATTTGTCTCTAAAAATTGCTTGAAATCAGAAATGAGTAAAAGGAACAAATGAACTGCTATCTAACTACAAACTCGCTTGTAGACGTGACAGGCACTCGATCGTGTTACATAAAAAATCCGAGCTATGGAACTGGATCAAACTGGCCGACATTCTTTAGATAATTTTCAATTTTAATGTGCTTCTTTCTTTGTCCGTTTTTATGTTCCATCGTCGCTATTCGAACTGCCGACCACCAAATTCTGCACGGTATAATCGCATAATTTGTCAACAGTAGAAAACACGTCATTTTTTGGGAGGCTGTCGTGCATATTGCACGCGTTGGCGAAAGGTTACCAAGGTTACAAATCCAATTTCGGATTTCACGTTCCTTTCGACCGCGAAATCTGGCAAATCTAAGATCAAAAATCCGTTTTTGGATTCGCCGAAAGGAACACACCCTAAAAGTCCTTCGTTGCACGTAATAGAGCTAGCCAATAATATTGACGCCGAAGACAAGTCCCAACATGCCTCTTATTCCCACACTTAGATCAACAACCCCTCGTTCCCATCATCATTGACGTCATTACCAAGTGGCGCATAGGGTAGAAACAAGATTCCTCCAATGATCTCTTGCTCTTTTTTTTCCGGGACGTTTCCCTTTTTCACTTGGTAAGGGTTCTAGCGTCGCACCCAACCCCTACCCTGAAGGGCTAGGAGACTACAGCTCTCTTGTCCAGCAAGGATGAACCTACTAGTGGTCCAGTGGTATAGACTGTACTTAGCCTGCGTAGCAGGCGCTTGGAGGCCGTGAGCGAAAGCGAGAACGGGCGCGCGCGAGGAAGACACGTGAAGGGTGATGGAGCTCTCTCTCCCCTCGCGTGTCTCCTTCTCGCGCGCCCGTTTTTTCTTGTGACTACTACTTCCAAGCGCCTGCCAAGCAGGCTACACTGTACTAGCCACGAACTTCGGCCATTACTCCTTGACAAGGTGTCAGTCTCACTTGAGAGATATACCCCGGTGGTCGGACATGATGTTATGGAAAGCAACCCCCCCTGTGCTATTGTATTAGTAATCTATACCACCAAGAGAGGATAATGGAAAATTATCCTATTTGATACCACGCCTTTATCTTAGATATTGTATTTCAGCACGGAATCAATAGTGATCACCATACTTTGCACGTAGCTGTTATCCTTTCTGGAAAGGGCAACGGTGACCTGAATCACGGCCATCAAAGTCTTAAAAGTAAGTTCATTTTACTTTGTTTCATACTAAGAACTTATATTTTGCTTTTGTAAATGTAAGCCTTTGTTTATAGGGGAAGTAGTGCACTCTTATCATAGCCATAACTAGTTCATAGGTACTCCACTCTTAAAGTTAAAAACTAATAATCTAAACGCAGCTGACAGGAAGCAGCCGACTCCTTACATCCATGGCCGTGGATAGGAGTTAAACTGGGGACTGTCGAGAAACAATTCCTGCTAGCTTATGGTAAGAGCGGAACTCCGGGATCGCGGGTCAGTTGCGTGTCCGAAGCGCTGATCACTCGGTTACGCTACGTGCTGCTATTGACCTCACTTATCTTTAGAAATTTACTGTAGCATACAGGGCAGACACATCCTCGGAGACCCAGGGGCAGTCAGTCGGGACGATACAATGTTCGTGGTGAAAGTTTACTGCAAGATCGAGACGAGCCCCTGGGCACTTACTCTTACCGAACCAGTTCCAGAAGCGTTTGAATTGCCTACTTCTGATTGGCCAGAAAACATTTTTCTGGCCAATCAGCGAAGAGAAGCAGCCGGGTGACTCTCGTGTTTCCTTACACGACGTAGTTTTCCTCATCGATCGCCATAGTTGCGTAGCGCTTTCAATAATGGGGAAAGTTTCTCGAGGAAAGTTTCAGAACAGAATGTTAACAACGCGGAAAAATTACAAGCTTTACCACGGCTACAAGAAACAAACACTCTCCGATGAATTTTTAGGGCGGATCTTTCGAAGGTATCGTAAATTTTTATAGCTGATACGATACGCGATACATGACTTTCACTTTCCATCCCTTTGCACACACTGTCTAGTATACAACGCCAAGCTTACATTTTAGATGTCCATGTTCGTTGCACGACTTCTGAAACTTTCCACAGCGTGAAAATCTCCGTTGCACGGGCCACGCAACTACGTCGATTGATCGTGGGAAATGCCGTGCACGCACCCTTCTTCTTGCTTTCGCGCCAAACTCCTTTCGAGCTTGAAGAGAGCTTCAAGGATGCTCAGTAATCTTAGGTCTAAAAGCTGACAGACACTTCACAAGAATTATCATGTTTTTTGTCACCATTTATTGACAATTGAAAGCTGATGAAGTAATCCTTGTGACTGCTGAAGATAGAGTGCAATTGAACATTTATATATTATATGTAGAAAAACATCCCATAATACTGAGCTACAGATGCCATTACATTAGTTTTATTTTTAAGCTGTTGAGATTTTTATTTACTTCATCGTTATTTGAGTTCGCATGTCTACTATAAATTATATACTGCTTGTGTTATGTAAATACTAGGGAGCTGTAATATTTATTTTATTGTAATTCGTTAATAAACGTTTACACTGGAGTATTCATTGGTGATTCTTTCTGTCCCAAAGGATTTGTTCTACTAGGTGGTACTTGAGTATATTTTTTGAAAACTGTTTTGAAAAATGGGGTGCACATTATATTCGGGTGCACATTATACACAAGTAAATATGGTATACCTACACATAACATACAAAACTGTCTTTCAACACCCTCTGGAAAAAAAGAGAACTGTGCTGAAATTGTCACTTACTGTTTTCAATAATTCTTAAGTCTTTCTTCTTTTGGATTTTATTAAGTGTGTAACCTGCAGAAGAGAAAAAATCCCTGCTTTTTTGATGACACAAATGAAAATGACAAAATCCTCCCAAGCCACTTATGTTGTGACATCTGTGCCAAAGACTGTCAGTGTGGGCAAACAGTAAATAAATGTAAAGATGACACAAAAAAGCATGACTCTTCTGGTGTCTGAGGCAACAGAACCAAAACCAGCAAATGCCAAAGTCAAAAAACCCGAGAAAAGAATGTGAAGATGATCTGAGACAGGAATTTCAAGACTCAAATCTTCACTTCTTGTATTCTGGAATTTGTATTCACTGATTGTCTTCTACAGGAAACAACAATTCACAATTGTGATAAATTAGTTTCTGTGGAAAGTATTTTAGAGACTTACTATGGGGAATGGTGACCATGCGATGAAGATTTTTACCTTTCTGAAGTCGAGGGTATTAAAAGATTTTAAAATATTTATCAATGAAGAATATTATTGTCAGATGAGGAGAATTATGATAGGAAAGTTATGAAATATCAAACAAATGCACCAAAGAAAAATTGTTAATGTTGCAGCATTATTCTTTCAAAATATGTCCAATCTTTTACCACAAATTGAAAGGGAGTTAAAACAATGGCACTGTGGATGTGTTTGAGGGGGTCAGTAAGGGGAAACATCAAGCCAATCATAAATAAAAACTTTGATAGAAAATCCCATTTTATCTGAAATTTCTTTAATACATGCATTTGTAAAAAGATATCTGATAATAAAAATTCGTCTCTACTATATCACCCTTATTCTAATCACAGTGAAGATTAACCCATGTTTTCTTATGTTTAGTAAGCCAGACATTCGGGTCCTTGAAATCAAGAGCTGAAATTGGATCTTTGGGAAGTGTCCCTATTCCCCGGTCTCTTCTCCCTGGGAATTTCCTTAAGAGCGTTCACTTTTTGTAAAGTTTTAGTGACCACAAAATATCTACATAGACATCCCACTCTTCCACGATTTCTAACCTCTATACCTACATGTTCACACACTGCGCGTTTATCGCCCCCCAAAACTTTCACACCCACCACTTTCTCAAACATTTTCGTAAACTCACCCACAACATTTCTTTTTCTTTGCTTATCTCTAAAAACAAAGCTACACTGCAAAAATCGACCTCACTTAACACGTCAGGATTCAGTATATAACCGGACCGAGATTTCCAACTCAACACAACGGCTGTATTAAAAAACGAACGGTAAAGGAGTTTGGCGCGAAAGCAAGAAGGTGCGTGCACAGCGGCTAGCCAGCAAATCCCACGATCAATCGACGTAGTTGCGTGGCCCGTGCAACGGAAATCTTCACGCTGTAGAAAGTTTCAGAAGTCGTGCAACGAACATGGACATCTAAAATGTAAGCTTGGCGTTGTATACTAGACAGTGTGAGCAAAGGTGTGGAAAGTGAAAGTCATGTATCGCGTATCGTATCAGCTATAAAAATTTACGAACCTTCGAAAGATCCGCCCTAAAAATTCATCGGAGAGTGTTTGTTTCTTGTAGCCGTGGTAAAGCTTGTAATTTTTCCACGTTGTTAACATTCTGTTCTGAAACTTTCCTCGAGAAACTTTCCCCATTATTGAAAGCGCTACGCAACTATGGCGATCGATGAGGAAAACTACGTCGTGTAAGGAAACACGAGAGTCACCCGGCTGCTTCTCTTCGCTGATTGGCCAGAAAAATTTTTTCTGGCCAATCAGAAGTAGGCAATTCAAACGCTTCTGGAACTGGTTCGGTAAGAGTAAGTGCCCAGGGGCTCGTCTCGATCTTGCAGTAAACTTTCACCACGAACATTGTATCGTCCCGACTGACTGCCCCTGGGTCTCCGAGGATGGGGCAGACAGTGCTGTGTCAGTGTGTGTCCCAGTAAGAAAAGGCAAAGCTACGGGAAAGAGGAAAGACTCTTCCATGTGCAAGAGACGGGAATGGTTAACGGAAAATTGGAATTAAATTTGGGTGTCGCTTAGGCTTTATTTGATCCCCAAAGTAAGTCAATTAACTAAGACAGTATGACGACGCACTTGTTTAACCTTAAGAGTGATTGTCTGTAAAATTCGAACTTCGGCCTGACACGGTACCTCATCGATTTGGCTGATTTTTGGCATGTAGTCTTAGAATGGTGTCCTAAATACTGAATGCATATTCTAAGGTTCGAATTCTCTTTGGTTTCAAAGATACAGGAATGACAGTTTTGACGAGGCCTCGAGGGGCCGCCATGTTGGTGAACTGAAGAGGTTTGCTATAATTAATTCTAGCCTTATCATTGAAATAACTTAATCGTGACTCATACAGTCACAAAGAACTATCCTTCCTCCTTTCATTTACCTACTCTTATCTGAAAATGGTTAAGCCTGAGCTACGAACGGCTATAACTTCTCACGGCACTTTTTCGGTACTTAAAAGGTACACAAATTTGGTAGAAATTGGAAGGTCAATATCACCCATGCCACATCGATTTAGACTAAGCCATTTTAACTAAACATAGTTTGTTTATAGATAAGTTAGACTGCTGAATAAAATAATTGGGCAAATGTAATGTAGCAGAACTATAATTGCATGAATGCGCAATGGTTCAGCCATTTGGCCGCTAAAACTTCCAAACGAAATTCGGTGAATATTTGGAAAGAAAATTCTTAAAAATTGATCGTGCCTCTTAAAGCCTATCTATCGCTTAAAAAACCTTCACTTGTAATGTAAAAAGATGATCTTTTGTTTCTGATCTTGCGAAGAGCTTGAAATATGCGCTAAAAATGAAAATTATACATTTTGTTACACACAGTACTGTACTAGCTCAAGTTCGCTCTTCGATTTGCCAGACCAATCGGGAGCCGCTCGTGTGCACAGTTACAATTTTCTCTGTAGTATTTCGCTGTATAAAGCTACAACTTACATATTTTCTCAGGCAAAGATAACGTAAACTTTGTCGCTTTTTATCAAAAGGCTAGAAAAACAAACCGTGCACTGCGGCTTCACGCGAATTATATGGTATTCGATATTACACGTGTAAACAGGAACCTACCTTTGCTTCTATGCACATTTGGCAGATCTTTCCGGCGTAAGATATAAAACTAGTCCATGAAATGAAGTTAAAGAACTCATCAAGTCAAATTACGTGACCGTACCGTCATTACTGAATAAAAGTCGGAAAAATATGACATGGAATGATCGGTGGGAAACGAAGCTATTTTTAGGAGGTCAAGCGCAACTGCACGCTGGAACGGAAGTGAAATGAACAACCTTAATCCAATTCAGTCTTCTTGACGCTATTACAAGTAACTGATGGGTCTCTGAAAAGCAAAATGCAATCACCTTGGGGCGAGCAGGCTATATAGATGATGAACTCATTGTTTATATTATGCACCTATCAATGTTAAGCCGGCGGGGAGGGGAGGGGGGCGGCAGGGCATGGGGTGGGGATTTGATTGTCTTTGTTGTCCCTGGGGTAGGGCATTTAACTGATCTTGTTCTCCCGGGGGAGGGGATATTTGACTGCCGACTCGGACGAAAAAGACTGAGACCGAACATATGTTCCCGCTTCCACGCTTCACGCATGCGCGCACGGTCTGGAAAATCTGGAAAATCATGAAGGCCATTAACGAGAGTAAGCGTGGATTTCACTGTTTTGTCTTCAAATTTCGTTTGTTTTAGCGTGTTTTTGATCAATTGAACCTCTTAATATACTGTGGTATCAAAGTAAACGGAAGTAAAAAGAAACCAAGTCGATTTTTGCAACTACAATTGTTGGTTTTCACATGACGTCACTAAAATTCAAACTAAAAAACTATCGATCCTACCGAGATTTTACTTTCACGATGCATTAGAGCAGTTGAAAACTAATTTTCAGACAAATTTTTGCTTCAAAAGGGCTCTTGGTTTTGCGATAGAGTACGCTTAAATTTCTAAGCTTTTGCGTGACGCGGCATTTACATGACGGCCAAGAGAGCTGTCATGTAGGTTAAAAAATGACTTATTTCAGGAAATTTTGCTATCTAAACAGTTCATGTATTAGAAAAAGTACTACTTTAATGTTTACGAGTTTCTCGAAGAATAATTCACGCTTTTGTAGCAAAACTCGGTAACAGATGTTTCTGTTGGTTTCCGTCCGCCATGTTGGAGCTCACCCAGGTGAGCACCAGCATGGCGTCTCCATACAAATCTCTATAAGTTTGGGCAAAACATTTCTTCGGATATCTCGTATACGAAACATTACTCTGACCTGAATCTTGGCGAGGGTCTTTGTATATGTACCTCCTTTAATTTCCCAGATTCTGGACTTTATCTATTGAACTGTTTTCATTTTTATTTTGATCTATTTTGAATGGCGTGACACTGAAAACCAGCAATTGATTAGTGTATGGCTTATTCGCCACAATCACTGTAAACTTATAAAAGTGACTTTCTTTGTACCCTTTACTAAGAACGATATATTTAGACTTACAAAATGTGAGCTTTCTCCTAAAGCTTTATGTATTCTACGCAGTGTAACACGGATTATGGTTAAAACGTATAATTGCAGCTGTAACAGGAACATGTATCTTTGGTGATGCAGCAACGTTTATATAATAAAAAGATTGCAGAGTTTTATTTGGAGATATTTTTATTCTGCCTCTCTTGGGTCCAGCCTTGGGATTGACAGCAATGTGCAGCCTGGGGTGGGGAAATTTGGTTGCACTTGACTGGAATGCTTTGACCGTGGGCAGGGAATTTGATTGAAATTTTTTGGAAAAAGTCAAATCCCCACCCTATGCCCTGCCTCCCCCCCCCCGCCTCCCCCCCCCGCCGGCATTACATTGATAGGTGCATTAAACTCTATGACCGTATCCCAAAAGTCGAGCCAGCCCGGGGCGAGCGAACACAATTTTGGCGCCACTCCACGCCAGTATGTTTGGCGGGAAATTGGCTGCTTAGTCAAATCTCCTAAACTCCATGACCATGCACCTTTCCAAATATTGCCCTTCTAATCATTGTATAGTTAGGGCCTCCCTTAAGCATTTGCAACTATTCTGATTTGTATATAGAAGACTGTTTAACAGTTTCCATATCTTTAATGTCTCGTAAACAACACGTGGTGCATGTTCTGATCTCTGCCCCCCCCCCCCCCCCTCCCCCATCCATAACAAAAAATTTTCAGATCAACACTGAAGGTACAAACAAAAAATGACCATCTCAAGGCAAAGTTCATCACTGTAACTTACCACATAAAAGTATTTTCGTTGTTTTCCATCGACTGATTCTGTTCCGAATACTAAGGTCCCATAAACAACGGCAGCGTTTAGAAAGAGCCCGCCCTTTTCAATCCAAGAAAACCCAAGTAGCAATTTCACCAACGGACATAAGCCGTAAAAAAAAGGACCGCGTCAAATAGTTCATAAAAACACAAACGCCTCATGACACCTTTTCTTCAGCCTTTCTTCAATAAACTAATTTTTTAAGGATAAATGACGCCAGAATGCGCGCGCGATTACAAGCATAGTAGGCTTATGAATAGAAAATTTAACCAATGCACATGAAAGCGTTTAAGAGCGACTTTCTGTAAATACCACGGATAGGTGTGCAAAATGGAAAAATCGAAATCCCCCAAACTTTGTCACAACAAAGCCCTTTGGAAACTATTTTAGAAAATACAAGACTCAGTTCGTTTGACTTAATATTTTCCAAAATAATAATTTTTTTTAATTTTCACCTTCGAGAGGCCTTCAAACCACCGAAAAATGTGCTTCATACCCTCGCTTCGTGAATGGAAACGGATACTAATACCATGACTCTTCTTATATCAAACAATTTTATGGTCCTTCCTTTCTACCTAAACGTTGTTACAGTTTCAAAAGATTTCAATCTGATTTTTTAATATTTTTTCAAAATTACCCTCTAAATCAGCATTATCGCGACCATCGATTTTGCCATTTTTCAACGGCGAAAATCCCTTCCTGGTACATGGCTTTCATTAGAAAAATGGTATTCCAGAGAAAGAGCAATGTTTCCCCTATCAATCTGTGAAATAAAATTCTGGGGCAATTGAAACTGCGAGGTTTTACAACTGAAAATATTTACGGTACTCGCGTGATTTACGACCTCTGAACTTGCAGTTGTATAAAGAGAACTTAGACAGCATTTGAAACTCTGGCACAAATTCGCCTCTTTTCCGGTAGTTTAAACACCAAAAACGATTTTAGATTTCACAGTGGTAAATTTTCAAAAGGAAAAGCAATTTTATAGTACGAAAGTGTGCTATGAACTTCTTGACTACAAGGCTTCCCTTACGTGCGTATTTGTTTACTTTTGCCGTATTTGTAACAGTTATCATATATGTACAAAACGGCTTTGGTGTCGGTAGCTAAATCTTTAAAATGCTCTCATTTCTCACGAACCAAATCGTTATAGCCATAAAAAAGGAAATCGTTTTGACCTACCTTACATTATTTGACAACCGAACCGAATCCTTTACTGCCTTTAACGAAATGAGATTGCGTGACAAAGAACTTTGAGACCCAAGCCTATACCGCGAAGACAGATACCATTACGAAAAAGACACTTGATAAGATACATGAAAACCACGCGGTGCCTTCTGTAGCTATAAAAGCAAAACATGTAAATAATCAAAATCCTTAGTTTTACTGACTTATCCGCTAGAGCGATTATGAAAACGTAAGACTAAAAAAAATATTTTCCACAAGAGACTATGAAGTGGTGGGCCCTTATAGTCTCCTACTCTCCATAAACGCCTGCTTACACATTTTGAAATACGATTATTAATTCCTTACTTGTATCCTTAGAAAAATGGCATTGAGGGGGAAAAAAGCGCTAATTCGTACAGCTGTAGTCTGAAATATCATTCGTCCCTTCCCTCCACCCCCTAAGGGTCGGCAGCCCGTTTCGGGGTGGGGCGAAGAAACGCAGAACATTTCAGACTAGACATGGCGGGGCTAGAAAACCTGCATAATTTTAGAGCACCTCTGGTGTTAAAAGCAAAGCTTTCTGTAGTTCTGGCAACCTCGAGCAAGTTTTGCATTTCTGAGCAAGGTCTGGGAAAAATATAGGCTTATGTCAAGCCAGAAAAAAGTGAGCAGTTTGATAGAAAATGTCAAGTACGACCGAACCGCGCCCGTGTAAGCGCCCCTAATGACTCTGGCAGGTTGGTTGAAATGGAACAAAGGGGACCTAGCTCTAAGCATACCGTCTGCGCTTTAGCTGTGAGTCTGCCTTGGAGATAAATTTCGCTTATATTTTTGAGCAACTCTTTAAAGAAGATTGCAAGCCGTATAGCTGCGTCCGTCTGGAACTCTCGAGCTGTGAAGCCAATATTCGCGCCCCTCGCACCTTGAAAAAAAACCGCTTTTTTTTGAGAAAAAAAAAGAGGAAAAAAGGAAAAGAAAAAAAAATAAGGAAAGGCCGGCCGTTCGCATTAACCGAAAGTTACATTTTTTGCATTGCTATTGAAAATCTGAAAAGGAACAGTCTTACACACGTAGCCCTATGTGATAAATTCACCTGGTACCGCCCCGACCCCATCGTTCCAGGTAAATAACCTTTACGTAAGCTTAGGATGTAAGACACACTTGCGGATACGCGTAAGCATAACGTGAGATACCCAGGCGCAAAAAAATAACAGTAGCGCTGCTAATGTTGGCTCCCCTCAAAAATGAAGCGTATTAACGTGGGGTTGAAAAGTGAGATATTCGGATATCTTCGGATAATTGATAGCGAGTTATTTCCAGTCCACGGACTTGCTCCTAAATTTTTCGAAAGTATTTGTTCTCTTAGAAAATCCAGAATTTCGAGATATCTTGATAGTTTTATACATATGCTAATTATGAGATTCCTTTTCTTCTTTCCTAACGATAAGTTAAATCGGTCAAGAAAAAAACAGCTTTCAGTAAGTTAAAATAAGTTTTTTGAAGGCGCGATCTTTGGTTTCACCGCTGAGCGTTCCTGACGGGCCCAAATATACGGGCTTGCAATCTCCTTTAAAGAGTTGCTCGAAACTGTGGACAAAATTTATTGCCAAGGGAAACGCACAACTAAAAAGCAGGCGGTATGCTTAGAGCTAAGTCCCCTTTGCTCAATTTCAGAGTTTTCCCTCCCCACCCAATCTCCCCCTCTCGCCAGAGTCATTAGGGGCGCTTTTAAGGGCGCGGTTCAGTCGTACTTGACATTTTCTATCAAACTGCTCACTTTTTTTGGCTTGACATGTGCCATAACCTATATTATGGCAAAACGTTGCTCAGAAATGCAAAACTTGTTCGAGTTTGCCAGAGCTATAGAAAATTGAAACACAAGAGGTGCTCTAAAGTCATGCAGGTTTTCTAGCCCCGCCATGTCTCGTCTGAAATGTTATGCGTGTCTTCGCCCCACCCCGAAACCTACCGCGGCCCCTTAAGCCTGGTTTCCATATGATCGTCCGGATCGTCCCGATCGTCCCAGTCGTCTCAAAAAATGTTCAGACGATCGGGACGATCATATGGAAACGCTACCCAGACGATCGCAAACGACCCGGACGACTCAGACGACCTCGATCGCTTGGATAGAGTTGAGTTCTATCGGGACGATCGTGTGAATTTTGAAGCGATCATATGGAAACGCTCTCAGACGACTGAGACGATCGGGACGATCGAAGGCTATCCCAGAAGTCATCACTTTTATTCCAGTAATCGAGAATAAATTCGGCCCGGATGGCGCTGAAGCCGAAAAAATAATTCACAAATGTTCGCAGCGCGTATGTGGGTTATTTGAAATTAGAGAAAGTCCGTGACATCAAGATTTCGAAGTTTTTTAGCTTCTCGATGCCGCAAAATCAAGAGGAGAAGCAGATACCAAGGTACGAAGTTCGCTTTACGAATAAAAATTTTCCATTTATGTGGCTTGTTTGCAAAACAGGCGCAAAAATTCTATTGTCTAACCCAGAGACATCGCTGACGACCCCGCGTCTCTTGCCTTTGAGGCGATCGAGACGATCATATGGAAACTACCAATCGCCCCAGTCGTCCGGATCGTCTCCAAATATTTTGAAACGACTGGGGCGATCGGGACGATCCGGACGATCATATGGAAACCAGGCTTTAGTGGGTGGAGGGAAGGGACGGATGACATTTCAGACTACGACTTAGCGCTTTATCCTAAGTATACAAGTAAGGAATTCATAATCGTATTTCAAAACGAGCGTGATGAAAACAAGAGACTACAGTGGAACCTCTATTTAACGAAGGGCTAAGGAAATAAAAAAATTCTGAGCCACCCAACGACGGTTTCCTTCTAAATTCATTGAAAACACTTTTCAATGGTGTACCCAGGGTACTTTTAGATCTCTAGAAATGCATTCTAAGCGGCTTGCAAAATTTGTTCCTCTCCGGTCATCCTAGGGGAACTTGCATTGAGTATTTTCGAAATTACAAGGGCTTCAGTATTATTTTCCTAAAAATTTTAGATGCAATTTAACCTATCACGAAAGAATTTTTCTGATTCCTCTCTCAATCACATTTTTAAATCCGAACGTTTTAGGTTTCCTCTTTTCTACGAAAAATTAGCCTAACCTGGGATGTAATATGTGAAAAATTAAACTTCAGAAAATCGTAGGGAATTTATAAGATAACCTTCGAAAATTGAACAGGAACGGAACGGTCATCTAGAAATTTTTAGGCGTCTTCAAGCTATAGAAAATTCTAGGCAATATCTACTTCTTCGAAGATATATTTACGGAAAACAGTCATTGAGTGTCCCTGAAATTTGCTCGCTTTAACGAGGTTTTTTTTTGATACCGTAAACCCTAAGCCTCCCCCTACCCGGGTGGGGTTTATTTATTTTAAGCCCATTTGAGGAGGAGGGGTGTAATAGAGACGAGAGGCTCAATATATTTACTTTACAAACTACGATGGTATCGCTTCTCGATAAAGAACTCGAATTCAAATTGGAAAAGCTCAAGTAAAGGAAGTTTTAGGTCAAGCAACCGAGGATCATAATCAAATCAGAACTTCCAGTTGGTAAATAAACCATCCCGGATCAGTCCACACGAAGTTTTACGGTCGTGATTGATTAAATACAGTCTTCATTTATTAGTGAAGAATAATTAGGGGTGGGAAGCGCGTGCTTGATGGGGGGGAGGGGGGGGGGGGAGGCTTATTAACTTTCTTCCCCTGAAAAGGAGGGGCTTATTTGACAGGGGGCTTTAATATAGGTTTACGGTATATTTTACTATTATCGAGGTAAAGAAAATCATTTGTGGGTTCTTTGTATCGCGGTTCCACTGTATAATAAGGGCCTACCCCTATATAGTCTTTTGACGAAAAAAAAAAAATTTTATGTGTTACGTTTGCAGGGTAGCTCTGGCGGATAACTCAACGAAACTAAGGATTTTCATTATTTACATGTTTCGCTTTTATAGCTACAGAAGGTGCAGCGTGAGTTTCTTTTTCGGAATGGTATCTGTCTCCGCGGTATAACCTGGGCCTCAAAGTTCTTTGTCACGCAATCTCGTTTCGCTAAAGGCAGTAAAGGATTCGGGACTGTTGTGAAATAATGTGAGGTAAGTCAAAATGTTTTCCTTTTTTATAGCTATAACGATTTGGTTCATGAGAAATGAGTGCATTTGAAAGAATAGCTGCCGACACTATTAGCCGTTTTGTACGTGCATGTACGGCAAAAGTAAACAAATACGCACTTGAGGGTAGTGTTGTAGTCAAGAGGTTCATAGCACACTTTCGCACAATATAATTGCTTTTCCCTTTGAAAATTTACCACTATGAAATCTAAAATCGTTTTTGGTGTTTAAACTGCCGGAAAAGGGGCGAATTTGAGCCAGAGTTTCAAGTGCTGCCTAAGTTCTCGCTTGTATTCATCACGACAACTGCAAGTTCAGAGGTCGTAAATCACGCGAGTACTGTAAATGTTTTAAGTTGTAAAAACTCGCAGTTTCAACTGCCCCAGAATTTTATTTCACAGATTGATAGGGGAAACATTGCTCTTTCTCTGGAATACCATTTTTCTAATGAAAGCCATGTACCAGGAAGGGATTTTCGCCGTTGAAAAATGGCAAAATCGATGGTCGCGATAATGCTGATTTAGAGGGTAATTTTGAAAAAACATTAAAAAATCAGATTGAAATCTTTTGAAACTGTAACAACGTTTAGGTAGAAAGGAAGGACCATAAAATTGTTTGATATAAGAAGAGTCATGGTATTAGTATCCGTTTCCATTCACGAAGCGAGGGTATGAAGCACATTTTTCGGTGGTTTGAAGGCCTCTCGAAGGTGAAAATTAAAAAAAATTATTATTTTGGAAAATATTAAGTCAAACGAACTGAGTCTTGTATTTTCTAAAATACTTTCCAAAGGGCTTTGTTGTGACAAAGTTTGGGGGATTTCGATTTTTCCATTTTGCACACCTATCCGTGGTATTTACAGAAAGTCGCTCTTAAGACAGGGACTATGGGGAATTGGGAACAACGTGCGTACCGCTGGAAAAATATTAGCTAGTTCCCTGAATAGACACAATTAAAACCGTTTTTGTTCAGTAAGGAGCTGTTAGATCGGGGAAAGCGACATAAAGTAGATCACACCAGAATACGGCACAGGACTAAGCCTCAAAAATCGCAGGATAAGCATGCAAGATCAATCATTATGTAAAACAAAGAAAAATTCCTTGAGGGAAAAACTTATGGCTAGGGAAAAGACTCAAAGGTAGAAAGTTAGGATCGTAGCTTTTTTTCAGGTAACATTTCCTCAGGCCCGTACATGCGTAACTATAAAGGTTAACAAAAAACGATCTTCTCCCTGACTAAAAAAACTTAATTGACTGGACAGTGCTCTAAAAATAGAAACTGAGCAACGTTTTTTTTTCTATATATTTGAAAGAAGAGCTATAATGAATTCAGCCGAGCTCACATAAAGACCAAAGAAGCATATACCACTAAGGCACCAAGCCAAGGGAAAATAGAGCAAAAATTTCCAATTTTTCAAATGACGAAAGCACTACGTTACCTGTTTGACACCAACGAACCTATGAAATCAAGGTTATCTTCCCAAGTGACAGAATATATCTTTCATTTTTTCTTTTTTTTCCAAGCAGTTACCGTAAATGATCGATTAAGCACCCCTTCTCGAATAAACGCCGCTACGGAATAGGCGCCGCAGCGCTAATTTCATTTACAAATAAACGTCCTACCTTTGTTACGGCGCTTGATATAAAAAGATACCAAAACCATATCGCTTGACAAACAAGACCACGACCTACTAGTGAGTTCCAAAGTTTTAATGTACGGGAACTTTCGAAACCAGGTTCATATAGCAGTTCGAGGTGTGCATATTTGTCCTTTTTCTTGCCGAAGTCTGAGTTCTCTCTATATTCCCCTTAGTGTTTTTACCCGTAGTTGAAACAAGCGCCGCTCCCTAATAAGCGCCGCACCTTTAACATGGAAAATGCAATAGGTTATGTACGATGGGCACAGCTTGGTGGACGTCTTACTAACAAGCATATTACTACTACTTGTCTTCAGAGGCGCTTTGAGTTTACGAGCAAAGAAAATTAGGTTTTGACCGTTAGAAAATGAGGATGCCTTTTGTATGATGACGTCATCGTCCTACAGTAAAAAGCGTTCGTTTTTTACCACTGATATTATCAGTCGGTACACTTATATTGTCGAAAGGTCCGTGAGCATGGTGAATTATTTTACATTAAACTGCAGACACATCTTCAGTCACTCCGTGAAAGAACACCCTTACTATTCGCGATATCGGATAAACACTCTGGTCGCTAACTGAATTTTCTTTGCTGTTTCCTTTATTTAGAATTAGGACTCTCTTGAGTTATCCATACATGGACTAGCGATTTTAAGCTTTTTCAAGAAAACTAAAATGTGGAATTGTCCCTAGGGTGGGGCATTTGCGCACAGTTTTGAAGCCCCTCGGTGGGGTGACTGGGGACTTTTCTTATCTCCTGTGATCATCCCTCATTCTTCTCAACCTCTTCCAAACCAATTTTCCTGTTTATCACAAAACACTTTATGGGAAGACCAAGAATCTCCCCAAAACGAGTTGCGTGATTGAAACAAAATAACTGAAACTGTTGTTAATGGTGTACAAGACAGAATGAGTCTATTTATTACTTTGCTACGCCCAATTTGCAAAACCGGAAGTAATGATGTTTATTTCAAGGGCTCATGTCTCATGAGTTTTGACTGAATCTGCAAACGCTGTAAATACATGTAGCTGGAACTATCATCGCATCCTCGCTCACTAATAATGATAACTTATATCAATGCCATTATTTATTGCCTGGCTACGATTTTCACGGATTCTTCAGTTCAGTTGTTTGAAACCTGGCGGTTTCACGTGAGTTGTAACGCCATGCTAGGAACGTGACGATCGACCCGCGATATGCGTGGGAAAATATTACTTTTTTTCGATCAAGGTGGAAATTGGCATCTTTGTCGTCGAGAAAGGTAATACATTTCAATTTTCATTATTATGGTTAATTTTAAAGCTCTGTTTTCGATAAAGGAACTGGAGGAAAATCAGGAAAATTCCAGTTTGACTGTGGTGGCTGCATTTTACTTACGCGTCGTAGCATAAATATAACAAATTCATATTCCTTTTCCTCATACAATCTGCCTTTTTATACTATTTTTCGCAGCAGAGCTATCGCTTATATTACAGAGGCTAATTTTGTTGTATAGACCACTCAGATTTAGTGACAGAATTTCTATGATCGATTGTAATTTTGGCAACACCTGGCGAGTAATCGGTGTAAAGCTCATTGACAAAGTCGCTAGAACACTCTTCCATTCATTACTTTTGTTTCTGCTCCATTAAATTTGCCCAATTTTTTTTATTAACGAACTAGATTTAACTACAAACGATGAGTATTCAGGTTGAGTGGCAACCTTCAAAGCGATGTGGCAAGTGAGATATACGCCTTTGAATTTCTGTTAATTTTACGGGTGTAAAAAATTCAAAAAAGTATACCCACCAAAAGTTTAATCGATCGTTGCGAAAATGTTGTCAATTTCGAAGTAGTTTCTAAAAATACAATAAAGAGGGATAGTTCTTTCAATGTGTATCGGCAAAGGAAGATAAGCTTTGAAGACAGGGTTGTAGTCGAAGGCTCAAAAACATCTTCTATTAACCAATATGGCGCCGGTCCGAAGCACCCCAAAACCGGCCGTGTCGGTAATTTCCGAAATAGGAGGAATTAGAACCTAAAGTTACCTATTCCTTATTAAAGACCCCAAATCAAGTCTACATGCCAATTTTTAGCCAATTCGGTGAGATAGTGTGGCAGCGACTTTTCAATATAGTTCGAATCTTACAGACAACTGCTCTTAATATTCTAGTAGCTGGGTCATGGCAAAGGATATTTTTTTACGAACAACCTTAACCGATATCTTTTGCTTTTTGTCCTGAAAACCTCAAGTGAGACTAAAATCCGCAATTTCTACCTCGAAGCGAGAGGACGAACTTCCCTGTCTTTTTCATATGGAAGTACCGAGGAGGGGGGGGGGGGGGGGGGTGCCCAAAACCCCAATTAATCATTTCGGTAATAAGTGTTTTCTCAGGGTGATAAAGTTGTCATGCACGTGATGTATGATTTAAGCTAAAATTAGCGCGTGACACCCGAAAGCAGTTCACTGGTTGTGTAAGAGAATAAGGAGGGTGAGGTGGAACAGGGAGAAATCAGGGCGAAAATGTAGAAAGGAGGGAGCAAATGAAATATTCGGAAATGGATGAAGGAGTGATTTTATGGATTTTTTTTCACTTGCGTGATGCCAGAAGTATGTCGTCTCACCTCTGGCTGGTCCCGGAGAAATGAGAACTTTCCGAAGCCGATAAGCAAGGGTGCATGTACTCAGTCAACAACGTGATTTGTGTTCCTTTGGGAAGAAATCGTGAAAACCAGTAGCCTATGGCTATGCGTCATTAGCCTCCCACGCAGAAACGCGTGACGAACCCCTAAGAACGTCTGCGTGGGAAGCTAATGAGTCATGGGCTCCTGTTGAAAACCCAGTCACCCAAGTTACAACAGTAAATTGTTGCTGTTTTTGTTGAAGTATTGGAATGTTTGCTGGATGGCTAGAGTTTAAATACTGCAACAAGAACTGAGATTATCATCTCCATCTGTCCACACCATTGAAATGTCGTCGATAAACGGGGCCATTTTGAAACATGGCGTAAGACTGGGTCCGTGTTGTGTCGAATTACACCATGGTACTATTTTGGGGACGCTATCCAAATCACCGTCCCGGCAACCTCGTTCCCAGGGTCCATTTAACAAAGGGAGAAAAAGGAGATAGGTCCTAAGAATGAAGTTGCCTTAGCGATTGTCTTTGTAATGCCTTCATGAATTATTAATAGATTTGAGATGAAAGCTTCAAGGTAAAGCTAAGAGTACCTCAACCAAATCTTTTTTCAGATTGTCCAATGAGTGAGGTTTTATGAAAGCAACAGCAATGATGAAAGTCTTTAACATCCTAGTCTTTGGAAGTTTACTCTACGGCCTCTCAGTTACTTTTGGCACAACAAACGTTGGCTCCAAAGATGCGTCTTGTAATTTGAAGACTCAGTGCCTGGTAGGTGATCATTGGTCTTGTAATAGACATTTTACAGTTGTGGGCTTAGTATCCGAGCCTTTGACTGAACGTGAGGCTGAGGTTGACCTTGTTTTGATACAGACCTTTTTCCTTTTCTTATGGAAATTATGCTTAAAACATACAAGTTAGCATAAGATCTACATAATAAAGCAGAAAGGGTTGTGGTCAACTCCAGCCTTCCAGTCCTATCCAGGTGCCATCGACCAGTGGCGGATCCAGGGGCCCGTTTCTCGAAAATCCCGGTAACTGTTCGGGCCCGTAATCAAATATTCAAATCGAAATATAAAGAGTAAGAGCGCGGGTCCTGGGTAGCAAACTACTCCATTTTGTATCACTAACTCATATCTTTATAATGTTAGATGCAAAACTATTGAAACCTCCATCTTTAATGTAAACGGCAACAGCTTACCGGGCCCCAGACCTTCAGATAAGGGGACCCGGTCATCCAGACCCTGAGATAAGGGGGGAGCCCAGCCTCAAAAAATAAATTTTCGGCCCTTCGGGGCTCATTTTGGTCTAAAAATAAGGAGGGGACCGGGGTCCCCCGGGCCCTTACCCTAGATCCGCCACTGCCAACGGAAAAATAATACTTCTTTTGTTTTAAAGAATGATGCCATTTCGTGCCTTAGTGGTGAAAGTTTACCAAACAAAAGTCAAGGTAATTTCATTTCAGTTTTTAATATATTCCTTCCCCTATGAAGAAGATACCTTAACAATAAAGCTTGCTTCACGAACTTTCTACAACTCACACGAGCGCGATTTTTTGGTTGTTGACGATGTTTTTGTTTTGTTTTCTTTTTCACTCTCTTGTGATTTATTCTTTAGTAGCGAAAGAGTTGACAGAATTAAAGAAAGAGGTACGTGTTTAAAATTGTGTTTGACAACGTCTGGGATCTCATTATTGTTGTTAGCCTGCGAACAGGCTTCCAAGTGGAACAGTCATCGATCTGACCAATCAGATCACGATACCAGAATCTGGTATCATTCTTAGATGGGCGACATCAAAAGTCTACAGGCCGTAGGCATCGCTCATCTAGCTTCGCTCGCCGAAATTTTTTTTCCCCGGCTTTACTAGGGAACCTGTTCGAAGGCTATATTGTTGTTAGCCCATAAATTAAGTGATAAAATTGTAAAATTAAATTTTACTGAAAAAAATGGTGGATTCCGATGTTATTAGGCTACGGTTCGGGTACTTAAAATCTGCCGCCTTTTTCTCTAGCTCTGCCACAACAGCTGAGCTACCGCGCCTTCTACTGTCCCTTTTCTGTCTACATCAGTACAATTGACGTCAACTATATTAATAAGAGGAAACATTTTCCAAATTTGGTCGACGCCAACTGGTTATGAAGAATTAGTCGTGAAGTTTTAAGCCAATCACAAACGGAGAAATATTTTCAAAGAATATTAAATCCCTATTAGCCTGCTCCTGACGAGCTAGCCTGTTCCAGGCTCCAAGATAGTGGTGAAAGTTTGAGTTTGAGTGGGAGTGGGACGGAGGTGGGGTGTTGGCGCTTATTCAAGGCTGGGCACTTATTAACTTTTTCTGTCTTTAGGATGGGCGCTTATTCGAGGCTAGGCGCTTATTCGAATAAATACGGTACTTACTCGGGTTAAAAAGTTATATTGGCAAGTATATCAGACTTTTCCCCCTTAGGTTGCTTCTCTAAAAGCCAAACTTGCTACAGCTGGTAAGCCCGGTGGTTTCGCCATGCTTGACAGCAATGGCCATATTCCTCAAAACCTTCTGGCAGCAGGTTATGACAAACACTCAGCCTACGACTTAGGATGGCAGTCCCTCCACATGGCGGCTGCTGCTGCCTGCAGAGGAAGCACTCCCTCAGGGGGAAGTGGATGCTGTGGAAACACCGTATTAGTGAGGAATACCGCTTCCGGGAGAACATGCGCACAGATTTGTGCCCTGAGTAATACTCCCAACTGTGACGCTGAGGTTTCTGTTTACGGAAGAGAAGGAAAGGCCAAAGGGAATGGAGAAATAGTGGGCTACTTCTACAACTACAATTGTGGTTATGGTGCCAACGGAGGAAGTGAGGCATCCAACTCGGATGATGCCGTCATGAGTCCCCCATCTACTTATTTCAGCTTCTGTTGCTGCCGAAAGTAGTTGCAGCCCTGAACTTACAGTTTTACACGCTAAGGTTTCATAACAATTACTGGCCAGCATTTAACTGCCCATTCAAAATTACACTCAACAATAGCTAATAAAACTTCCTCAGTCTGGCAGAGGGTATGTAAAATAAAACTGGACAGTCTTGAATATTAAAAGCAAGCGAAATAATGTTTAGCATAATAGGTCCTGGTTAAAAGAAAAAGGGTATTTTTGTTAAATTAGTAGCAGCTGCGTGAAACAAAAAGGTTTGTAAAGTTTGTCATGCAGTTGACTGAATATTGCGTTCCTAAATGTGAGTGGCGCTCCGCTAAAATAAATTTTTAGTATACAACCTGACACCATTTCGCAGCCGTTATTGAATTTTTCCTTTGCTAAAAATAGAAGATCTTGAAAGACATTAAGTTCTGATCGAAGCGATGTAATGTGGAGGTTTCGAAGCTCTTTGGTCACGCAGCCAGGTCGACAGTTGACAGCACTGACTGCGTAGGAAAATGCATCGACATGAAAAGAATCTGGCCTCCGGAGCTCCGCTTGATAACTGACTTGAGGTCTAAAATGTGTCATAATCAAACAGTTGTGGTCCTTTATATTTTGATAATATTATTTTATTTCGAAAACAGATTGGCGTACATTACAAAAGTGAAACTTTGTCGCTACACGTGTTTGGCAAGGCTAACAAATTGAAAGATGCATGTACCCTTCTCCTTTTCTTAGTTAAATGTCTGGTCTAGCGGGCCACCTAGCTACAATGTATTTTAATAGAAAATTAACGATACAAGCTCTTGTAGATTTTAAGCTTATTAAGCCATCTTAGACGCTTGACATGTTCACTCAACTAAACAGGGACGGCCATTGGCTGATTCTTGGTCACATGGCCTCGGCTAAAATCAAATGTATCCCGACCGTGATACATTAAGCAATGTACCCCGCTCGGGATACATTGCAGCACGTGATCAAAGAATGTTGGAAAGTGGCGTGACACAGAAGGCGGGAAAAACACTGCCAGGTCCTGCCACTGGCTGGCAGTTTTCTTTTTCATGAATAAACACAACAACACCTTGAAGCCTCAAGCTAAAAAGCAACGATTTTCAAAGTTATCCCAGAAGAGAAACAGCAGCTAGTCGAGGCAAAAGATGCAGATAATATAAGGAAAAGTAATTTTTAAATCAGTCATTCAAAGGAGTTTGAGAATTAAATTTTTTCTTCTTATAGGTACTGAGTCGTACTGTTTTGATTCCCTCCGCTTAAGCGTATTCTTTTGTTACTGTTAAAGTACGTTGAAGTGAAAGTCTAGAAATATAACAAAGCACTTAACGTCAGGTCCCTCGGGAAACCAGTTAGTTGTTTTCTCCATTCTATCCCAAGCCTAAAAATGCCGGGGGAGACTCAACTTTTGGCCGATAGAGCGTTTTCACTCACGTGGCCAGCAGCTATGGTAATTTATTGGAACAAAAGAAAGCATTTACATGAGAAAAGAGTTCAACTCCCAGAGGACTTTGTTGGTACACCAACATGGCCGCCGTTTCATTGTTTTGGAACACCAATATGGCCGCCGTGACGTCATGTGAAAACGCTCTATTAGGTTTGTGAAAGTACTGTGCAAAGAGGATGGTGAAAGGTATCCTATTAGAACACTAAATATTCACATTAAAGGTCAAATGAACCAAAATTTGGACCTTTTTTATTCTACTGTAGTTCAATTCTAGTGAAGTGTTTAATACGAACCAAATAACCATACTATGAAGTTTCAACTCAATTGAAGCAAGCATCTCCGAGATATTCGCAATTAAAAACTTCTATTTTTTGGCCGTTATCTTCGTAGAGAGGTCGGAAAAATTGTCGGCAAAAACAGCTTGTGACGTCAATGTTGGTCAGGTGAAAAAAAGCGGGAAATTCAAAACAGAGTTTTTCGAATTGACTTGGCACAGAAATTATGGTGGTTTGTGCGGCCATAAACCTGGAAAGAACAAGCAATTTGTCTCCAAACGTTGCAAGCTGTGGTTATAACCTTCTTATTATTTAATTTTCTCGAAGAATACATCATAGTAAAACGGACTTTAAAGACATTGGCTGCGGCCGCACTAGGGGACTTAACCGAGTTATTTCCAATTAACTAATTAAAATTAACTGGTTTAAAATATCAGCGAGTGCGGCCGGGTTGTCTTCAGTCTTAACCGAGTTTTAACCGGGCTATGCAAATTAAGCAAGAACAATAGATTTTCTTAACCAGGTTAGGTTTTGTTAAACCACCTCGCGAGGTAGTTTAACGCAGGTTAACGTTATCAATCAGTCAATCATCTCCGCCTACGCGTGAGAATGTTCCAAATTTTGGCTTTATCATGCACGCAAGCACAACCGTTTCGAAAATTACTTCTTTTGCCCCAAGTTCAGCTTTTCTTTCTTAAACAAAATTGAGTTAAAACTTTTTAAGAAGTCAAACTCTTTTTATCAGTGATACGGGGTCAAATTTTGTCAGTCACTCTGAGGCGAGCGTTATGAGGGACCCAAGCGAGTGAAAAAACAAAACCGCGCAACATTGACTAACTTTGTGAAAGTCTAAATTGAATCCGGCAGGTGATAAAAATTAACCCGGTTAACCTCTTTTAACCAGGTTACGTTCCGAAGAATTTTTTACCGGGTTTTTCAAAAACTAACCCGGTTAACTTGCCAAGTGCGGCCGCAGCCAATTTCCTTGCGTTGTACTGGAAATGTGAGTGGGTAGGTCCAATTGTTTTCAAGATGCATTCACAAAATGTGCTCATATAAGGAAGTTCCTGGATATATAAGGTTCGGAGCTCCACTGTAAACACAAAAACAAAATATCTTTGTATAGTGATTTGCCCAAAGAAATTCACGCTTGCCCACAAAGTGTTTGAATTCACTGAACTGAATGTCGCTGATATTTTAAAACCCACGCTCGATCGAGCACTGACACTTGTAGGGCAGCACTAAAATATGGAATCCGGAAACGGAACCGGAATCACGGAAACGGAATACGGAATCCGTGAAAGAAGGCTCCAAGCGATCGATTTGTAAAAAAATATGTCAGCAATGACAATAAAATAAATAAACAGATTTAAAAAAATGATTAAATTACTTGGGCAGAGGAGACTGCTGTATGACCAGAGGAGTCGATTCCAGTGAAAAGACTCTTCATACCACTTCAGGCAATGAATGCAAATTCTCATGGGACAGCAAAGCGAGGAGAAAAAACGTCACTGACAGTGACTAGTTCCTTTAGAAAGAGGTAGGTTATATGGAGACAAACTTCGTTCAACCTTCTCACTGCCAAATTTAGCCAAAACCAAATTTTAACCAAATGTCACAATTTCATTTTCTCAAATTCTGAAAAACAAATAGCACCGTGTGTAAGTACAGGCAGAGAGCTTGCATTTGAATGTTCACATCATAGGATTTCGTCCCCAGACTCAAAAGGTAGAGTCACCTTACAAAACTCTCTCAAGCACCGACTCTGGCAGTGAAAGGTTTAAGTCGACAGAGGCGTCGTTTATATAGCTGTAAGGCGTCGTCGTCCAGTTTTTCCTGGGCGTCTTTTCTGGGTTGTCTTTAACAGTGTTCAGTTTTATTTATCAAGACAACTTACTCAAGAGAACCATGGTATATTGGAGTCCATAGAGAATAGAGAACTGTGCATGCATTTGTTGATTCCACAACTGATTACATCAAAATAATGCGCCATGTTTAATAAGCCTCGTCAACAAAAATGTGGACGTCAACGCAAACTCAATTACACCAGTATTCCATCAGCATTCAGCTTGGCGAAAAATTAAAGTTGAACTTATGTCTAAAACACACAATAACAAGACACGAGAGACAATATTAACAAGAATATATTTCATGGGACTGCCAAGAAAACTAAAACAAATTCTCTTTGGATTGTACTAAATTATGCAATGTGAAATTCTTTAATTTTCTATCATTGATATTTGATTCCGTTTCCGTTTCCGTGATTCCGTTTCCGTTTCCGGATTCCGGATTCCATCTCTTAGTGCTGCCCACACTTGTAGCTTCGCAGATCACTAAAATATTAACAACATCCTCGATGTAGAAGTTTTGGCGTTGATATGTGGGCAGAAAATCTTTATCTAGTAAAATCTTCCCCAAGATCAGTTTCAAAGAGACTACAGTTTTTTGAACTTGATCGTTTCGCGCAGATAAATTCTGCTTTGTGTTGTCAAGTTGAACATGCAATACCTGTCAAAACCTACGCGTATGTAAGATTTCCTTCAAACAAAGTTAAGATTACATTATTGCAAAAACTTCTTTCCAGTTATGTATATGATCATGCAATACCGTAGCCAGGTTAGATTTATTGGAGGGGGGGCAATCGCGAACGCCGAAGGTGTGAGCTGCTAGGGGGTTCCGGGGGCATGGTCCCCCGGAAGATTTTGAACTACTGGGTCTCTGAAATAGCATTTTCAGCCTTTGGAGAGCATTAATTTACAGCGACTTTTCTTTGTTGAAGCTATAAGTTAATACTTTTGGCGCTTTATCGAACCGAAATGAACACATTGAACCGAAAAGCAGCGTTAAGAGCGTGGCCGTTGACCACATTAAACGTGCCTGTCAAAATTATTGGGGGGAGGGGGGGGGGGGGCTCAGGCCCCCCGGCCCCTCTTCATGCTACGGCACTGATATTGATTTAATTACCGCGACTGAGGTCACTTTAACGACCATAGACGCCACTTTAATTCGCAAAGAGATGCGACGAGCAAAGAACAATTCCGTCGTGCATAAAATTCAGCTTAAGTGAACTAAACTAAGCTTCAATAAGGTTGCAAAACAACAAATTTTCATTAAAAAAACATAAGGCTTGACGCTCTTATCCCTGCTGACAATAAAGAAGTGAATTTCCTGTACAAAAACAACCTAACTACAGATCTTAAAAGCAAAAGATCAGTTGCAAGCTTCGCCGCCAAGCCATGATTCACCATTTTGCTATTTTTAATAACTGGTCCATGCGAAGGTCCTCATTCAAGGAAATTAAACTCAGCAAACTGAATCATTAGAAAATACAGGAAACTGCACATGAGGGTTTGTTTTGCTCGCTTCAGTCAAATCCATCTCCAGCAATTGTTTACGAGCAGAGGCGACTGTTTTGAAGTCACTGCGGCAGTTGAAAGAAAAATTTGCGTACAGAAAGAAAACAAAACTATGTGATTAAAAATGAAAAAAGGAAAAAAACTCTGACTATTATTACTTGCGCAACAGAAAAATGATCGAAGCAGTCTTTTCTTCTCGAGTAAGCATGCTGACCTTCTATAGTTCCAAGAAAGTTTTAAGCGCACAAGTTTGTTCACTCGCATGCGTTAGCATTACGGTTCTTTGACTGAAGACAGGATAAAGCTGGTTCTGCAAAGGTAAATAAATCTGGGCATATAAAAAGAAACCGTAACTACTAATAACAGAATACAAGCGGGTTTTAATTCAGCCCGGCGAAAGAAGGCGAAGCACTGGACGCAAAATCAACTTACAAATCGAATGCACAATTATACACAATTATTGGATGAGGTTTTTTGTGATATCCGGAGTAATCAAGGTCGAGGAAGGGGTTATCAGCCGAAGCCGAAGGCTGAGGCCGATAACTCTTACCGAGACCTTGATTATTCTGGATATCACAATTGCAAAAAACCTCATCCAATAATTGTTTTATTATACATTGAACGAAAAAAAAATGGTCACGACAGTAAGTGGAACTGATAATTTATTTCTAAACGTGTAAAAATACCTCAGGTTCTCTCAGTTTTTTCTCTTTCACGTAATTAGCAAACAGCTCCTTTGCCACCATCCTCGGAGACTCAGGGGCAGTCAGTCGGGTCGAGAGAAATGGCGCGACGAAAGTTTTCAACTACGGGCGAAAGAGCCCCTGGGTACCGACTCTCACCGAACTACTTCCAAAAATTCAAGCGGATGGCGGCTCCTGATTGGGCACCAAAAATGCTTTGTATTATTGTGCCCAATCGGCGAACAGTTTCTCCTGAGTTCTTTTCGTGAGTTCGTACACGACGGCTATTGTCTTGCCACACTTGCCCGGTTCGTTCACCAAGCTTGTGCGAGCAAGGGAAACTTTTATTTTCTACTTTCCTAACCAGAAACGAAGGAGCTACCGATGAGTCGAAAAAACGTTTGGGATGCTATCAGCAGGAGCAATTCAATTTGCCCCGGGAATATTCTGTTTTTGACTCATCACAATGTATCTTAAATAATAGCAAGTTAAAGATGCGGCGGCGGCGAGAATGTCAAATAAGCAATAGCTTGACAAGGCAAAACAACAACTTTGCACGTGCATCACACGATGCAAGCGTGAATACAAACCTCAAGCTTGTATTTTTGGAAAAGCGTCTTTAGGTTTCGGGTAGACAGTATTTTGAAATCAGATGGGGATTTTATATCAAACTGAAAGTTTCCTGACTGCGTGCATTTCTTTTGTGCATGAGCCAGACAATTCGTAATCAAAACAATAGCCGTCGTTACGAACTCGCGCAAAGAACTCAGGAGAAACTGTTCGCCGATTGGGCACAATAATACAAAGCGTTTTTTGTGCCCAATCAGGAGCCGGCATCTGAGAGTCGGTACCCGGGGGCTCTTTGCCCGTACTTGAAAACTTTCGTCCCGCCTTTTCTCCCGACCCGACTGACGGCCTCTGGGTCACCGAGGATGCTTTGCCACCTTCGTCGACCTTTTTGTGTTTTGTGAGTCCAGTCTTCATCCATTTTTTCAGTCTTGCTCGGTCAAAGAAGCAAACCTAGAAGTCGTGTTTTTGCTTCTTCACTGACGGCAAGCAACACAAAGCGCGCGAACTTGACGTGATTATCCTTAGAAATCATGCATCGCGGTCACACATGACATGATTGCTCGTGGCCTTGAGTGTCCTTGACATGATTATTGTATAATCTGCAGCCAGATGACGTCCCAGACACTGATTTCGAAAATTCACTGAACGCTTTCGGCCAATCAGAAAAGAGATAGTGAGTTGAATGTATAATAACAAACAGAAAAGCTCGCCTTGAGCCTGCGATAAGGGATGCGTAGAAGCTTGCGCAGAACGTTTTTCCTCACTGAAGTCCAACATTGACGTCACGTAGTCTCCAGTCCATCGGGCGGCCATTTCAGAAAAGTTTTCGTGAAGTCTTCGGAAATGCTCGGATTTTAATCTTTTATCTTTCAATAAAGGCTTGGGAAGAAAAATCTTTACCAAAATCTCAGTTAGGATAGTTCTTTTTAGTGTTTGGTGAAGGTAAAACGACAAAAGAAAATACTTCAATTTTTTTGGTTGACTTGACCTTAAATATTGTCAGTTGCTGCGTTGATAATTAATATTCATAAGTCACGTGCAGTGCCTTTATATCTGATAAAACACTGCATATTGAGGCTACATCCACTCGAGTATGGATATTTCTGAAACCGCATACATTTTGTACACGAGTCTGCCCGCTCCTCTTACAAGGAGCCAGTGAGTCTGGTCACCGAAACTGCATTGTTTTGAAACCGCTATCCAGAGGCGGTTTATGGCCCCTTCCACACGAAGTGTGGACGTAGCGTAATAAGAAGGAGGTGCATGTAATTTATTATCGACCATTTGATAGGTCAATGGACTTACGAGTTATCAATGAGTTTTTGATATGTTGATCAGTTGATCTTGATATTAAAAAGACCATTCAAAGCGTGTAAAAATCGTAATTTGACGTCAAACGTCATAAAAATATTGGCGAACACTGGAAATAGACACAATGTTCAAAGGACATCAATAACTTCTAGTTTGGATTCTCGCTCCGTTTTTCACACTCAGGTGTAGCATTTAACCTGCACTGCATTTGATTGATAAAACGCAGTAACTTTGCTTTCGCGGTAAGTGGCGTACGGGTAAAAGGTTTTGTGGCAGAGTTTTGTCACTTCATTTAACACTGGTTTTTGTTTATCTAAAACAAAAGTTCCCATTCCGTAGAACTTTGAAAAACAGCTGTCTAATTTTCACGAAACTTACTTTGGATTTTTATTCGCAAATAATGAACCATGTTTTTAGACTTCATTGCAGAAAGCCCGCCTCTTTAGCCAGAATCCTTTATTTCGAAGAAGTTTTAAACTGGTTAACTTTGCCTAGAATCCAGCACAAAAACATTGTAACGTTATCTAATTCTTGTATCAAAAGGGATTTTAGGCAAAGAAAAGCTTAACTAAGGCGGTTTAGGAAGAGAAGTTCCGTTGGTTTATTGTATAATGATTTCAGTTTCTGCTTAGTCTGAGAGATAACGTTATACATCGCTCCCACTGGGTTGACCGACTGTCTTGATAAGTATGTCCGGACGCCTGCCATTCTTCGCTCCTTTCAAAACAATGATGCCTTTGCACATTTTCTTTAAAGAGCTTAATAAAAGTAGAACCGAGAATCGCCTCGTATCGGGTCTTTCACTGCTGATACTAGTATTAGATCTGAATTTAATATAGTGTCCTGAATATCTGAAACGTTTTTCTGATATTGTGAAGGAAATTGTAAGTGACTCTCACAAAAATATCGAGCTAATATTTGTTAGTTTCCTTTGCGCTCTTTCCTTCCTTTTTTTTTACTTTTGTTCCTCTTTTTTACTTACCGTACTTTCCGTTTCTCACAAGGATATCATTAATCAATGCAAAGAAAGCAACGATTTATTGACTAAGCCAATCTGTTAACATGTATTGCCTTCCAGTACCGACATGTCGCAGATTGTTTTTATTCCTTTCATTGTTTTCCTTGCCTACGTACAAGGATCACCGGTAAGTCAGTATTATATGTTTCCCCTTTGTTGCCTTTTTCGTTGTTTAAGGCCTGCTCCAGACGTTAAATGCATAGTTGATAGCGGCGCTCGAAATAAAGGAAAGAGGAGATCGCCCCCCTGCGTGTAAGTGAATCGAAGACAGTCTTGTATTCTGGATTTCATACCGTGGGGAGGATTCAATAAAATTTGTAGTTTGTATTTTTTTCTGGTCCGTTCACCTGTTCGTGCCGTCCCTACTACCCCAAGAAAAATTCTTGAACAGCGTTTCTTGTTTAACAATGAAGGCGAATTCAAAGTTAAATAGCTCTCAACGCTTCAGGTATGTTGCAACGTAAGCCAAGGCTTAACAGTGATCGACCTTACTAACATATTTTTCCTCTGACGTCTTGCTTTTTGGATCACAGATTGCACAAAACTAACTTCACTCATAACTTCCCTGATTTTTCCCTCCACAGCGTGTCATATTAGGTAAGAGGACAATTATATAATTATATGGTTTTTTTCCCCACGTTTTGGAAGGAATGAGCTGGCTACAATCGGCAACAAAATTGTTGAGACACTGTCCGCAAAAGGGGTAACTTTGGAGAACATCACAATCCACAGACCTCCCCCTCCCCTCCATTCAAAGTTGGGATGTTAAGTGTTTTCTATAGGTAGCTCGAACAGCCACACAACATTGCATGGAGGGGGGGGTGGGGGAGGGAACGCTTCATTTTCCCTTTTGAAGTCGGCAAAACGTCAGAAAGACCCTTTAGGGCAAGGTGCCTCAACTAATTTTGTCGCCGATTGTAGGTTGATAATACATCAAGTTAAACACGGTAACCAACGCTCAACAAAAACGTAACAAAGGGGAAGGAGGAACGTGAATTTTTCTATGATCTGCAAATATGTGTTCGAATAAGCGGTAATTTTCGTAGAACATGTGACAGTATGACAGGGAGCCTTACCGCTCCGCGTGAAAATTACAAGGTAGCCTTCGCCTATGTTCTAAGTCTCGTATATATGTCTGCTGTTTTGTTTTTACGCGGAATTAAGAATTTTGCTGGGCTCTGGAATGACTGAAAATTTCAGTTATTCTTGGAAGGCGGATTTGATTGCCCGCCGAGAGTAAATACTGCAGTTAGCGGTTTCCCAACTTACAATTCTTGGTTGTAGACCTCGTGATAAAACAGACTGTGCGGAAAAAAGGTGCAGGTAACCACTTGATCTCTAGAAAGACCCACTGCGATGCATTACGAAACTGAATAAGAGATTAATGCTTCAAATATTAACAGGTCATCCAACTCTCTCCCCCTTTCGAATTAAAGAACTTTCTCTTAAGTACAAAATGTCACGAAAACAGACGAAATCAAAATGCCTGATCACATTATTTAACAGGTTCAAGCTGCAATTGTCCCAGCAAATCTTTGCCACCTTGCCCTGATTCTGGAGCATGCGCAGCCGTAACCTGTTTACCAGGCCGCTCCTGCGAGCCATGTCCTTGTAACTGTAACATCGCCCGGTGCGTGCGAACAGCACTACCTCCATTTCCAGGTGAATGTCATTTATAGAGTCTTCTTACTTTTGAAAACAAAATAGGATGAAAATGGAAAAACTGCATGATCTATTCCTTTACTCAACAGGTCCAAGATGCCCGTGCCAAAACGAAGATTTCCGGCCACCTTGCCCTGATTTTGGAGCATGCGCAGCACTACTCTGCGGACCAGGCTTCTCCTGCGAGCCTTGTCCTTGTGACTGTAAAACCGGCCAGTGCGTGGCTAGAGACCGCCGGTAAACGTCAGACAAGTCAAAGATACATCTTGACAATGCTACATTGTCTGCATGGTCAATAGCTATATAACCCTGCCTAAATCTTAGAAAACGTAAAAACAACTTGCAAGACTTAATTGATACGACAACTTAAAATGTCTGAGGTAAGTATATCATTAGATGTTAATTCGACTTAAAGAAGTAAAGTTATCGTCCTTTTGGTTTTATTCATGAAAATAATTGTTAATGTAAACTGTGCCTTAACACTTCCTCGTCTTTCTTGCATTATCACTGGAGTGTTTCAAGAATGTTCGAAAAAAGAGGGTGGAGATAAAAAAAGACATACTTTATATCCGTCGCAATATAATATTGTGCTCGCAGATGCTTTCTTTGTAAATATTGAAGCAATATTACTTCGGGGAAGGAAAGGCAAATATCTAACAAATTTTCACCGAAGTGGAAGTAAATATCTACATCTTTCACCGACAATGAGGTGAATAATTGTTTTACTGACACAAGCTGAATGAATGGCGGACCAAGAAATTACTTTAGTTTTGTAGAATGTTCTGAAATTTTAAAGTCTCGTTTTTTTTTTTTTCTCTCTCTTGGGCTTCTCGTACGTGAATAGTACTTAGCTAATCATTTCCGAGCTGGCCAGCACGCGCGAAAATCACTATTCACTTGTGTGATTGATTTTATCGGCAGACCTGAGTCAAAAAATAAAAAATAAACACCAGGTTCAATGAGCCTAGCAGACGTTTCAGCTTATCCAAATCAGCGCATGTAATTTTAAATGTGCAAGCGCATAACAGATGTTGGCAGTAGTAAAATGAATAAACTTTACTGAAATCAGAGTATTACCTATCAAATCTCCCATCACCGTGCGCGTGTCTAGGCTTCAAGTAAGGAAAGATACGGAGACTACGAACACGTACTGTCAGTGTAACCATTGTCTAAGCACGAAACACTTAGGAGTTCTATTAAAAGAAGTCATATGAAAGTGCTCGTGCGTTTCAGATCGAATTGAAATTTTGGTAGTTTTGGTATTGGAAGAGACGGGAAAACCGGAGTACCCGGAGAAAAAAACCTGTCAAACCAAGGCCGAGAACCAAGAACACTCAACCCACAACCAGGTGATCTGTGACGTCATTGCGGGGGCCTGGGGATAGAAATTTTAATGCCGTATCCCATAAACCAACGCTCGCACCAATTCAATCTGTTCCCGTCGCTCCCGTCAGCTTTGGTTTATGGGATACGGCATTAAAATTTCTTTCCCCAGGCCCCCGCAATGACGTCACAGATCATCTGGAAGTTGCTACATCGTGGGAGTGCTCTCACTACTGCAAAACCTTTGCTCAGATGTTACTAAAACGAGGAAGGGGGAATGGAAAACGGGAAAATGTAAGATAGGAAAAAACCTAACTTAGACGTTGGCCCTATTACTAACTTCATTAACTATTCTCTGTTTTGTTTTCATTTTTCATTTTTCCGGTTCCCGGCTCGTGTTCGTTGCTTGTTTACCCAGCCGTACCCCGTTTTAACGGTAACACCTACTCTTGCTACCCTGAGCATATACTTTGAGCCAAAGCAAACTTCAGCAATACTGTTCAAGTTGATTAAATTTATGTGTCTCTATGTATCCGGAGAGATATTTTGCCGAAAACCTAAGGATCTCAGATGTTACTCTTTAAGTGCTAAATAGGCACCCGAAGAAATTTGAATTTCGTTTAATATTTAGCGATAAGATGTTATCAAGATCCTTTGCATAACATGACACGTACTGTGGTAATTAAAAATAATAATAATAACCGCAGAGTTGCTAAGTCTCTCTTAAATAGTGATATCTGAGATCCTTATGTATTTGTTAAACTTTCCGGATAGTGAGAAAGACATCAAATTAATCATCTTGAACTGTAGAGAAACTCAAGAATGGTACAGTAATTGTATCTGGATTCAAATAATCTGGAAGGTGTTATCTTTTTCAAAGTTACGACTTTAAAACTACATTACTGCCAAATCACACTGTATTGTACATGTTAAGTTTCCAACATTTAATACGCCCGAATACCTAATGTAACTGTTTCACTGCAGTCTCGTATAATTTCTTTGTTGTGCGTAGTTTTCCTTTGCACACCGTGAACAGGCACATTCCTAAACTTTTGCGCGGGCTGTTGATTAACGGTTTTCTTGTACAATCTAAAAAAATTAAATCGCCGTGCAGTCAACCCAAACCGGATTTCGATAGACCGTGATAACTAATTCTTTATTATTATTTCAATTGTCTTTTCCATCTTCTTTGTGAGGAAAATCAAACTTGCAGGGATGGGTAGTTATCATCTTTTGGCTCTGAGTTTGTTTCCAAATTAGGCTCAATTAAAAAGTCGAATCTAATATTGGATCCGGACCTATCCAATATTGGAACAGGACTTATCAAATATTGGAACCGGTGTCTGGCATTCCTCTTGGCTTTCTTCAGTTTACAGTCCTAGTTTGCCCAGTTTCTCTTTGCTTTTGCCAAACGTTTATTTATTTTTACATTTCGATACATTTTATTTTGCTCCGTTAACCTTCGAGGCAAGTGTTTATCAGGGTATTAAAAACCAAGCGTGTACCATTGACCTCTATCTGGAGGAAGGGCGTCGAAACTCACTACTGAGCGTTTGGCGTCACGTTTTGCCTCGATGACTTAAAACAGGCGCCCAGCTAATATTATAGAGAACAAATTGCTAAAAATGCGGAACTTTTTAATGAAACTCTCATCGCTTTCCTGATATTTGTCCACGCTAAGATTTTCATTAATATCGATACTTCCTTATTATTTGGTCGTGATAAGCTCGTGATAGGTCCACGTTAATTCAAGCCACGCCTACCCTGCGGTGATTTTTTGGAGACAGAGGTTAAATACGCTGCAAACTGAGCTTATAGTATTCTCTAGTCTTCTCTGAAGACCACCTGAGGCTACAGAAACCCAAGCGACTTTGAGGTAAGGGACCGCTGATCAAAACATTTTGAGTATTCGGTACTTAAAATAAATATGCAGACAACTCGCGAATTGACACTGAAGTTTCGTTGCTTCAGAACGATATTTTTTCAAATAATAATTTAATATGTTTCTGAGCATTTTTTGGCACTTTTGAAGGTCTCTAAATTTTCAAAATTCCTTTGAAAAATACCAGCCACTAGGTATTACTAAAAGTAATTTAGTGAGGAAATAAAGCACACATGCCATAACCTATACAGTGAATGTTTTTTGCATGGCTTATTTAATTGTCCTTCGCCCAGTCGAGTATCGCACGGAAGGTGGTTATACCTTAGGGCTGTGCTTTTAGATCCAAAAGCGGAGTCTCTTACTGATAACGTATCACATTAAGCAAACTGAACAAACATAATTATGGCTGTTACTACACAATGTAGTTATCCTTTAAATGATGGTAGCAGATGCCCACAATATCAGACTAACGCCTCGTTGAACTCATGAACGTTGACTTTCTCATCAGGTACATCATAGAAACTGATCAGCTATTAAAAGATGGCTGCAGTCTACAAACCCTTCTTCATTATGACCTTCGTCTGGAGTGCATTGGTAACTCTTGGCGAGTCAAACGCAGTCAGTTCTCAATGTAAATCTTGCGATTTGGAGACTCGTTGTCTGGTACGTGAGACACTTCAATTGTGGTTCATTGACTAAACATGCAAATGAGAAACGTCGTTCAAGGAGCTATGTCACGAATAATATTGCACTATTTTAGGTCAATTTTGTGCTAGTCATTACTTACTAGTGGCGGATCTAGGGGAGGTGCCCGGGGGGCCCGAGCCCCCTTATTTTTAGGCCAAACTGAGGATCGAAGCCCCCCCCCCCTCCCCCCCCCCACCATCTCAGGATCTGGTTGACCGCCAAACCCATAATCGGGTTATTTTGTTTTTATTTTTATTATTTTTTTCTTTACAGACTATTTGGAGTCACTTTCCTTGACGAGAAAATTATGTATTAAGTTTGGCTTAGCTTAACTATCTTTTAGGCAACCCAGGTTTGGTGTTTATGACACATTTTAACTAACCCAAGAGAGGGTTAACCTAACAACAAGTACAAAATATTTGCCTGGCTTTTTAGACAGAATATATGTTATATACTGTCGGGCTTAAAGGCCCAAACATCTTAACAAATTTGATACATTCCGGTCAAAGCCCGCATCTCCTCTGGATACAAGCTTCCTCCATTTTTCCTTTTTGCTTAATATAACTGTTTTGGGTAATGAAACAAAGCACAACTTAAAATTGAAAATAAAACGCAAGTACAGTACGAAGCAACAATTTAGTTGTTAGAAGTGCGATTTTACAGCAGAGGATTCACTTGATTTGATGACGTATAAAACATTGCTGATTGTTATATTATTTGCTTGTATTGTAGAAACTTGCGACAAAGCTACTGAAAAACTTCTAAACTGATCATCTCTCACTTTGAAGTCTTTTTCTTACTTCGGCTTAATAATTACGTATTTTGCCTTGTAGAATGATGCAGTTTCTTGCCTTACTGGACAAAGGCTCTCAAACCAAAGTCAAGGCAATATAACTTTCCTTATAATTGATGGTCATTTATTTAGTATATACTAAAACAGTGGATAGTGTTTTTCGCGTTCTGATTGGCTACTCAATCAGTGAATATCCTGCACTATTCACTGATTCACCTCCAGTTCCTCCGAGCGAGCAACGCCAAACTCGCGTACTAAGTTGCGAGCAAAATGCCGTCCCGGTTTGCTGCCGTAACAAACAGAGAAATTTCACAACTAATCAAGCAATCTGTTCCCGAAATACACGAAGAAAGTGATGAAGTTCGGGTTGGAAGTTTCAACACGTAAAACTTTGTCTTTTTTACTTGAATTTATCGATAAAACAGGTTTATAAGTTTTTTGTTTACAAATGCAAATTAAGCTTAGGGCACTTTCCATTTGTCAGAACTGGCTGGCCGGATCATTGCCGGACCAGTAATTTTGACAATGAAATCGGCTTTTTCTAAGGGCTTCTGCTCAAAACCCATCTCCTTCTTGCACCCTATTTAGGATTTGACTGATCTGGCTGGATAGTTTTGATTAATAGCGAAATTCTCATTACGACGGGAAGGGTCCGGCCGGTCAGTTCTGACCAGGGCGGATAAAGGTTGGGCGGTGAAACGAGCGCGTCCGAGCAAAAAGGTGTGATGCAGTGGACTGGGACATAGAAATGTCGCTTGTTTTGGCTTGTTTGCGACTTCGGTCAGGGCTTGCGATGTGGTTTGTCCATTAGACACTGCCGCTGTCACTGAATTTAATGGCGGCTCGATTTGTTTTCTTGCACTTCTTCCTCGTTCCTTTAGGGGTGGCGAATGGTACTTCGAAAAACGTGGGTCTCGGAAAATTTTGGCAGGATCTCGAAATCTCGGGAGCGTTTTTGATAAGTCTCGAAGTCTCGTTTTTGCATGGTTTGTATTTACTTTTTTTGAGTCTCGAAACTTTTTACCAAAGAGTCTCGGGCTCGGATTTCTAACTAGGATCTCGGCGTCTGGGCGAGTCTCGGATTTTACCATTCGCCACCCCTTCCTTTGTGCTGGTACGCTGTCTCCGAGAGGCAAATGTTGCTATTTTTTGCGGGAGGTTTAATCAGGAGTAGACAAACATCCCTTTCAAACGGTTTCTCTGTAATTACTTCCATGACTCTACCACTGAATTATATTTTCGTTCTACTACTCGCTAAATGTCGATGTTATTCCGAAACAAAAACAATTAAGTACTATCTAAAACACGAAGGAAAATCTCATCCATGTCATCCATGGCAAAACTAAAAGACAGCAGATAACTAGATGACGTGTATTTTATAAATGCGTGCAGCTCGTGCAAGGTGAAATTATGCTAATTTCAATCACCATCATCCTTCTTTTTAATTTTGAAAAAAACATCTCATACGTCTTTCTGCTTCTTCGAAACTTCAAAATTAGTTTCCCCTCAGTTTTTACTGTTTATGTTGTTTTGTTTTAGACAGAGAAACGTAGAAAAAACCTTAAAACTAACCTCAATAAATTTTGTTTACATGCGGTTGCTGGATTTGCGACGCATTGCGCGAATCGCCATGGCGCGTTGCACCCGAGAAGCAAAGTTTGAAGCAGTACAACGCCACTATATCAAAATATATCAATCTAATTTTTTGTTATGTTATACAAAATTTATCCCCCTTTCACATATGTAAAAATTGAGGTTAAGAAGTGTTAAGCTTTTCCAAACGAAACGGCGAAAGACGATTAGGTGATATTTAGTGGAAGGAGGTGGTATTCAACAGTTTCAAATTAAACTCAAATTTTGGCATTATACGACGAACAAGTTTGACTTATAGGCATACAGACACAAACATATCAAACTGTTTATTGGTATTGTTACGAAACGAATTTATCTATTTAACATTGTACCCTGAAATTTCAGAAAGAAAATAGGATTTCCGGTTTGCAAAAAGGAATATTTCGCCGGCCTTCAAGCGCACCGGAAGCGCGGAAAGAGCGCTCGTGCCAGTCCTACTCCGCATCACACATTAAATGAAGAGCGGAGCGCTCGTTTCACCGCCCAACATTTATCCGCCCTGGTTCTGACAAATGGAAAGCGCCCCTAGTCTTGCGTTATTTAGATTTATTTAATTCACTTGTTCATAAATAAGCTTGAAACTAAGTAATAATCTTTTTTACAGAATGGTTTTAAATACAAAAAGAAATCACAACTCCTTTGAAGAAATTTCCCAGCAAGAGCTAAACAAATGGCTTCAAAAGTTTTATCACGTCGGCAAGGAAAAGCGACGACCGCTGCCGTTCGGTCATTGCGCGCCAAAATTGTAATCGTTGGCAACAATAAATTACTTTAAAATCATCATTTTTGTGCTCAATTATCTCAATGTTTTAGTATATAATAAAACAATTCACCTCAGTGTTGGTAACTAGTGGTGGTTTTTAACTCGCCGCTTCGCGGACTCGGTAAATATCGCCGCGACTAGCCACCTCCACTTCGGTGAATATTTGTTATTTATATAATTCTCCTTGGGCTGAAAAAAAAAAATAAAACAGATAATGGTTGCTTTAATCATTGATTGGTTCAGAGACATATGTCCAGGGGTTGGGGTGGGAAAAGTGACTCGGAAGGTTCACGTTAATTGTTGTAGTTGTGCAGTGGCGGCGACGAAATGTACCAAACAATGTTCCGCACGTGCAAAATTGTCGTTTTGCTTATTATATTGCTTTTAAGACCTTCTCGTTGCCGTTGCCATCGTTGTTAACGTTGCTTAAGCTCCCTGTCAGATTATCGTTGCCTCTGAGATAACCGTTACATTCATAGTCTATCCTCCAAAAAAGACTTCAAAAGAAGCGAAGCTTTTGTCAGTTCATGTAAGCTTGCGAACTGAAATGGTGTATGATCATAGAGCGATTTTCGTATGACCTTGAAATAAAAACGCGCGAACAAAACAGAAACAACAAACGAATGGAAATAGAGCGATTTGATTGGTTTATCGAACGGATACAAACGCGCGAAGCTTTTGGTTGGTTAAGCGAACGCTCGCGTAAAAAAACTTCATGCTCAAGAACTTTCTAGAAATCAATGGATCGTTCGCTCTGACGTCATACTGCAACACGATTGGCCAATCGAACAATGCCTTCTCCATATTAGGGTTTTCTTTGGCGGGAAAACGAAGAGTCCATGTTTTCATCTTTTCATCCATTGGCTTATGAAACAGATGACGAACACTTATCGAAACCATTTTTCAAGGTCATACGAAAATCGCTCTATCGCGATCCGCTCCGGCCATAAGAACCTGCATCTCTAAATAATTAGGGAACTTAAGCAAAGACGTTTTTGAGCGACGAACGTCAACCGGAAGTGAGGCTTTCTTCCTTTTTATATGCCTTGACGCTATCAAATTTTCATTGCTAACTTTCTTTTCTCTTTCAAAGACGATTTACCCGAGAGTTTTAACCAAACCACTGCCCAATGATGCAAAAAGTCCACTTCCGGTTGACGTCCGTCGCTCAAAAACGCTGTTGCTTAAGGTCCCTATTAAGAAGATGCAGGTGTGGCCCATTTAGGATCCTAGAAGACGGACGCCGTTATTAACGTGCTTTGTTTAATGTATTTTGTTCCAAGGTTCAGTTTTAAAAGAGCTGGAGGAATTAAAGAGCCAGGTATTCATTATAGTTTAATTGCACGTTATTTCTTATTTTCAAATTGTAACGTCTCATTATTCATTATATGTAAGACCCTGAAGAAGGAAGGTCGTGCCTTCCGAAATATTGGTTAAAAGATTACATATTCCCGACTGTAAAATCAGCCTTGCCTCTTTTTGTATTATAGTTTAACGCATTTTTTTTTTCGGATTTTTTGACAAGAAGTCCCCAGATGTTTTGTATCATTTAACAATGCTTTGTTCATGAGCTGACACTGAAAATATCTATTGACCATGACTCTAGCTCCCATCTTTCTTTACTCATACCTTCAAACTGGGCCGCCGTTAAACTGTTTCGAGTAAAGAAATTCACGCTTTGTGTCAACTTCAATGCTCTTAAATTAAAACGATAGATAGTTTTGAATTCCGTTTGCGTCTGATGCGCTAGTGCCTCCGTTAGCCACCGTTCTCTTCCCGTTATTCATCCATTCAATCAATCACTAGTTACTTAGTTGGGTACTCATTTAGTCAGACAAATAACTACCGCTCAAAATGTCAGCTCTTGAAAACATTTTATGATAGAATATCAAAGCTACCAATGTACTTAATCATGTCAGTTGATATGTCATGAGAAGGTCCTTTGCAGGTTGCTAAACTACAAGCCCAACTGGCTACAGCTGGTAAGCCCGGTGGTTTTGCCATGCTTGGAAGCGATGGTCGTCTTCCTCAAGACCTTCTTGTAGCAGGTTATGACAAACACTCAGCCTACGACTTAGGATGACAGTCTCTCCACATGGCAGCTGCTGCTGCCTGCAGAGGAAGCACCCCCACAGGAGGATCTGGTTGCTGTGCAAACGCCGTATTGGCGAGGAATACTGCTTCAGGAAGAAACTGTGCACAGATTTGCGCCAAAAGCTCCCATCCAAACTGCGACGGGGAAGTTTCTGTTTATGGAAAAGAGGGCAAGGCCAAAAAAAATGGAGAGGCGGTGGGCTACTATTATAACTACAACTGCAACGCTCACGCAATGGAGGAAATGAAGTGACAAACTCGGATGAAGACATCATGATTGCCCCCAATATTTATTTTAGCTTTTGTTGCTGCCGAACTTAACATGTTAAGTTAAGACAATCTAAAGTATACTGACTGTTGTTGTGTATAATTTGTCATGATATTTTGTGACCTTACGATACATTTACTAGTACATAATAAGGAACTAGTGCCCGTTATTTTTGTACCACAGTTGTAATGCATTGTTTTCTACCTATGTATTGTGTGCTTGAAATTAACAATAATAAAAAGAACCTTTAACATGTCTGCGTTCGTGTTTTCCGCTGGCTCAACTCTCCCTAAGGAAAATGACGGACTATTTCGCAGTCTAATCTCTACTTCAAGTGGGATATTAAAAAAATTGGCACCTTTAAAAGTACGCAATAGATAGATAAAAGCCTGCCTAAGACGACGTCGATATTGGTGTTTAGGGATACAAATGGTATTTTAAAAAGTTTCTTATTGTCATCTAGTACTGTCTGCACTCTTTTTGAAAGAAGACTAATGTTAGCCTTCCTCTTAAGATTTATAAGAACGATCTCGTTAAACTTTAGTTGCCCTCGGGCCAATGCGATTACATTTGCCAATTACTGAGTGAGGCTGAGTAGGATGTGAAGAATTATGCAGATCGAGGGGGATGTTATCTACCGAAGCTGCAGGCCGAGGTGGATAACATCCTTCGTGATCTGTATAATTCTTCACATCGTACGAAAGCCGAATTCAATAATTCTTTTATTATTCATTCAAAATATTTCGAAGATCTTAACAAGCTTATCATCTCGTAGACTTTCTTAAAAACTTTGGCCTATTTCTCGGCACGGTTTCAAGATATAAACAGATGTGTTTCCTTGCGGCCACTCATCAAAAAGTAGATAATATCCTTCAAGCGAAAGATATTTTGCGAATTCTTGCATATCTTCCGTTCAGTAAGTTAGAATTTAGCTATTTCGTCTTCGAATAGCCGTAAACGCCATTTCCTTTTTTAGTTCACTCAGGAATAGAAAGCTAGGCTGCTGCGCCTTGAAACGAGGTTGATTGATGGTAATCATAATTTATACCATCGAATCGACGGTATATTGCTTGTATCTTCCAAATATGGTAAGCACCGGCTGGTTATGAAGATTTAGCCGGGGGATTTGAGCCAATCAGAAACAGCGAGATATTTTAAATGAACGATAAATAATAATTATTCATTCAAAATATTTCTCCGATTCTGATTGGCTAAAAATCCCCCGGCAGCAATTCTTTACAAGCAGCTAACTTTAACCAAATTTGGAAGACGTTTGCGATATCCGGTAGTACTAGTCAGAAAGACGTGTATCGCAGAACCTAGCAAAGGTCAGGTTAAGGCTAGCAGTAGGATAAAGGAAAAGGAGCCAAGAATGCAAAAAAGAAATGAAAAAACACAACTACAACAACAACGTTAACAAAAAGCAAAACAAAACCAATTAAAAAGAAATGTACCTGTACATGGCCAAAACAAGATCACTCTTTGCTTAACGATTCTCGTTGGAGCTTCGCGCGGTGACAATTTTCACAACCTCGCCTAGGCGAGGGTCTTCAGGTCTTGCTTCACGAGGAATGACATCATCGCCACATAAAGGGACAGTAACCGAGAAGCCCTGGGGACGAGGGGGCGTTAGGACTGGTTGTGTTAGCTCAGTTTTTTAGGTAGGAAATGGTGGAAACTTTCACACGCTTTGAGGACAAGAAATGGCCAATTCTGTCTAAAGACATAAATAAGAACAGCAAAAATACAACTTGACGGATGACAACTGCTATATTTGAAAACAGTTTTTATGCTTGAGGTCTAAAATATGATATAATTAAACATTGTAACAGGTTCACAGTTTTGTTTACAATGCCTTGACCGATTGTCACCAGGAGTCATAATCGGGGTATGGCTCTTGTTACCACTTATGAGATGATATCTCCTAACCATAGTAATTCAGTGAGTTACCCAAGTTTGTCATAATGATTCTTAGAGTAAAGATAAGAGGTTTTGGTTCAATATCATCTAGAAAAAAATTTGGAGAAAAACCCTAACTCAAATTCTCTAACTCAAAATTGGAGAGCAGCCCTAACTCAAATTCTTTTAACTGTGAGATCAACAGGTCCTGGAGTGACTTTACAATTTTAGTTCCAAGTGCAAAATTTAACGTTAGTCCTGAGGACTTGACAAAATTTATTTACAGTTATTAAAAATTTAAAACCTCCAGGCTAAAATTTGACTAGAACCACTACAGCTTGACAGTCAAATGAAATAAGTGGAGGGGAAAGAAGATTTTGAAGATTGCATGCAGCCATCTTTTAAACGAAGCTGCAACTGCCGGACCTATACTCAGGGTCTTAAAATAACTGAGAAATGAAGGTACTCCCTTTGCATTGCAAACGGTTAGACCTTCGCATGGCTCGGATGACCACGTAAAATGGCAGTCCTGTCTCCAGGTGGAGACGTAAAAATAGTGTCCCCAATTAGTACTTTCGTGTTAAATACCTTGACACTCAAATAAAGTGCTTTTTTTCAGTTTGCAAAGTCCACATTTTATTTCAATCCTTAGGATCAAACAGTTACTATACGGAGGACGCAGCCTGAGTAAACGTAAGTCTATCACGTGCATCTAATTAGCAGACCCTTTAAACAATATCAACTTGAAAGGAAGTATACAAGACAGCAAAGTGACACGCTAAGTTTTTCTACCTGTTTTTTCAAAGATAAACGAAGCGAAGGAAAGAAGATTCAAGGTTAATAAATAGCAGAAGTCTGAAAAAAAGGAAAAACTTCGTAAAACTATGTCTGAAAAGTTAAGAGATCCAAGATCAAGTACAAGGAATAGCACCAGGAGGAGGAGGATGTTAATTCCGGTTTCAATATTACTCTTGCGTTTAAAAGGGCGTGGATCAAGTAGTTTTGTGAGAGCTTTTCCATCATAAGTGCAAAATACAGGAAATGAATCTGCAGTCAGCAGAGTTTTAATTTGGATTTTCGTACGACGAAAATGGCCAGCAAAAATCAAAACAAGATCAATAATTACATTTCACCAAGATACTACTAACAGGTTGGGTTGACTGTGCATAGTATATAAGCAAAAGTCAATGAAAGAAAAGAGAGTACCCCTGGAAACGAAGTTGTGACTGTTCGCGCTAAAGGCACGAGCAATGCCTTTGCGTGCACAAAGGAAATTTGTGCCAGTAAGAGGGGAGGGGAGGGGAGAGAAGGGGAGAGAGGGGAGAGAAGGGAGGGAGGGGAGAGAAGGGAGGGAGGGGAGAGAAGGGGAGGGAGGGGGAGAAAGAGAAAGTCTGTCTATTTTCACAGAGATGGATCCGTTAAAATGGTTGATAAAACAGGTTCAAACATTTGAGCAGACAGGTGCTAGAAAGGCAAGAAATATTTATACTTCGTCTAACGGTTTATTCAATGTTTCACACAGATGTTATCAAGGGCCTTTGCACCTGAGACAGCACGTACTACAGTAGAAAAACCGCAGTGTTTGGCAAAAGTTTATCTATATAGAGTCTATATATATCACAGGATGCCTGTTTAGCGGTTTTTGAAAGAGATCCTTAAAAAAAACGGCCTAGCAACGGTCTGCATACTTTTTAAAAGAACACCAATGTTAGCCTAAAATGAAGCTTAAAAGCAATTAACGAATATTGAATTAATAGCTGGTAAAGGGGGGAAGGAAATGTGCAACTGTCGTCAGGCTCATTTTCTAAGCAGAAACGCACAATCATGTCTCATATTTGATATCTTCCGCTTGAAATCGGATACAGATAAAGTTGTATTGGTCTTGACATAATGACACCATCAAGGTGTGTAATTGTAGTTGGTTAATATAAACTCGTATTCTTTGAACAAGGAAATGATTCTTTTTTTTTTTTCAAAGGCGATCACCTACGTCAGTAAAATATTACTATAACAACTTAATATAAATTCAATATTATAGGACACCCGTGGCTTTAAATTTGAGTTATCTTTGTTTCGTTGGAATTAGGATTTAACGGAGTAGCTGACGCCTTACTTGCTTGGTGAGTATACGACAACAGTAAAAACGTTTTGTCGTGTCAATTAAAACAAGCGAGTGATAAAAAGTTTAATAGTTTTAGAAAAATAAAATTAAGACAATTTGTCTTTGTACCAAAGTAAAAATGCGTTGCTAGGGCTAGTAGTAGCGAAATGATATGTTGGCTTGTTTTGAATTAATTTAATATAAAGGTTTCTTTAATTCAAAAAGGCATTTTGCTAGACCAAGAGTTGGCTAATAATCGAGTAATCGTTGAGATGGTGACATGCTGTCAGGCTAGTCATTCCGTAACTTATAACTCAGGAAGTCCAGTTCCTGTATTTTTAATAGAGAGTTTTTACCCTCGCGTTTACTTTATGATCAAAATAAGTAAGGGACAATTTCAGGCGCGAATTGAATTTTCTTTCCTGTCGGAATCGGCAGGTTATAAGCCAAAATTTGGTATCAACGAAATATAAAAATTACTTTATATCGATCACAAACGTCACAAAAATATTGGCCGACAACTGAAATAAATGTTTGTAAATTCAACACTTCGGTGACCTTTTAGGTAAACTTTATCTCAACGCCTCGACTGTTTGACTTTTAATTGTTTTTACTGAGTCACTAGCTCTCTAGTAATGAATGAATGATTGAGAACAACACCCTTGGTGAAAAAACTGCGCAAAGTGAAAGAAGACTCAACATGCCGTCGATTTAATATTATTATATATATTAAAGGTGCAGTTTTACTGATATTACGCAATACTGGCCTTTCTTTTTCCACGCTATGTCGCTGATTTTCCAGGTATAACCTTGAACGCCATCATTTTTTGCGGGCGACAAGAGCTCGAGGAGCCCCCAATCCTAATCTCCAGGTTGCTATTCCGCTTGCGTGCCATGTATGTAACCAGCTGCGTTTGGACTTCCACTAAGAATGAATGGAATGCACAGAACTCAATCTGATCACCAGCATTTGGACCGTGAAAGTTACGCAAAGCACAGGGATAGAGCAAACGCATTTTGACCTTCGATCGTTGTCGCCCGCACTCCATTATAACTTTCGGCAAGAGAGAATCATTCTCTCTTGCTTTCCGCGGTTATTACTATTTTCATTAAAATAATTTTCACATTTTCCTCTCAGTTCCGACATGTCAAACATCCTTGTAGTTATTCTGATTGCTTACCTTACATACGCAGAAGGATCACCGGTAAGAGATCATGATCGTGTCACCAGGAGCCCATAACCCGGAGAGAGTAACTTCCATCAGCTCCATGTAAGGAAATCCAAGACAGTCTTGGATTATGGATTCCAGATTCCAGATATTCTCTGGATTCCGGATTACTTTTCAGTGGAAGGTGGATTGTGGATTCCTCAAGCTGAATTCTGGATTTCAAAGCCCAGGATTCCAGATTCGGGAAGCAAAACTTTCCACAGTTTCCGAAATCCGGATTACTTTATATGGGGCGCTTCCATGTACTCGTGTCACGGCGTTTTCATCGATTCTCGTCAGTTAAGGGCTCCTGGTTTCAATTGAAGCACGATGTTTTTCGAGTTATACTTTCTTTAATTCCCGCTTTCATGTTCCTCTGCTTTCATTGTCACTCATCATTTGAAAAGGGTGCCTGAGGATGGCGCGGTATCATTTCTTCCCCAGCATGCTAATGATGATTTCACAAAACGGAATTGAGATTTTATATAGTTGGTCAATTTTTTGGCATTTTCAGTGAGCTAATTCGCCGATTACTGTAGGTTCAATCCCTTTCCCCGAACAACCAAGAATTGCGTCCCGTTTAAAGAATATAACAGCTTCTTCTACCAAATCAACTAACCTTTCTGTGATTTTCTCTCCACAGCGTCTTATTCGAGGTAAGAGTCAAATTATAGCTTTACTTACACGTTCTAGTTCAGAATCATGATGAAATGGATCAACTTAATGCTTGAATCACTGTATTCAACGGGCTCAAGATGGCGCATGCTTCTCCTGCGAGCCATGTCCTTATAACTGTAAAATCGCCGACATTAAAGTGAACAGAGGTTAAAATGGATGGTTTAAATAATCAATCCAGTTCGACTCAACAAGCCCAGGATGTCAGTGTAGCCACAAGATTCTGCAATCTTGGCCTGACTATGAAGCATGCGTAGCCATTACCTGTGGACCTTCTGTCCTTGTAATTGTGAAATTGCCCTGTGCGTGCCAACAGCACTGCTCCTGTGAACCTTGTCATTGCAACTGTAATAGCGACCGGTGCGTGCCGACAGCAACCCTTCCAACTCCAGGTCAAAGCCATGTTTATAATCTTTAACTTTAAAATGTGAAATGCACTGAAAATGAAATGTATTTGACTCAACAGGCCCAGGATGTCAATGCCGCAACGAAACTCTACCACCTTGTCCTGACTTTGGAGCATGCGCCGCCATAACTTGTGGACCAGGCTTCTCCTGTGAACCATGTCCTTGTGACTGTAACATTGCCCGGTGCGTTCCAACAGCACCAATTCCAACATCTGGTAAAAGCCATTTATTTATTAGACCTTTCGATTTTAAATATGAAATGCAAGTAAAATGGAAGGTTCAGATGCCCTATTCTGGTCGACTCAACAGGCCAAGGATGTCAATGTAGCAACACTACTCTGCCATCTTGTCCTGACTTTGGGGCATGCTCAGCCATAACCTGTGGACCAGGTTTCTCCTGTGAACCTTGTCACTGTAACTGTAATATCGCCCGGTGCGTGCCGACAGCAACCCTTCCAACTCCAGGTCAAAGCCATGTATATGGTCCTTTAACTTTAAAATGTAAAATGCCATGGAAATGGAATGTCTCAAGGACCTATTGTTTGACTCAACAGGCCCAGGATGCCAATGCCGCAACGAAACTCTGCCACCTTGTCCTGACTTTGGAGCATGCGCCGCCATAACTTGTGGACCAGGCTTCTCCTGTGAACCATGTCCTTGTGACTGTAGCATTGCCCGGTGCGTTCCAACAGCACCGCTTCCAACATCAGGTAAACGCCATTTTCTTATTAGTCCTTTCGATTTTAAATATAAAATGCAATTAAAATGGAAGGTTTAGATGCACTATTCTGTTCGACTCAACAGGCCAAAGATGTCAATGCAGCAACAAAACTCTGCCATCTTGTCCTGACTTTAGAGCATGCTCAGCCATAACCTGTGGACCAGGCTTCTCCTGTGTGCCATGTCCTTGTAATTGTGAAATTGCCCGGTGCGTGCCAACAGCACCGCTTCCAACTCCAGGCGAGTCATGGGAATTTTTTTATTATTACTATTACTTAACGGATGCAAAGTACAACAGTCCCGACATATCCTTGCCACCTTACCCTGATTTTGGAGCATGCGTAGACACACCCTGTGACCCAGGCTTTTCCTGCGACCCATGTCTTTGCACCCTTTCCAGCATCAGGTGGAAGACATGTAGGGTCTTGCTACTTTAAAATGCAAAATGCAATGGAAATGGAATATCTCAAGGACCTATTGTTTGACGCAACATGCCCAGAATGTCAATGCCGCAGGAAAACTCTGTCACCTTGTCCTGACTCTCGAGCTGTGCAGCCATAAGTTGTGGACCAGGCTTCTTCTGCGAACCATGTCCTTGCGACTGTAACATCGCCCGGTGCGTGCGGCGAAGAGTTCCAGGTAAAAATTCCTTTCATTTAAGCCTAAAAATGTAATTCTAATTAAAGGATTGATGATTTATTGGTTAACTCAACAGGACAAAGATGCAAATGGGGTAACAAATTTTTGCCACCTTGCCGTGATCGTAGAGCATGCGCAGCCGTAACCTGTGGACCAGGCTTCTCCTGCGTACCCTATCGCTGTAACTGTAAAAGCGCCCGATGCGTGCGACGAAGGCCTTATGCCATCTGGTATACGTCAGCCCAGTCAAAGATACACCTCAACGGTGTTATTTAGCCTTGTCATGATAGGAAAACTTGCTTAATCTTAATGGAAAACTAAGAAATAACTTACTTAAAAATGCTTGCATTGTAACTTCAACAGCTGCCTGAAGGCCATATAAATCTACTGGATGTTAATTTGACTTAAAGGAGTAAAGTTATTTTCGGTTTATCTTTTCTTTTGAGAAAACAAAAATCAAATGTAAAGTGTGTCAAAGCAAGATCTACCTCCCCTGTCATCTAACTTTTTGCCTTTCTAACTACCGCAGGATTTTTCCCTAATAATGTGGGAGGAAAGAAAAGGCTGAAGTTGAAAAAGGGCTTTCTTTGCAAGTTTGAATCGTAATAGTAACTGTAACTGAGTTCGCACATCTCAATTGCTTTTCGAAGAAATAACACCATTTTTGTTAATTTTTAGACATGTTTCGACGCTTTATCCTTAACGGAGATGATGACAGATGGAGCGTCGAAACTGGGAAATTAAAGAAAGTTGCATTATGACTGATGCATGAAACCGTACAAATAGGCAATGGTAAATAACAGAGGTGGCTGCGGATGCCCTTTGTTAGAGTAGCCATCTATGGTCAACTTGGCTCTTAGTTGTAGCAAATTTACTTTTTAAAATTCTCTCGGTCAAATCACAGATGGCCCAAGCTCGATGCAGAAAATCACCGCGAGTTTCGATACTGTTTTGCTTTTTACGAATAATTTGAAGAATTTGTATGAGAAATTCAATATAGCTGTTAAAACGTAGAAATATAGGCAAAAATATAGAAATAAATTGTGCTTACGTTAACTTGGGCCTGTTGTTGCTTTTTCTGTGTGACCTGGCCTCAATTCATGGCTGTTTTAAACGGTTTTACGGCACATTGTTTATTCGGTGTTGTTTTCCTACATAAAGCGAAGCAGGGCAGGTGACTGCGTGCAGTCCCGACCCACAAATCTCTCCCGCAGCGATGAACGGCGCACCAATTCGCCATTGAAGTGCCAATTGTTTAAGGCCACATAAGTCTCTCACCTCTTAGCTTTGTCATGGGTGTTGCGATGCGTTTTTTTTGGGAATAATTTTGGAAAGCTTTCGGCTCTGGGCAATCTGGCGTGCGCTCAGGAAGCTCGATGACCACGTGTTGCGCGGTGAACGCGAACATGGACTCTGGGGATCAGAGTAATCAATATTGCATGACAAGACACGGATCTTCCTACCCTCAGATAGTCTACTGATTGCGCGTGTGCGGTGTTTGGAATTATCCAATTAGGTGAGCGTATATAAAATGTTCGCGTTCACCACGCTTTTTGAAAATTTTGCTTCGTATTTCTTTGAGTTAAATTTTTAATTTGACTGTGAATGGTTTAAGTATTCCGACTTCTATAATTGAACAGTTCTCTGTCAACTTCCACTACTAAGTAAATTAATAACAGTGATGTAAAATAACCTCTCATTTAATGTCAAGGGATAACAAGGCGAAGTGAATTCTCTCAAAGTAAGTTGAAGTAACAAAAGTATAAAGTGGGTGCACAGTAATTTTCTAGGAGTTATAATAACTCCTCTAGTGGGGCTAATTTAACTCCTTACAGTGGAGCTATTTTTAAGGGAGCGTTATTTTAACTCCAAAAAGGAGTTTAAAGAACTCTTTTTCAGGAGTAAAAGTGACCCCAGATATTGAGGAGTTAAATTAACTCCAAAAAAGGAGTTATCCAGTACCTAAAATTTTTACTCCACTTTCAGAGTTAAATTAATTCCAAAAAGAGTAAAAACAACCCATGTAAAAAGTAAAAATAACCCCATTTCGGAGTTATTTTAACTCCAGACGGGGAGTAAAAAGAACTCTTTTTCAAAAGTAAAAATGACCCCAAATTTAGAGTTAAATTAGCAGTTAAAGTAACCCCGAAAAAGGGGTTATCCTGTACCTCAAATTTTTATTCCATTTTTGGAGTTATAATAACTCCCTAAAAATTACGGTGTGAGGAGAATGATAATATCAATTATGGTGTTGAAAATGATTTCCGTCGTTGTAATCACTTCACATTACCATAGATCCATGTCATTACTGATTCATAAAACTAGTTCGGGCCGGTAGAGAAACGTCTCTATACTCAATCAAGCCAACTTAGCTTTTACTTCCTTGTTTTTTGTCGCTTAGGACAAGTTTATTAAACACGTTGCCTGCTCTTCCACCATTGCTCTAAAGGGATAAATTGTGCAGTTCTCATAATCTACAGCGATAATAACGAGTTCACAACAAAGATAAAGATAGGTTGAGTTTGATCGTCCGGGTGAACGTAGTCCTGAATAGGACTGTTGTTGTTGACAGTGACTGACGTTTCGACAACCTGTGCGGTAGTCATCTTCAGAGTCAAAGTGAGTTGTATCACGTCAGTAGATGGTATTATATACTCTGGTTATTGATCTGATTGATCAATAAAGTCAAGATGTTATTGGTCGTCTGTCAGTTAAGCCGCGGTGTTATTGGCTATGAAGACTCGTAATCAGTAATTGGTGCGTTTCGATCCCTCTATTGTCACAGTTAAGCAGTCGTCTATTGTTAGTCAAATTGTCAGTTCTCCAGTCGATCTCTCGTAGTTAGTTTCGCTTCATCTCGTCAATAAGTCGTTTGTACGGCGCTGGTAACTGTTGGCTACGATTCAGTGTTGTTTGTTCTAAGTTAGTGAACCAGCTTTCCAAAGTAAGACGTTGATGGTAGTCTGTAGAATACGTTATACATGTCGCAGAGTCCCAGTCAATTTGATGTTTTCCAAAACAGTTAGTTTCCCACCTGGGAAACACATATCCCTAGTGATATGTGTTCGACCACCTGGGAAACGCACATCCCTAGTGATAAGTGTTCCCCCACCTGGGAAACACATATCCCTAGTGATATTTGTTCCCCCTCCTGGGAAACGCATATCCCTAGTGATATGTGTTCCCCCACCTGGGAAACACACATCCCTAGTGATATGTGTTCCCCCACCAGGGAGACACATATCCCTAGTGATATTTGTTCCCCCTCCTGGGAAACGCATATCCCTAGTGATATGTGTTCCCCCACCTGGGAAACACATATCCCTCGTGATATGTGTTCCCCTACCTGGGAAATCATATCCTTAGCGATAAGTGTTCCCTCATCCAGGAAACGCATATCTCTAGGCAATATAGGCCAGGAAAGTGTGTTTTATGATATTCTAGCGCGAAGAACTGCCCTTCTAGGCTATAAAAACAAGAAGTTGGAAAAGTAAAAAAAATTGAGATTTTTCCAAAATTAATGGGTTAGTGCAAGGTCTTGGTCCAAAATTGGCCATTTTTCCTTTCTTTTTTTTAGGCTATCTAGGCTAGGAAAATGTTTTTTATGATATATTCTAGAGTGAACAAGCGCCTTTTTAGGCCATGAAATCAAGAATTTAAAAAGTCAAAAAATTGAGATTTTTCAAAGGGGTTAGTTTCTCACCTGAGAAACATACATCCTCAGTGATAGGCGTTCCCCCACCTGGGAAACGTATATCCCGAGTGATATGTGTCCTCCCACCTGAGAAACACATATCCCTAGTGATATGTGTTTCCCTACCTGGGAAACACGTATCACTAGCGATACGTGTTCCCCCACCTGGGAAACAGATATCCCTAGTGATATGTGTTCCCCCACCTGGGGAACACTTTTCCCTAGTGATATGTGTTCCCCAACCTGGAAAACACATATCTGTAGTGATATATTTTCCCCTACCTGGGAAACACTAAACGCATATCCCTAGTGATATGTGTTCCCCCACCTGGGAAACACATATCCCTAGTGATATGTGTTCCCCTACCTGGGAAACATACATCCTCAGTGATAGGTGTTCCCCCACCTGGGAAACGTATATCCCGAGTGATATGTGTTCTCCCACCTGAGAAACACATATCCCTAGTGATATGTGTTCCCCCACCTGGGAAACACATATCCCTAGTGATATGTGTTTCCCTACCTGGGAAACACATATCCCTAGTGACAAGTGTTCCCCCATCCAGGAAACGCATATCCCTAGGCAATATAGTCCAGGAAAATGTGTTTTATATTCTAGCGCGAAGAACTGCTCTTCTAGGCTATAAAAACAAGAAGTGCGAAATTGGTCATTTTTTCATTTTTTTTTAGGCAATCTAGGCCAGAAAAGTGTGTTTTATGATATTCTAGAGCGAAAAAATGCCTTTCTAGGCTATAAAAACAAGAAGTTGAAAAAGTCAAAAAATTGATATTTTTTTCCAGATGGTTAGTCCATCGTTTTGGTCCAAAATTGACCATTTTTGCATCTTGTTTTTTAGCCAGGCAAGGCTAGGAAAATGTGTTTTATGACATTCTAGAGAGAAAAAAACACCTTTTTAGGCTATAAAAACAAGAAGTTGAAAAAGTCAAAAAATTTAGATTTTCCGAAAGGTCTAAAAGTGGCCATTTGTCTATTTTTCTTTTTTAGGCAATCTTGCTAGGAAAATGTGTGTTATGATCTTCTTGAGAGAAAAACGGCTTTTCTAGTGTATAAAAACAAGAAGTTAAAAAAGTCGAAAAATTGAGATTTTTCCAAATGGGTTAGTGCATGCCAGGTCTTGGTCCAAAATTGGCCATTTTTCCTTTCTTTTTTTAGGCTATCTAGGCTAGGAAAATGTTTTTTATGATATATTCTAGAGCGAACAAGCGCCTTTTTAGGCTATATAATCAAGAAGTTAAAAAAGTCAAAAAATTGAGATTTTTCTAAAGGGGTTAGTTCCCCGCCTGGGAAACATAGTGAGAAATGGATGAAGAGCGGACAATATCGACGTCAAAATATCATTCACTCGAAAACTGAAAATACCTGACTTCTTTTTCAAAAAAGTACCTTTTCTTAACTTTTAAACTAAACGAAGGGCATAGACAAAAAAGGTAACAATTTTGCATTTTGTTCTACGAAGATGAATGCAGAAACTTAGTTTTCTTGCTGTTTTTAACTAGCAGAGTTGACCTTTTTGT